>CM057338.1:384623640-385223640 GCA_030015575.1 Agapanthus africanus | reverse complement strand
ATGCCCCTAGCACGTGCATCTCAATCCATGACGTAAAATAATGAAGAGAGAAACTCACCACGTTCACACCTGGGGTTGAGGTATTGGCTGCAGTACTTAGCCCATGGTACAGATGCGACGGCCCTGCAATGCCCAGGGTAAATGACTGAGGCTCTCATGAATCGACGGTACGTTGGAACGACAAACCAACTAAGCCAAACGCTGATAAAACCGACGAAGAAAGTTTCTTCATCTACGCCAGGAGCTGCGATCGACTCGAAAGGTGCGATCGACTCGAAAGGTTCAACCGACAAGATTGGGATGTAGAACTGTGGCAAATCCTCTTCTCTAGCCGTTAGCTTATTTAAACCAAACCCGAAGGGGTCGTTGATATTCGCGAACTTCGGAGCCGCCTTCGATAGAACGTCTCCACGATGGAAGCAGGCGATAAAGCTTTTAAAAGTGGCGCCCTTTTCCTCTGACTCTGTGAACAGCTTCTCAAAAATCCCCAGAGTCTTGATTAGACTCAGGTACTTGTGGCGGATGGCATTTTCAGTCGACAAGCCATCAAGCGTGGCGGATGGCATTTTCTCGAAGCGGGCACAGTCTCGAAGGCATACTCATCAGAGGGCAACAATTCTTCGTAAGGCGCTCCCCTGATCGGTAAACCCGAGATCTCGCGAAACTCTTCCAAAGAGATCGAAACTTCGTGGTCCCCTAACAAAAAAGTGTTAGTGGGAAGATTCCATTGATTTAGGAAAGCTTTAACCCATCATACATGGGGAGATTGATAATGGAAGAGGGACGCATACACCGCCTCGTAAATCCCGACCTTCTGTAGTCGCGCACGATGAGCGGACAAGATGTAACGAGCCCAGAGAAGATAGCCCGTGCGACGGCGAGGGGTAAGCCCTATCTTGAAGACCTGTCCCCAGGGCTGGGCTTCACCTTGGCAGATACGACGCCCTAAGATGTCTATGGCTGGCACAAGGTGGTTTGGTATCCCAGTTGTCGACGGCTCAAGCCAGCCCGAAGGGGTCCAATTCAACATCTCCACAGCAAAGGCGGTCTGCGGACGCTCCATCGGCAACAATGGGTGGATAGGCTTTGTTGGTACCTCGCAAAGAAAGCTGCGGCGGCCCCGAATGATATGCCCGTACCAGGTTCCCCATAAAAGTAAGTTGGTGCAATTCGGGTCATGAGCCCTGATCATTGCCATCGCTTCTTCGTCCGACGGTGATTGAGGGAAAGCCGCCTCCGAGCGAGTAAAGGGAAAGTATGGAAGAGAAGCCATTGTTCCTGAAATAAAGGAAGGGGAAATTGTTAGTGAAGCTCATACGTGTGTGTGTGTGTGTGTGTAAGAAGACAATGGAAGAAAACGACAAACAACTTATTTCATAGGACCATGGGTTACAAAACACATGGGCCCCACAAAATCAATATGGCGGTTCACTAATAATGAGGCTGAGCAATCATCATGAGAACAAAAGGAAGATTCTCAATAAATTCAAACAACTCTACACATTCCCCCAAGGAGAAAACCCATTGCAGAAACTCTTTGCAAATCGATAAGGATCTCTCCTAAACTATTTTAGCAAGAACAACTCAGGATAAAAAATCCCAAGAAGTCTTCTTTTAAGAACTAAATTCTCTAGAGGAATTAAATTCCTTTTGAACAGAGGAATTAAATTTCCAGAAAAAATTTCAGAGCTAAGCTCTTTGAAATGGAATTAAATTCCAGAAGGAAACAGATACTATCATTAAACCCCTGAAATCAGAAAATGCCCAACATTTGGGGTTTACTACCTAAAGATCGAAAAGATGAGTTCTTTGAAAGGAAAAACCCTTGGTGTGGATTTAAAATCCAAAGAGTTTTTTTTATATAAAAGTTCTTCGGTCATTAAAAACCATTACCTGAAGAAATGATTCTTTCTAGGACAGAGTTAAACTCTGAAATTTTTGGAACAGAGAACTGAGCTCTGAGGAAGAGAATTAAATTCTCAAAGGAAAATGAACAAAGAAGAAGATGAAAGAGTGGAGGCGCTTCTGAAGAGACCCTTGCATTTATAGGATGTAATGGGAAACGGTTCATCTGCCCCCTTCCCTAGGCAAATCCAACGGCCACAAAGATGACAGCATTGCACTCACGTGCAAACACGTGAGAACAACGCTGTGGGGGCATTTGTTCCCTCATAAAATACAAGAAAAAAAAATGGGGCATCATGTGCCCACACGTGATCGGGGGTCACGTGCCGACACGTGATGGTTTCCTGAGGACTCTGAAATAATAAGAATTGAATTCTGATCAAAAGGGGTCACGTACCCACACATGATGGGCCTTTAAACCCACTGAAAGGAATTAAAAGGTATAATAAAACAGCAAGAAAAAACCCCAATAGGGTATCACGTGCCCACAAGTGACTAGGGGCCGCGTGCCAACACGTGATGGGTTCCTAAGATCTCTGAACTAATAGAATTAAATTCTAATTAAATGGCCAATCAGTGGGGTTACGTGCCAACACGTGATAGGCTCTTAAACCTTCTGAACTAATAGAATTAAATTCTAATTAAGGGAAATCAAAAACCCTAATATTTCCCTAGATCTTTCCAAGCAAAAAGATTGCACTCTGTAAAGGAAACACTGTTGGATTAAAAATCTAATGGTGATTAAAAAACCACCAATTTATAGAAAGATTCTATACAAGCAAATATTTTCCTAAAATTTGCCAGGAACAACAAATAAAATATCTTATGGATTAGAAATCCGGTGGTGAATAAAATTCATCGAATGATCTAAAAGATCATGTTGGTTACAAAATCAATTTAAAATCTCTCGATCAGAGATTGGCTAAACAAACTGATTCTTTTCTTTCTCCTATAAATAGGAGCCAAAGATAGAGAGAGAGAAATAAGGAGGAAAAAAAAGATATACAACAACAGAGAGAAAAAAGGAGAGAATTTAATTCTTCAGAGAGAAAAGAAGATATCTTCAGAAAAGAAAGAAACCCTAGGTAAGAGAGGGAAAGAGATCATTCTATAAGCTCCCACAAAACAAAAAGAGAATTTAATTCTCAAACTAAGAGTTTAAATCTTCTGAATAAGAACTTAGTTCTTCCTTTGGTTGAAAATCTGCAAAAGCAGATCTTCCCATAAGTTGAGAATTTAATTCTTATCGGGGGGATTCTGCTATGCAGATCTAAAACTTAAGGGAGGACCTAAGTTCAGAGAATTTTATTCTCCCACAAAGCACATAGAAATTTAATTTCTCCAACAAAGATAGGGTTTAACCCTTAATTTAAGAACTTAGTTCTTCTTCATGGTAATAGATCTGCAGAAGCAGATCTCCCCATAAGTTGAGAATTTAATTCTCATCGGGAAGATTCTGCCATGCAGATCCAAAACATAGAGGGAGAATTGAGTTTAAAGAATTTAATTCTTTCGAACATATGGGAATTTAATTCCTCTAAACAAAATTAGGGTTTAACCCTATAAGAGAATTTAATTCTTCAACAAGGGATTTATCTCTCCATGCACGTAAAAAGATCAAGTACCCAATATGATCACGTGGCAACACGTGACTCTCCCCCTCAATGATCAAAAGAGAACAAATAAGATTGGTCACGTGCTCCCACGTGACCCTTGAACAGACTACTCAAAATAAGAAGGGCGGGACAGATTTTGGACGCCTCATGTGTCTCCACGTGACCCATGACAAACTCCCCTTTAAAAAAATGGGATAAAACTGAGGAATTGATACCCAATGCATGGGCACCATCATGTGTCCACACATGATGGTCATAAAGATTAAGTGTTTAACACTTATTTGAATATTCTGAGAATAAAATAAAGGAAGCTTGGCCCAATCCTAGGGCGCCTCACGTGTCCTCACGTGAGCGCTTCATTTTTTTAGTGTTTAACACTATTTTAAGTGCTCCATCCCTAGTGTTTAACACTATTTTAAATGCATCACGTGGGAACATGTGATCGTCAAATATGTGCTAGTGTTTAAACACTATATTCAAACCAGTCTTAGCCCAAATTAGCTAAGTCTTACAGAGGCAAAACTCCCCTTTGACTGAACCTCAAATACATTCTTGTCTTCCAAAATTGATCATTTCATATGGCATACGAGTGCTCAGCACTCAATAAAAGACAAAAATATTTTCAGAACTCAGACCCATGCTTAACATTGCTAAATAAAGGGGGGCTGAGCCCAGACAAATGTTCAGCAGCCCAAACAAATGTCCAACATTTTAAACCTAATTGGACTTAGCCCAAATTGGCCATAAGTTCTCAATTCAGATTTAACTGAGCCCATGTGCTCTTAATCTAATTAATTGATCTTAGTCCCAAATTGGACTACAGATCTCCCAACCCACATTGGTTCAAGGGTACATCTCTTCATTCCTCTGATATGTGTCGTTGTAATTCTTCAACGTCTTCAGAGAGGTGACGGGTCCCGACAACCGGCAAATCTTACAGACTATGATGTCTCTAAACTGGACTGTGAGGTCTTTAAACTCATGGACTATGATGTCCTTAACCTTATGGACCGTGGTGTCCCTAAACTAAACCCTACAGACTATGATGTCTCTAAACTGGACTGTGAGGTCCTTAAGCTCATTTACTATGATGTCCTTAATCTTTACAGACTATGATGTCTTTAAACTGGACCGAGATGTTCTTAAACTAATATTGGACTATAATGTCCTTAAACTAACAATAGACCGCAAAGTCCCTAAACTAAAACAATAGAGTCCAAATGCTCTTTTGTTGGATCTAAACAATCCCGTTAAGTTGATATTGGTCTAAAATTAGACTAACGTATCCTTAACAAACGTTTAAGTTGATCTTAGTCTCAAATGAGACTAACGCATCATTAAACCCAACCAAAACCCAAATCTAAGAAAATACGGATTTGGACTAATCCACGCCCTACGGGCGACAACATAAATTAGTCTCCGTATACAATCCATGGGCAACCAAAAATAAAACAAACATACATGACACGAAATGACCATCCGGAGAAGGAGAAAGTTGTTATCGCGATGCGGTAGCGTAATTAACTGCAGGGGCTTACGCCTGCAGGGAAGAGCGTCCCCATAATCAAAAACCCCTCAAACGTGGGGGGATCTGACGAAGTCTGCTACAACGGCCGCATCTGTCCAAACCTCCGATATACGGTGCCATAAATCAACTTGGCATCTTCGGAGAGGTGGACGGATAAAACCAAATAGTATCTGCCCCCAAATTCAGGCAAGACGTTTGTCTTTCCCGGTCTTTCGACAGAGAACAGGGTTATACAGCCCCGGCGATGCCCTCCAAATGGCGTACATCAACAGCTGGAGCAGGGGCGAGCGCCGGTGGAGAAGCCGGCCGAAGTGATCCTCGATGCGGCCTATAACCAACTACGCTGTATCCTCGGTACAATGGTGGTCATACAGGTAAACATCTTCAAAGATTATGATCTCCTAGATAGTAAAAGGGAAGTCCTCCATCCTTACGCCTTGGGGGTGGAGAAAGGAGTGCTCAACGCTCCCTCCGCTTTATAGCCCCGTTGCGCCCTCAGGAATCCAACGGTCACTCGTGCCTTCCACAACTGTACCGCAGCATGGTGGGTGTCCCTCCTTTCTCGGCGAAATCGAAACGACGCGACTCTTGCGCTCCGCCTTCCCCCACGCGTTAATGACATGTGTCGACCACGACGATCACTCTTCCTAATGATCGAACGCCGTGGAAGATCGGACAGAGCCTCACGACTCGACAGAAGAGCTTCACTGCTCAGTCCGTCCTTAGCAGGCCCCTTACGGCCCCTCCCGCGCTAAGGATCTAAGCCCTCGCTAAGAGGCATCGAGCAGCAACCCTGCTCGGTCCATCCTTAGCAGGCCCCTTACGGCCCCTCCCGTGCTAAGGATCAAAGCCCTCGCCAAGAGGCAATCAGGAAGCAACCCTGCTCGGTTATCCCTGGCTGGTAGCTCCCTACCCACGACGCCAAAGATCAAAGCCCTCGCCAAGAGGCACCGGACAGTAACCCTGCTCGGTCCATCCTTAAGGAACTATGCCCTCGCCAAGAGGCACCAAGCAGGGACCCTGCTCAGCCCGTCCTTAGCAGGCCCCTTACGGCCCCTCCCACGCCAAGGATCAAAACCCTCGCCAAGAGGCAATTGGGCAGCAACAATACTCGGTTATCCCTGGATGGTAGCTCCCTACCCACAACGCCAGAGATCAAAACCCTCGCCAAGAGGCACCGGGCAGTAACCCTCCTCGGCCCATCCTTAAGGAACTAAGCCCTCGCCAAGAAGCACTGAGCAGTGACCCTGCTCAGCTCGTCCTTAATAGGCCCCTTACGGCCCCTTCTGCACTAAGGATCAAAGCCCTCGCCAAGAGACAATCGGGCAGCAACCCTGCTCGGTTTTCCCTGGCTGGTAGCTCCCTACCCATAATGCCAGAGATCAAAGCCCTCGCCAAAAGGCACCGGGCAGTAACCCTGCTCAGTCCATCCTTAAGGAACTAAGCCCTCGCCAAGAGGCATCGAGCAACGACCCTGCTCGGTCTATCCTTAGCAGGCCCTTTATAGCCCCTCCCGCGCTAAGGATCAAAGCCCTCGCCAAGAGGCAATCGGGCCGCAACCCTGCTTGGTTATCCCTGGCCGGTAGCTGATTGGTAGGGATTCTGCGTGTTCAAGTTTAGTTAATTACCGCAATCAAAACGGTTTCGCTTGTAGCTAGCCGGTTGAGTACGGGTCGTCCGCAGGGAGATGGGAATCTTTTTCTATGTGCTTTAACGAGTTAAGTCCAGTTTTCCAGATTTGTTTGTGATTAACTAAGTGTTAAAATGATATGTAAAGAGAGCTTGTTAGGGTTAGGATTAGGTTAGTTTGAGTTAGGAGTCGCTCACTTCTTTCGTTGCCACTCTTAATATCGGTGTTATGGTAATCGGCAACAACGGGGATTAGCACGACTAGGAAGGAACTTGCGAGTATAAGCTAGGCTTTCCAACGCTTAAGTTCTTCCTTTTGGTGCTTGTCCGTCCGTTCTTGGCTCTTAGCCATAACCTCCGGTTAATTCAACCACAACCGGTCTCACTACGGAATCACCGCTATCATGTAGGATAGGGTGTCGAAGGGAGCGGATTGTGGTTCAATTAACGGGAGTCGATTTAAGATGTTGGGCAAGGAAAGAGTGAGAGAGATTTCCTTCTCTCAAACTTCCCTTATCCTACCCTAACAAGTATGGAAACTACTCACACATCATAATGAAAAGAAAACAAAACAAAAGAGGAAGATAGAAAGAAAGAGATTAGAAGATAACAACTAGCTATTTGCGACCTCACCTTGGCAAGGATCAAGCGTAAGCGTCATGGTTGTTTAAGGATAAAGGAAAAGAGAAAAGAAAGAAACAACAAGAAATAACAACAACTAAGTTAACAAATGAAACTTACAAGCAATAATAATTTAACTAAAGAACAAGACAAGATATAATAACAAAAGGAACTTCTTTATTCATCATTCTTCACTCACAAAAGCTCACTACAAGTTTTTCAATGGAGAAGAGATGAGAAGAGGAAGAAGAAAAAAGTATTCTAAACCTAGAAAAATACAAGATTATGCACCCTTCACTTTGGCAAGTTCTGGGCTATTTATAGGCAGGCAACTGAAAACCTAGGGCAAAAAACTGTCCCCTCATGAAAAGACAAAACTACCCCTGAAACATCAGCACATGAGGAGGCCATAAGGCCGCGGTTCCGCGGCCTAAGCATGCTTATGCCGCGGAACCGCGGCACTTTAGTGGAATTGGCTTCTCGGACTTTGTGCGGTTCCCTGGTCTTTCATGTACTTCAGTCTGGTATAGGATTTTTCTGATAATCTTTCCACATTTCTTCCAGAATTTTAGTAGACCAAAAGGTGATTGGATGTGGATCTTTTTGCCATGATTTTCTTGAGCTCCGCGTAGATTTCTTGGACTTGTGTTGCCATTGAGCCTTGTGCATGAAAATGACAATCGATTTGCCATTTTGTCTCCTCAACTGATGTGTGGCAACAGACAGATAAAGAGCGGAGACCCGTGTTTTATCTGTGGTTGGCAGGAACCCGGATTTTGTCGTGTTTTTCCATGAATTTCACCGTTTAGAGCCGAGAACCTGTATCCTGCAATTGACTAGCAAACACGGCTCAAGAGTACCTACCGATAAGCAATATGATAAAAATTGGGCGGTATAAAAATACAATAATCTGATATGAACAGTAGCTCCCTACCCACAACGCCAAAGATCAAAGCCCTCGCCAAGAGACACCGGGCAGTAACCCTGCTAGGCCCATCCTTAAGGAACTAAGCCCTCGCCAAGAGGCACCGAGCAGCGACCCTGCTCCGCCCGTCCTTAGCAGGCCCCTTACGGCCCCTCCCGCGCTAAGGATCAAAGTCCCCATCAAGAGGCAATCGGGCAACAACCCTGCTCGGTTATCCCTGGCTGGTAGCTCCCTACCCACAACGCCAGAGACCAAAGCCCTCACCAAGAGGCACTAGGCAATAACCCTGCTCGGTCCATCCTTAGCATGCTTCCCCATGCCCTCCTGTTAAGGATCAAAGCCCTCACTAAGAGGCAATTAGGTAGCCACCCTGCTCGGTCATCCATGGCTGGTGTTACTACCCACCGACACCAAGAATCCAAGCCCTCGCCAAGAGGCCATCCACGTTTAAGCGATCCCCGCCTCGACTTCGGGGCCATGGAGATACCGACCCTTCACCGGTCTTTGCACACTTGGCAAATGATCGAATTCAACTCAACATGCGAATGCCAGACGCAGAACCGACTTAAAATGAAAGCTGGACCGTGCAAATACAAATGTTTTCCACAAACAAAAGGAAAATATGCACGCAAAGAAGCAGCAAAAAGATTTTTTATTCACAAAAGCAGAAGTCTTTACAGGGCATTACTGGCTCCCTAGCCTTACAAAATTCCAAAACAACAAAAGAAAATAAGAAGACGAGGGGCTTCAGGCCTCAGGGGCAGAGAGGACCTCAACAAGCCGCGCCTCCACTGCGACCACTGGAGCGGCATCTTTAGGGTCGATACTACAGCGGAAACTTCAGCGTCGGCAGCCGGGGTGACCAACTTACCCCTCGCACTCCCACCGGGGGCCACTTTCCCTGCTTCATGTCCGGGGGCGATCCCCTACACGTCGTCGTCGAGAGGGTACAAGGCCCGGAGCTCGGCGTCGGGGAACTCCGGCATCTGAGCCTTAACGGAGTCGAGGACGTCGTGCCAAATGACGCCCCCGGCTCTGGCAAGGTTGGCGTTGTAGGGTGTTTTTCGTCACCCCATTGAGATGGGAATACGCGCGCGCTTGTCAGGCGTATACTACAGATTCCCCCTGCCTAGGGTAGGCCGGGGTTTATTGATTGTGGGGATCCAAATCTCCGGCAGCCGCGGACTAAGCTGCCGTTAATTACCCCTCGCCTTTAGGGCGAGGGAACCTCCGATTAACGGGTTAAAATGGTCATGCGAACTCAATGTGCAGTGTACGTGTGTTGTGTTTTGAAAGGGGGGTTTGGATATATCGGGAGCCACGCAGAGTTTTTACGGGGGTCCCGCTACCCGGATAGCGGGCTGGGGGTCAAGGGGGCTAGTAGCCCCCTGGCGGGGTGCGGGGCAGCGCCCCGTTAGAAATTTTTTTTTCTAACAGGGACAGTGTCGCGGAGTATGTGTCTGTGTAAATATGTATACATATGTATGTATATATATATGTATATATGTATATATATATAAAAAAGAAAGAGGGGGAAAAGGCATCCAAAGGATGCGTGGGGCCAGCGCCTTGAGCGCTGTGCGCTTAGGTGCTGTGCGCTCAGGCGCAAGCGCGCCACGTGTCGGCACGTGGGCGTTTTGCGCTCGAGCGCGGTGCGCTTGAGCGCAAGCGCACCACGTGTCGGCACGTAGGCGCTTTGCGCTCGAGCGCAGTGCGCCTGAGCGCAGCACGCCACGTGTCGGCATGCGAGCGCAGTGCGCCTGAGCGCAAGTGCGCCACGTGTCGGTACGTGGGCGCTTTGCGCTCGAGCGCAGTGTGCCTGAGCGCAAGCGTGCCACGTGTCGGCATAGCACGTGGGCGCTTTGCGCTCGAGCGCAGTGCGCCTGAGCACAAGCGCGCCACGTGTCGGCACGTGGGCGTTTTGCGCTGGAGCGCTGGGCGCTGGCGAGACAAAGGGACTTTTAGTCCCAGAACCAGAAGCTATGCTTCAGAAAGGAAATATTTATTATATATATATATATGTAAATATATGGAGTTAAACTCCTAAAATGTTTTGGTTGATGAAAGGGATTCTTCCTCTTCCTCCTCTGTTGGCTGGATCTTGATGATTAAGAGATATGAGATCTAAAAATCTCTCCTTTCTGAGATTTAATGGTAGATCCAAGTTCCCCTTTGTGGGTTTTGTAGTGGAAGACTTCTTAGTTTTTGAAAAGAAAGAGTAAAACTCTTGATTTAATTCAAAAGAAATGAGAAGGTTTAGAACCTTGGAGAAGGAGCAGGAGGCACAAAAGATCTCAGATCTAAAATTTTTGTGGAGAGAATGAAAGTATTCTTTATTCATCATCATGTTGCCTTTTATAGGCTTACATATTTACATATAGCCCCTTGGGCTTTACAAAAATGGCATTTTAGCCATCCCATGGCTCATGTGCCATTTCATTTTCGCACATAAGCCATGGGCTTACAAAAATTTGGCTTTATGCCCATTTTGCATACATTCATATAAAAAATTACATAAAAATTATTTATTACATAATTTATATTTTGGCATGGAGGAGGCTGGCCGCGGGCTCGACTTGGGCATGGGCCCGCTTGACCTGGGCTTGGGCCCACCTAGCTTGGGGGTTGACCTTGACTTTGACTCGGTCAACCGGGGTGTAAATTTTTACCCCAACAAAGTGCCCCCCATCAATAAATGCACACCGCACATTTGAGTTGTATGCATGAAATTGATGGATCTTGAAGTTGGACTTCGAGGTAGAACATCATTCCAGGGGCGGAGCATCATCCAGGGGAGCATAATTCCCGGGGATCGGAGCATCATTCTGATTCGCGGAGCATAATTCCAGATATCGGAGCATCGTTCCGAAGGGGGGAGCATAATTCCAGGGTTCGGAGCATTGTTCTGAAGGGCGGAGCATAATTCCAGAGATCGGAGCATCATTCCGATTCGCGGAGCATAATTCCAGATATCGGAGCATCGTTCCGAAGGGGGGAGCATAATTCCAGGGTTCGGAGCATCGTTCCGAAGGGCGGAGCATAATTCCAGAGATCGGAGCATCATTCCAATTCGCGGAGCATAATTCCATATAT
This sequence comes from Agapanthus africanus, assembly GCA_030015575.1. Lineage (NCBI taxonomy): Eukaryota > Viridiplantae > Streptophyta > Magnoliopsida > Asparagales > Amaryllidaceae > Agapanthus > Agapanthus africanus. Next base: position 385,212,323 of record CM057338.1, on the reverse strand, counting down.
CGGAGCATCGTTCCGAAGGGGGGAGCATAATTCCAGGATTCGGAGCATCGTTCCAAAGGGCGGAGCATAATTCCAGATATTGGAGCATCGTTCCGAAGGGGGAGCATAATTCCAGGGTTCAGAGTATCGTTCTGAAGGGCGGAGTATAATTCCATAGATCGGAGCATCATTCCGATTCACGGAGCATAATTCCATATATCTGAGCATCGTTCCGAAGGGGGGAGCATAATTCCAGGGTTCGGAGCATCGTTCCGAAGGGCGGAGCATAATTCCAGAGATCGGAGCATCATTCCGATGATCGGAGAATAATTCTAGGATTCGGAGCATCGTTCCGAAGGGCGGAGCATAATTCCAGAGATCAGAGCATCGTTCCGAAGGGGGGAGCATAATTCCAGGATTCGGAGCATCGTTCCGAAGGGCGGAGTATAATTCCAGATATCGGAGCATCGTTCCGAAGGGGGGAGCATAATTCCAGGGTTCGGAGCATCGTTCCGAAGGGCGGAGCATAATTCCAGAGATCGGAGCATCATTCCGATGATCGGAGAATAATTCCAGGATTCGGAGCATCGTTCCGAAGGGCGGAGCATAATTCCAGAGATCAGAGCATCGTTCCGAAGGGGGGAGCATAATTCCAGGATTCGGAGCATCGTTCCGAAGGGCGGAGCATAATTCCATATATCGGAGCATCGTTCCGAAGGGGGAGCATAATTCCAGGGTTTAGAGTATCGTTCTGAAGGGCGGAGCATAATTCCAGAGATCATAGCATCGTTCCGAAGGGGCGGAGCATAATTCCAGAGATCGGAGCATGATTCCATGATTCAGAGCATCATTCCGAAGGGTGGAGCACAATTTCAGGGGATCGGAGCATCATTCCGACGAGCGGCAGGCATTCTGACCGAAGCATGATTTCGATGCAGAGGTAGATTCCTAGGCGAAGTATAATTCCGACAAGGAAGGCAAATATTCCGAGGCGAAGCATTGATTTCGACACGGGGTATATTCTGAGACGGTGTATGATTCCGGTGCAGAGCTTGTTGGCTGACTTGATTCCGAGACGAAGTATAATTTCGACTGGGAAGGCAGGTACACCGAGGCGAAGCATCATTTCGACACGGGGTGCATTCTGAGACGAAGTATAATTCCGACACAGAGCTTGCTGGTTGACTTGATTCTGAGGCGGAGCATAATTCCGACAAGGAGGTCGTTGGTTGATTCCGAGCCGAAGCATAATTCCGACAGGGACGGCAGATATACCAAGGCGAAGCATGATTTCGACACGGGGTGCACATTCTGAGACGAAGCATGATTCCGACGCAGAGCTTGTTGGTTGATTTTATTCCGAGGCGGAGCATAATTTCGGCAGGGAAAGTAGATATCCCGATGCGAAGCATGATTTCGACACGGGGTAAATTCTGGGACGAAGCATGATTCCGCCGCAGAAGTTGTTGGTTTGATTTGATTTGGGTTGACATCAGCATCGCTACACTGGAATATAGTACCAGGAGCGAATCATCATTTGCCATGAGTGGATTTGAGGATTTGGCTTTGGTTTGGCATCTGCATTGCTACACTGGAATAATGCCAGGAGCAACTCATCATTTGCCTCGGGAGGGCTTGGAAATTGTTTTTTGCTTGGCATCAGTATCGCTACACTGGAATATGGTACCAGGAGCGAATCATCATTTGCGCTTGCTTATCAGGAAGCGATGGCTTAGGATATAGGTTTTAGGTCCCTATCACCTAAGACTTTTCAATTTTGTCAGCCGTAACGGTCTCACAAAGCATTTTCTCCCTACGAGTCGTAAGGATCCCGTAGGTGTATTTTCTCCTTAGAAGTCGTGGGGACTCCTAAGTGTGTTGCTCCTTTGTGAGTCGTAAGGATCTCACGCGGGAATTTTCTCCTCACAAAGTGGAGAGGACCTTATGAGTGCATTTCATCTTTTTCTCACGAGTTTGCGCCCTTTCGGGTTTTCACAAACTCGCCGGCAGTCCTGCTGTTTTTACTCACGGAGCCCTTTCGGGTTTTCATCCGTGCCCATTTTGCTTGTGGACATACCTTTTTTTTTATTTTTATTTTATTTTTTTTTTGGAGAGATTGGGATTGTTTTACGCCCGTGGATTGTATACGGTTTTGCAGGATGTATGATCCAGACCGTAGGGCCGTAAAAATTTTGGGGCTTTGTTGGCGTCTGCATCGCTGCACTGGAATATGGTACCAGGAGCAACTCATCATTCGCCACTTGGGGATTGGGGAGCGATGGTTTAGGAGACAGGTTTAGATCCCTATCGCCTAAGGCTTTTCAATTTTATGGGCCGTGAGGGTCCCATAAAAGCATTTTTTCCCTACGGGTCGTAAGGATCCCTAGGTGTATTTTCTCCTTAGGAGTCGTGAGGACTCCTAAGTGTGTTTTTCCTTCGTGAGTCGTAAGGATCCCACAAAGGTTTGTTCTCCTCATGTATCATGAGGACACATGAGTGGGTCTTCTCAATGGAGCATAATTCCGAAGGCGGAGACCAGCCGCGTAACTGGTGATTACGGTGGGATATGGGTATGAAATGAATTATTTGAGCCCATGGATTGTATACGGTAGTCAATTTGGGGACTGGTCGTAGGGCTAGGAGAATTTTGAAAAATTAGATTTTGGTTGGCGTCTGCATCGCTACACTGGAATATGGTACCAGGAGCGACTCATCATTCGCCGCTGTTTTTTTTTTTTGTTTTTTTTTTGTTTTACCGCGATTGCTCTATCATTTCAGCTTTTCTTATCGCGAAGGTCGCGATTGCCCTATCATTTCGGCTATTTATTCGCGGTTGCCCCATCATTTCGGCTTTATTTTCATCTTTTATTTTACTCGCTGATTTTTATTGCAAGTTGCCCCATCATTTCGGCTTTATTTTCATCTTTATTTTACTCGCTGATTTTTATTGCGAGTTGCCCCATCATTTCGGCTTTTCTTTATTTTCCTTTTATTTACACATTTTTTTTTACATTTTTTTTTTACATTCCCAGTTTAACGACTTAGAGGTCGACTGTTCCCAGTTTAGTGACATGGTGGTCAATTGTTTTCAGAGAAAGGCAGAAGTCTGAGAGAATCAGTTTTACGAAGAACTTCGGTCTCCGTTTGTATGAAATTGGTGGTCGCATCTTGACTGTTTACTAACACGCCCTTGGACAGTTCTATCTTTCCTGCCTTGTATTGCTTTTCGACCCAATCTTTGAAGACGAAGCAGTCCTCAATGGCATGACCTATCACTCTGTGATAGGGGCAGTATTTGGGGTCGTCGGTCCTATTCGCTTCCTGCGGTCTTTTTGACTCTGGCAGTTGTAGACCGTTCTTCAGGGTGTCTTTGAATATTTTACGGATTTTGTCCCTTCTAAAAGAATAGACCTTATCCAGCTTCTCTTTCAGTGGAGATTCTACTCCCTCTCCGAACATTGGCTTCCGAGACTGGTTGGCGCTAGGCCAGCTCATCCCTTGCTTATTTCGGTTAGCCGAAGTGTTGAAAGATTCAGAATCATCGGAGTTTCCGCCTTTGCGATTATCGTCCTTCCAGTTTCTCCAGGACCTATTGTTATTTTGAGAATCCGAGGAGGACTCCTGTTTTGAGCGCTCCAGCATCTGGACTTTCCTGGTCAGCTCTTGGAATGTTTTGAGACCCGCGGTGCATAAAAATGGGGCCATCCAATTGTTGAGATTTCCGACGAGGAGACTGACAGATTGGTCCTGCTCTATCGGCGGTTCGCATTTGACAGAGAGATTGCGCCATCGGGTTATAAAATCCGTGTTGCTTTCGTCGCTCTTGGGCTTGGTCCTTACGAGCTCGGCAATGGTAATCTTATCGCTGATGCTCATGAACCTCTGCCGAAACAGAGACTCTATTTGGAAAAAAGTTGTGACGGAGCCATCCGGTATGCTCGCATACCAGTCGAAAGTAACATCGGTCAAGCTATTAACGAACTGGCGGAGGAGAAGCGCATCATTGCCCCCAGTATTCCCGCATGAGGCTTTGAAGTGGGCGATATGCTGATTCGCATTTCCCGTTCCATCGAATCTTCCGAATTTGGGGATGACATAGCCGCTAGGAAATTCTACCAGATCATACTAAGCAGGATATGGTCTCCCACTACTGCTGATATCTTTTTGCGCTTCGGCTTCAGCCACCAATGTTTTGACTTTGCTGGCAACCAAATCCATGATTTGATCTTGAGTTAGCAGGCTACTGTCATCGGTAGCCAAGACATTTCCCGAGATAGGATGCGACTGGTTTTCATGTAGTTTGCCCACTTTTGGATTTGAGGGAATAGGCGTCGGCTGCTTTGGGACATCATTTCCCGGTTCACGAGCAGAGCCCTCCGCTTGATTGGGCGGCTGAGAGGCAAGTCGGGCCGTGAGCTGCATCACGACATTCGTCAAGTCATCGATTTTGGAGTAGAGTTTGTCCATCTCCTTGTCTTTGTTTCTGAGCTGCTTTCGGAGCTCTTGAAGCAGCTCTTGCTCCGCGGTCCTGGGGCGGAAAGTCGGCTCTTCTTCGCTTTCCGAGCCCGACTCCTCATGGACCGAAGGGTCTTTCCGCCTATCATCCTCATCAAGAGGGTTTTCATCACCCAGCAGAGGAGGCTGTTCTTGGGAAGCGGACACCACATTCAAGCCAGATTGGGTTTGAGATGTGGTAGCCCCGTCCTTGCTCTTGCTGTGCGTGCCCACCGTGTAGACAGTATGGACCACATACCCAGCCATTTCCTCATCTTCGGCGGGGTAACCCTGTTCTTCGAACCTCATGAGGTCCAGCCTGGCAGGAGGCCTAGCCCTTTTGTTGGCTCTATATCTGAGCCTTTTCTCCCTCAGCTTCTCGATTTTGAAGGCATGGCGGGCATCCGCTACCCGGGAAGCCATTGTGAGTTGATCAGCGGGGAGCTTAGAGAAGACACCCGATCGAGCATTTGTTAGGGGCGCCGCTGTAGCTTGCTCGGGACGCGTTGTAGCTTTGTTGGTGTTGATGGACTTGCCCCCAGCTGGGGCCAAGGAAAGTCGTTCAGATACCGACTTGCGTTTGGGTTGGGGTGCCCTTGAGATCACCACATTTGGTCTCCTGCTTTTCGAGACCGGTTTGTCTGCCACCGGGGCTTGAGGAGCTAGGATGGCGCCAACTGGCATGAACATAATAGAGCCGAATGGTAGTAGCGGCTCCTCCCATTGTCGCCCGAGACTAGCCGGGAGGACCGTCCTAGAGTCTATCCTCATCGTGTAGGAGACGGGAGCTGAGTTCATCATCGAAGACATCGTCGGAAGGTGATTGCTTGAAAATCTGCATGAAAAAGCTTTATTTTTAGTATAAATACAGGTATGTATATTGATTGAGTTCGCATGAATGCTTAACCCGAAATATGGGAGGAGAGATTGGTCCCACCGGGCGTGCCAGAATCTGTAGGGTGTTTTTTGTCACCCCATTATGATGGGAATACGCGCGCGCTTGTCAGGCGTATACTACAGATTCCCCCTGCCTAGGGTAGGCCGGGGTTTATTGATTGTGAGGATCCAAATCTCCGGCAGCCGCGGACTAAGCTGCCGTTAATTACCCCTCGCCTTTAGGGCGAGGGAACCTCCGATTAACGGGTTAAAATGGTCATGCGAACTCAATGTGCAGTGTACGTGTGTTGTGTTTTGAAAGGGGGGGTTTGGATATATCGGGAGCCACGCAGAGTTTTTACGGGCGTCCCGCTACCCGGATAGCGGGCTGGGGGTCAAGGGGGCTAGCAGCCCCCTTGCGGGGTGCGGGGCAGCGCCCCGTTAGAAATTTTTTTTTCTAACAAGGACAGTGTCGCGGAGTATGTGTCTGTGTAAATATGTATACATATGTGTGTATATATATATATATGTATATATGTATATATATATAAAAAAGAAAGAGGGGGAAAAGGCATCCAAAGGATGCGTGGGGCCAGCGCCTTGAGCGCTGTGCGCTTAGGTGCTGTGCGCTCAGGCGCAAGCGCGCCACGTGTCGGCACGTGGGCGTTATGCGCTCGAGTGCAGTGCGCTTGAGCGCAAGCGCGCCATGTGTCGGCATATGGGCGCTTTGCGCTCGAGCGCAGTGCGCCTGAGCGCAGCACGCCACGTGTCGGCATGTGGGCGCTTTGCGCTAGAGCGCAAGTGCGCCACGTGTCGGTACGTGGGCGCTTTGCGCTCGAGCGCAGTGCGCCTGAGCGCAAGCGCGCCACGTGTCGGCATATGGGCGCTTTACGCTCGAGCGCAGTGTGCCTGAGCGCAAGCATGCCACGTGTCGGCACGTGGGCACTTTGCGCTCGAACGCAGTGCGCCTGAACGCAAGTGCGCCACGTGTCGGCACGTGGGCGTTTTGCGCTGGAGCGCTGGGCGCTGGCGAGACAAAGGGACTTTTAGTCCCAGAACCAGAAGCTATGCTTCAGAAAGGAAATATTTATTATATATATATATATATATGTATGTAAATATATGGAGTTAAACTCCTAAAATGTTTTGGTTGATGAAAGGGATTCTTTCTCTTCCTCCTCTGTTGGCTGGATCTTGATGATTAAGAGATGTGAGATCTAAAAATCTCTCCTTTCTGAGATCTAATGGTAGATCCAAGTTCCCCTTTGTGGGTTTTGTAGTGGAAGACTTCTTAGTTTTTGAAAAGAAAGAGTAAAACTCTTGATTTAATTCAAAAGAAATGAGAAGGTTTAGAACCTTGGTGAAGGAGCAGGAGGCACAAAAGATCTCAGATCTAAAATTTTTGTGGGGAGAATGAAAGTATTCTTTATTCATCATCATGTTGCCTTTTATAGGCTTACATATTTACATATAGCCCCTTGGGCTTTACAAAAATGGCATTTTAGCCATCCCATGGCTCATGTGCCATTTTATTTTCGCACATAAGCCATGGGCTTACAAAAATTTAGCTTTATGCCCATTTTGCATACATTCATATAAAAAATTACATAAAAATTATTTATTACATAATTTATATTTTGGCATAGAGGAGGCTGGCCGCGGGCTCGACTTGGGCATGGGCCCGCTTGACCTGGGCTTGGGCCCACCTAGCTTGGGGGTTGACCTTGACTTTGACTCGGTCAACCGGGGTGTAAATTTTTACCCCAACAGGCGTAGAACTGATCCGACTTTTTATAGCTCTCCACCGCCTTCCGCGACCGGTCCTTTAAAGCCTCGTTCTACTTCCGGAGGGTGCTCGCCGTCTTCTTCATGGTGGCGACGAGCACCCTGGAGTCCTCCAGCTAGGACTCAGCAGCTCGGGCGGCCTCTCGGTACTAGGCAACCTCCATGTTCCCGGCCTCCACCTGGTCTTCAAGGGTAGCAGCTCCCTCCATCGCCGCCCCCAGCTCCTGCCTTTAGCTCTCCTCCCGCAAGGAGAACTCGACTGCGGCCCGCATCGCCGGAATAATCTCCTCGTCCTCCATGTGGACAACGAGGGCGATGTGCTGGAGGGCCTAAAGGAAGAAAGAGGGTTAAAAAGGGGAGGAAAGCACCCGACCACGCGTGCAAAAATGTTGAATGAAAAACCAGGTGAGGTGCGAACACTAATCTGCACGGCCTCTTGAGCTATTGCCGCCATTTGGGCCCGGAGAGTTCCTCGAGGGACCCTGCCTCCGGCCGACCTCTCCATATCTGAGAGCAGGCTGTCAGCGACAAAAAGCCCGAGGGCACCTCGAAGCGAAGCTCCCCATCATCCATAAGGATCGGGGAAGCCGGGGAGCGGGGCGCCCTCCAATGAGACCTCTTGAGGGACGGCGCGGGAGAACCCTCCTCGTCTCCCACCTCGGGGGCCCGAGGCTCTTGCGCCCGGACACGCTTTCGTACCGGCGCACGACTAGACTCGGGGGCCCAGGGCTCGCTTGGGCAACTGAATGAAAGGGCCGCCGGCGGGGCTGGAACGGACGGCGGGCGAGAAGGACCGGCTCCTTTGGACTTCTTCCCCCTCTTCATGTCGACCACTGCCGCGCGGAACTTGCTCATATCCATGGGTCCTGCATAAGACAAAAATACGAGGAGTCAGCGATGCCAGGAAAAATAAAAAATGCACAAGTCTAAACAGGTCATCTGAGAGCTCCCAACTTAACCGCGTACTCGGCGGGGCTGAGCCCGGCCCAACTGAGGGCCCGCTCAGACAGCAGCACATCAACTCGAGGGAGGGGCTCCCACTTCGCCACCGCCACCGTGTTGGGATCATTCGACCTCCTCACCCACGGACAGCTGGCCCTTTGCCACTGGGTGGGCACAGGCCAGTCCTCACCCTCGGGCGGGGAGATAAAGAAAAACCTCTTCTTCCATTCATGAATGGAAGAAGGCACAACAACAACCCCCAACCCGGGGGCGTCCCCACACTGTCTTCTGAAGGAGAGGTATACCCAGCTCGGCTCGCCCCTACGAGCACCGGGATGGATTTTGTAACAAAGGAAAGAGAGGAGAAGGTTCAGGCTGAAAAGGATCTGACACAATCTCAACCGGACCAGGAACCCGAGGAGGATCCTCCAAGAGTTCGGCACTAACTGGCCCAGAGCCAACCCGAAACAATTCAACACCTCACTCACTTCAGGGGAGAAGGGCAGACACACCCCGGCCCAAAAGGCCTCCAGGTACAAGGCAATCTCCTTGCCCTATGCCTGGTTCGCCCTCTCCCCCTCCTCGGCTAGACGAAGCGAATAGCCGGGAGGAACGAAGAAACGGGTCTTGATGTTGGCGAGCTCCTCCGCACGCCTCAGCGAGGATCGCACACCAAGGACACCCGCAGCCTGAACTCTGTGGGCTACCCTATCTTCTCGGGTGAACTCCAGCTCAAAGGGGGAAGAGGAAGTTTCAGAAGACCCCTTAGACTCTACCCACGCTACATCTACAGACTCCTCAGAAGAAGACATCTAACCTGATTGAAGAAAGGTATCCCAGAAAGATTGATAGCACGGAATCCGAACTGAGGAGAAGAGCGCCGAGCTGACACAACTAGGGATGAGGAAATTAGAAAGATGTATGGGCCCAGATGGGGATCCCACCTGTTTACCGCCGGAAACCGGGAAGACGCACTGTCTTGCCTGAATCTGGGGGCATATGCTATTTGGTGCTATCCGTCCACCTCTCCGAAGATGCCAAGTTGATTTATGGCACCATGTATCGAAGGTTTAAACGGATGCGGCCGATATAGCAAACTTCGTCAGATTCCCCCTCGTTTGAAGGGTTTTTGATTGTGGGGACGCTCTTCCCTGCAGGCGCAAGCCCCTGCAGTTAATTACACTACCGCATCGCGGTAACAACTTTCTCCTTCTCCAGATGGTCACTTCGTGTCGTGGGTGTTTGTTTTGTTTGTGGTTGCCCGTGGATTGTATACGGAGACTAATTTACGTTGTCGCCCGTAGGACGTGGATTAGTCCAAATCCGTTTCTTTTTAGATTTGGGTTTGGGGGTTGGGTTTAAGGATACGTTAGCCTCATTTGAGACTAAGATCAACTTAAACGTGTGTTAAGAATACGTTAGTCTAATTTCTAGACTAAGATCAACTTAACAGGATCATTTAGATCCAACAAGAGAGCATTTGGGCTCTATTGTTTAGTTTAGGGACATTTCGGTCGATTTCCAGTTTAGGGACATGGTGGTCCATCGTTAGTTTAAAGACATCCCGGTCAAGGTTAAGGACATCATAGTACGTGAGTTTAAAGACCTCACAGTCAAGGTTAAGGACATCATAGTCCGTGAGTTTAAAGACCTCACAGTCAAGATTAAGGACATCATAGTCCGTGAGTTTAAAGACCTCACAGTCAAGATTTAAGGACATCATAGTCCATGAGTTTAAGGACCCCACAGTCCGTAGTTTAGAGACGTTATAGTCTGTGAGATGTGTGGTTGTCGGGACCCGTCACCTCTTTGAAGACGTTGAGGAATTACAACGACAATTATCAAAGGAGTGAAGAGATGTACCCCTGAACCAAGGTTGCTTGGGGATCTGTAGTCCAATTTGGAACTAAGATCAAATAATTAGATTATGAGCACATTGGCTCAGTTAAATCTGAATTGAGGACTTATGGCCAATTTGGGGTAAGTCCAATTAGATCTGAAGTGTTGGCCCTTTGTTGGACCATTAGACACTTGTCTGGGTTCAAGCCCACATTATTTAGCAATGTTAAACAAGAGTTTGAGGTCTCTGATAACATTTTTATCTTTGATTTCCTCAATTTTGAGATTCATTTGGAGGAGGGACTTTTGCCTCTGGAAAATTAGCCAATTTGGCTAAAAGTAGTGTCAAACACTAAAGAACAACAGTGTTAAACACTGGAAATATAGAATCCCAAATTAGTGTTAAACACTAGAAAATAACAGTGTTAAACACTGGATATAAGATTTTCAAATTAGTGTTAAACACTAAAAGATAATCAGTGTTAAACACTGGGAATAAAGCTCTCGAATTAGTGTTAAACACTAAAGAAAAAGGGGTCACGTGTGGACACGTGAGGGCGCCCAAAGGTGGGACCGGATTCCTTTTCTTCGTTCTGCAATTAAGTGTTAAACACTTTTTATATTTTTGTTTTGAGCATAACGTGTTGGCACGTGATGGTCATCTGTGCGCTGACTGTTAAAGCGTTTGCTAAGGGGTCACGTGGTAACACGTGAGAGCGCCCAAATCTTAGATTTCCCTTGCTTTTATTCCCTTTGTTTTAGAGGTCACGTGAGAGCACGTGAGGCATTGCCTCAAAGCCTTTTCCTTTTCATTTTTGGGGATCTCTTCAGGGGTCACATGGGGACACGTGACCTTAGTTCTTTTCATGCACAGAGATCTTTTAAGTCTCCTTATTTCATTTTGAGAATTAAATTCTCATGCAAGGTTAAACCCTAATTTTATTTGGAGGAATTAAATTCCTATAACTTTGGGAGAATTAAATTCTCATATAGGGTTAAACCCTAGTTTTATCTTGGGAGAATTAAACTCTCTAAACTCAATTCCCCCTCTAAGTTTCGGATCTGCATGGCAGGATCTCAACTCGATGAGAATTAAATTCTCAACTTATGGGGAGATGTGCTCTTTGCAGATCTTCAACCAGAGGAAGAACTAAGTTCTTTTGTGCAGAAGAGTTAAACTCTTAGATTTTGAGAATTAAATTCTCTGTTTGATGTTTTGATTCCCTTTCTTTTCTCACCTAGGGTTTTCTTTCTTGAGAATTAAATTCTCCTTTCTTTCCTCTCTGCTATTTTCCTTTAGAAAATTTCAAGATCCCAAAATTCTCTCTCCCTCTTCTCTTCTTCGCTCCTATTTATAGGAGAAGGAAAAGAATCAATTTGTTTAATGAATCTTTCATTGAAAGATTTTGTTTATTTTCATAATTAATATGAGCCTTTAGATCATTCAGTGAATTTTATTCACCATTGGATTTTTAATCCAAAAGATCTTTTATCTGTTATTCTTGGTGAATTTTAGGGAAATCTTTCCTTGTATAAAATCTTTCCATAAATTGGTGATTTTTAATCACCATTGGATTTTTAATCCAACGTTGCTCCATTTTACAGAACACCATCCTTTTTGTTTGGAAAGATTTAAAGAAATATTTTTCCAGTTAGGGTTTTTGATTTAATTAGAATTTAATTCTATTGTTTCAGAGATCTTAGGATCCCATCACGTGTTGACACGTGCCCCCCTCGATTAAGCATTTAATTCTGTTGTTTTAGAGAACTCAGGAATTATCACGTGTCAGCACGTGACCCTTGGTCACGTGTGAGCACGTGATGCCCCATTGGGGTTTTTCCTTGCTATTTTATTATACTTTTAATTCTATTTAATGAGTTTAGAGGCCTATCACGTGTTGGCACGTGACCCCATTGTTTAGAATTTAATTCTTATTATTTCAAAGGGTTTAAGAGCCCATCACGTGTTGGCACGCGACTCCATTGATTAATTATTTAATTAGAATTTAATTCTATTAATTCAGAGAGCTTAGGAACCTATCACGTGTCTGCACGTGACCTTTGGTCACGTGTCTGCACGTGACCTTTGGTCACATGTGGGCACGTGATGCCCCATTGGGGTATTCCTTACTGTTTTATAATATTTTTTAATTCCTTTTAGTGGGTTTAAAGGCCCATCACGTGTGGTCACGTGACCCCTTTTAATCATTTATTTTATTAAGTGCCTACAGGCTTTGCCTGTAAATGGTCACGTGTGGGCACGTGATGCCTGGTCACGTGTGGGCACGTGATGCTTCATAACTTTTGATCCCGGATGAATTATGGGGCCCATAATATATCAAATCGAAGGATTTTTCGAGACGCTTTCGATACCATCAGAATTTGGTTGTTTCTCATTCGAGAGTTTGTCAAAATACAACCCGGAAAATACTGGTTCGCATTTTCTTAAGCGTATCACTGTCATTTGATACATTGGGCTCTTTTGCGCAGAAATTTTTGACGGGAACACCACCGAGCGCGGGAACACCTGCTACACGCCTCGCCAGCCAACCAGAGGAGGACACGTGGTCTGTCGCTTCGACGAACGTACGAACGATCCGGCACTTCCCCTTTAATGTGAGATCTCTCCCTGATCCGCTGACGCCATCAAGAAAATACTACTCTTAGCCCGGGAATGCGAGCCGACGATATCTTCGAGTAAGAGATCACCCAGGGTGCTCAGTCAGGCCACTCTCGACCCAACCCTAAAACTGGTCGAGACGAGAGTGGGGGGTTAATGATGGGGCTCGATATCGATGACTTCCTTGATGCTGACACGTTGCAGATGACGCATCCAAAAACCTACAAGCAAGAATCAAGGACTTCGTTTAGGACCTCACCTCGGGCTTCCGACCTGAGGGGTCTCCCAACCTTCGGTGGCCTTCCAAATCACCCCCCAGCTCGCCTCCGAGCTGTCTTGGTACAAAGGTGCCTCGGCCTCCCGCTCTTCCGCGAGCCTCCCGCCGAGCTCATGCTCCTCGATCTCATCCTGACCGACCCGCAGAGCTGATCACAGGTACCTGCACCACGGCTCCACGAATCTCGCCATGCGTGAGATATCCGCCGCCCACGATTCCACGTTCCATGCCATCACGATCCCCATTAATGAGCCTGCCTCGCTATTAATGCGGGATCCCGCCTATCACGCGGACGTGACATCAGGGGCGTAACGGCCGGCGTGATTCTCGCGCCTGCCTGCCCATTGCTGCCGCTATATAAACCCCTCTCTCAGACGATCGAGGTACGCAATTCTTTCTATTAAGCCGCTACCCTGCCCAAATTGCACCACTAACTTGATCGTCGGAGGGTCCTCGGTGGCACAAACACCTCAGGACTTCCCTGCAGGCAGCTCGGCTCAACCTCAAATCCAAACCCATTGAGGTCCACACGCTGAAAAAGACAACCTCCAGAACAGATCTCAGCCGTCCATTAGCGCTCGTAGCAGATCTACGGAAGATAACATCTGAAGGAGATCCAAACCTCCATCAGCTTCTTCCGCCATTTCGGCGGAGAGAGGAGAGGATTAGGTGATGGCCACGACCATAGATGGAACAAGGAGATAGCTTTTGGGAAGGGAGACAACTGTTTTACATACAAGTCCCTCGAGTTTAACAAATTATAAATCTCCATAATTACTTTTATCATAGATTTATGGAATAATCCAATTTCTTGCATCTTATTTCCTCCTATTCCCCTTCCTCTTACTTTAAATCGTAAAAGATTTATCTTCAAATTATATAAATCGTCATAAGGGTTTGACTGTGGCCCTATCAGTAGGGGATTTGAAACAAATTATAACTGCTTTTTGGCTGTTGTTTTTCTTCATAATTGTTTACTTGTTTTCCAAAGTAAAATCTAAAGACTAAAAAGTATATTCAAATCCTACATACAAAACTCATGATTGAACGCAAAAATTAAATTTGGTGTTCGTCTCTACTTCACCATTATAAAGAGAAAAGGGAAATGTTGATATGACCCTGAAGAAAGCTTGATGGATGTCTAGATCTTCTTCAGATGTTGTCTAACGTCGATCTGTAGCGAGCGTTGATGGATAGCTGAGAGTGGGTTTGAGGGTTGCCTCTGGAAGCGTGTGGATCTCAGTGGGCTTGATTTGGAATAAAGCCGAGCTACCTGCAAGGAAGTCCCGAGGTGGTTGTACCACCGTGGACCCTCCGACGATCAAGTTAATCGAGCTATTTGGGCAGAGTAACGGCCTATTGGGGTAAAGATGCCTTACCTGAGTCGTCTGAGAGAGGGGTTTATATAGTGGCGGCCATGGGCTGGCGAGCGCGAGATTCATGCCGGCCGTTACGCCCCTAACGTTACGCCTGCGTGAAAGGCAGGATCCCCCAATAAAGACGGGATACGCTCGTTAATGGAGGAACGCGATGGCGTGGAACGCGAGATCGTAGGCGGCAGATATCTCGCATCTGGAAAGATTCGCGGAGCCGTGGCGGAGATGCCTGTGATCTGTGTTATTGGTCGGTCGGTGATACCGAGGAAGCTGAGCTCGGCGGGAGGCCCGGAGACGAGCGAGGGGCCGAGCAAGCTTGGTTCTGTGATAGCTCGGAGGCGAGCTAGGTGGGCTGAGGGAGCTCAGCGTACGGGAAGGCTCGGAGGCGAGCCAATGGTTGTTTGTAAGACGAGCACAGGAGTGGTCTGGAAGGCCACCGAAGGTCGGGAACATCCTCGGGAGGAAGGCCCGGTGTACGCTTCCAATGTACCGTTCTTGCTCCCATCCCGTAAGCTTTGGGACACGTCTTCTGCCATGTGTCATGATCTGGGGAGCTCCCACTTATGAGCATCATCATTATCCCTCCACTCTCGTTCCAACCTGTTTATGGGTCGGATCGAGAGTGGACTACACGGAGAATCTTCTGCTCGGTTTGGCACCGAGAATCATGATGTCGATTGTCCAGGAACGAATGGAGGCATCGTTTCATCTGTTAAGGCTGGCTATCGACCGAACTCGAGCTCTCCTATTTTTTGTTTATTTGAGCCATGTTAGGAGCTTACCTTCTTCAGGTGCATGCACCGGGTAGAGGCTTGCCAGCTGGTTCAATGTGAGGCTCAGGGATCCACCGTTGAGACTGAGCATGAAGATGTCTAGCGGCTTTGTAACGAGGGCCTTGATCCATCTTTTTGTAGGGCAGGAAGCTGCCTGGAGTGGATGGACCGAGCAGGAGAATGCCCGGTCTCCTCTTGAGGAGGTCTTTCGATCCTTGGCATTGAGGGGCAGGTAGTTGTCCGCCAGGATGAACCGAGCATGAGGGTGCCCGGTCTCCTCATGACGAGGGCTTTGGATCCTTAGCGTCGAGGGGCAGCAAAGTGCCCGTCAGGATGAACCGGGCATGAGGATGCCCAGTCACCTCATGATGAGGGCTTCGATCCTTGGCGTCGTGAGGCAGGAAGATGCCCGCCAGGATGAACTGAGCATGAGGATGCCCCGTCGCCTCGTGATGAGGGCTTCGATCCTTGACGTCGTGGGCAGGAAGCTGCCCGTCAGGATGAACCGAGAATGAGGATGCCCGGTCGCCTCATGATGAGGGCTTCGATCCTTGGCGTCGTGGGGCAGGAAGCTGCTGCCAGGATGAACCGAGCATGAGGATGCCCGGTCGCCTCATGATGAGGGCTTCAGTCCTTGGCGTCGTGGGGCAGGAAGCTGCCCGCCAGGATGAACCGAGCATGAGGATGCCCGGTCGCCTTGTGATGAGGGCTTCAATCCTTGGCATCGTGGGGCAGGAAGCTGCCCGCCAGGATGAACTGAGCATGAGGATGCCTGGTCGCCTCATGATGAGGTCTTCGATCCTTGGCGTAGTGGGGCAGGAAGCTACCCGCCAGGATGAACCGAGCATGAGGATGCCCGGTCACCTCGTGATGAGGGCTTCGATCCTTGGCGTCGTGGGACAGGAAGCTGGCTGCTATGATGAACCGAGCATGAGACTGCCAAGTCACCTCGTGATGAAGGCTTTGGATCCTTGGCATAGATGGGTAGGAATCTACCCGCCAGGGATTGAACGGGCAGGGAAGCTGCTTGGTGGCCTCGAGACGAGGGCTTCGATCCGCAGCGTTGTGGGGTAGGAAGCTACCAGCTGCGAATGGACCGAGCAGGGAAACTGCTCAGTGGCCTCTTGGCGAGGGCTCTGATCCTTAGCGTAGACGGGTAAGAAGTTACCCGCCAAGGATAGACCGAGCAGGGCAGATGCTCAGTTGCCTCTTAGCGAGGACTTTGATTCTCAGCGTCGCTGGGTAGTGAACTACCAGCCATGGATGGACTGAGCAGGGCAGCTGTTCGGTTGCCTCTTGGTGAGGGCTTTGATCCTTGGCGTCGGTGGGTAGTGAACTACCAGCCATGGATGGACCAAGCAGGGCAACTGCTCGGTTGGCTCTTGGCGAGGGCTTCGATCCTTGGCGTCGGTGGGTAGTGAACTACCAGCCATGGATGGACCGATCAGGATAGCTGCTCGGTTGCCTCTTGGCGAGGGCTTTGATCCTTGGCGTCGGTGGGTAGTGAACCACTAGCCATGGATGGACCAAGCAGGGCAGCTTCTCGGTTACCTCTTGGCGAGGGCTTTGATCCTTAGCGTAGACAGGTAAGAAGTTACCCGCTAAGGATGGACCGAGCAGGGCAGATGCTCAGTTACCTTTTGGCGAGGGCTTTGATCCTTGGCGTCGCTAGGTAGTGAACTACCGGCAATGGATGGACCGAGCAGGGCAGCTGTTCAGTTGTCTCTTGGCGAGGACTTCGATCCTTGGCGTCGGTGGGTAGTGAACTACCAGCCATGGATGGAACGAGCAGGGCAGCTGCTCGGTTGCCTCTTGGCGAGGGCTCCGATCCTTGGCGTCAGTGGGTAGTGAACTACCAGCCATGGATGGACCGATCAGGGTGTTAGTTATATGTATGCCCTAGAGGCCATTACTGTACATAGGATGTATATTGTAGTGAATGCTGGGACATATATAGGGAGGACTTTCTTGCTCGACATGATAGTATGCTATCTGGTTGCTCTTTATCTTAACGTATACACTGATTGTCTCTCTGTTACATGTTGGTAAAGCCCTTAGGATATGTACTTGACTACCTGGACTATGATGCGGATCATACTAGTGGGGACATGGTAGTCCATAAGTACATCTTTCAAGGTCCCTAGTCGTGGGTGTATCGAGACGGGGCATCGATATACCAGTGTAGACTAGCGTATACCTTCTCGACCCATACAGATGGGCGATGGATGATCCCATATCCATTGGTGTTTGATATCAGAGATGATATACGGGTGCTCAGTGGAGACTGGGTATACTGGACGGACTCGCCGAGAACTCCCAGATGGTATTATACCTTACGTCAGATGGCAGTTCTCTGGTGACACTGGTACAGAGTAGTCTGTTGACCCGAGATCGTCATAGAGTCTTGTGTGATTCCCACTGTACTTTGATTTCCACCTTACCACGTCCAAGAGGGCGTGCAAAACAGTGGCTTTTGGGTACAGTCCCGAATCACATGGAGGCAATGAGCGATAGGAGGGGATTCGTCTCTCCCGGTATAGAGAGTTGATGTTGCGCAGTGTTCGATTGGCTATAACCGGAAATCCCTGGCCAGGGTTGCTGAGATTTACTGGTAAGTGTTACCAGTAGTTTCTCAAACTGTTATAGACCTCATATCGACACGACTTATCGAGCTATTGGGGTCTGACGTTTACCACCCCTAGGCGAGATATGCGACATATCAGACGACGAGACCGGACTGTACGGTAAATGTTGCTGGTTGGATTCACTGGAGTGTGAGCGGGCTTGCTCGTTGATCTTCTGATCGCTCGATACCCGGGTGGTCGTTACGTTTGGCAGACCGCTTGCGGCTTGTCGGTGTTTGATATGATCATCACCTGCTACCGGCCTATTGACAAGTCTTTAGAGTCCTACAAAGAGGTTTCCTGGCTCAAGCGAAACGAAATAGGAGCGCATATGAGATATGTGCGGGACCGAGAATAATACCAGTATGTGATACTGTATTCTATTCTCGCGATATGTATCATTGGACGGTTATATGAGATATAGCCGGGTTACCGAATCAAGTGTTGATTCGATACATTGATACACTTGATATTAGTCGATTATATGCAGTATGACCGGATCATTAAATCAAGTGTTGATTTAATGATTTAATGTATAATTATATATTTGATATATTACTTTACATTAACTAGTATTGGTTCACTTAAGATTATTTTCTCACTAGAATGTGCACATTGTATATATGATATATATTTATGCACTTGATTGTATCATGTTTGATGATACATGCAAACTTGGGTGTATGTTTGCTTTAAACCATCTTTAGGTTAATGGTTAGGTTTTAATTTGTTTTATTTATTTTCTTTATTCATTTTGGCAAGAATAAAGTGGAGGCTTGGTTTGTTTTATTCATGAAGCTTCATGAAGCTTTGAAAGTCTTTGCCATTTTGTTTTTTGCCTTAACCTAACCATTAAACCTAAACCCTAGTTTATTCTCTACATGTGTTAGCTTCACCCATGGTTGCATTATGATAAGATCACTTGATTTATTATTATTCATTGATTCTTTTTCTATTCTCTTCTTCTTCTTCTTCTTGATGAAGAAAAAAAAAGCTTGCTTGAAAATTATCTAGTGATGAATCCAAGTGAGAAATCCAAATCCAAAGTGAACCCACTTCCTATTTCTTCATCCTCTACCACTTGCCATGTAGTAGAGTGTGTTATCTTCACAAGTTCTATGACCAAGTGAAGATAGAGCTTGAGTTAGAGTTGCCTCGACGTAGATCATCTTCGGCATCGAAGTCAACGACCTAGCCCACTCATTTCTCCGACGAAACCATCGCAAGAGTCCGAGATCCCGGTGATCGCAGCGAAGGAACGTCATCATGGAGCTAATGAAGTGGAGGACCGGATCTACAAAGGTTGTATTTCCATTCACTTAGTAGTTAAGTTGTTAACTTGTTGTGGTTTTCGCCTTACCTCTAGTTAACGATCTAGCATTAGGGTTTCTCGGCACAAGAAAAATTTGATTTTGGCATGGTTGATGCCTTGTGGAACCTCTTGAATGTGCCTAGGATCCCTACACAAGGTAGCTGCTCGGTTGCCTCTTGGCAAAGGCTTTGATCCTTGGCGTCGGTGGCTAGTGAACTACCAGCCATGGATGGACCGAGCAGGGTAGCTGCTTGCTGCCTCTTAGCGAAGGCTTCGATCTTTGGCGTCGGTGGGTAGTGAACTACCAGCCATGGATGGACCGGGCAGGGCAGCCGCTCGGTTGCCTCTTGGCGAGGGCTTTGATCCTTGACGTCGGTGGGTAGTGAACTACTAGCCATGGATGGACCGAGCATGGCAGCTACTCGGTTGTCTCTTAGCGAGGACTTTGATCCTTAGCGTAGATGGGTAAAAAGTTACCCGCTAAGGATGGACCGAGTAGGGTGGCTGCTCGGTTGCCTCTTGGCGAGGGCTTCGATCCTTGGCGTCGGTGGGTAATGAACTACCAGCCATGGATGGACCGATCAGAGCAGCTGCTCGGTTTCCTCTTGGCGAGGACTTTGAACCTTAGCGTAGATGGGTAAGAAGTTACCCGCTAAGGATGTACTGAGCAGGGTAGCTGCTCGGTTGCCTCTTGGCAAGGGCTTTGATCCTTGGCATCGGTGGATAGTGAACTACCAGCCATGGATGGACCGAGCAGGGCAGCTGCTCGGTTGCCTCTTGGTGAGGGCTTTGATCCTTGGCGTCGGTGGGTAGTGAACTACCAGCCATGGATGGACCGAGCAGGGCAGCTGCTCGGTTGCCTCTTGGCGAGGGCTTCGATCCTTGGCGTCGGTGGGTAGTAAACTACCAGCCATGGATGGACCGAGCAGGGCAGCTGCTCGGTTACCTCTTGGTGAGGGCTTCGATCCTTAGCGTCGGTGGGTAGTGAACTACCAGCCATGGATGGACCGAGCAGGGCAGCTGCTCTGTTGCCTCTTGGCGAGGGCTTCGATCCTTAGCGTCGGTGGGTAGTGAACTACCAGCCATGGATGGACCGAGCAGGGCAGCTGCTCGGTTGCCTCTTGGCGAGGTCTTCGATCCTTGGCGTCGGTGGGTAGTGAACTACCAGCCATGGATGGACCGAGCAGGGCAGCTGCTCGGTTGCCTTTTGGCGAGGGCTTCGATCCTTGGCATAAGTGGGTAGTGAACTACCAGCCATGGACGGACCGAGAAGGGCAGCTGCTCGGTTGCTTCTTGGCGAGGGCTTCGATCCTTGGCGTAGATGGGTAAAAAGTTACCCACTAAGGATGGACCGAGCACTGAAGTTGCTCGGTTGCCTCTTTTTCTGATCGGTATGGTCTGTCCGAGGTAGGTCCGCGTTCACCTCGGACTCGAGCTGGATCTCTCGTTCGGTCCAGGCTTTTACCTCGGTTATGGTTTTAGGCTGCGTTAATGCAATGTTAGTTATATGTATGCGCTAGAGACCATTATTATACATGTGATGTATATTATAGTGGATGCTTGGACATATATGGGGAGGATTTTCTTGCTCGACATGATAGTATGCTATCTGGTTGCTCTTTATCTTAACATGTATATTTATTGTCTCTCTGTTACATGTTGATAAAGCCCTTAGGAGGAGTACTTGACTACCAGGATTATGATGCAGATATATTAGTGGGGAAGAGGTAGTTGGTAAGTACATCCTTCAAATGTTCCTAGTCGTAGGAGTATCGAGACGAGGCATCGATATTCCAGAGTAGACTAGCGTATATGCTTCTTGACCCATATGATGGGTGATGGATGATCCTATATCCATTGGTATTTGACATCAGAGATGGTATACGGGTGCTCAGTGGAGACTGGGTACACTGAACGGACTCGCCGAGAACTCCTAGATGGTATTATACCTATCGTCAGATAGCAGTTCTCTGGTGACACTGGTACAGGTTAGTCTGTCGACCCGAGATCGTCATAGAGTCTTGTGTGATTCCTACTGTGCTTTGATTTCCACCTTACCACGCTCAAGAGATCGTGCAAAACGGTGGTTTTTTGGTACAGTCCCGAGTCACATGGAGGCAATGAGCGATAGGGAGATTTCGTCTCTCCCGGTATTGGGGGTTGATATTGCGCTATGCTCGATTGGCCATAACAAGAAATCCCTGGCCAGGGTTGCTGAGATCTACTGGTAAGTGTTATCAGTATTTTCTCGAACCGTTATGGGCCTCACATCGGCATGACTTACCAGGCTATTGGGGTCTGACGTTTACCACCCCCAGGCTGTGATATGGGGCATATCTGACGAAGAGACCGGACTGTACAGTAGTGTTACTGATTGGATTCGCAGGAGTATGAGCAGGCTTGCTTGATCTTCTGATTGCTCAATACCCGGGTGGCATTTACGTTTAGCAGACCGCTTGCAGCTTGTGGGTGACTGATATGATCACCACCTACTGCCGGCATATTGACGAGTCTTTAGAGTCCTATACAGAGGTTTCCTGGCTCAAGCGAAACGAAGTAAGAGCACATATGTGGTATGTGCGGGACCGAGATTAATACGCGTATGTGATACCGTATTCTATTCTCGCGATATGTGATATCGATCGGTTATATGTGATATAACTGGGCTGTTGAATCAAGTGTTGAATCGACAACTTGATACATTTGATATTAGTCGGTTGTATATGATATAACCAGATTATTAAATCAACTGTTGATTTAATAATTTAATGTATAATTATATATTTAATATATTATCTTAGATTAACTAATATTAGCTCACTTAAGTATTCTTTTTCTCACTAGTGTGTACTTAGTATATATATGATATATATTAATGTACATCTTTTGTGTCATGCTTGATGCCACATGCTACATGGGTGTATGAGACTCACACCATGCTTATAATAATATAAGGTTTTGTTTATTTAAAGTAAATCAAATTAGTTGGAAATTGTCACATGGTTGAACCTTGTAGAAACTTGTGGAACCATTGATCAAGTCCACTAATTTTGTTTTACTTGAAGATATTTATTAACCCAACCATTATTATTTAGCCATGGTTTAGTCTCTACATGAGTTAGTATATGATATTAACTCATCTATGGTTGCTATTCTCACAACTTGATTCATTCTTCACTTGCTTCATTCCATGAGAGCTTTTTTCATCTCCTTCCTCAAACTTTTTAGCTTTTTGGGAGGTGAGAAAAATATTTCTAAAGTGAGCAAAATTCCTACTTCATCAATCTCTTCTCTACTAACCATTTAGATTGTGTTGTTTCCTCACCAAGTTCATCACTTAGTTGAGAGGTAGCTTGAGTTAGTGTCTCTTCGACGTATATCATCTTCGGCCTCGAAGACTTCAAGCATGCTTACTCATTTCACCTTGTGGAGCCTCACTAGAGACCGGGAGATGACTACTTTGTAACAACTCTAAACTTTCTGTACAGCTTTCTGTACATTTTTTTTTCAAAAATACATAAAGGGGTACTTTTGCCTGAGCACAAGTTATAAGTTTGTTTTGCTTTTTAATAGCAAGAAGGAGCTTGTAGCTCATTGGTAAGACCTTGCACTGCTGAACCAAAGCACCAGAGTTCAAATCCCATCTCCCACATTATTTTTAATATTGATTTCTTTTTAAATTTTTAGAATTCCAAGGGTCTACACATGCATAACTCGTAAAAACCCCACTTCACAAATAAAACAAACTGTCCTAGGGGGTAGACCAACCGACGGTGGACACGTGGCGACGAGCCCCGGGCCGACTCGGGCCGGCGACTCAGCCGGCGAGGCCAGGTTGACTCGGCTGAATCCGAGTTGACCCTTCTATGAACTTGTGCCTCATTGTATCCCTGAAACCCCTGTACACTTTATTTCACCTGCACATTTACAGAGTCAATAAAATCCCATTAATCTATTTTTTAATAAAAAATTTAATACATTTTCTTTTACAACCTTTCATCTACCCTAAACCCTAGATTACCCTATAAATACCACTCCAAAAGACACTCTCCTCATTCCAAATTTCTGTCCAAAGCTCTCAAGAAAATCCCTAGAACTTTTGTGTACAAGCGGAGTTAGCGAAGGGCGAACTTCCGACGACGACTCTAGGAGCTTCCGGCGACGAAACGATGCACCGGCACCTCCTACCGATCCCTATCCCTCTCCTATAATATGAAATCCCATAAGTCCCACCTCATTCTTCTCTATTCTATTCTAAAAATTTGTAAAACTAAAACCCGACGGAAGCGGAGTTAATCCGACTTCCGATTCGGTTTTCTCTAAAAAGTATAATTTTCATTAAACACAATCATTCCAAACTTTTACATCTTGACTATTAATCATTAACAAAATATCATGAACAAGTTTCATAGCAAAATAATTCCTATTGAGATTTTTATCGTACTTTATCAGTAAAATCCCATGTGATTTAGTTTTGACTTTAAAACATCATAATTCTTGCTATACCTTTAGATAGATCACGAGGTAATGACCTACCTCTTCACAACACTCATATACAATATAGCACAATACCTTTTGGGAAATATAGATTCGGAAAATACCGTTTTACACAAAACTACCTTTAACTTATAAAAACCGTTTTCTACAAGATTAAGTATTTTTACAAATCTTTGCAAAGCGCCGCTATAACCCATTTTGGGGAACCTGACTGAGATGGTGTGGATTATCGTACATCCCTGGGCTTAGTAGTGCGAGATTCAGAGCTCCGCAAGGAGCATTCAGTCTTGAAGGATTTAAAAATACAAATATCTTAAGAAAAATGTGATTTCTAGAAAAATAATAAATTAAAACTATTTTATATAAATAAATATATATATGTATTATCAAAATATCTATTCCAACTTTTCTAAATTACAAGAATCACTTTACATGAAAATACCATGAAAGTCCATATAAGTTCAATATTACACTTAAACACCATATATTATGAAAAATATGTTTATCTCACTAAAAATGTCACATAAATAAAATCTATATCTATGAAAACTCTAAAAACGATAATAAAATACTTGAGGTGTATTTTTAAAATTATACAAAATTATTCTTACATAAAACTCTCTCAAGTTTTAGAAATTACAATAAGGACCCTAGTAAACATAGATTTAAGCGGGACCAGTCTCTTGAGCCTCAGGAAGCCGGAGATATGGGTGCTTGCTTATTTAAGGTAGACAACTTAACAAACGGTGTTATCAACACGGTAATCGTCTTTGAAAAAGACACAAATCCCGCCGTCCATGTGCAGCGGTTACCGATAACACCAAAACATAATTCAGGATTTCAAATTCTTTTCTAATTGTTCTGACTCAGACTGAGTCTCGATATAATAAATCTGACTTGAATATGATTCAAGTACAAACTACAATTCAACATGAATCCATATATTCAAACTGTTCAATCTATCAATTTATACAACTTGACCGAACCGAACCATAGATATACTCCCATTTACATGATTCTCCAGTTACATCCATGATTCTCCAGTTACATCCATTTACTGATATCATGGTTTCGGTAAGTCATCCAATTATACAATTTATATTACAAGACAATACAAGTCTTCCATTTACATTTACAAAACAGTACAAACAACACATTTACAATTCATAAAATACAACAATACAAAACAAGACATCGCGGGGTTTAAGAGGTAGATTGGTACAGAAGATGTTAGAAGTGGCACGAGACTGCAAGATTTAAGACACCTAACCTGAATTCAATTGACGTCATTCCGGGTTGTATAACGGAGCCTTGTACTTTCATTTGCCTTTAGTCTCTGGCATATAGAGACTCCTCTCGTATACACTGGCATCCTTCTATGCCAAACTACAAACAACAGCATTAATAAATAAAACAGTATAACAATATAATACAACTTTAAAAGTTACACTTTCTTTCTTTCTGCCTTTTCTACTTCTTCCTTATCTTTTGGACTTATCGAGCGATTTGTTCGCTGACGACATTCTCTTTCTTTCTTCTTTGAATGTCGTCAGGTGTTTCGGACCCTTCAGAGATCGAGCCTAGCACTAAAGACTTGGACCAGTTTATTGAAAATCCCTAGCTGTAGTTACACTTGTACACATTTCATTTCAATACTTTCCATTTCTATTATGCCATTGTTTAGGCATTGCTTTCATTCAGATGTATTTACTTTTCCATGCATTGTACAAAAGAATGTTAATAAATAAAGTTGTTGTTCATTACATTGTCTCTTATGTATTTTCCTTTTATATTGCTTAGATATGCTTAGCGTTTTTACTTCAGAGTAAATACGTTGCGGTCTCGTCGCGTCCCCTGCCCGTATACCGGGAAGCGGGGCATGACTACTTGGAGCGAAGGGACTACTACACGGAGCTATTGAAGTGAAGGACCGGTCTACAAAGGTTGTATTCCTTGTTCACTTAGATGTAAAAATGTTTACATGCTTGTTCGTCTAATTCTCTTGTTTAGATTTTAGCATTAGGGTTCTTTAGCGGCCGTCTAGGGAACCCAGCTCCTTGTGCCTAAGACCCGACCTAAGGGCAGTGATGACCGTCTCGTCCCGGTGCTTTGGGATCTCAAGGAGAACGTTGTAGAAGCGGATGACGTACCCTTTGAAGGATTCCTTGTCCCCACTCTTTATAGTGAAGAGATGATTGACTGACCGCTTCTGCCGTCTGTTCCCGACGAAATGCCCGAGAAACTGGGTGGCCAGCTCATCGAAGGTAGAGCTGGAGCATGGCGTGAGTCCTCGGAAACAGTCTCGTCCAGAGCGGATGAGAGTGGCGGGGAATGCACGGCGTTGTGCGGTGTCAAAGTTGTCCTGGAAACCCATCCCTGTTGTGAACGCGTCTAAATGGTCTTTTGGATCGGACTTTCCGTCAAAGAGGGGTACCTTCGGGGGCTTGTTCCTGGAGGAGACGTGGACAGCGAGCAGCTTTTCGGTGAAGGGCCTCATAAGGATGAATCTCCCGATGTATACTGTCACGCCCCGCTTCCCAGAGTGCGCTAAGATCGGCACGTGACAGAGCCAACCATGCTACCTGTGGCTAGGAAATATCCTTCTACAGTCACATTACGGCTGTCTAGAAGATATCAAGAACATGAAAATAAAAATAAATTATCTAGTACATGTCCATATGCCAGAATAAATGAGTCACAAAATAATATGCGGAAGCAATAAATCCAAATAACAATAACAATATGGAAAGTACGTCCAAAATACGGGCTCACATCAGGAAATGAAATTGCTGAAAGAAAACTAAACTAAAATACTAACAGGATCCTCACTGCTCGGCCTGTCGGCTGAAATACTCCTGATCGGCCTGCGACAAAGGTAGAGGATCTGGGCCATGCAAAACCCAAACGTCAGTGCGTCATAATATCAAACAATAATAAATGAACAAGATACACGAAATATGCAGGCATGAGTATGAACGGTAATGAGTATATAACAAGTAACACGGGTATGGAATAGTGAAGCGTATATGTGCAGGTGAAGTGCGGTAAATAATCTAAACTGTGCTACTGTGTTATCTATCCTAAAGTTATTCGAAATCAATTGATATACTCTTAATGTAACTCAAATAATATGTCCCGTTACCCCCCGGGACCACAGATCAGGATATGTGAACCAAGAATGGTTCTGTCCCGTTACCCCCTGGGACCACGGACCAAGATGTAAGAGTCACGAATGACTCTGTCCCGTTACCCCCCGGGACCACGGATCAAGAAGAATCACGAATGATTCTGTCTCGTTACCCCCCGGGACCACGGATCAAGTAATATCCTTTTAAGTTACACTCGGTTACACCTTTGATTTCCCCATACCCCAAAGGTTATGTGTTCAAGTCAGGTATTGATAAATCTGAAGCTAATGCCATCACGGGATCAAGCAGGTATAGGTTTGTCTATGTAGACAACAGGATATGTCCGTCAGGACGACAAGTCAGGATTGTCGGCATTAGTAACAAGATCAGATATCAAGTCAAGCAGTGGTGTATTAGGTCATGTCAGGTAGTGCACAGGTATCAAACGGATGCTCATAATAAAACTGTAGCAAGTACGGATGCACGATAAAAGTACGGATGCACAGTAAAACACGGATGCATAAATAACTATCAGGGATTATATCTACAACTCCATGATTACGTAGGATGCACATTATCAAGTATGGGGTGTTAATATAACAGTAACATGAAATAATATGATCTGTAGATGCAACTGGATATATAATAAATGATACGGATGTACACGGGTATCCGAAAACAGTAAACATTAATATGGATGTACAATGCAATCAATATGTGATATTTTTATTCATATGAATGCAAAATATATAACATGGCATGTAGCAAGATAAACTTGCATGCGATTAGATATGTAAATAACGGTATGGATGCATACGGGTATCGAAAAACTGTAAAATTGTAATATGGATGCACAATGAAATAAACATGTAATATTCTTATTAATATAGATGCGAGTATAATAATATAGTCTGTATCAAGCTACTTGCATGCAACCAGATATGTAATTAATGATATGGATGCGTACGGATATCCGAAAACAGTAAAACAATATATGGATGTACAATGCAGTCAACATGTGATATTTTTATTCATATGGATGCAAAATATGTATCATAACATGTAGCAAGGTAAACTTGTCTGATCAGATCTCACGGCGGATGCGTACGGTACGTCCGACGTCGGGTAAACGTCGCAATATCCATACACGCTCACGGGACAGGACCAGGAAAAGCAAGAACCCGACCACGCTGGCTGGGGACGTCCATTGGGTCGCCTGGATCATCGGCGACGAGCACGGCTCAGGCGGTGATCACTGGAATCAAGAACCAAGAAAAGAGAAGAAGAAAAAATAGAAGAAGTAAGAAGAAGAGGCTGTATTAAATAAGGAAAGAAAAAAATAAATAAAATATATATAAATATATATATGCAGAGGTGAAAGAGAGAGAGAGTCACGAGAGAGAGATATATATAGAGAGAGATAGCTGTTGGTAAATTTTAGTTATAAAAATAATATAAATATAATTATATTAACACTTAAAAATATAAAAATATAATATTAGTTAATTTTGAGATTTTGGCAAATACAAACTTACTCCAATATATGCCCAGGTCGGGTCTAAAAATATAGTTTTAAAATACGGATAATATACGTATCAACCAAAACCAAAGTACGATAACCGGATAACGAAAAAGTATACCCCCAAGAACGGATGTACGTAGCGTGCACGTAGCTATCCAAACGAGTCCGTTTCACTGAACGAAACGAGAACACGATACACGGATGCCACCACAGGGTCAGAGGTATGATGCAGGCTATGATAGATATTTTTAAAATATTTTATTTGACTTTACTTGTTTTATTAAAAAAATGCAGATACCAGATATAATACCAGTATACTGTATAAACAATATGAAAGTGCACGGATTCATATAACTAGCTGGGATAAATCATAAACAGGAATCAAGACGAGTTTCAAGCAAGCGGGTCGGATCGAATGCAAATACAGATGCCAATTATACCATTCATACCCAAACAACAATAAATCAAGAAATAGCCATAAATAAAGAAATACCCAAAATAGAACTGGTATAAATGAATTAGGGTGTTACATTATACCCAACTACAAAAGAATTTCGTCCTCGAAATTCCCAAAACAAGAAAAGCAAACAAACATGAAATTATGAGAAGAGGTGTGGAAACTTCTGTCGAATCTCGTCTTCTCGTTCCCAAATCGATTCTCCGTGCGAGCGATTCGCCCATGAAACAAATACGAGTGGGATAACCTTGTTCTTGAGGACCTTTTCTTTTCGATCAACAATCGACATCGGTCGTTCTTCGTAGGTCAAATCCTCCCTTACAGTCAACTCCGAGTGATCTAGCATGTGCGTTTCATCTCGAACATACTTACGGAGTTAAGATACATGAAACACGTCATGAACACTCGCCAAAGATGGTGGTAAAGCCAATCGATAAGCTACTTCTCCAACACACTCAATAATCTCGAAAGGCCCCACGAATCGAGGACTAAGCTTGCCTCGACTCCCAAAACGAATCACTCTTGTAGTCGGTGATATCTTCAAGAATACAAGATCACCAACAACGAACTCTAGAGGTCTTCTCGATGTATCGGCCCAACTCTTCTGCCGATCCTGTGCTGCCTTCATGTGATTCCGGATAGTATTAACCTTCTCTACCATTTGCACGATCAAATCTGGTCCCAACAATCTTCGTTCTCCAACATCGTCCCAACAAACTGGTGAGCGACACTTGCGATCATACAACGCTTCGAATGGAGCCATCTGAATAGTCGCTTGAAAGTTGTTATTGTAAGAAAACTCCACCAGGTGTAGATGATCCTCCCACGAACCCTTAAAGTCTAACATGCAAGCTCTCAACATGTCTTCAAGAGTTTGGATCGTTCATTCTGACTGGCCATCTGTTTGAGGATGATAAGCGGTGCTAAAATTTAATCGCGTCCCCAAACTTTCCTGTAAACTCCTCCAGAAGTGTGATAAGAATCGGGTATCACGATCGGAAACGATGCTTACAGGTACTCCATGCAATCTCACAATCTCTTGCATATACCGTTCTGCTAACGCTTCCGCCGACTGACCAACGCGAAACGGTATAAAATGAGCTGCCTTGGTCAATCGATCAACAATCACCCAAACTGCATTATTGCCCTTTGGACTCCGCGGTAAAGCTGAAACGAAATCCATAGTTATATGTTCCCACTTCCACTGAGGAATCGGAAGTGATTGCAATAAACCAGTAACCCTTTGATATTCAGCCTTAACTTGCTGACACACCAAGCACTTCGCTACAAAACGAGCAATCTCTCTTTTCATGCCTTCCCACCAGAAATGCTGTCGTAGATCACGGTTTATCTTCGTGCCTCCTGGATGTACAGAATATGCGGAACTGTGCGCCTCTTTCATAATTTCTTCACGAATATCTCCTTTCGACACACACAAACGGCTACCATAACGCAACGAACCATCTTCATGAATCAACAAGTCTGTTCGAAATACTGCTTCAACCTGTTCTCAAAACTTTTGCAATCTTAGGTCCTGTGACTGCGCTGCTTTAATATTATCGATCAATGATGACTGTACTTGTAGCTGCCTCAACTGTCCTGAAGAATGCGGTAACACAATCTCCAACTCGAATCTCTGAAAATCTTCGATAAGCTCTGTCACGCCCCGCTTCCCGGTATACGGCGAAAGGGACACGACTGGTTCTCTACGTATTTACTCTGAAGTAAATACGCTAAGCGTATCTAAGCAATATAAAGTAAATACACAAGAGACAAGATATATAAACTGAACAACAACTTTATTTATTAACATTCCTTTTTACAATACATGAAAAGTAAATACAACTGAAATAAAAGTGATGCCTAAACAATGGGATAACAGGAATGTAAAGTATTGAAAGTAAATGTGTACAATGAAACTAAAGCTCTGCGTCTTCAGCAAACTGATCCAAGTCTTCAGCAGTAGGCTCGATCTCTGTCGAGTCCAGATCACCTGACGACATTCAAAGAAGGAAGAAAGAGAATGTCGTCAGCGAACAGATCGCTCGGTAAGTCCCAAAGAGAAGAGGAAAGTAGAATAGACAGAATAAGAAGGTATCTTTTAAAATTGTATTATATTGTTGTAATGTTGTGTTAATGCTGTTGTTTGTAGCTTGGTACAGAAGATGCCAGTGTATACGAGAGGAGTCCCACTTACACCGGGGACTTCGGTAACCCGTAGTACAAGGCTCCGTCGATAATACCACGGAACAACGGCATGGATGTAATTACGTCTTAAGTGACCACCTCATGCCACCTTTAACATATTCCGTACCAGTCTACCCCTTAAACCCCGTGAATTCTTGATTGTATTGTTGTATTGTACTGTAAACTGTATAGATTGTATAATTGGAAGACTTTGCCGGAACCATGATATCAGTAAACGGATGTAACCGTAGAATCATGTAAATGGAATAACTGGAGAACCATGTAAATGGAATGTATATCCATGGTTCGGTTCAGTCAACTTGTATAGATTGATAATTAGATTCATGGATTCATGTTGATTTGTAATATTAAAGATTGTAGATTGTACTTGAATCATATTCAAGTCAAATTATACTGAGACTCAAACTGAGTCAGACAATCAGCAAAGTAAATTGAAGTCCTGATTGTTTTTATTAATTTTTCTACCTTAGATAGGCAAGCACCCACTTCTCCGGCTCCCTGAGGCTCAAGAGATTGGTTCCGCTTAAACATATGTTTACTAGGGTCCTTAGGGTAATTTATAGAACTTGAGGGAGTTTTATGTAAAAATACTTTTATATACTTTTCAAAATACAACCCAAGTATTTATTATTTGTCTTTAGAGTTGTGATGAATGTGGATTTTATATTATGATATTTCTAGTGAAAATATCCTAATTCCATAATAAATGGTATTTATTTGTAATATTGATTATGTGGAATTCATGGTATTTTAGTGTAAACTGATTCTTGTGGCATTTTTAGAAAAAGATAGAATATTTAATATAATTCAAATTAGATATTTTTGAATTACATATACATATATTTATATGAAAATAAATTTTAATATATTTATTATATTCTAGAAATCTCGTTTTTCTTAAGATGTCGTATTTAAATCTTTCGAGACCGAATACTCCTTGCGGAGGTCTGCATCTCGCACTACTAAGCCCGAGGATGTGCGATAATCCGCACCATCCCGAACGGGTTCCCCAAATGGGTTGTAGCGACGCTTTGCAAAGATTTGTATAAATACCAATCATTAAGGAAAACGGTTTTATTAATTATGGTATTTAAATGAAAAAGGTGTCGTTTTCCCGTATTCTATGTTCTAGGGTCTCCTAAGTCAACTAGACTGTTCCTAACTGGTCCAAAGGGACAAGTTGTGAGATATCTCAAATCGTCTCTTCACCACCAATTGTGGCTAGGTAAGTACAAGTGAAGAAAGGAGGGATCCGCTCACGAATCACCGTGAGACGGGCCTTTTAAAATTACCTTTCTCACTTGCCTAGCCTAGACACCATAAAGTCAGGTTTAGATAAACGACTGATGTCCACAACCTATCCTATTTTCATAATAAGTGGTATTTATTTATAAAGATGTATCAATACTAAATCTTTTAGAAATGATTTTATTAAGTAAAGGGTATTTAAATGAAAATGTTTGTTTTCCCGTATTCTAAGTTTTCGGTGGTATCGTGTTATGTTGCATATGAGTGTGTAAGGAGGTAGGTCGTTATCTCGTGATCTACTTTTAAGGTATAACAAGTTTAATGGGGTTAAATGTAGAAATGAAACAATGTGGTATTTAAGTGAAAAATACGATAAATTGAAATAGCCATAATTTTATGTAATGAAACTTGATCAATTTGGTTGATTAGTGTTTAATAGTCAACATGAGAGAGTTTAAGCATAATTGTATTAACGAGAAGTGAAGTTTTATAAGAAACCGAATCGGAAATCGGATTTGTTCCGATTCCGTCGGGTTTTATAAATCCGTATTTTTAGATAGAAGAGATAGGTAGAAATTGGGACTTACAGGTTTTAAGTCACACAAGAGAGTGAAATGGACGTAGGGGAATCGCTGATGTGTTGCGTCGTCGCCGGTAGTTCCTAAAACGATCGCCGGAAGTTCGCCGTAGATTTCGCCGGAGCTTCGCCTTTCGCTCGTTTTCAAAGTACACACGATTCTTAGAATTTTGAGAGAGTGGGCTCAGAATTTTGGGGTGAGAGGGTAGGGGGTATGGGTGTATTTATAGGGTTAAGGTAGGGGTAGCGTAGGTGTAGGGTTTTTAATTAAAAAAATGTAAAAAAAGTTAGGAAATTCATTAAAAAATGGAGTAAATGGGGCGTTCTGGCTTCTCTGGAACCGATCTGGGAATTTAAAGTATGCAGGGGGGTATAGAATGCCAAGAGCCCCAACTTTTGTGTTGGGGACTCGGTCGTCCGGCCGAGTCCGGCCGGCGGCGCCGGCCCGAGTCGGCCGGTCCGCCGGCCGACTCGGCCGAGTCGGGCCGAGTCTCAAGGTAGGGAGGTGGGGGGTTTCAAGATGTAGACT
This sequence comes from Agapanthus africanus, assembly GCA_030015575.1. Lineage (NCBI taxonomy): Eukaryota > Viridiplantae > Streptophyta > Magnoliopsida > Asparagales > Amaryllidaceae > Agapanthus > Agapanthus africanus. The sequence goes on along the minus strand of CM057338.1, from coordinate 385,179,260 downwards.
CTGGTACTTTCAGTTTTTCAAGTTCAGTTAAAAATTTGGGAGTTATCTCAGGTGGACTGTTGGGCTTCTATAAAATTTAAACAAAATAAATATTAAAAATAATGTGGGGCATGGGATTTGAATTCTGGTGGCTTGGTTCAGCAGTGCAAGGTATTACCAATGAGCTACAAGCTCCTTCTTGTAATTAAATTGCTAATTAATTACTTAAGTCTTGTGCTCAGGCAATAAATATCCCTTTATGGATTTTTTTTGAATTTTTTTTGTAAAAACTTATATATGAAATTTAGGGTTGTTACATTCTACCCTCCTTAAAAAAAATTCGTCCTCGAAATTTGTAAAAGGAAAGTGTAACAGATTCAAGGAAAGTTTGGTGACTGACGTACTAACAGTATATGAAAAATAGTAAGGTGATGCAAGTGTTTAAAATGTGAAAGAGACTTACCAGTGTTACTTTGGTCAACTGTCTTGGCTTCTACAGCTGCTAAGGTGTAAGCCTGTCGTCGTGGCACATTCCTCCTAGCTAGAGGCATATTCCCCAGTACTCGAGGCATGTTTCTCAGTGCCTGATGGAATTGGCGATTTGGCTGAGCAAGAAATCCACATGGAGGTAGTGCTGGGAGTGCCGGACGAGTTGCAGGAGCCTGGATAGCTGGCTGCTGCGGGTAGTTGACGGGTGTGTGAGCTGGGTTGCGTCTATAGGGACAGTTTCCAATTCCGTGATTGGACGCGCCACAAACCAAGCATAGGCCTTTTGCATGCCTACAATCCTTCCACAAGTGTCCTTCTCTCTTGCAATAAAAGCAAAAATCAGGTCTTGGCCGATCCTTGGCTTCTTCCAGTCTTCTGAGTTCAACAGCTGGCCTTGAAGAGGCCCCTCCTGCCATTTGAGTGGCAGGGCGTTTCACTCTTGTGGACTGAGGTCTGCCCCTTGCCTTATCACTGCCTCATAACGGCGGGCAGCTTCCAGAGCATCCTCATGAGTTGGAAATTTCCCTGTGGCTAGTGCAGCCTGGATTTCCGTGTCTAAACCTTGTTGAAATCGACGGGCTCTAATCTCATCCGTCGGTATCAGGTGTGTCGCAAATCTGTTACGGTCTTGTGTTAGCTGTGTAGTATGTGATATTAAAAATTTGAAATACTGTGACATATCTTACCGACTGAGTATGGTGAATTCATCGTCATACTCATCTACTGACTTGTCCCACATCGAACCTTATTGTAGATGAATGAACTGTTGTTCCATGGCAAATCTGGCAGTCACATGGAAGTACTTCACGTCGAACTTATCGCGAAAAGTCTTCCATTCAATGGGCTGATCAAGATGGCTTTCTTCCGCCTTCCACCAGTTCCGTGCATTGTCCGTGAGTTGCAGCTTTGCAACTCGGACACAAGCTATTTCTGGCACTTGTGCTGCTGCCAGATCATCCTCGATATTTTGAGCCCATTCCTCAGCTTCCAGTGGGCTCCCCTTTTCTGAGAACTGTAAGCTCTGAATTGCTTCACCCCAGGCGCTTCAGCCTCGGGACGGTTCAAGAGCTGCTGCTGTCCCTCTAGGAGGCTGCGAATTGCTTCAAGCAGAACCGTTTGCTCGTTGAGTGGAGCAGGAACGGCAGGTGTGAGTGGTAGTGGTGGAGGTGTGTTGTTGACATTGGAGCTGGTGTTGTTTGGTGAATCTATAACCTTGAATGAAAAATTTAGGTTAGGACAGATTCAAAGTATATGATTCAAAGAATAAGAAATGATGGGATTCAAGGAACATGATTGTAAAGAATGTTTTAGTTGCTGATTCTTGTGTTATATTGCTTAGGTTGTTCATGCAGAACAGAACTGCAGGATAGAGTTTCATACAGCTCTGACCTGCATGGGCCACCAACAAAACCTGTTACGCCCAGCTTCCCGGTATACGGCGAAGGGGACGCGACTGGTCCGCTACGTATTTACTCTGAAATAAATACGCTAAGCGTATCTAAGAAATATAAAGTAAATACACAAGAGACAGGATATATAAACTGAACAACAACTTTATTTATTAACATTCTTTTGTACAATACATGAAAAGTAAATACAACTGAAATAAAAGCGATGCCTAAATAATGACATAACAGGAATGTAAAGTACTGAAAGGAAATGTGTACAATGAAACTAAAGCTCTGCGTCTTCAGCAAACTGATCCAAGTCTTCAGCAGTAGGCTCGATCTCTGTAGGGTCCAGATCACCTGACGACATTCAAAGAAGGAAGAAAGAGAATGTCGTCAGCGAACAGATCGCTCGGTAAGTCCCAAAGAGAAGAGGAAAGTAGAATAGACAGAATAAGAAGGTATCTTTTAAAATTGTATTATATTGTTGTAGTGTTGTGTTAACGCTGTTGTTTGTAGCTTGGTACAGAACATGCTAGTGTATACGAGAGGAGTCCCACTTACACCGGAGACTTTGGTAACCCGTAGTACAAGGCTCCGTCGATAATACCACGGAACAACGGCATGGATATAATTACGTCTTAAGTGACCACCTCGTGCCACCTTTAACATATTCCGTACCAGTCTACCCCTTAAACCCCGCGATGTCTTGATTATATTGTTGTATTGTATTGTAAACTGTATAGATTGTATAATTGGAAGACTTTGCCGGAACCATGATATTAGTAAACGAATGTAACCGTAGAATCGTGTAAATGGAATAACTGGAGAACCATGTAAATGGAATGTATATCCATGGTTCGGTTCAGTCAACTTGTATAGATTGATAATTAGATTCATGGATTCATGTTGATTTGTAATATTGAAGATTGTAAATTGTACTTGAATCATATTCAAGTCAAATTATACTGAGACTCAAACTGAGTCAGACAATCAGCAAAGTAAATTGAAGTCCTGATTGTTTTTATTAATTTGTCTACCTTAAATAGGCAAGCACCCACTTCTCCGGCTCCCTGAGGCTCATGAGATTGGTTCCGCTTAAACCTATATTTACTAGGGTCCTTAGGGTAATTTATAGAACTTGAGGGAGTTTTATGTAAAAATACTTTTATATACTTTTCAAAATACACCCCAAGTATTTATTATTCGTCTTTAGAGTTGTGATGAATGTGGATTTTATATTGTGATTTTTCTAGTGAAAATATCCTAATTCCATAATAAATGTTATTTATTTGTAATATTGATTATGTGGAATTCATGGTATTTTAGTGTAAACTGATTCTTGTGACATTTTTAGAAAAAGATAGAATATTTAATATAATTCAAATTAGTATTTTTGAATTACATATACATATATTTATATGAAAATAAATTTTAATATATTTATTATATTCTAGAAATCTCGTTTTTCTTAAGATGTCGTATTTAAATATTTCGAGACCAAATGCTCCTTGCGGAGGTCTGCATCTCGCACTAGTAAGCCTGAAGATGCGCGATAATCCGCACCATCCCGAACGGGTTCCCCAAATGGGTTGTAGCGGCGCTTTGCAAAGATTTGTATAAATACCAATCATTAAGGAAAACAGTTTTATTAATTATGGTATTTAAATGAAAAAGTGTCGTTGTCCCGTATTCTATGTTCTAGGGTCTCCTAAGTCAACTAGACTGTTCCTAACTGGTCCAAAGGGACAAGTTGTGAGATATCTCAAATCTCCTCTTCACCGCCAATTGTGGCCAGGTAAGTACAAGTGAAGAAAGGAGGGATCCGCTCACGAATCACCGTGAGACGGGCATTTTAAAGTTATCTTTCTCACTTGCCTAGCCTAGACATCACAAAGTAAGGTTTAGATAAACGACTGATGTCCACAACCTATCCTATTTTCATAATAAGTGGTATTTATTTATAAACATGTATCAATACTAAATCTTTTAGAAATGGTTTTATTAAGTAAAGGGTATTTAAATGAAAATGTTTGTTTTCCAGTATTCCAAGTTTTCGGTGGTATCGTGTTATGTTGCATATGAGTGTGTGAGGAGCTAGGTCGTTACCTCGTGATCTACTTTTAAGGTATAGCAAGTTTAATGGGGTTAAATGTAGAATTGAAACAATGTGGTATTTAAGTGAAAAATACGATAAATTGAAATAGCCATAATTTCATGTAATGAAACTTGATCAATTTGGTTGATTAGTGTTTAATAGTCAACATGAAAGAGTTTAAGCATAATTGTATTAACGAGAAGTGAAGTTTTAGAAGAAACCGAATCGGAAATCGGATTTGTTCCGATTCTGTCGGGTTTTGTAAATCCGTATTTTTAGATAGAAGAGATAGGTAGAAATTGGGACTTATGGGTTTTAGGTCACACAAGAGAGTGAAATGGACGTAGGGGAATCGCCGACGTGTTGCGTCGTCGCCGGTAGTTCCTAAAACGATCGCCGGAAGTTCGCCGTAGATTTCGCCGGAGTTTCGCCTTTCGCTCGTTTTCAAAGTACACATGATTCTTGGAATTTTGAGAGAGTGGGCTCAGAATTTTGGGGTGAGAGGGTAGGGGGTATGGGTGTATTTATAGGGTTAAGCTAGGGTTAGGGTAGGTGTAGGGTTTTTAATTAAAAAATGTAAAAAAGATAGGAAATTTATTTAAAATTGGAGTAAATGGGGCGTTCTGACTTCTCTGGAACCAATCTGGGAATTTAAAGTATGCAGGGGGTATAGAATGCCAAGAGCCCCAACTTTTGTGTCGGGGGCTCGGCCGGTCCGCCGGCCGATTCGGCCGAGTCGGGCCGAGTCGCAAGGTAGGGAGGTGGGGGTCTCGAGATGTAGACTCTGGTACTTTCAGTTTTTCAAGTTCAGTTCAAAGTTTAGGAGTTATCTCAGGTGGACTGTTGGGCTTCTATAAAATTTAAACAAAATAAATATTAAAAATAATGTGGGGCATGAGATTTGAACTCTGGTGGCTTGGTTCAGCAGTGCAAGGTATTACCAATGAGCTACAAGCTCCTTCTTGTAATTAAATTGCTAATTAATTACTTAAGTCTTGTGCTCAGGCAATAAATGCCCCTTTATGGAATTTTTTTTAAATTTTTTTGTAAAAACTTGTATATGAAATTTAGGGTTGTTACAAGCTCCTTCTGTGCAGTCAATATCCGAATTGCTGGCAACCGACTAAGCGCATCCGGCACTACATTAACTTTCCCCGGATGGTACGTAAGATCAAGACCATAGTCAGCCATCAGCTCCAGCCATCTACGCTGCCTCATGTTGAGCTCTTTCTGCGTAAACGCGTACTTTAAGATTTTGTGATCGGTGAATACTTCGACCCTTTCGCCCAATAAGTAGTGTCTCCAAATCGAAAATCGAAAATCACTGCTGAAAGCTCCAGATCATGAGTTGGGTAATTCTTCTCATGGGTCTTCAACTGTCTCGATGCGTAGGCTATAACTTTCCCATGCTGCATCAAAACACATCCCAAATCTTTCCCAGACGCGTCGCTGTGAATCACCAATCCTCCGGAACCGTCTGGTACGGTCAAAATAGGTGCGGTTATCAAGCTTTGCTTCAACGCCTCAAAAGCTGACGCACAACCATCTGTCTATACGAATGGTACATCCTTCCGTGTAAGCTTGGTCAAAGGCTCAGCCAATCGAGCAAAATTCTCCACGAATCTTCTGTAATATCCGGCAAGTCCAAGAAAACTTCTGATCTCCGCTACGTTCTTCGGAATCGGCCAATCTTGAACTGCTACAATCTTCTCAGGATCAACGGCGATTCCATCACCGGACACGACATGCCCCAAAAACTTCACTTCTTCAAGCCAAAACTCACACTTGCTCATCTTTGCATATAATCTTTCTTGCCTCAACGTCTGCAGTGCGATCTTCAAGTGTTCTGCATGCTCTTCTAGGCTCCTCGAGTAGACCAGAATATCATTGATGAACACTACTATAAACTGGTCCAAGAACGGTGAAAAGATTCGGTTCATCAATATCGCCGATGCATTTGTGACTCCCAATGGCATCACTAAATACTCGTAATGTCCATATCGAGTTCGGAACGCAGTCCTGCAAATATCCTCTGATTTAACCCGAACTTGATGATATCCGGATCGTAAGTCCGCTTCGAGAATACTCTCGCGCCATTGAGTTGCTCGAATAATTCGCCAATGTGAGGGATCGGGTACCTGTTCTTAATAGTCACCCGGTTCAATTCTCGATAATCGATGCACATCCTCCTTGTACCATCTTTCTTCTTGACTAGAAGAACTGGAGCTCCCTAGTGAATTGCTGCTGTGAATCCAACCCTTCTCTAGCAATTGAGTAACTTGCTTCTTTACTTCTTCCAATTCCACTGGTACCGTCGGATAGTACGCTTTTGAGATTGGCGCTGCACCAGGAACAAGATCGATCACGAACTCCACATCTCGTTTTGGCGGTAAATCCAAGATGTCCTCGAACATGTCCATGAACTCTCGAACTACAGCTGGCGCTTCCTCCTTATCAACTTCTATCGACGAAAGAACACCGTGTCGGCCTAACCCTAAACTCGATTGGCCCGACGGAACTGCTACCTCCAGCAAAAACAAACTCCGGATGTCCGAGAATCTGGAAAATCACTTTCTTTGCCCTACAATCAATGTGAGCGTGGAAAATGCCGAGGAAGTCCATTCCCAAAACCACGTCATAACTGCCAATATCGATCACCAAGAAATCTGCAAATAACTCTCGTCCGCAAATAACAACTGAACAATCCCCGCACTCGCTACTAGATATGATCTTCCCATTCCCAGTATGTATGTCCCAACAGCTAGATAGGATCATGCAGGAAATCGAGTGTGCAGCAATAAACTTGGACGACATAAAACAATGGGGTGCACCAGAATCAAATAATGCTAATGCGGGAAAAACTTGAACAAATAGGATACCTGAAACGACTTCATCCGAAGCCAAGATACTGAAGAAGATTAAGCACAGTAAACATGATTCAATCTGGCAATAAAACATGAACTGGTAAGCAATGAAACCGAGAGAAACAAGGTAATATCACGGCTATAAATCAAGAAAATGAATCAAGACCGGGGCTCTAAGTTACTTAAATAGAGTACCGCATTGTAGCCATGCTGCAGTTCATACTTACAGTCACATAACTCCGTTCAAGTCGCCCAAATCCTAGTATCAGAATAGAGAGAAACAATAGGGAACCAGATTGTTTCACGTCGAGATGCAAAGTTGTTTGCATATCGCCACAACAAGGGGTCAAGAGAAAGTTATGATTCAAGAATTACGACAACAATACGGCAGGACATGTTCCTAATTACGAGTATTCTGATTCGTGTATTGGGTCCAATACCCAACTACAAAAGAATCAAACCTGTTAACCTAAATCATATGGCTCTGATACTAAACAAACCCTGTCACGCCCCGCTTCCCAGAGTGCGATAAGATCGGCACGTGACAGAGATAACCATGCTACCTGTGGCTAGGAAATATCCCTCCACAGTCACATTACGGCTATCTAGAAGATATCAAGAACAGAAAAATAAAAATAAACTATCTAGTACATGTCCATATGCCAGAATAAACGAGTCACGAAATAATATGCGGAAGCAATAAATCCAAATAACAATAACAATATGGAAAGTACGTCCAAAATACGGGCTCATATTAGGAAATGAAATTGCTGAAAGAAAACTAAACTAAAATACTAACAGGATCCTCGCTGCTAGGCCTGTCGGCTGAAATACTCCTGATCGGCCCGCGACAAAGGTAGAGGATCTGGACCATGCAAAACCCAGACGTTAGTGCGTCATAATATCAAACAATGAAAAATGAATAGGATACACGAGATATGCAGGCATGAGTATGAACAGTAATGAGTGTATAACAAGTAACACGGATATGGAACAGTAAAGCGTATATGTGCAGGTGAAGTGCGGTAAATAATCTAAACTGTACTACTGGATTATCTATCCTAAAGTTATTCGAAATCAATTGATGTACTCCTAATGTAACTCAAAGAATATACCATGTTACCCCCCGGGACCACGGATCAGGATATGTAAACCAAGAATGGTTCTGTCCCGTTACCCCACGGGATCACGGACCAAGCTGTAAGAGCCACGAATGACTCTGTCCTGTTACACTCCGGGACCACGGATCAAGAAGAATCACGAATGATTCTGTCCCGTTACCCCCCGGGACCATGGATCAAGTAATATCCTTTTAACTTACACTCGGTTACACCTTTGATTTCCCCATACCCCCAAAATTATGTGTTCAAGTCAGGTATTGATAAATCTGGAGCTAATGCCAACATGGGATCAAGCAGGTACAGGTTTGTCTATGTAGACAACAGGATACGTCCGTCAGGATGACAAGTCAGGATTGTCGGCATTAGTAACAAGATCAGGTATCAAGTCAAGCAGTGGTGTATTAGGTCATGTCAGGTAGTGCACGGATATTAAACGGATGCTCATAATAAAACTGTAGCAAGTACGAATGCACGATAAAAGTACGGATGCACAGTAAAACACAGATGCATAAATAACTATCAGGGATTACATCTACAACTCCATGATTACATAGGATGCACATTATCAAGCATGGGTGTTAATATAACAGTTACATAAAATAATGTGATTTGTAGATGCAACTAGATATATAATAAATGATACGGATGCACACGGGTATCCGAAAATAATAAACATTAATATGGATGTACAATACAATCAACATGTGATATTTTTATTCATATGGATGCAAAATATATAACATGGCATGTAGCAAGATAAACATGCATGCGGCTAGATATGTAAATAACGGTATGGATACATACGGGTATCGAAAAACTGTAAAATTGTAATATGGATGCATAATGAAATAAACATGTAATATTCTTATTAATATAGATGCGAGTATAATAATATAGTCTGTATCAAGCTACTTGCATGCAACCATATATGTAATTAATGATATGGATGCGTACGGATATCCGAAAACAGTAAAACAATAATATGGATGTACAATACAGTCAACATGTGATATTTTTATTCATATGGATGCAAAATATGTATCATAGCATGTAGCAAGGTAAACTTGCCTGATCGGTTCTCACGAAGGATGCGTACGGTACGTCCGACGTCGGGTAAACATCGCAATATCCACACGCGCGCACGGGACAGGACCAGGAAAAGCAAGAACACGACCGCGCTGGCTGGGGACGTCCACTGGGTCGTCGGCGACGAGCACGGCTCCGGCGGTGATCACCGGAATCAAAAACCGAAAAGAGAAGAAGAAGAAGTAGAAGAAGTAAGAAGAAGAAGCTGAATTAAATAAGGAAAGAAAAAAAAATTAAAAAATATATAAATATATATATATATATATGCAGAGGAGAGAGAGAGAGTCAAGAGAGAGAGAGTGGAGAGAGAGAGCTGTTGGTAAATTTTAGTTATAAAAATAAACCTATAAATACAATTATATCAACACTTAAAAATATAAAAATATAATATTAGTTAATTTTGAGATTTTGGTAAATACAAACTTACTCCAAAATATGCGCAGGTCGGGTCTAAAATTATAGTTTTAAAATACAGATAATATATGTATCAACCAAAACCAAAGTACGATAACCGGATAGCGAAAAAGCATACCCCCAAAAACGGATGCACGTAGCGTGCACGTAGCTATCCAAACGAGTCCGTTTCACTGAACGGAACGAGAACACGATACACGGATGCCACCACAGGGTCCGGGGTATGATGCAGGCTATGCTAGATATTTTTAAAATATTTTATTTGACTTTACTTGTTTTATTAAAAAATGCAGATACCAGATATAATGCCAGTATGTAGTATAAACAATATGAAAGTGCACGGATTCTCATAACTAGTTGGGATAAATCATAAACAGGAATCAAGACGAGTTTCAAGCAAGCGGGTCGGGTCGAATGCAAATACAGATGCCAATTATACTATTCACACCCAAATAAAAATAAATCAAGAAATAGCCATAAATAAAGAAATACCTAAAATAAAACTGGTATAAATGAACTAGGGTGTTACATATACCCTCGATTTTCTTTTCGAAGGTATCGAGTCGGTCGTGGTATCCTGAGGATTTGGCATACTCGGATTTATGGCCCCTGCTGCTGGCGACCTGCGCCCGGCCGCGGTTCCGGTTCCGTTCTATGAGGTTTCTCAGGTCCCCTGGTGAGGTCGTCCTCGAGCTGCCGTAGTGAGTCCTGTCCGCGCGAACCTGTCGAGGGAGAGGGCGCCGGCCATGCCTGGGAGCAGGCGAGCTGGCCGACACCTCCTCTGGAAGGACAGGAGCGCGATGGGCCTCAGGGCGAGGCACTCTTTCATAAGACCTCGGCGTCGGGCTGTGAGGTGCCCACCCGGTCATCGAATCGGTCGTCACGGAGGATCTGTGGCCGCCGGAGATAGCGTGGCGATGCTCGGACGCGCCGGCGCGGACAGTGTCTTCTCTCCCTATGTGTCGCTCCCGAGGTGGGGGAGCGACGACTTGGGGAGCTTGTCCCGCCGTTTGGACACGGACACGCGTATCCACGATGTACGCGAGCCGATCTATCCGCGCAGACAGTGCGTGAATGGCGTTCGGGGGAGGTGGGGTTCCATCCGCGTCTCCGTTGTGGGGAGGACGGCGGCTGGAGCTTGGATCGTCGCGATGATCATTCACCAAGAGTTCGAGATTGGAAGATCAACTTTCGTTGAGCGGAATTTTTCGATTCCCACAGACGGCGCCAACTGATAGATGTCTTGATCTTCTTCAGATGTTGTCTTCCGTCGATCTATAGCGAGCGTTGATGGATGGCTGAGATTGGGTTTGAGGGTTGCCTTTGGAAGCGTGTGGATCTCAGTGGGCTTGATTGGGAATAAACCCGAGCTGCCTGCAAGGAAGTCCATAGGTGGTTGTACCACCGTGGACCCTCCGACGATCAAGTTAGGCGAGATATTTGGGCAGAGTAACGGCCTATTGGGGTAAAGATGCCTTACCTGAGTCGTTCGAGAGAGGGGTTTATATAGTGACGGTCATGGGCCGGCAGGCGCGAGATTCACGCCGGCCGTTACGCCCCTGACGTTACACCTGCGTGAAAGGCGGGATCTCCCATTAATGACGAGGGACGTGATGGCGTGGAACGCGGGATCGTGGGCGGCGGATATCTCGCGTCTGGCGAGATTCGCGGAGCCGTGGCGGAGACGCCTGTGATCTGTGCTGTTGGTCGGTCGGTGATACTGAGGAAGCTGAGCTCGGCGGGAGGCCGAGCAAGCTTGGTTCTGTGATAGCTCGGAGCCGAGCTAGACGGGCTGAGAGAGCTCAGCGTGTGGGAGGGTTCGGAGGTGAGCCAATGCTTGTTTGTAAGACGAGCACATGAGTGGTCTGGAAGGCCACCGAAGGTCGGGAACATTCTCGGAAGGAAGGTCCGGGGTACGCTTCCAATGTACCGTTCTTGCTCCCATCCCGTAAGTTTTGGGACATGTTTTCTGCCACGTGTCATGATCCGGAAAGCTCCCACTTATGAGCATCATCAAAGCTCAAATCAATTTCAAGAACTGTAAGTCTACGGTAGCGCCTCGGCCGTCTACAGACGCCAAATGCGGAACAAAAAACTTTTAACTGGCGCTATCGTATACTTTAACCCGGATCTGCCATTATTGCTAAACTAACAAACTGTAAAGAGTGTAGAATGGTTATACCGAACGATCCGAGTCCTTCGTTCTTTAACCATCATCCCACGCTCCATTACGGCTGCTCCGATCTCGTCGATCTCCGATCTGCTCGTCCAGGTGGCACCACGCCACTGATTCTTTAAACGGGCTCCCGCCTCTGACTTGAGGCAACTCGGTCGTTAAGTTTGCTAAAAGAGACGACCAAGATTGATGTAGAGAATGAGTAGATGACTTTGTCTCACTTCGTCCAAAGCCGTGGACGATCGGTTAATGAAGTTGCCAATGGAAATGAAATAGAACAAGAAATGAACTATGAAATTTCCATGTATCCAAAACTTTAGTCTTTTCTTTTAACAACCATAATTTTCTCAAGTGAGTGAGTGGAGGAAGAGAGGGGGCCGGCCACTTATAAACCAAGAGGGAGGTGAGGGTAGGAGCAATGTGAGGGTAACCATAAGCAAAAGATCAAGAGAAAATATTCTTAAGAAAACAAGAAACAATAAAGCTTAAAGCATGAGTCACAATACACCTCATCAAGACATTAATGACTCCATTAATGCACTAATGACTCACCAAGCCAAGTCACCCTCTCTAGAACCTTCTAGAAGCATGACTCACCCTCATCCAAGAAAAGATAAATCCGTCTTTAACCGAATGTTAAAAGACGGCTGATAGAAAACTGGAAACAGGCAACTTCCAAAAGTGATCCTGAAACGACTTTCAGGATAACCCCGTAACTGTATAAATATACCCGCATTTGTATTACGACCGAATACAAATACAACTGAGACAAAGATATTATATCTACTCAATATAATACTTGGATCCGGCTTAAACCAAAACCGACCAGTATCATCTGCCCGAAAACTGACACGTGCGTAAACGCACGTGCATTTTCCGAATCCTGCCATAAAACCATACGGCCTCTACAACGTTTCGCCCGAACTTGGGAAATTGTCTGTGGGGGACTCTAATGACTCGTCAGTACCCTGGCAGTGGGTTTAACCACAAACCGTCAGCGGCACTAGCAATGCGTAACGGCTGCCCATGGACTGACCTCAAGGGAGGCCGATGAGCGAACTCATCCGGAAACCCTACTGAGCCTAACAGTGACAATGTATATACAGTCCGGTCCGTTCGTCAATGAGTATCGCATATCTGCCTAGGGGGCTAGTAACGTCAGACCCCCAATAGCAGTATAAGTCGTGTCGGAGTGTAGCCCAATAATACCCTGAGATACTACTGAAGTACCTACCAGTAAATCTCCTGCCACGGCCGTGGGCTATGTGTAATGGCTCTCCTAGACACAGCACGATCTCGCCCCCAATACCGGGAGAGACGAATCCCCTGCCGATCCGCTCACGTGCCTCCATATGGCTCGGGACTGTACCCAAAAGCTACATGTTTGCACGACTCCTTTGAGCCGTGGCAGGGTAGAAATCAAAGCACAGTGGGAACTCACACGAGACAAATGACGATCTCAGGTCGATGAACTAACCTGTACACATGTCACCAGGGAACTGCTATCTGACGATATGTATAATACCAACTAGCAGGTTCCCGGCGAGTCCTGTCCGGTGTACTCATAACCCAATGAGCACCTGTATACATCTTAGGTGATCCAACTGACACCAGTGGCTTGTGAGACCGGCCACCGCCCCTCGTCGGGGTCTCGACTGTATACACTAGTCTACTCCGGAGTATCGATGCCCTGTCTCGAAACTCCCACGACTAGGGACCATAATTAAGGATATGCGTATAAACTACCCAACTCTCACGTATATGATCGCCATCATACAGTTGGTAGTAAAGCAAGATGCTAAGGGCTCTATCAAAGTGTAACATGTAATCAGTCACCTGAACATGTACACGACTGATAAAGGCAAACCAGATAGCATACTATCATCTTGAGTAAGATTGTCCTACCGGTATAGGTCCTTCGCAATCATTGAAATCACGTACTTACGATCCAATAATTGACTCTGAGGGCACTATCTCCAACAAGAACGTGACCTGATTTTATTTCAGACGTGGCTCTGGGAAAATGTGACAGCAAGCTCTCAGTTTTGAGAGGGAAGTTTTCTCTTAAAATCAATGTCGTGTGACTTGACATATCTTAAAAGTATCTGCAGACCAAAAGGGGATATTGAAATTTCATAGGGTAACGAAGAAACAACGCTAATCAATTAGAAATAACACCATTGATAGATAAAGAAAATTAGGCCACGAGCCATTTTAATCATCGAGCCTAAGCACACAGCCCAGGGTCCCAACCATCATTCTTTGGAGGGGAATAATGAGAGCTTCCAAAATTGGATAAACTACACTAAAATACCCTAAACTCTTTGTTTCGCTAAAATGCATTAAAGTTCTTCTATTATAATAATATACCTTAAGTGCTATTTGTGAATATATTTCAGCAAAAATATTTTCCAAAACAAATCACAGTATAAGGTATATTACTGTAATTTAAAAATCCGCGTTTTTAGTTAAAAACCGTGATAGTTGAGGACACTTTAGTGTAATTTACCCTCCCAAACTTGCACCAAAACTCGTCCTAATTCAGACTATTCTAATCGCAGGGGGGTTTTCTCTCTAGAAACAAATGGCCGAGGAATCGCCGAACGGTGGCTGCGCCGGTGGATGCAGTGGCGGAGGCGGCGACCACCACCGGCATCAGCAGCAACGTCTGGCAAAGACCCCGGCGACGGTGGGCAAGGCAAAGTCATGCACGGGCTGCCTCTACTACTCATCCGTCTCCAAGATGCACGGCCGCAACCCTAGATGCGTCGGCATCACCCGCACGCTCCCTCAAGGTCTGCCCCCTCTTCGATTTCCATCGAATCACATATCTCTGATCTGTTGTAGGCTGCAAAATTTGAGATTTTGATGTAGATCTGTTATCGATGATTGAAAGAATTGCATGATTTAAACCTGTAGGGATGATGATTTGTTAAATGGTGGGGTTCCTTTTGGAGTGGGATCGATTTCAACCATCCCTTTTTCCTAAATTTTGGTTGTAAAGCTTGCGCTTTTGGTTCACTGAGTCTAGGTGTATATTAGGTTGTGTGTGATAAAAGAGAGAAACCAGTAGGGTTAACCTGCTAGCAACGATGCTTTTCTTAAATCCAGCTGATGTTGGTCAATGGCAAGTTGGGATTTGCTCTTGCTCTTTTAAAGTCTTGCTCAAGATTAGACCATCAGAGTAAAGTTTGCAGTTTTGGCTATCGGATTAGCATTTGCCATGACGGTCCGACCTGTGCGCCAAGCTTCCCAAGCCCATTTACAGCCCTAATCAAGATAACTGCGGGATGAAATTTTCTTTAGCTCCTTGATTTGACATTGAAGTTAAAAAATAAACCATCAAACCAATTAACTCTTTAAGTATTTGGTTTTAGCCCCTAAACCACCCATTTGATTGAGCACATTTGCTGCTCTGACAAATTTCCAACGAGCTCTACCCATAATTTATTCTCTCCTTGACCACCCACCACCCCCACCCCCACCAAAAAACAAAACAAAACAAAAAAACAAATTTTCTATTAAAAAAATGTTCTTGTTGTATCTCCCTTTTTCCGAATAATCTCTCTCTCTCTCTCTCCATAATATCTTTCTCTGCCTCTTCCACCGTGACCTCCCGAACCTGCCCCATCGCAGCTACCTTTGAGTGCAATTATCTTACCTTCGCCTGCTCGTCATTGCTTTGAAAATAAGTTCTGTTGCAATCACTAGCCTGCTACTGCCAATCTAAGTAGCAGCACTTTGTTTTAATTTTGGCTTTTTCTTTCTAATTAGAGTTTATTCTAAGGATTATATGGTTTCCTTCTTGGCATATGTGTTGGTTTTGATCTTACTTGTTGGTAAAGGATGTTGACTATTTAAATTGATCCATTTATGGTTCAAATTTAATCGAGATCTATCTGATATGCTAGTTTTGATCTTTGTGTGGTTTCTATCTTGTACTTGGTATTGAAATTATTGCACCAGATCAAGGGATGCAGGAAGTGGACCTCTGATTGGGGTAGTTGGTGTAGATATAAATATTGAATGTTGTTTAGTGATGTAAAAGAAGTTTCCGCGTAAGATTGAATTAGACTACAATAAACCCCCAAACGTTTCATATAAAATTAGCAGCTGCCAAATAAACAATTGCATCTCTCAAGCAATTACTTAGTTAGAGCGAGTGATGTATCATTGACACCAAACTTCAATATCTTTCTTATAAAAATTAATGACATTAGAAAAAGAGCCTCTCACAATACAGGACGAGTGTAGTTTTTTGCTTTACTCCAAATTTCATTGTACTTGTAACTTGTAAGCCGTAATAAATCAAACTCCTTAACGTATTGTACTTTTTTGCCTGTGAACTATTCAGTTATCCCTTGGCCTCAATCAATGGGTTACATTGACACATATAAGAAAGTGATTGGGTTGGGTATTCAATGAAAGTATATAATAAAATTGATCAAAGATAGATAATGCTATACATGCTGATTTTGAGTTTGAATATAGACATGGAGTCTATCAACTCAAATATAATTTTTGAAAAATGCACCAATCCTTGAATATAGATGTGGTTGCTAACCATCTTCGATCACTCTTTGTTCTTCAGAGTTCAGACTCTACTGCCAGTTGTTGAGCGTGAAAATGAGCCAGAAAATTCTTCCCCATTCACATGATTTCCACTTCCTCCAACAGGTCACTTGCTCCTGAAAATGGAGTAGCAACCGGCAATAACCGATCAGCACATACCCTCGTCACGTGCTTGTTGATTGCCTAGCAGAAAAAGGCAGCTGCTTCCTTTTGCTTTTCTCTCCTCTTTCACTCTTCAAATTCTGAAGATCTCTCTCCAACTCCTGTGAAGAGTACGATCTCTCTCGGAAACATTAGAAGTTGGACCCATTGTCGATTAATTTCAGATTGGATTTCAGGATTTTTTTTTTAAAGAAAAGGATGGGATAATTAAGCCCATGCTGTTTCATTCAAAAACATCCCCCCCTTTTCCTGGGAACATTCAGTACCCCCAGTAAGCCCACATTTATTTCATCATTAAAACCTTACAAAGATGTTTTTGCAACAATAGAAATGGCCTTTGGCCTACATGCACATGACTAGAAGCTAGAAAGAAATACATTTGCCATCAGAAATCTATACCCAATACAGCTATTTCAGTTCTTTTATTTTTGCAGCTCTAAGATTGGGCAGAGTAGTCAAATCCAACCTGGTTAGTATTTCCAGGAAATTGGGAGTTGTAGAGTACAGTAGGAGCTTGAGTGTTGTGATATCAAACCATCTTTGGCTGCATAGTCTGCCAATCTGTTGTTTTCTCTATATATATGCTTGACTTCTGCATTCAGTTTCTCCTGCTGGCAGATTATAGTTTTAACAAGGTATTTTAGTTTCCATGGGACATTGCTGGTGCCATTGATAAAGTCTACCAAGATTTTTGAGTCTGATTCCACTTCTATGTTATGTACTTGCATAATAGCATTGCGAAAGCCCATCCAAGATAACTTTGGCTTCAGCTTCTAGTATTTCACATCTACCATAGAAAAAATTTAGTCATGAAGATGATCAGATGATCTCACCCTTGGAATCAGCCGTATTCAAAGCATTTAATGAACTACAAAAATCCCCAAGTTACATCCACCATGGTTTCAAGATATTTGACTGTTATAATTACATTGACTTTGGTTTTAAGATATTTCGTTGAGGTTTTTTGGTACAATTTGTCTAGTAGAAAATATATCATTTCATAATAACTTTTCTCTTTCTCTCATAGAAATAAAGTAAGCCTTATAGGCTGTCATACACCCATTCACCTTTGCTTCAAACTGTCTTTTGAAGCCCAATCCTATCGCAGCACTCGTCAAAAGTCAGACCATATACCTCGTTACTCTATCCAATTTCATCAGCCATTTAAATTCAACTTTTACTACTCATGGCTCTTTCCTACCTCTATAATCCAAACTAATACTCTTGGTTTTGCATCCACTCTTCTTCAAAGCCATTCCAAAGAGAGATACAATAGAAATAAAAGCTTATTTTCTTCCAAAAAATAAATCAGAGAGAAATTTTTTAGGAATAAGAAAAAGGTGAAAGCTTTGAGGAAGAAGAAAAAAGGTAGATGCCATAACTCTAAAGACAAGAGAGGAATCATCGGCTAAGAGACAAAAAACATAGTATTTACAAAGCAAAGAAGCTTCCATTTGATGTTCGTGTTTAAATGAATCCTAAAGCTTTGCTTGCTGCTCTCTCACCAAGCATCGATTTTTTTCCATTCTTCAGGATCTACACCAAAAAAGCTTCCATTTGAGGTTGGTGTCCAAATGAATCCTAAAGCTTTTCTTGCTGTTTTCTCACCAAGCTTTGATCTTTCACCATTCTGTAGACACTACTGCTAGTTGTTGGGCACATATCTCTCCACTTCATCGATTTCATTGAATTGCATAAATCTGATCTGTTATAGGCTGCAAATTTAAAATTTGATGGAGATCTGTTATTGATTATTGAATAATTGCATGCAAGGAAAGGAGTTGTTAATTGTGTTGGCTATAGTGCCCTCAAAGTCAATTATTGGATCGCAGGCACGTGATTGCAATAATTGAGGGATGAGCTATACCGGTAGGACAGTCTTACTCGAGATGATAGTATGCTATCTGGTTTGTCTTTATTATCGTGTACATACTTCAGGTGACATTACAATCATTATTACACGTTGATAGAGCCTATAGGATTCTTGCTTGACTACCAACAGTATGATGACGATCATATACGTGAGAGTTGGGTAGTCTATAAGCACATCCTTAAAGTGTCCCTAGTCGTTGGAGTTTTGAGACTGGGCATCGATACTCTGAGAGTAGACTAGTGTATACGGATCGAGACCCCGATGATGGGCGGTGGCTGGTCTCACAAGCCATTGGTGTCAGTTGGTTCACCTAAGATAGTATACAGGTGCTCATTGGGTTATGAGGACACCGGACGGACTCGCAGGGGTACTGCTGGATGGTACTATACCTATCGTCAGGTATCAGTTCCCAGGTGACATGAGTACAACTTAGTCCGTTGACTTGACACTGGTACTTCGTCTCAAGTGTGTTCCTACTTTTCTTTGATTGCTATCTTACCACGGCTCACAGGAGTCGTGCAAACAGGTAGTAGTTGGGTGCAGTCCCGAAGCACTTGGAGGCAGTGGCGGTTAGATAGGATTCGTCTCTCCCAGTATTGGGGGTTGATATTGCGCTGTGTTTGAAGAGCCATTACACAAAGTTCTTGGCCAAGGCAAGTGAGATTTACTGGTTGGTATTCCAGTAGTTTCTCAAGGTGTTCTGGGCTACACTCCGACACGACTTATACCGCTATTGGGGGTCTGACGTTTACCATCCCCTAGGCCCAATATGCGATACTCATAGACGAACAGACTGGACTGTATGGATATTGTCACTGTCAGGTTCAGTAGGGTTTCAAGATGAGTTCGCTCGTCGGCCTCCCTTTCGCTCAATATCTGGGCAGCCGTTACGTACAGCTAGTACCACTGACGTGCTTGTGGTTAAACCCACCGCCAGCGTATTGACGAGTCTTTAGAGTCCCACACAGAGGGTTTTCCTAGTTCGGGCGAAACGTTGTAGAGGCCGTATGGTTTTATGGCAGGGTTCGATCATATACGTGCACTTGTGCACGGATCATGATCGAACGGATCATACTAGTGGGTTTTGGTTTAAGCCGGATCCTAATATTAGATTTGTTGGATTACTTTCGTCTCGTAGTATTCGTATTCAGTCGGAATACGGATGCGGGTATGTATATACGGATGAAGGGTATTCTTATAATTCGTTACAAGATTACTTTAGTTGATGCCATTTCTTTTTCATGATTTAAACTTTTGGTTTAAAGTTTAATTATGTGGAAATTGTGAGTGCAAGTTTTAACCTAGGGCATTGAATGTGGCATGTGCTATTTTGGTGGCTATTTTGGTGACTCATGGTGTGATTTTTTGTGCCATGTCCATTTTCTTTATTGATTTTGGGTGTGGGATATTTTGTGGAGCAAGAGAGGGCAGCCATATATGGCTAAGGATTGGTCTTGAGTTAGAGAGAGCTCACACAAAAGATCTCACACAATAGCAATGCCATTTTCTTCACTAGAAAAACTTAAGCTCACAACTTGTTCCTCCAATGGCTTCTTCTTCAACCTCCACTCTATCCTCTCATGTTTTGAGAATCCTAGAGTGTATTGAGACAATATAATCACACACTATCTCTACTTGATCTTGAGTATCTAGGTTAGCAAACTGGTTGTTCGAGTTGCGTCGGTTTGAAGCGGGAGCCCGTATTAAGAATCCTCGAGGTGGATCGTCTTCGACGATGGAGACCGGAGAGCGGACTCGTTCGGGGCAGCCGGCGAGGAGCTTGGAAAGAGATTGAAGACCGAAGGACACGGATCGATCGGTATAATCTCTAAACACCTTTTAGATTAGCTAGTAAACGGTTAATGGTACGATCCGGGTAATTGGATGTGGTAGCGCCGAGTTTGAAAAGTTTTTGTTCCGCATTTGGCCACGGATTGATGGCCGGGGCGCTGCCGTAACCCAACATGATATCAGAGCCAACCCATTAACCCTTAGCTAGCTTGTTTAGACAATGTTAAACTATCGAAACCGAAACAAACCCGATTCACTGCCCAAAGCATTCCAGTTTCTGTCGATTTTTTTAGTGTCTTCAAAAATTATTTAAACAACTGCAGAAGACTACTTAGATGACCACTAGAACACACTGCAAACACGAGCCCTTAATTCAAATTTTGGACCAGCCACATTGGCCAAAAATCCGAGGAGGCCGGCCACTTTGAGGCTTCTGGGTTTGAAATTTGCAGTGTGGTTTAGTCCCTTGAATGTTGGTTCAGTGGTATTGTTTGTTTAGCCCAGTTTTGATATAGACTTATCTAGTTGTTTGGGGCTATTCGAGGTTATTTTGAAGTCGATATTTTCTAACATTGTTTAAAGTTTGCAGTACATACATTTCTATCTGCGACCGTGAATGTCATTTGATCGGTATAACTTGTTTAATCGCTATAGTTCCTTTAGACGGGTTTGCGAACGTAACATTCATGTTGATGTTTTGTATTGTACTGTGACGTTGCAGATTCGTCGTGGTGGATAGCTTGGATGCAATGTTAGTACAGTTTAGTATTATTTGTACATTTGATATCACGGGACGAGCGTCCGACATGTGGACTGCCGTCACTGCCTGTTTGTATATTATTCTTTTGGGGCACGACTGGGTTGAGGTCAATGTACCCGTTGTACATATTTTTTTTCTGTACTACGATTACCTCGCGGTGGAGTGCACGGATGGTTGGGTTCTAGAGGGCAACGAGCCCGCATCTTATGGCTTTGAGACGGAGGGGGCTTCACTCTAGAATTGGCGGGCTATTCGCCGCACTCATAGGGGG
Source organism: Agapanthus africanus (assembly GCA_030015575.1). NCBI lineage: Eukaryota > Viridiplantae > Streptophyta > Magnoliopsida > Asparagales > Amaryllidaceae > Agapanthus > Agapanthus africanus. The sequence goes on along the minus strand of CM057338.1, from coordinate 385,158,216 downwards.
TACAGGTTGACCCAAGGAGGGGTGTTCAAGTTACCGGATTCCGTGAAGTGCTGGTTGGTCCATTCATTTTGCTGAATGGGGCTGCCTCGCTTCAGGTTTTGGCGGGTAACTTGCCGCACTCGTAGGGGTCTAGGTTTTCATTGCACAGGCTATCCACACGACCAGAGGAACATCGGGTTTTACTTGCGGCTCGAAGGAAACCCGGGGCTCCCAGATTATCTATATTGTTCTGTGATGTTTATTACTTTTATGTGATGTTGCATTTATCACGCCTGGTGCGATTATTATATATTGCAATATATATACTAGTAGATGTTGTTTATGTTTTACACCCGCGCTAGTCCAGTCCCCGCTCTGTCATTAGTTAAGTAACCTAATGGGTGATGACGGGACCCAGTGGCGAATGCGGATGGCATATATGTACATTATATTTTCGTTCTTTTGTGGTGTGATTAAATGATGAGACTGCGTTGATTCAGATCAATGCAAGGAAAACAGACCTATTCGATGTTGTTGGAACAAATTTCAAAAAGCTGTTATTGCAAAGACGTTTTCTTCTGTTTTGCACAATGGTATTCGGTTATGAATATCCAACACCTCATTCGACGAGGCAAAGGCCGAGATTCCTTCATCGGAAGTGACCCCTTGAGCAGAAGTTTGCGTCAGGGTAATAACTTCACTATAGTCGATCACCTTTTGCTTTGCATCGCGGTATTCAGTTTGGAATATCCTGCACCTCATTCTACGAGGAAAGAGCCGAGATCCCATCACTGGGAGTGACCTCTTTAGCAATGGTTTTCGCCTCTATACATTTGTAAAAAGCTATCCGGTTCCTTCAACGATATCAAGTTCATTACTTTAAAGGTTTTTCGCCAAAAACCAGCCGTAGCCCTCCGTCATTTCAGATTAGAATTGCTTAGTATTCGCGTTATGTTTGTCGTTGCTATTCGCCGAGGCGTAGTGTGTGGTAGCTCTGTAATGCTTTTCTGTCGCATAGATATGTGGATTGGTTAGGACGGTCGTACGATTTTGTTGATTATTCGTCAAAGGTCGTGCGGGTGGGTTTAACGCAATCAAGATAATGACGGGTTGAACTTGACTAGGACCTTTTGATTTGTTGATTATTCGTCAAGGTCACTTGTGTCCTAGGGGTAAAAATCACATCGGGAGTTTCTAAAGAAACTGAAACTTGCCAGGCACGCACATACCATCTGGAATGTGGTAACTTGAGTGGATTCCATCAGGTTATCATGCGATGATAGTTGGATCCTGATACCCACTGATGAGTTGGTTTACTCTTCGGGTGATTTTAGATGATCCCGACTAATTCTTCTTTCAGGTTTCGAGGAGAATTTGAGGATACAGTGGGAGACATCCTGATTAGATAAAGTGATTAACCATTCTGATCTAGGTTAGAGTGAACGCTGAGTGTTTCTTTCTCTCTCTCTCTTTGGCAGCGACCATGGCCCGACCCTAAACTATAACTCAGTGACCAAGTTAACCGAACTTTCTTAAAACACTGGCTTTTTGATTGTCTGAGTTGCATACAACATTGCCACTCCTTCTACCCTTTGCTTTTCTCCGGAACACTCCGTATCACTACGAAGATCCACAGTTATTGGATATGACCATCGTATGGTTATATACGAACTCGAAGAAACTTGTTTCAGATTTGAGGATGGTTTCCGGTTCTGGAGAAAATGAATAGGACTATTCAGTTGTCTTTATCTTTTACCTTCTCTCAGGTTATGAGGACTCCTAGGATTGGGAGAGGATACACCTATTGCGTTTATTGGATAGTCTTCTTCTAAACCATAGACAGGTGCCGAACGGTAGGAAAAGAAGAAAACCAATTAGCCTAAGTGTGGTGTACATGAGGTAATAAACAAAGACAAATAAAGGGATTAGAAAGAGTGTAAAGTAAATTGTGTCTGCTATCATTCACGACCAAACCACATATTTCATCGCCACTCCTACTTCACCTTTGGATTTCTCCAGAACACCCCGTATCACTACGAAGATCCACAGTTATTGGATAATCCATCGTATGGTTATATATGAACTCGAAAAAACTTGTTCCAGTACGAGGATGGATTCTGATTCAAGAGAAATAGAATACGATTTATTCAGTTGTCTTTATCTTTATCTTCTCTCAAGTTGCGAGTACGCCTAGGATTAGGAGGATACACCTATTACGCTTATTGGATAATCATCTTCCAAATCATTGGCTGGTGCCGAACACTAGAGAAGAAAGAAAACCATTTAGCCTAAGTGTCGTGTACAGAAGGCAATGAGTAAAGAAAAATAAAGAGATTTGGAGAGATGGCAAAAAAATATACGGTTACAGTCGTGAATAAGATAATGGAAGAGGTATTATTAGGAATACCCGGATACCCTTTCGAAACATCTTCATGTTTCAGTTTCACCGTGCGTTGTTAATAGAAAAACTGATTTCCCAATTAGGTCTTTACTCCAGGGTATGTATTTACCAGGTTTGATTCTCACATCTGTATGGTTTTACAAATGATAAGTGGAAGTAAGTTATTGGGAATTAGGTGATCATCCTCATTATATCGGGATTCGTTGAAATTGGTGATATTTGAGGAAATCGCCTGGGTTTTTGCCGGACGGTAAATATTTGGTTTTGAATATCCGTTATACAACAATTTAAAACTGATATATCTGTACGTTTATTTTATAAAGTGATATAATCTTTTGAAATTATGTCCATGACATTTATCTATATTAGTTGATGGTTAGGTAAGGAGTATTAAACAGCGGTGTAATTCTTCTTAACCATAGTATAGTTTTCAGCCTACGACGCACAGGGTTTGAGTTATTCAACTCAGGAGACTTATACAAAGTATTATATGTTGTCCAGTGTCCATTAGGACAAAGGGGTTGGTCCTCGTACTATATTCTGTTTACTTGTGACTTCTCTAGTTTTAGACAAGTGTTTTGAAGAAATACAAGATCCAAGTTTTGAGAAGTTATAGGTACAAGAATAAAGTAGAGAACCATGTGTTGCAAGTATCAGGATTCTTCAAGGTGATCGAAGATGTAGATATTTGCGTATGGTATTCAGTTGATAGTAATAGTTTGGAGAACTTGCTTCTCTTTTAGGTTACTCATATCTGGATGCACTCCTAAGTTGAGTAATGCTGATCGGCTTCTCTCCATTTAGTTGACATGCACTGGAGACAGTTGCATGATTTGAATCTGGTTCCAATTAAATCAGTGTCTCTGTTTCTATATTGTATATAGAATGGCTCATATCTTAAGGTATATGGAGTTGTCCGGCTTATGCTTAAAACCAGACTCTGGATAACTTAAGGCACGTTTCAGTAATGGCAGTTTGTGGGTTAATTCGGGGTTTGACGAGAGCCAACTTTCTACCATCTGGAAGATCAATAGTGATATTGTTCTTGACTCGTCACGGTTTTAGTAAAATTGACTTTTTCAGAAAACAGTAGTGGGAGTATGGTAGAACTGGAAGTGATTCCAGAACTACAGACGATTACTGAAAATTTAATAGAACCAAAAGATTCAATCAGGTTTGACATTCAATTAGCCACTCCGCAGATATGGTGGGTAACCTCAGGCGTTCCAGAGGTACTTCGGTATCCTCAAAGACGGTGGCAGGAAGGTTCTTGTTTATCCAGACTTGACGCTACTGTTGTTCCAGACTATGAGACCCGACAGGAGGATGGGTATAGCGTCGTTCTAAACTAGCTTTAGAAGTGCACGTGTATATGACTCTGCCACAGGGTTGTAGTCAGTGGGAGCAGCGGAAGCGTAGTAGACAAGTAGCTTGTGTCTATTCATAGACTAAAACAGATATAGCGGAGATATATCATCTATTTTTGATGTGACAGTCATAGGTCTTGACTTCATCAGAATAGGAGATGGATCTGTTAAGAAGTTAGTAGGGTGTGATGTCCTAGTATTTGGATGACATACACGTAGTAGGAAGTGAAATTCCGATACTACGATCGGTTACACTGTGGTTGTCACACAGTAGTTTCTCCACATAGGATATGGATATAATATTATGTAAGTCACGGTAGCGCCCCGGCCGTCTAACTGACACCAATATGTGGAACGAAAACTTTTACGACTGGCGCTATCGCGTACTATAACCCGGATCTGCCATTAAAGCTAAACTAACAAATTGTAAAGAGAGTAGAATTGTTATACCGAACGATCCGAGTCCTTCGGTCTTTAACCATCATCCCACGTTTTGTTGCGGCGGCTTCGATCTTCTGAAACTCCAATCTCGTCATCCAAGTGGCACCACGTCGACGGATCTTTAAACGGGCTCCCGCCTCTGAACCGAGGCAACTCGGTCGTCAAGTTTGCTAAAAGAGACGACCAAGATTGATGTAGAGAATGAGTAGAACACTTTGTCTCATTACGTCCAAGGCTATGGACGAACGGTTAATGAACTTGCCAATTGGAATCGGGTAAATGGAAATTGGGCTATGAAATTCCATACACTAAACTATCATAATCTTTTCTTACAAAATCAAATGAAAAATCATCCATCCTCACAAAGAGGGGGCCGGCCATAAATAGGAGAGGGGGGAGGTGAGTGTAGAAGCTAGGAGGGTGATCATAAGGAAAAATATCAAGGATATTTATCATGAAGAAAGAATGAGTCATGAAAACCCATGTATGAACACATTAAATGAATTAAGCCACCTCACTTAACACCTCACCTCACAATTAATGCAAATGATGAGTCACTAATCCTAGTCACCATTTCTAGAATCTTCTAGAACCATGACTCACCAAAAAAAACGAAAAGATAAATCCGCATTTAACCGAATGTTAAATATGGCTGATAGAAAACTGGAAACTGTCAACTTCCAAAAGTGATCCTGAAACGAATTTCAGGATAACCCCGTAACAGTATAAACATACCCGCATTTGTATTACGACCGAATACAAATGCAACTGAGACAAAGATATTATATGTACACAGTATAATACTGGGATCCGGCTTAAACCAAAGCCTACCAGTATTATCTGCCCAAAAAATAACACGTGCGAAAACGCACGTGCATTTTCCGAACCCTGCCATAATACCATACGGCATCTACAATGTTTCGCCCGAACTTGGGAAAGTGTCTGTGGGGGACTCTAATGACTCATCAATATACTGGCACTGGGTATATCCCCCAGCACGTCAGAGGTACAAGCTGTACGTAACGGTTTGCCTATGTATTGATTGGAAGGGAAGCTGACGAGCGTACTCATCTATAAACCCTACTGAGCCTGACAGTGACAATATCCGTACAGTCCGGTCCGTTCATCTATGAGTATCACATATTAGGCCTAGGGGGTCGGTAAAACGTCAGACCCCCAATAGCGGTATAAGTCGTGTCAGAGAGCAGCCCAGAACACCCTGAGATACTACTGGAATACCTTCTAATAAATCTCGATTACCCTCGCCAGCGATTTCGTGTAACGGCTCTCCTAAACACAGCGCGATCTCACCCCTAATACCGGGAGAGACGAATCCCCGATGATCTGCTCACTGCCTCCATGTGGCTCGGGACTGTACCAAACTAAAACCTGTTTGCACGTCTCCTTTGAGCGTGGTAGGGTAGAAATCAAAGCATAGTGGGAACTCACACGAGACAAATGACGATCTTAGGTCGACAAACTAACCTGTACACATGTCACCAGGTAACTGCTATCTGACGCTAGGTATAATACCAACCAGCAAGTTCCCGGTGAGTCCTGTCCGGTGTACTCATAACCCAATGAGCACCTGTATACATCTTAGGTGATCCAACTAACACCAGTGGCTTGTGAGACCGGCCACCGCCCCTCGTCGGGGTCTCGAATGTATACACTAGTTTACTCTGGAGTATCGATGCCCTGTCTCGAAACTCCCACGACTAGGGACACTTTAAGGATGTGCTTATAGACCCCAGCTCCCACATATATGATCGCCATCATACTGCTGGTAGTCAAGCAAGAATCCTATGGGCTTTATCAACATATACATGATGATAAAGACAAACCAAATAGTATACTATCATCTCGAGTAAGACTGTTCTATCGGTATAGGTCCTCCCTCAATCATTGCAATCACGTACCTGCGATCCAATAATTGACTTAGAGGTCACTATATCCAACAATCTCCCACTTGCACTTAAGACTAATTATTGCGATGTCGTGTACTCACAGCTCGTGTGATACCGAGCATCCAACTCCTCTACTAATCAGTTTCACAAAGCTCGTTTGTAAAACTCTTGTGTTCGAGAAATAGCCTCAATGAGTGGATCCGTCCTGATGTTTCTTTCTATATCTCTCTAAATCTCAACCTCGCGGAGAAAACTATCTCCCAAATTGAGTAATACCTGTCTTAGAATATGTCTGGATATCTGATGGGACCTAGTTCATAAATGAACTCCAAATCTAAACTTCTTAGACTTTATAGATAACTGAAACTAATCAGTGTCCACCACCATGCCTCCCACAGTACCCCCTTGGACCACTTGTCCATAATACTGCCCCTCGTCTGAGGGAAAACTATAACTCAGACAATCACCATGTCATCCAGGTCACCTGTGAAGCCTGGAATAATAACCGTCTCCCGAAGGAGGCTGACGTCATCAAATCCGTAGAACATGTACTTATGTTCTATAACTGCTTCCGTATGTTTCTTCAGGATTGGATTAATATAAACTTATCGTATCTAGTGCAATAACGATATCTGGTGTGGTACTTGACATCTCACGATTGACTCAATTGCCTAAGCAAGTGATCTGCCAATCATGCACGTCCCTCTCCCCTTTAGTCTGTAAGACACCTTTAGAGAGGGTGACTCCATCACCTGCAGGTATACCACCATGCCAGGAGTCATCTATTTCTAAAATACTATTAGAATACTGTCAAAGTACCCATATTGGGAAACTACCCAAATCTAGATCTAAAACCATAGATCTAGTAACCAGAATGTCAGATATTATATCCATATCCTTTGTGGAGAAACAACTGTGTGACGACCAGAGTACAACCGATCGTAGTACAGGAATTTTACTTCCTACTCTGTGTATGTCATCCAAATACCAAGACATTACACCCTACTACCTTCTTAACAGATCCATCCCCTATTCTGATGAAGTCAAACCCATGACCGTCACATAAAAAATTAGATGATCTTATCTCTGCTATATGTGCTTAAGTCTATAAATAGACATAAGCTACTTGCCCACTATACTTCCGCTGCTCCCACTGACTACGACAACCCTCTGGCAGAATAATATATACGTACACTTCTAAAGCTAGTTTAGAACGACGCTATACTAAATCTCCTGCCGAGTCTTATAGCCTGGAACAACAGTAGTGTCAAGTCTGGGTAAACAAGAACCTCTCTGTCACTGTCCTTGAGGCTACCGGAGTACCTCTCGGGTGTCTGAGGTTACCCTCCATATCTGCGGAGTGGCTATTAGAATGTCAAACCTGATTGAATATATAGGTCCTATGAAACTTTCCGTAATCGTTTGCGGTTCTGGAATCACTTCCAGTTCTACCATACTCCCACTACCGTTTTCTGAAAAAAATCCATTTTAATAAAACTGTGGCGAGTCAAGAACAATATCACTATTGATCTTCCAGATGGTAGAAAATCAACCCTCGTCGAAGCTAGGGTCAACCCACAAACTGCCATTACAGAAACGTGTCTTGAGTTATCCAGTGTCTGGTTTTAACCATATGCTGGACAACCCCCTTATCTTAACATCGTTAAGATATGAAGCATTCTATATCCAATATAGAAACATTGGCACTTATTTAATTGGAACCGGATTCAAATCATGCAGTTGTCTCTAGTGCATATCAACTTAATGGAGAGAGGCTAATCAGTATTACTCAACTTAGGAATCCATCCAATTATGAGTAACCTGAAAGAGAAACAAGTTTCTCAAAACCATTACTATCAACTGAATACCAATCACAAGAATCTACATCTTCGATTTCTTTGAAGAATCCCGACACTTGCGATACTTGGTTCTCTACTTTATTCTTATACCCACAACTTCTCAAAACTTAGACATTGTATTTCTACGAAACACTTGTCTAAAACTAGAGAAGTTACAAGTAAACAGAATATAGTACGAGGACCATCCCCTTTGTCCTGACGGACACTGGACAACATACAATACTTTGTATAAGTCCGCTGAGTTGAATAACTCAAAACTTTGTGCGTCGTAGGTTGAAAACTGTACCCAGGCGATTTCCTCAAATATCACTAATTACAACGAATTCCGATATAATGAGGATGATCACCTAATTTCCAATAACTTGCTTCCACTCAACATCTGTAAAACCATACAGATGTGAGAATCATACATGGTAAATACATACCCTGGAGTAAGTATCTAATCGGGAAATCAGTTTTCTATTAACAATGTACAGTGTAACTGAAACATGAAAATGTTTCGAAGGGGTATCCTGGTATTCTTAGTAATGCCTCTTCCATAATCCAATTCATGACTGTAACCGTATATTTCTTTGCCATCTCTTCAAATCCCTTTATTTGTCTTTAGTCATTACCTTCTGTACATCATTGTTAGGTTAAGTGGTTTTCTTCCTTCCCTACCGTTCGGCACGAGCCTATGGTTTGGAAGAAGAATATCCAGTAAGCATAATAGGTGTACCCTCCTAATCCTAGGAGTACTCGCAACTTGAGAGAAGGTGATGATAAAAGACGACTGAATAAACCTTATTCCTGTTTCTCCTGAACCAGAATCCATCCTCGAAAAAATATCCTTCGAGTTCGTATATAATCATACGATGGATTTATACAATGGAATTGGATGTTCGTAGTGATACGGGTTGTTCTGGAGAAATTAAAGGTGAAGTAGGAGTGGCTATGAAATACGTGGTTTGGTCGTGAATGTTAGTAGTCACAATTTACTTTGCCCTCTTTCTAATTCCTTTATTTGTCTTTACATATTACCTTCTGCACACCCTACTTAGGCTAATTGGTTTTCTTCATTCCCAACTTTTCGGCACCTGCCTGTGGTTTGGAAGAACACTATCCAATAAGCGTAATATGTGTACTCTCCTAAACCAAGGAGCCCTTGCAACCTGAGAGAAGGTGATAATAAAAGACAACTGAATAAACCAATTCTATTTCTCCTGAACCTGGATCCATCCTCGAAGAAATCCCTCCGAATTCGTATATTACCATACGATGGATCTATCCAATGGAAGTGGATGTCCGTAGTAATACGGGTTGTTCTGAGAAATACAAAGGGTAAAAGAAGGAGCGGCAATGACTTATGCAACTAGGACAATCCAAAAGCCAGTATATTAAGAAGGTTCGGTCAACTTGGTCACTGAGTTATAGTTTAGGATCGGTCAAAGGTCGCTGCCAAAAGAGAGAGAGAGAAAAGAAACACTCTGCGTGCACTCTTACCTAGATCAGAATGGTTATCATTTTATCTAATTAGGAAACCTCCCACTGTAATCTCAAATTCTCCTCCAAACCTAAAAGAAGAATTAGTCGGGATCACCCGAAGAGTAAACCAACTCATCAGTGAGAATCGGGATCCAACTATCATCGCATAATAACTTGATGGAAGCCACTCAAGTTAACACACTCCAGAAGGTATGCGTAAGTCTGGCTAGTTTCTTGTATGTTTGAAACTCCCGATATAATTTTTATCCCATGATCTTATGACCTTGACGTAGGCCAACAAATCATAAGCCACATGTCAAGTTCTACCCGTCGTTGTCCTGATTAATTTAGGCCATCGTATATGCCCTTGACGTAGGCCAACAAGGCTGTACGTCTGTCCTAAACTAATGTATCTATCTATGCAACAAATGAATACCCATCAGCTACCAAACACTACGCCTTGACGTAGGCCAACAAACATAGCTTGAATACTACTGACCATCCATAAGAAATGACGGAGGATTACGGCTGGTTTTTGGCGAAAAACCTTTAACGTAATGAACTTGATCTTGTTGAAGGAATCTGATAGCTTTTTATAAAAAATATAGTGACGAAAACCTTTTGCTAAAGAAGTCACTCCCGGTGAAGAGATCTCGTCTCTTTCCTCGTGGAATGAGGTGCAGGATATTCTAACTGAATACCGCTATGCAAAGCAACTTGTGATCGACTATATTTAAGTTATTACTCTGACGCAAACTTCTGTCCAAGAGGTCACTCCCGGTGAAGGGATCTCGGCCCTTGCCTCGTCGAATGAGGTGCTGGATATTCTAACTGAATACCGCTATGCAAAACAAAAGGAAACGTCTTTGTAATAACTCATTTTAAATTTGTTCCAACAACATCAAATATAGGTTTGTTTTATCTTGCATTGATAAGAATCAACGCATTCCCATCATTTAATCATATTAGAAAAGAACGAAAATAAAATGTACGTATATGCCATCCGCATTCGTCACTGGGTCCCGTCATCATCCGTTAGGTTACTTAACTAACGACAGAGCGGGGGCTGGACTAGCGCGGGTGTAAAACATATACAACATCTAATAGTATATATACTAATATACAATAATCGCTCCAGGCGTGATAATATGCAACATTACAGAAAAATAATAAGCATCACAGAACAATACAGATAATCTGAGATCCCCGGGTTTCACAGAGCCGCTACTGAAACCCGGCGTTCCCCTGGTCGTGTGGATAGCCTGTGCAATGTAAGCTAGACCCCTACGGGTGCGGCAAGTTACCCGCCAAAACCTAAAGCGAGGTAGTCCCCACAACATAGTGAATGGAACACCCGGCACTTCACGGAATCCGGTAAATTGAGCACCCCTCCTTGGGTCAATCTGTACCCCCTACGAGTGCGGCGAATAGTCTGCCAATTCTAGAGTGAGGTCCTTTTGCCTCTCAAAGCCATGCGATACGGACCCGTTGCCCTCCAGAACCCGGCTATCCGTGCACTCCTTCGCGGGATAAACCTAGTACAGAATTAAAAATATGTACAACGGGTACATCGACCTCAACCCGGTCGTGCCTAAAAAGAATATTATACAAACAGGAAGTGACGGCAGTCCACAAGTCGGACGCTCGTCCCGCAATATGAAATGTACAAATAAATCCATAACAGCACTACCATTGCACACTGCTATCCACCACGACAAATCCGCAACATCACAGCACAACACAGAACATCAACCCGAATGTCACGTTCGCAAACCCGTCTAAAAGAACTATAGCAATCAGACGCGGTTTACCGATCAAATGACATTCCCGGTCGGAGATATAAAGTAAGTACTGTAAACTAACACGTTTAAAATTTCGATCGACAAAATTTCCCGAAGTGGGCCCCACAAACTTCTGCTGTACAGTAACCAATACTGGGCCGAAAAGAACAATACTAGAAACCACAATTCCCTGCATAGAAGCCCCTGTACAAATTTGAGGCACTGTTCCTACTAAACGGCCGCGGATGCGCGGTCAAACCCTAGGTTTGACCGCGGATCCGCGGCTGTTATATGGGATCACGTGACCAAATTTGTACGGTCTGCTTCAAAAAGCCTGCTTTGTTTTCTGTAGTGCTCAAAATAAATTTTAGAACAGATTTAAAATTAACAGAAACTTTATGTACAGAAAAATGTAGTTTCGGAAATTCCGTTCGATCGATCTTTTAAACGCGTTAGCACAAGTTAGTATAGCTTAATGGTGAGGCTCTAATACCACTGTAAGTCACGGTAGCGTCCCGGCCGTCTAACTGACGCCAATATGCGGAACGAAAACTTTTACGACTGGTGCTATCGCGTACTATAACCCGGATCTGCCATTAAAGCTAAACTAACAAATTGTAAAGAGGGTAGAATTGTTATGCCGAACGATCCGAGTCCTTCGGTCTTTAACCATCATCCCACGCTTTGTTGCGGCGGTTTCGATCTTCTGAAACTCCAGTCTCGTCGTCTAAGTGGCACCACGTCGACGGATCTTTAAACGGGCTCCCGCCTCTGAATCGAGGCAACTCGGTCGTCAAGTTTGCTAAAAGAGACGACCAAGATTGATGTAGAGAATGAGTAGAACACTTTGTCTCATTACGTCCAAGGCTATGGACGAACGGTTAATGAACTTGACAATTGGAATCGGGTAAATGGAAATTGGGCTATGAAATTCCATACACTAAACTATCATAATCTTTTCTTACAAAATCAAATGAAAAATCATCCATCCTCACAAAGAGGGGGCCGGCCATAAATAGGAGGGGGGGGGAGGTGAGTGTAGGAGTTAGGAGGGTGATCATAAGGAAAAATATCAAGGATATTTATCATGAAGAAAGAATGAGTCATGAAAACCCATGTATGAACACATTAAATGAATTAAGCCACCTCACTTAACACCTCACCTCACAATTAATGCAAATGATGAGTCACTAATCCTAGTCACCATTTCTAGAATCTTCTAGAACCATGACTCACCCAAAAAACGAAAAGATAAATCCGCATTTAACCGAATGTTAAATACGGCTGATATAAAACTGGAAACTGGCAACTTCTAAAAGTGATCTTGAAACGAATTTCAGGATAACCCCGTAACAGTATAAACATACCCGCATTTGTATTACGACCGAATACAAATGCAACTGAGACAAAGATATTATATGTACACAGTATAATACTGGGATCCGGCTTAAACCAAAGCCTACCAGTATTATCTGCCCGAAAAATGACACGTGCGAAAACGCACGTGCATTTTCCGAACCCTGCCATAATACCATACGGCATCTATAACGTTTCGCCCGAACTTGGGAAAGTGTCTGTGGGGGACTCTAATGATTCATCAATACACTGGAACTGGGTATAACCCCTAGCACGTTAGAGGTACAAGCTGTACGTAACGGTTTGCCTATGTATTGATTGGAAGGGAAGCTGACGAGCGAACTCATCTATAAACCCTACTGAGCCTGACAGTGACAATATCCGTACAGTCCGGTCCGTTCGTCTATGAGTATCGCATATTAGGCCTAGGGGGTCGGTAAAACGTCAGACCCCCAATAGCGGTATAAGTCGTGTCAAAGAGCAGCCCAGAACACCCTGAGATACTACTGGAATACTTTCCAGTAAATCTCGATTACCCTGGCCAGGGATTTCGTGTAATGGCTCTCCTAAACACAGCGCGATCTCACCCCCAATACCGGGAGAGACGAATCCCCGATGATCTGCTCACTGCCTCCATATGGCTCGGGACTGTACCTAACTAAAACCTGTTTGCACGTCTCCTTTGAGCGTGGTAGGGTAGAAATCAAAGCACAGTGTGAACTCACACGAGACAAATGACGATCTCAGGTTGACAAACTAACCTGTACACATGTCACCAGGGAACTGCTATCTGACGTTAGGTATAATACCAACCAGCAAGTTCCCGGTGGGTCCTGTCCGGTGTACTCATAACCCAATGAGCACCTGCATACATTTTAGGTGATCCAACTAACACCAGTGGCTTGTGAGACCGGCCACCGCCTCTCGTCGGGGGTCTCGAATGTATACACTAGTCTATTCTGGAGTATCGATGCTCTGTCTCGAAACTCCCACGACTAGGGACACTTTAAGGATGTGCTTATAGACCCCAGCTCCCACATATATGATCGCCATCATACTGCTGGTAGTCAAGCAAGAATCCTATGGGCTTTATCAACATATACATGATGATAAAGACAAACCAGATAGCATACTATCATCTCGAGTAAGACTGTTCTATCGGTATAGGTCCTCCCTCAATCATTGCAATCACGTACCTGCGATCCAATAATTGACTTAGAGGGCACTATATCCAACATATTAGGCATTCTGATCACTAGATCTATTGTTTTAGATCTAGATTTGGGAAGTGTCCCAATCTGGGTACTTGGACAACATTCTAAAAGTATTTTAGAATGGATGACTCCTGGCATGGTGGTGTCTCTGCAGGTGAAGGAGTCATCCTCTAAAGGTGTCTTATAGACTAAAGGGGAGAGGGATGTGCATGATTGGTATACCACTTGCTTAGGCAATTGAGTCAATCATGAGATGTCAAGTACCACACCAGATGCTGTTTTTGCACTAGATGCAATAAGTTGATATATTAATCCAATCCTGGAGAAACGTTCGGAAGCAGCTTGTGAGCATAAGTGGATGTTCTAGGGATTTGATAACGGCAGCCTCCTTCGGAAGACGGTTGACCTGGATGACAGAGTGACTGTCAGAGTTATAGTTTTCCCTCTGACGAAGGGCAGTGGTTTGGACAGGTGGTCCAAGCGGATACTGAGGGAGGCATGGCGCAGGATACAGATTTAATTCAGTTGACGATACAGTCTAAGAAGTTTGCTGGATTTGGAGTTCATTTGTGAACTGGGTCCCATCAGATATCCAGACATATTCTAAGACATGTATTGCTCATTTCGGGAGATGGTTTTCTCCGCGAACTTGAGATAAAGAGAGACATAGAAAGAAACATCAGAGCGGATTCACTCACTGAGGCTATTTCTCGAACGCAAGAGTTTCACAAATAGGCTTTGTGAGATTGATCAGTAGAGAAGTTGGGTGTTCGGTATCACACGGGCTGTGAGTATGCGGTATCGCAATAATTAGCCTTAAGTGCAAGTGGGAGATTGTTGGTTATAGTGCCCTCAAAGTCAATTATTGGATCGCAGGTACGTGATTGCAATAATTGAGGGAGGACCTATACCGGTAGGACAGTCTTACTCGAGATGATAGTATGCTATCTGGTTTGTCTTTATTATCGTGTACATACTTCAGGTGATATTACAGATCATTATTACACGTTGATAGAGCCCATAGGATTCTTGCTTGACCACCAACAGTATGATGGCGATCATATACGTGAGAGTTGGGTAGTCTATAAGCACATCCTTAAAGTGTCCCTAGTCGTGGGAGTTTTGAGACTGGGCATCGATACTCTAAGAGTAGACTCGTGTATTCGGATCGAGACCCCGACGAGGGGCGGTGGCTGGTCTCACAAGCCATTGGTGTCAGTTGGTTCACCTAAGATACTATACAGATGCTCATTGGGTTATGAGGACACCGGACGGACTCGCAGGGGTACTGCTGGATGGTACTATACCTATCGTCAGGTAGCAATTCCCAGGTGACATGAGTACAGCTTAGTCCTTTGACTTGATACTGGTACTTCGTCTCAAGTGTGTTTCCACTGTTCTTTGATTGCTACCCTACCACGGCTGAAAGGAGTCGTGCAAACAGGTAGTAGTTGGGTGCAGTCCCGAAGCACTTGGAGGTAGTGGCGGTTAGACAGGATTCGTCTCTCCCGGTATTGGGGGTTGATATCGCGCTGTATTTGAAGAGCCATTACACAAAGTCCTTGGCCAAGACAAGTGAGATTTACTGGTTGGTATTCCAGTAGTTTCTCAAAGTGTTCTGCGCTACACTCGGACAGGACTTATACCGCTATTGAGGGTCTGACGTTTACCATCCCCTAGGCCCGATATGCGATACTCATAGACGAACAGACCGGACTGTACGGATATTGTCACTGT
The DNA here is from genome assembly GCA_030015575.1 of Agapanthus africanus. NCBI lineage: Eukaryota > Viridiplantae > Streptophyta > Magnoliopsida > Asparagales > Amaryllidaceae > Agapanthus > Agapanthus africanus. Next base: position 385,142,710 of record CM057338.1, on the reverse strand, counting down.
CAGGCTCAATAGGGTTTCAGGATGAGTTCGCTCGTCGGCCTCCCTTTCGCTCAATACCTGGGCAGCTGTTACGTACAGCTAGTGCTACTGACGTGCTTGTGGTTAAACCTACTGCCAGCGTATTGACGAGTCTTTAGAGTCCCACACAGAGGGTTTCCCTAGTTCGAGCGAAACGTTGTAGAGGTCGTATGGTTTTATGGCAGGGTTCGATCATATACGTGCACTTGTGCATGGATCATGATCGGACGGATCATACTAGTGGGTTTTGGTTTAAGCCGGATCCTAATATTAGATTTGTTGGATTACTTTCGTCTCGTAGTATTCGTATTCAGTCGGAATACGGATGCGGGTATGTATATACGGATGAGGGGTATTCTTGTAATTCGTTACAAGATTACTTTAGTTGATGCCATTTCTTTTTCATGATTTAAACTTTTGGTTTAAAGTTTAATTATGTGGAAATTGTGAGTGCAAGTTTTAACCTAGGGCATTGAATGTGGCATGTGCTATTTTGGTGACTCATGGTGTGATTTTTTGTGCCATGTCCATTTTCTTTATTAATTTTGGGTGGGGGATATTTTGTGGAGCAAGAGAGGGCAGCCATATATGGCTAAGGATTGGTCTTGAGTTAGAGAGAGCTCACACAAAAGATCTCACACAATAGCAATGCCATTTTCTTCACTAGAAAAACTTAAGCTCACAAGTTGTTCTTCCAATGGCTTCTTCTTCAACTTCCACTCTATCCCTTTCATGTTTTGAGAATCCTAGAGTGTATTGAGACAATATAATCACACACTATCTCTACTTGATCTTGAGTATCTAGGTTAGCAAACTAGTTGTTCGAGTTGCTTCGGTTTGAAGCGGGAGCCCGTATTAAGAATCCTCGAGGTGGATCGTCTTCGGCGAGGGAGACCTGAGGGCGGACTCGTTCGGGGCAGCCGGCGAGGAGCTTGGAAAGAGATTGAAGACCGAAGGACACGGATCGATCGGTATAATCTCTAAACACCTTTTAGATTAGCTAGTAAACGGTTAATGGCACGATCCGGGTAATTGGTTGTGATAGCGTCAAGTTTGAAAAGTTTTTGTTCCGTATTTGGCCACGGATTGATGGCCGGGGCGTTGCCGTAACCCAACAAATTGAGGGTTCCTTTTGGAGAGGATCTATTTAATTAATAGGAATACACATTAAATTTGATTTCTGTAGTTGAATTTCAGCCTTTTCTTTTCTTTTTAAATTGTGATTGCGGAGCCTGCGATTTTTGTTCTGTGAGACTAGATTTTACATTGGAGCCAGTACTATGTCTAAGAGATCTTTTCTGAACTTGCTTTATATTGGTAAAGTAATCAGTGTGGTTAACCTGTCACTCTGAGAGGAAAGGAGATGGCGACCATATATTGAGCCCTAAGTTGAACTTATATTGATGAAGCTCGCAGTTTAAATACGATCAAGCTCTTTTAATTGTTTATGCGGCTTAAAGTTTTGATCAAGCTTGCAGTTTAGGTAAGCGAATGAGCTTTTGCTCTCCCGCTCTGATCTGTGCCTCAATCTTCCCAAGCCCATTTATAGTCTAGTTACCAACTTATCACCTTTGCCCCCTCATTGTTTTTGAAGAACGTTGCGCTGCTATCGCCTGCCCACTATTGCCAACCTCAATGCTAGAACTTTATTTTATTTTTATTTTTTAAGTTTGTAATCAAAGTTTATTCTAATACCCGAAGCTAAGGAGTGATTGGTTTTTTGTTGGCATATGGCGTTGGTTATACCATTGGTTATGGAAAGGATGTTCTTATGAAATTATTTCATTTATGATTCAAGTTGAATTGAGGTCTATCTGAAGTGCTGATCATGTCCTCGCACACACATATGCACGCAACCTCTTACTTGGTACTGAATTTATTGGATACGGGATGTGGGGAGTGGATATCTGATTGGGTTACTTGGTGGAGATATAGATGCTGAGACGCTTTACTAATATAAAAGTAATTTCCACATAAGATGACATGTACTGTAATAAACTGAACAAAATTTTCCATATAAAAATAGCAATTGTCAGATACAAATAGTGTTTCTTAAGAAAACCAACTGGTTTAATGCGAGTGATTTTGGTATCAACATTCAGGGAACTTCTTATAAAAGAGTTTACTTAATAGAATAAATAAAAGTATAAAACAAACTCTGATGTTGAAGGGAAATGAGTTATAGTGGGGGGTCCTTGGAGAGGATCCACTTTAACTAGCTTTGATTTCTCTAGTTAAAGCAACATGTGATTTGATGGGTTTTAACATGTTGATTTCAGCTTTTTCTTTCTTTCATCAATTGTGATTGTGGAGCATATAATTTATTTTCCATGAGGCGAGGTCAGATCCTCAGAGGTGTGTGTTAGTGTCAGCACAATGTCTAGGAGATATAATACTGAACTTGGTTTATATGGTTATAGAGAGCAAACAGTGCAGTTAACCCGGCAATCTGAGATAAAAGGAGATAGGAAGCATTAATTGAGCCCCTTGTAGAACCCAAATCTATCCTCTTAAATCGAGCTTGATTTTGGTCATGGCAAGTTGAGCAATGCTCAAGCTCTTTTGATTGATTTTGTGGTTTAAAGTTTTGCTCAAGCTTGCAGTTTAGGTTATCGGATGAACAATTTCCATGCCAATCCTATGTGTGCCTTCCTCAAGCTTTGCAAGTCACTTTACAGCCTAATTAAGAAACATGTATGATGAATTTACTTTAGGCCTTTTGCCACTTGATTTGACCCATAGTCACAAATTCGTGATTCGGCAATAATTCGGCGAGGTCGAAAATTCGGATTCGGAGAACTATTCGGAAAAAATCGGCAGGTATTCGGGAAAGATTCGGTAAGTGTTCGGGAAATGTTCGGGAAGGATTTCGAGCAAAAAATTAATATAAAATTAATATATGAGACGCTAGATTTTGATTTCGTGAATTATTTGTTGTTTTTTTGAATAATTCGGGAATTATTCGCGAATAATTCGGCAATAATTCAGCGCGTTCGGTGATGACGAATAATTCACAGATTTAATCGGCAGCCACATAAGCCACATAATTCGCTAATTATTCGCGAATTCGCGAATAATGTGACTATGATTTGACCTTGGATTATTTAAAAAAACCACAAAACCAAATGATAACTAAAGTATTTGATTCGCCCCTAAATTTATTTAATCGAGAACATGTCATTTAAACAAATTAGCTTAAACTGAATTTGGATTTTATCTCCTTGGTAATATGTATTATATCCTGTTGTGTAGGGAATAGTATTTCTTGTATTTTGTTGTAATTTTATTAAATAAAGATTTGCATGAAACGGGTTCATATTGAGCCCAGCTCTTTCATTCAAAAACAAGAAAAAGAAAAAAGAAGAGGAAAAAAGAAAGAAAGAGTAACACAGAAGTTTAATTATATATACCAATTTTCCAAATTTTTTGAAAACGACCCCTGATGCGCAGGGCGTTATTTCAAATACCTGTTTTTTTGGCTTTGCTCTTATATTTCTTGCAAAATTAATTTATGTACGTACTTCAGATGAAATATTTTTTGCAAATAGTTTTTTTCCTCTTGGTGAAACACAAAATGACTTGACTTGATTGTTTTTCCCAGTTCCTCTTCACAGATTGGGAGAAGCTGAGATGGAGGCTAATGAAGAAGGTCGCCTGTCATCAGGATTCAAGTATTCTTGTGTTGGTTATTCAGTGTTTTTGGATAACAAAGATAACCCAAATGACAAAGGAGAGAACCGCCCAGAGTTGCCTTCTTGTGTTGGCATTGAGGTTTTTATCTGATACCACTACTAATTCAACTGCATCTTTTATATTTCACTTTACGTTCTTCTTAAGCCTTAGTCCATTCGTCCTTGACTTTACATTCCCAATGAGTCCGTGTCGTCTTATACTGGATTTCTGCATCAGCATTAATTAGCACATTTATCGTCAGTTGAATATATTCAAATAACTAGTAGCCCTGTATCTTTTGTTGCAAGGGAGGATATACAAATAAAAAAACAAAGTATAACCCATATTCCTAAACAGATCAACCCTGTGTTAAAATATAATAGCCAATAAATCAGCAGTTGCTTTTCCAGGGTCTTTTATTGCAACAAGATTAGACACTTCCAAATTTGCTAGCATGTCCCAAATGTAATCATATATAGAAAGTTTTCTGTCTTTTAAGATTCTTGTATTATTATTTTGTTTCAGTCGAGCCTTGTCTAATAGCTATAGAAATCTGTTGCAGGTATTGATGGCCAAACCATCAACCTCCCGCCATGCTCCTGCTCATGTTCACAGCAAAGAAGGTACATACTTCTGTATTAGTTATCGAATGCCTAAATAATGAATACTCCTGCTGGATTTTATGATAATATAGACAAGATTTATTTTGATGGATGCACTTTTAGCTTTCATCAACAAAGTATGCACTTTCGTAAGAAGTATGTATTCTAGTATCGAGGCACACTCTTATTAATGGAGCATAGAGATATTCACTTGTTATTGGTGGTCTAAATAATGCATGTTCCCTCTGAAGTCGGTTGAATTTGGCTAGTGACAGATTCATATTCTTTATTATAATATTATAATTTACAGGTAATGTGCTATATTAGTTCGATCACCCACTCACACAACAGGGGAACTTAGAATATGATTATCAATAAAAAAGATGTCTGGGATTCATGATCCAGTCTGGAAGTTTCCAGTTTAAATTAAAGGAGGAACTTTCTGAAAAGAGTGATCTGCAAGGACGATAAGCCTCAATGACATTAATTTTAACAAAATACCATAGGCATATAGAAGCCTCACCAACACAAAATTTAAGATGATAGGCATGATAGACCCTGTAAAAAGATGACCTTTTGGCAGTGAAAAAAGAATACCAGGTTAGCAGAAGATGACTGATGACCCTGGCACATTAGCACTGCATACAAGCTTCCTTAACAAACATGAATTTCAATATCCCATTATCAAATAAGCAAAGCTTCTTATGGCTTGAGGTTTCATTCCCACGCATCACTCCCAAGATACCAAAGCAAGTATAGCATTCTGATATGAAGCGACTTAAAGGAAAAGGCACCACCAGCAAGAAATTTCTAGCCTGAAACCTCACTGTTTTCTGTTTCCATCATCACATGCTATAAGCATCATAAAATTGTACTATGAACTAGAAGTTCATGCCTAGGAAATTTGTAATGGTAGCGAAACTTGGAGTCGGGCAGTGATGATGCACACAAATAGTATTTTGTCAGATTACGACACGTGGCGGATGATGTGTGCCGAAGGCTACGGAGGTGGAATAAATGAGCTGCATTAGGGGCGTTCCTCAAGACCTCGTCTCCGAGGACGTATCCAACCTTTCAGGAGACCTCTCTGATTACTTTCCACCTTCACCTAGCAAACCGCCAACAACTCGTCTTCAAGCTTCTTCAGTCTCCTTACTCGTCTCCGAGCCATCTAACAGGCCGGGCTTCCTCGGCCTCCTTGCTCGTCTCCGAGCCATCTGTCAGGCCGAACTTCCTCGGATTCCCCGATCAACCGAGAGCGCGGAACCCAAGCGTCCCCTCAACGGCTCCGCGTATCTCGCTAGAGCGAGATATCCACCTCCCCACGGTCAACGTTTCACGCTGGCACGTCTCTCCATTAATGAGCGTATCCCGCCATTAATGGACGGATCTCGTCATCAACGCGGGCGTAACGAGGGGAATGTAACTGACGGTGGGAATCTCGTATCGGCTCGCTCCATGCGACCCCTATATTAACCCCTTTTTCATACGATTCAGGTAACTCGAATTGACTCCGATACGCCGCTACTCTGCACTTGTATCTTGGTACTAACTTGATCGTCGGAGGGTCCTACGATGGTCATCCATCCCGGGATTTCTTTGCAGGTAGCTTGGCGTCTAACACCAACCTATTGAGATCCACACTTAACTTCCAAAATAAATCTCAGGTGTCGAAGACCGCCATCACAGGATCGACGGAGGACACCATCTGAAGGAGATCTCAGCCTTCCTCAGTTGGCGCCGTCTGTGGGAAACTTCAGAAGCTTCTGCACCCCTAAAAGTTGATCTTCCGTCCTTGGCCCGATGGCGAGCGACAACCGCGGCGATCCAAATACGAGCCGCCACAACGGAGGCGGGAGCGGCTTGTCTCCCCCTCCTAACGTCATCAACGCTTTATCCGCTTGGATAGACATGCTCACATCGCTGGTAGATGCCCTCATCCGCGTTCAAGCGGCGGGCCCTACCCATCAGACCGCAGTTCCTCTTTCCCGGGATAACGATGTCCGCAGAAGGACGGATGGGCATGCTCAAGCCCTCGATCTCACTCACGCTCATCTCAGCGTCACCGAGCGCCGACGTGCCGACTCCGGCCATCGTGATCCATATGCGGCGATAGATTCCATGATCCGCTGGGCGCCGGACAGCTCCATGCCTCGATCCTAGGGAAGACTAGGCCGTCACTTCGATGCCCGCCGCGCGTTCTTGCCCCCTGAGGAGGTGTCGGTCAGCTCGCCTGCTTCCAGGCATGACCGACGCCCCACTCCCGTAGAGGCCGCGCTAACGGAGAACGTCGGGACTACTCGAGAAGGGCCTCGTCTGAAGATTTAAGAAATTTGATAGAGCGGAATTGGAGTCGCACCATCGTGCAGACCTGAAACGGGGGTAGCCACCACTCCAATTGTGCAGAGTCCTCGGAGTACCACCACCGGCTTGAGGCCCTCGAAAAGAAAATCGAAGGCATACGGCGAGGCGGCTATACGTCCGGTGAAAGGGCCACGTATTCCGCCGATTCACTCACAAAGCCCTTTACGGAAGAGCTGCTGTCCGAGCACGTCTCGTCCAGGAACAAGCCACCCAAAGTGACCCTCTTCGACAGGAAGTCCGACCCGAAGGACCACTTGGACGCATTTACAGCGGGCATGAGCTTCCAAGACAACTCAGATGCAGCTCAATGCCGAGCTTTTCCCGCTATCTTGATCCGAGCCGGCCGGGACTGGTTCCGGGGGTTTGCGCCGCACTCTATCTTTACCTTTGAAGAGCTGACTACCGAATTACTCGGTCATTTCGTTGGTAACCGACGACAAAAGAGGACAGTCGACTACTTATTCACTGTGAAGAGCGGGGACAAGGAATTCTTCAAAGGGTATGTCACCCGTTTCTACAATGCCCTCCTGGAGGTACCCGAACACCGAGACGAAACGGTCTTCGCCGCGCTGAGGTCGGGTCTTAGGCACAAAGAGTGGTTCCGCTCTTTTGCATTGGCGTAGCCTAAGACCATGGCCGAAGTAAAAACCTGGACCGAGCGAGAAATCCAGCTCGAGTCAGAGGTAAACTCAAACTTGTCCTGAGCTGACCAAGTAGACCGAAAGAAGAGGGACAGGGAAGAGAAAAGGAAAGACGATCACCCGAGACCTTATTCCCCGAGGTTCTAGAAATACACCCCTTTGGACATTTCCCAAGCCGAGCTGTTGGAGGAAGCTAAGGGCGAAAGGTTCTTCAGGCTCCCGCCGGCTATCCGAAGCACGGGCAAACGGCTCCGAGGCCCGTATTGTGTCTATCACCGGACGCAAGGGCATCCAATCGAGAATTGTAAACAGCTGCGCGATTACATCGAAGAGCTGATCCGCTTAGGTCACTTGGCGAAAAACCTACGCGACAAACGTCAAGCAGATAGGGGGCAAGCCGACCAAATTACAGCCAAAGAGCTGACAATAGGGCCGATCATGGTCGTCACCAACTGACCTAAGTCCGAGCAATAAGGACACCCGCCGAATTCGTTCATTTAATACGGGAGAGTTTAAATTAAATCATTGAATCTGTATTTTCTTTAATCACAAAGATTCTTGCTTCCCTGCAATCTGAACCGCTTCTCTCTGTTTCCATGCTATAACTCCCTGCAGGGCCACCGAGTAGCTTTCTGCTCGGTCCGTCCGCAGTGTGTAGCTTCCTACCCAACAGCGCTGTGGATCTAAAAAGCCCTACTCACGAGGCCACCGAGTAGCTTCCTGTTCGGTCCATCCGCAGTGGGTAGCTTCCTGCTAAAAAACGCCGTGGATCAAAAGCCTTCCTCACGAATCCGTAGTGGGTAGCTTCCTGCCCAACCACACTGTGGATCAAAAGCCCTCCTCACGAAGCCACCAAGTAGTTTCTTGCTCGGTCCATCCGCAGCGGGTAGCTTCGTACCCAATAACGCTGTGGATCCAAAGCCCTCATCACGAGGCAGCCGGGTAGAATCGAGTGATATCGACCTTCCTACACTTGACTATCAATCGGTTCATGCTCGACATGTGATCGCAACCTCAACTCCGGAAAAGGGAGGATACCGACCTTCCTACATTTGGCTATCGTTCGATTCAGACTCGATGAGCGATCGTCACCCAGAAAGGGTGGACATCGGCCTAACACTTGCAGAATAAATATTCTAATAATGAAAAGTATACGAGCTAAAGCACTTGCAGATTGATCATATATCTAAGCGAAGAAAAAGTACACTTTATTCATGATCAAAATTATGTATAAAGGTATTATGGGCTCCCCAGCCTTACAAAAATGCCTGAAGGCTTACAAAATTCTTAAAAAGAAAAAAAGGAGAAGGAGGGATAGCTCAGGCCGCCCTCTCGGCCTGGATCTCTCCCTACTCGACGCCATCACCAGGGACCAGAATGGTGACCTCAGGGTTAGCGCTCCCGCCGACGGCCTTGCCTCCTACGGCCTGCTCGGCGCCTCCCCCTGCGGCGCTTCCTCAGCGAGGGGGTACTTTGTGCGGAGCTCGCGGTCGACGAACTCCAGCATAGACTCCTTGACGGCATCGAGTGCGCTGTGCCACACGACGGCCGCGGATTTGGCGAGAGCAAGGTAAAATTGATCGGACGCCTTATAATCCTCCACGACCTTCACCGTCCGGCCCTCAGTAAGCTTCGCCGCATCTAAGGCCGCCCGACATCCTTCCCGGCGGCGCCCCTCGACCTCTTCATCACGTTGTAGAGGCTGTCCGTCTCCACCAACTTGGCTTGGATAGCCTGGTTGGACTCGTTCAGGAGTCGATGGGACTCCTTCAACTTGGAGGACGTCAGCCCCTCCGCGATCAATCTTGAGTCGAGGGTGGCCGCCTTCTCCTCCGCCTGCTGCAATTGGAGACGGAGTTCTTTCTCCCGCCAGAAGGATTCGCCTGCCTTCTTCATGGCCGGGCAACCTCCTCGGACTCCATAGCAACGAGGAGAGCGCAATGATGAAGGACCTGAAGAAGACAACAAACGTGTTAAAAAGCTAAAAACCGAGAAAATAAAACTTAAGGAATTTTCAAAAAAGGCTAGATACCGACCTGAACGGCCTCCTGCACTATTGCGGCCACCTGGGCCTTCATGGTTCTCTGGGGAATCTTCGTCCCGTCTGCCGCCTCCTTGTTCGCCAGCAAGTTGTCGGCCACGGATAGCCCCGAGGGCACCGTAATGTAGAAATCGTCCTCTTGCACTGGAATCCCGGTAGGGGGTGGCCGAGAGACCTCCCGTTTATGTCTCTTGAGGGGGACCTCGGCGGGCACCTCCTCCTCCTTCGGCCGGGGCGCCGGGTTCCGCATGTACTTCTGACCCCCCGGCGCTCCTCCGGACTGGAGGTACCGCGGAAGGTTTGGGCGGAGGTGTTTGCCTCGGAGCTGAGCTCGGATCGGGACGAGACGAGCTTGCACCCCCAGCCTTCTTTCCTTGCGTCTTGGCGGCCATGGTGACTAAGATTTTTGATTGGTCTATTCGCTCTGCAAAAAAGAACACACAAACAAAGGGGGTTAGCGACACTGAAATGGCAAAGGAAATTTAGTAAAGTCTAAACGGATCGTCGAAAGCCCTAACTTACCCAAGAAACGTGCAGGACTGAGCCTAGCCCAGTTCAGTACCTGCTCGGAAGCAGGACATCCGCCCGTTTGATCGGTTCCCACTAGGACACCACTCTCGCCTCGGGGGAAGTCGACTGCTTTACCCTCGGGCAGTCGGCCCTGTGCCACTGTGTAGGCACAGGCCAATCCTCGCCCTCCGGTGGTCCGACGAATACATACTTCTCCTTCCATTCATGAATGGAAGAAGGGACGACCACTACCCGACCCGGTTGCCCCACCCTTACGTTTTTTAAACGAAAAGTATACCCAGCTCGGCTCCTTCTTACTTTACCGGGGTGATTTTTGTAACAAAGGAAAGACACAAGAAGGGTCAAACTGAAGAGGATCTGATCTAATTTCAATCGGGCCAGAAACCCGAGGAGGATCCTCCACGAGTTCGGCGCTAGCTGGTCCGGGGCAAGATTGAAGTAACGAAGTATCGCACTAATCTCGGGTGAGAAGGGCAGACGTATTCCTGTCCGGAATGCTTCCAGATACAGGGCAACCTTTTTATCCTGCACCTGATCTGCCAGCTCACCTTCCTTAACTAAACGAAGAGAATAATTAGAGGGAATATGAAATCGAGTCCGGATATCGAAAAGCTCGACCATGCGATTCAAGATAGAGGGCGCATCGCGGGTGTTCCCGATGCGTACCTTAGAAACCCTTGTCGCCGCCCGACGATGAGTGACAAGGACGGCCCTGACTCTAGGGGGCGAACCCGACACAGAAGATTAAGAAGATGAACTCTCTTGGCTATCTGAAGCCGAAGAGGAGGAAGACCCACTGGACCTGGCCCCATCAACTGGAACCTCGTCGTCCGACTCTACCCCTACTGCATCTACAGACACTCGGAGGAAAACATCTCACCTGATTCAAAAAAAGGGACTCGCCGAGGAAAAACCAACAGAAGATCCAATCTATGCGGAGGAGCTCCAAGCAATCTTCAAGCAACCAAAGAAAATTAAGGTAAAGTGTTGGCCCTAGGATGGTCCCCTCCTATTTATATACATCCAAAGAGAGCATCCTACGGATCAGATCGATTCCCGCCAAAACGAAGCGTCGCATCTAAAACGGCCGTCGAGGCTCCACGTGGCGGACGACCATTGGGGACGTCTCTTCGTTTCAGGGGTTAGGGACAGTCTGTCACGCCATTAGCCCTCCACTCTTGTTTCGACCTATTCATGGGTCGGGCCGAGAGTGGCCTGCTCGGTTTTTCTTCCGCTCGGTTTGGCGCCGAGAATCATAATGTGGATTGCCCGGGAACGACATAGTGTTCGGCGGTTGTGTCGTTTTGATCTTTGGGCCCATGTGTCGTCTCGTCGTGCGCCCGAATTTTCGCGTGTATCTCCCATGGCGTCAGCGGATCAGTGAAATGATTGCACTTTAAAGAGGGGGCGCTGTTTCAGTCGATTCGTCAGTTGGGATACGGGCCAAGCGTTGGTCGTCGATTGGCGGGCGTGACAGGCCGAGCTTTCTCGGTCTCCTTGCTCGTCTCCGAGCCATCTGACAAGCCGAGCTTTCTCGGCTTCCCCGATCAACCGAGAGTGCGGAACCCAAGCGATCCCGCAACGATTCCGCGTATCTCTCTAGGGCAAGATATCCGCCTCCCCACGGTTAACGTCCTACGCTGGTGCGTCCCTCCATTAATGAGCGTATCCCGCCATTAATGGACGGATCCCGCCATCAACGTGGGCGTAATGAGGGGATCATAACTGACGTCGGGAATCTCGTGTCGGCTCGCTCCACGTGACCCCTATATAAACCCCTCTTTCAGACGACTCAGGTAACTCAAACTGATTCCAATACGCCGCTATTCCGCACTTATACCTCGGCACTAACTTGATCGTCGGAGGGTCCTATGGTGGTCACCCATCCCGGGACTTCTTTGCAGGTAGCTCGGCGTCCAACACTAACCCATTGAGATCCACACTTAACAACTTTCAAAACAAATCTCAGCCGTCAAAGACCGCCATCACAGGATCAACGAAGGACAACATCTGAAGGACATCTCAACCTCCATCAGGCAGTCATTATATAATTTTATCCTTTCAAGAACATTCAGATACATTCATGCGCTATTGCCTGAGTTTTGCTTGCCTTTTTTTTAATGCTCCTTTTGCTTCATTATGCAACTTGCCTATTAATTTTTGTCCTGCCTTTTTTTTAATGCTCCTTTTGCTTCATTATGCAACTTGCCTATTAATTTTTGTCCTTTTATTATATTACGGAGCCTATGTTTAATTATTGCGAGCTAAAGAACTAGAAGTATGTATTTCATCTGCCTAGATTGGTATAGAATATTACTGTTTTTGCCCCCCAAAAATTAGTTTTCTGTATATCATGTAAAAATTTTCTAAGGTAATCTTATGGCTTATGTATATGCTCTTGTAGATAATGCTGTTCATACTCTACCACGGGCACAGAAGCCAGCAACGTCCCCAAGGGATGAATTTCTCAGCAGGAAAGCTTGCAGTTCTATTTTCCACGCACTATTTCTTTTTTCCAGAAGAAAATGTTCATCACGTACTGAAATCTTTCAACTATGCAGGCTTCAAAGAAATGCTGGACTTGTAGCCTCGGGAGTGACAAAGAACCTGAAGAAAGTGGGCAACTATGTCAAAGATACCCTCGACGACATGATGTATCCTTATGGCCGGCGGCCCAAATAAATAGGAGCTCGCCTCTCTAAACCAATTCACATCTCTTGCAGAGGGTTCATGAGATTCCTATTTATGCCTTTTCTACTGTATCAGTTTAAATTTTGTAACTTGTTTGCTAGATGTTTTATACTGCATAAGTTAAACTGCCGCTTACTGCTTGGTTTTATCTTCGCTCTTTAATAATAAAGATCACCAGTGGCAGAAGGTAGCAATTGTTTTTTATTTTAGTTCTTTTGTATTGTAAATATATATTCTTTACATTATTATGGACTGGATAATAATGTGTATGGAATTTATTATGCTTATTGATGTTATTTCAGCAACTCTATTCTCTAGGCAGCTGGCCCATATTCGTAGTTGTTCCGTGGCACGGCCTGGGCTTTACTCAAATTTTTTTTTTTGCATTGTTGATATCTTGCATCAAATTATTGGTTTGAGAGTCATTTAAGCATGAAATGTTATCTGATCGTAAGGGTTATGGTCCATGAGCGGTTGCGATATCAACCTGCCAAGTGAAGTCCTTTCTTTGTTATTATTACCCGTGGGTACATGGCAGGTATTTTTTTTGCAGGTAGGCTATTGAAAATTTACTCAAGTCCTTTACATGTTGGTTTATTTATTTGTTGTTATTGTTTTGAAGTCAATAATAGAGCATGATTTGATGCAAGCCAGATTTGAATCCTCTGCATCTTGCTTGAGTGCAAGGAGTTGGAGTCTGCTACTCAGAAGGGTAAATTGTCGAAACCCCAAATCATTTTTTTCTGCTGTCAAAATCCTTCGGTCTCGAAAAGTTAGTCAAAACTATCATAAAAAAGTTTTTAGTTGTCATGAAATTCCTTATCCGTGATATCTAGTAGCTGCTTGCTATATCTAGTTTCCTACGATATCTAAGCAGTTGCCGGCTATATCTAAGCAGTTGCTTGTGATATCTAAACTATTTCCTGCTTAGATATAGTAGGCTGCTATATAAACACTGCAAAAAAAATTTCCATGGGACCGGGCTTTTAAGAGCTGAAAAAAGTGCTTGGAGTATTTTTGACAATTTACCCTGCTCGGAATGTAGAGGTGATTGATAGTAACAGCGTGCAGGTGGAGTCAAATGGCAACGACGGCAGCAAAAGGTTACAAACCGCACGCTTACGCCATGACCTTCAACAAAAACGAAACCGTCACATTATTTGTTAAAAAAATACCCTCAAGAATTCTAACAATACACGCGCTGCAATTAGGTCGGAAACGAACCAAGAAAGTCCCCCCTGCGTCTCTCTCTCTCTCGTCTCTCTCTTCCCGCCCTCAAATTATAGAGAGAGCGCGCGCGCGCGGCGACCCACAAAACAAGCGTGTTGCGCAAGCCATTCCCATAAATAGCCAGCGATCGCGAGGCATCGCCCCTCCCACCCCCAACAACCAAAATAGGCGGAGCTTTTCTTTCTTGCCGCCCAATTTCGTCGGATTCCATCCCCTTTTATGCGAAGAGGAAACCCTAGATTTTTTTATTTGAGATATCATAGGAGTCGAGAATCGCCCATCATTTGCTCTTCATTCCTTTTCTATTCCTTTTCAAATGTCTGCTGCTGCTGGCATCGTCTTCAGAAGGGCAGGGTCTCTGTTCCGATCGTCGTCGTCGTCGTCATCGTCATCGTCATCGTCATCGGCGATCGCCTCCTTCAGCAACCGCGGCTTCAGCAGCTTTCTCCCCGAATCGTCGTCGTCTCTGCCCTCAGGATCGTCGTCGTCGTCGTCCTCTTCTGCGGTGCCGTTTCTGTACAGAAACAGGCGGGGGCAAGTCCTCCACATCTCGCAGCTTGTCAAGTCCAATGGCAAAAGGGCTTTTCTTGTCGACACCTTGGCCTTGGTATGAATGCTTGCCCTTTTTATTTTTATTTGTTTGTTTGCGTGGGTTTCTTGAGATTGAGATGAGAATCGGGTTTGTAGGTGAGGAGATTGGAGGCGCAAGGGCTCCCGTCGAAGCATGCCGAGGCCATAACCTCCGCCATCTGCGAGGTCTTGAACGATAGCTTGGAGAATGTGGCCCAGTCTTTTGTTTCCAAGGGCGAAATGCAAAAGGTATGTGCTGTATCTTTACTCTTTTTTTTTTGTTTGTATAATCGTCATTTAAAAAAAAAATGGGATGAGGGTTTGTTGTGATGCTTTGGATGGTTGTTTTGTGTAGAGCGAGATGACTCAAGATGCCAACCTCTCTAAATTCAAGTCAGAAGTGCAGAGCTCCCAGGTATATATCTTACTGTATTCTTAGAATTGTGTTTATTGCATTTATGGAAAAACAATAACCTAGCACTAGTATGTATTTGATGAATTTACCACTAGAAAGTTGCAATATAACTTGTGGGATTTCATGGGAGTGGTCGACTATATATTTGGTTAACCTTTTGCTCAGTGCTATCATTTGAATCATACCTGCCAAATATATCATAATGTGCTTAAATGACGGTTGCCAAATTGAAATAGAGATCATCATGCGGTGTCTATGCTTTAGGACTAAATTGACATGCAAAATTGTAGGCTGTCTATGAATCAGATTTGCAAGTTTGGTGGTATAAATATTACGATAGTTACATACTCATAGAGCCAACCTATCATTATTTTTTTATGTAGTCAGAGATGAAGTTCGGAAATCTTGCATAGGAAATAGATGAAACTAGGCCTGGTCTCACTTCACCATATGATGACTTTTGATTAGACATAATGTGGTTATTAAGGCAGAAAGCTATATGCAAGATGTAATAGAAGTGGATCCACCACAATGAAGCACTGCAAGCATAAAATTTAATTTTCCTCTTTATTCCATATAAAAGTAGGATAAGAAATAAGAGCATCTATAAAAAGTTGAGATAGGTAACATAGGTTCAATTTAGGACAAAATGGATAACAGGATCAGATGGTTTGCGTATGTGTAGAGGGGACGATTTAGTGCAAGTTAGTTAAGAGAATTGTTAAGATCATAGTTGATGAAGCAAGGATGATAAAGGGTCTACTCAAGAAGATTTTGGATAGAGGTAAAATAGAGCTAAATGAAGTATGGATTCATGTGTCCGGGTTTAAAGGTTTGGAAATTGGAACAAAGGCTTTATCGTTGTTAACCTTGTAGCTCACTGGCTTTGGTTAGGTCTCCTTTTTCACCCTTTTCTGTAATCCTTGCTGCATGTATCCTGTAAAAAGAGAAAAGAATGAAGAAGACTTGTTTTAAGTGGAAACCAAGGAAATGAAGAAGACTTGTTTTAAGTGGAAACCAAGGAAATGAAGAAGACTTGTTTTAAGTGAAAACTTAGGCAAATTACATGGCCAATTGGATATAACTGTAAATAATTAGTCTTGTGTTGGAAATGTAAATGCATGGATAGAGGCATCAAACACTTTTATGGCTCGAAGGAAATAAGTGGAATTATACTTTAAGGCTCTACATGAAATCATGCACAAATAATTGTAATGCGATCTTTTCAGCATTCTTTGCTTGTATAGATAGCTAGCGGAAAATTGGTGACGCTGTCCATTATAAATAAGGAATTGGATGATGGGCACATATAGGTGATTATGCATGTCATTGATTCATAAAAGTATTAACGATAAATGATACTATTGGCAATATTTTATTTCCCATATCCGTAAGATTAGTATTTTACAAATGACATATTGAGTGTATATGTTGTGAAACCAAATAAAACAGGCATATTTATTTATAAGTTGCTTCAGGGCTGTACAGTTGTTTGCTTTGAGCTAAGAACTGACTAAAGATGATGTGCTTTTGTGTGTGTGTGTGTGTGTGTAGAGAGAGAGAGAGAGAGAGAATAATGGAGGAAAGAGGCTATAGGAGGGAATTTCCTCCTGGCGTCGAAAAATATACCCTCCCTCGTTTTTTCCGACGATCGGCATCCATCATCTTCATCGTTATCATCTAAGATGTGGGTACACCAAATTTCATGCGATTCTACAACTTTCTCACCGTTGATTTAGCAATGTAAAAAGTTCTATTGTCGGTAAACCGTTAATTTTGAACCCACTAATTCAACGGTGAAAAAGTTGTAGAATTGCATGAAATTTGGTGTACCACATCTTAGATGATAACGATGAAGATGATGGATGCCGATCGTCGGAAAAAACGAGCGAGGGTATATTTTTTCGACGCCATAAGAGAAAATTCCCTTCTATGGCCTCTTTTCTCCATTATTCTCATATATATATATATATATATATATATATATATATATATAAACCCCAGAACATAAATTGTTACCCAGATACCAAGTCAGGTCTCTCTCTTATATACATATCCCTATAGAAAATCGTCGTGTTTCAATTTTTCATTGAATATATTGAATAGAAAATACGAATTTTGATGGAGTGTGCCCCATGTTGCCCAAGTGAAATTACAAAAAAAGGTGCGATATATGGCTAGATAGATAGCCCGCCTGTAACAAGTGCGTAATGTCCACTGGAGTGTGCCCCATCTCTACCACTGATATGCAAATAAAAATACCAATAATATGGCAATCAAACAGCCTTGCACCCGATATACTATTAAGTAATGACTTTTTGTTAGCATATTCACCTTTTATACAAACACTTGAGAATTTAACAATAACCACATCATGTGGACATATGATAACAACTCCACACTTACATAGAACTTATTCTATAGCAAAATCCTACTATCCAATTTCCCGCGCAAGCCAGCGTGGTGATATACCTATAAAAGTCGATAAAGAACCATTATTAATTTCTCAAATTTTAACTTTCGATGATATATTGAAAAAATTTGAACTAACTTACTCAGAAAACCCATTAGAAAAATGGGAAAAAGAAAAAAATTATGCAAGAATAGAGTTATTAGATCCTCAAAAAATAATAAGAGTAAAACCTATGAGATACAATAATGATGATATCGAGAAATTTAACAAACAGATAGTAGAACTGTTAAATATGAAAATTATACAGAAAAGTAATAGTCTATATAGTAGCCCGGATTTTCCAGTAAGAAATCATGCTGAACAGTTACGAGGCAAAGATAGAATGGTTATAAATTACAAAAAGTTAAATGAAGCAACAAAATTTGATGGCTACTATTTACCTAATAAAGAAGTGTTAATGCTATACAAGTATCTAATTATTTTATTAAATTAGATTGTAAGTCAGGGTTTTGGCAGATAAAATTAAAGACCGGTAGCATTCCTTATACAACATTCAGCTGCCCGCAAGGACAATATGAATGGAAGGTCACGCCCTTTGGTCTTAAAAATGCGCCATAAATATTCCAAAGTCGAATGGATGACGTCTTTAAATCTTATAGACATTTTTATTTAGTATATGTAGATGATATTCTGAAATTTTTAAAAACCGAATATGAACATACTAAACACTGTAACATTATAGTAGAAAGATATATTCAAAAAGGAATAACGTTATCTAAACGAAAAGTTGAAATAAATAAAAATAGGATACATTTTTTAGGGATAACGATCGATAAAGGAAAAATTGAATTACAACCTCATATATTAGAAAAAATATCAAAATTTCTAGACAAAATGGAAGATGGAAAACAAACGCAAAGATTTTTAGGTTGTTTAAACTACACGGTAAATTTTATAGAAAATTTAGTGGCATACATGCAAAATCTACAAAATAAGTAGCAGCTAGAATAAAAAATAAAATAGCAGAAAATGAACCAAGAAAAAGGTTAATCTGATAGCAAGGATGGTTTAGTCATTATAATTTTACAATTTCTCATATTGCAGGAAAGAACGTTCTAGCAGACTCTCTCATCAGAGAAATGGCTGGAATGCACCTAGATATTAATTCTTTAAAGTTTCTAAGTAGAGAATTAAAGAAAATACATAATGACGTTGCAAAAATTATATTAAAGATCCATAAGCTCGAAAATATGATAGAGACATTTCTACAGAACAAAATTAAAGAAAATATTTCTGCACAATTAAAAGAATCTTTTGAAGCATACAAAAGAGTATTGAAGAAAAAAGTTCAGAAATGATAGATGCTGAAGAAAATTCTAAGAAATCCAGTATGATACGGTATGATTTCATTAAAAATTTTGTCAATTGGTAAGACTTCTGCTCAATGACTATAAAAAATGACGAAGGGTGGTTCCTGGGAGCTAAGAGATATCATCATAATTCATCATATATATATCAAAATGCCGATCCAGATATGGTAAAGGTATTATATGATTATGGATTAGTCCATATTATATATCCGTCAGAAGACCTTAGAGTTAAAATATTTGCCTAGCATCAAGAACACAATAAGGCAATTCTGCAGTATTATAAAGTATAAAAAGATTTATTTAAAGATTCATAATGCTATCCCGGAGGAGAAAGAAGACTTCGGTGTGCTACTACCAGCGTTACATATTGTAGAAATTGTGATTGGTAATTATCAATTCATCCCGAATTACACACAAGCGAAAATAATAGAAGATTCATATGGGATCTCTTCTTTCAAAGCATAGGAAGCTTGGCAATTGTTAAAACATGTATCTAATAAAGCGTAAGAAAACTTCTGGGCCTACAACAGCAATGCAGAAGACCTTATCATACCACCTACGAAAAATACAAAGAATATCGAACACGAAGAAATACAACAAGAATGGATACGACGTATATATGATGGCGGTCTGTTGTCATCCAGCACTAAAGAAAAATTAATGAAAATAATCTCATAAAGCTCTATTGACAAAAAATAGCTAAATTATTGGCGTTCTAGAAAACAGAATAGACACGGAGGGCCCATCTCGTACTAAGAGAAAGTGATGCTCATAATGCCAGTCAAAAAGATAAGGATACCAGCGATAAAGAAGAATAAAGTGTAAAGTGTTATGTACGAAAAGAATAATGTAAGTTGAAAATAAGCTGTAAAGTAGTCCGTGTGATAGTTAGTGTGCTATGAGTTGTAAAGTAAGTAATCTTGTAGAAGAGGAGTCTTTCCTATATAAAGAGACATCCTGAGAGAGTGAAGGGGGGCGAAGAGTGAAAGAATCAGAGGAAGAGTGAGAAGTTGTAATCAGTGTGCTGGAGTGAGAATTTGTAATATGATGCTTTTGAGCGAAAATTTTGCTCGGAAGTATACCTGAATAATTCTCTCTTCTTAGATTAGGTCCATCATGCTTCTGCCGAATTGTTTATCTTCAAGCAAACTTCCTGACTGTCTTTCTTGGACTTACGCTAGGATTTACTTATGCCTCTAGAAGAACTACAGAACTCTCAAAACACCGATGCAACTGATTAGAGAAATATTTTATTGAGGAAAAACTTCTTTCAACCACACTGATTACAAATTCTCACTCCAGCAAACTGATTACAACTTCTCACTCTTCCTCTGATTCTCACTCTACGCCCCATCTTTCATTCTCTCAGGATGTCTCTTTATATATGAGACTCCTCTTCTACAAGCTTCTTTACTTTACAACTCATAGCACACTAATTATCACACGGACTACTTTACAGCTCATTTTCAACTTACATTATTCTTTTCGTACATAACACTTTATTCTTCTTTATCGCTGGCATCCTTGTCTTTTTTGGTTGGCATTATAAGCATCATTTTCTTTTAGTACGAGATAGGTCCTCCGTGTCTCTTCTACTTTCTAGAACCCCAATAATTTAGCTATTTTTTTTGTCAATGGGGCCTTCTAAGATTATCTTCATTAATTTTTCTTTAGTGCTTGATGACAACATACCGCCATCATATATTCATCGTACCCATTCTTATCGTATTTTTTTGTGTTCGATGTTCTTTATATTTTTCGTAGGTGATATGATAAGGTCTTCTGCATTACTGTTGTAGACCGAGAAGCTCACTTGCTCTTTATTAGATACATGTTTTAACAAGTGCCAAGCTTCCCATGCTCTGACAGAAGAGATCTCATCTGAATTTTCTATTATTTTCTCTTGTGCGTAATTCGGGATGAATTGATAATTACCAATTCCAATTTCTATAATATGTAACGCTGGTAGTAGCACACCGAAGTCTTCTTTCTCCTCCAGGATAGCACTATGAATCTTTTTATGCTTTATAATATTGCAGAATTGCCTTACTGCGTTCTTTATGCTAGGCAAATATTCTACCTCTCCGGGGTATTCTGACGGATATATAATATGGACTAATCCATAATCATATAACGCCTTAACCACATCTGGATTAGCATTTTGATATATATATATATATATATATATATATATATATATATCCCTTAGCTCCTAGGAACCACCTTTCATCATTTTTTATAGTCATTGAGCAGAAGTCTTGCCAATTGACAAAATCTTTAATGAAATCATTATGGATTTCTTAGAGTTTTCTTCAGCATTTATCATTTCTGAATTTTTTCCTTCTTCAATACCCTTTTTTGTATGCTTCAAAAGATTCTTTTAATTGTGCAGAAATATCTTCTTTAGTCTTGTTATGTAGAAATGTCTCTATCGTATTTTCGAGCTTATGGATCTTTAATATAATTTTTGCAACGTCATTATGTATTTCCTTTAGTTCTCTACTTAGAAGCTTTAGAGTCTCAATATCTATGTGCATTCCAGCCATTTCTCTGGTGAGTGTCTGCTAAAATGTTCTTCTTTCCTGCAATATGAGAAATTGTAAAATTATAATGACTGAACCATCCTTGCTATAGGATTAACCTTTTGTTTGGTTCATTTTCTGCTTTTTTATTCTTGCCGCTGCAGTGACGCTATCGGTTCTGATATGAAATGGTTTATTTAAGTATATCTCAATAGCTTATTTTATTGCTAATAGTTCCTTATCATTACTATGATAATTCTTTTCATTATCTTTAAATGTTCCAGATTTATATTTACAAGAGTTTTTCTTTATTATCTTTTTTACATATAAGGACTGCTCCCCAAAATAAATCAGAATTAAATCATCTTCTAATGGTATAGTTAATTTTGGCATTTTTTTACATATATCTTTTATTTTTAAGCATCATTTGTAACATTATCTTCCCATTCTCATTTATAATTTTTTATTAACTTCTTTTGTAGATTTTGCATGTATGCTGCTAAATTTTCTATAAAATTTTCCGCGTAGTTTAAACAACTTAGAAATCTTTGCAGTTATTTTCCATCTTCTATTTTGTCTGGAAATTTAGATATTTTTTCTAATATATGAGGTTGCAATTCTATTTCTTCTTTATCGGTTGTTATCCCTAAAAATTTTATTCTATTTTTATTTATTTCAGTTTTTCGTTTAGATAACGTTATTCCTTTTTGAATACATCTTTCTACTATAATGTGACAATGCTTTGCATGTTTATATTCGGTTTTTGAAAATATCAGTATATCATCTACATATACTTATACAAAAATATCTATAAGGTTTAAAGGCGTCATCCATTCTTATTTGGAATATTTGTGGCGAATTTTTAAGACCAAAGGGCGTGACCTTCCATTCATATTGTCCTTGCGGGCAGCTGAATGCTGTATAAAGAATGTCACTGGTCTCTAATTTTATCTGCCAGAACCCTGACTTACAATCTAATTTAGTAAAGTAATTATATCCTTGTATAGTATTAAGTAACACTTCTTTATTAGGTAAATAGTAGCCATCAAATTTTGTTGCTTCATTTAACCTTTTGTAATTTATAACCATTCTAGTTTAACCTTGTAACTGTGCAGCATGATTTCTTACTAGAAAAGCCGGGCTACTATGTAGACTATTACTTTTCTATATAATTTTCATATTTAACAGTTCTAATATCTATTTGTTAAATTCCTCGATATCAACATTATTGTATCTCATAGGTTTTACTCTTATAATTTTTTTGAGGATCTAATAACTCTGTTCTTGCATAAATTTTTTCTTTTTCTAATGGGTTTTGTGAGTAAGTTCAAATTTTTTCACTATATCATCGAAAGTTAAAATTTAAGAAATTAATAATGGTTCTTTATCGATTTTTATAGGTATATCACCATGCTGGGTTGTGCGGGAAATTGGATGGTAGGATTTTGCTATAGAATAAGCTTGATGTAAGTGTGGAGTTGTTATTATATGTCCACATGGTGTGGTTATTGTTATATTCTCAAGTGTTTGTATAAAAGGTGAATATGCTAATAAAAAATCATTACCTAATAGCATATCTGGTGCAAGGCTGTTTGATTGCCATATTATTGGTGTTTTTATTTGCATATCATTAATCTGAACTTCTAAATTCTCAATAAATGTATTATATTCATTTAGTCTTTCGGTTATATCTAATCCTATGACCCTTCTATTTGGATCTTTTTGTTGGGTTATGCCAGCGTTCTGGCCATCTACCGTGACCGTTTGCGGAATAAAAAATTTCAAAACTGGCGCTAGAACAACCCGATAACCCGGATCTACCATAAACCTAAAGCTAGCAAACAAAGAGGAGTTTAGAATGGTTATACCGAATGATCCGAGTCCTTCGGTCTTCTACCATCTTCCTAAACTCCTAGAGACCACCATGATCAAGCTTGATCGCCGGTCCTCCTCCATCGAAGATGATCCATCTGAGAATTTGTAGTTCGAGCTCCAACCTCATAGCCGAAGTAATTAGGGTACGTAGTTCGTTAAACTAGATAGCCTAGAGGATGTAGAGTGTAATGGATTAATTTGTCTTGTAATACCTTAGGTTTCGCAACACATGAGAATTTTAGGGTGGAGGTAGAAGAAGAAACTTGAGGATAAGAGTGTAGAGCAACCAAAGAAAAATGGCTAAGTGTTGTGAAGCAAAGAAATGAATCAAGCCTCAAAAAAATATCTCACAACACAAGTGTCAAGTATGCCTAAATAGTGACCCCTGAGTCACCCCATGAGTCATGCTTCCATAAATGCCAAGAACACCTCATCCTTCACCTCATTTAACCATTTAACAAAATGGTTAAAACAAAAAATGAGGTAGCATCTTCTAGAAGTAATCTAGTAATTAATTTTAAGAATACCCATCATCCGTATATATATACCCGTATCCGTATTTTGAAAAATACGAATACAAAAGAGACGAAAATAATCCAATAATATAATACTAGAATCCGGCTTAAACCAAAACCCATTAGTATTATCCATCCGAATCATAATACATGCACAAGTGCACGTATATGATCGAACCCTGCTGTAAAACCATACGGTCTCTATATCGTTTCGTCCGAAGCAGGGAAACCCTCTGTGTGGGACTCTAAAGACTCGTCAATACGCTGGCAGTGGGTTTAACCACAAGCACGTCAGAGACACTAGCTGTACGTAACGGCTACCCAGGTATTAAGCGAAAGGAAGGTCGACGAGCAAACTCATCCGAACCCCTACTGAGCCTGTCCGTGACAATCTCCGTACAGTCCGGTCCGTTCGTCTAAGAGTATCGCATATCGAGTCTAGGGGTGGATAAAGTCAGACCCCTAATAACACGATATTTCGTATCGGTATGAAGCCCATCACCAACTGAGAAACTACTGATCCAAATCAGTAATTCTCGACTACCTTGGCTAAGGATTTCTGGTGATGCCACCCGTGCACTACGTGACATCAATCCCCAATACCGGAAGAGACGAATTCCTGACGATCCACTCACTGCCTCCATGTGGTCCGGGACTGTACCCAACTAAAACCTATTTGCACGACTCTTTTGAGCCGTAGTAGGGTAGTAATCAAAGCACAGTGGGAACTCGTATGAGACAAATGACGATCTTATGTTGAGAGACTAACCTGTATACATGTCATCTGGGAACTGCTATTTGACAATAGGTATAATACCAACTAGCATGTTTCCGGCGAGTCCGTCCAGTGTACTTATAACCCAATGAGCACCTGTATACTATCTTAGGTGATTAATAAACATCAATGGCTTGTGAGACCGGGCACCGTCTCTCGTCGGGGTCTCGATAAGTACACACTAGTCTACTCTGGAGTATTGATGCCCAGTCTCGATACTCTTACGACTAGGGACATTTAAGGATGTGCATATAGACCACCCAGCTCCCACGTATATGATCGTCATCATAATGCTGGTAGTCAAGCAAGAATCATATGGGCTTTATGAGCATGTAATAGTGATCTGTAATACCACATAATTTATGTACATGATGATAAAGACAAACCAGATAGCATACTATCATTTTGAGTAAGACTGTTCTATCCGTATAGGCCCTTTCTCAATCATTATAATCACCTGCCTGCGATTACAATAATTGCCTTGAGGGCACTATAGCCAACAATCTCCCACTAGCACTTAAGGCTAATTATTGCGGTGTCGCATACTCACAGCCTGTGTTACTGAACACTCAACTTCTCTACTAATCAGTCTCACAAAGCTCGTTTGTGAAACTATTGCGTTCGAGAAATAGCCTCAGTGAGTGGATCCGCTCCAGTGTTTCTATTTTTATCTCTTTATATCTCAACTTCGCGGAGAAAAACTATCTTCCGAAATGAGCAATACATGTCTTAGAATTTGTCTGGATATCTGATGGGACCCAGTTCACAAATGAACTCCAAATCTAACAAACTTCTTAGACTGTATCATCCACTGAATTTAATTAGTATTCTGTGCCACGCCTTCCACAGCATCCGCTTGGACCACCTGTCCAACATACTGCCCTTCAAAATAGAGAAAACAATAACTCTGTCATCCATGTCACCTTGGAAGCCGAAAATGATAACCGCCTCTCGAAAGAGGCTGCTGTTACCATATACCAAGAATATCCACTTATGTTCATAACTGTTTCCTAATGTTTCTCCAGAATTGGATTAATATATACTTATTGCAGCCTGTGCAAAATCAATATCTTGCGTTTTACTTGACATCTCATGATTTACTCAATTGCCTAAGCAAGTGATATGCCAATCATGCAAATCCCTCTTTTCATCAGTCTAAAAGACATCTCTTTAGATATGGTGACTCCATCACCTGCGGGTACACCACGCCAGGAGGAGTCCATTTTAAAACACTTTAGAATAATGTTAAAGTACCCGAATTGGGACACACTTCCCAAATCTAGATCTAAAACCATAGATCTAGTCACCAGAATCCTTGATATTATATTCATATCCTATTTGGAGAGACCACCTTGTGATAACCACAGTATAATCGATCGTAGTATAGGAAGATCTCTTCCTATTAAGTGCATGTCATCCAAATACCAGGACATCACTCCCTACTAGTTTCTTACCGGATCCATCTCTTATTCTGATGAAGTCAAACTCTATGACTGTCGCATCAAAAATAGATGATCCATCTCCGCTATACCTGTTTTAGTCTATAAATAGACATAAGCTACTTGCCCACTATGCTTTCGCTGCTCCTACTGACTACAACCTTCTGGCAGAGTCATATACACGTGCACTTCTAAAGCTAATTTAGAACGACGCTATACCCATCCTCCTGCCAGGTCTCATAGTCTAGAACAACAGTAGTGTCAAGTTTGGATAATCAAAAACCTCCCTGTCATCGTTTTTGAGGAGATCGAAATACCTCTTGGGTGCCTGAGGTTACCCACCAAATCTGCGGAGTGGCTAATGGATTGTCGACACCATTTGAATCTTTAGGTTCTACTAAATTTTCAGTAATCGTTTATGGTTCTGGAATCACTTCCAGTTCTACCATAATCCCACTAATATTTTCTGAAAAGAATCCATTTTACTAAAACTGGTGGTGAGTCAAGAACAATATAACTATTGATCTTCTAGATTGTAGAATGTTAACCCTCGTCAAAGCACGGGATAACCCACAAACTGCCATTACTGAAACGTGTCTAGAATTTATCCGGATTCTGATTTTAAGCATAAGCCATCGTTAAGATATGAATCCATTCTATATATCTAATTAAGAAACAAAGACACTAATTTGATTGGAACCAGATTCAAAAATCATGCAGCCGCTTTCAGTGCATATCAACCAAATGGAAGGAGGGCAAGTAGTATTACTCATTAAGGAATGCATCCATGTATGGGTAACCTGAAAGAGAAGCAAATTCTCAAAACTATTACTTATAATGGAATACCAAACACTAATATCTACATTTTCGACCACCTTGAAGAATCCTGATACTTGCAACACATGGTTTTCTACCTTATTCTTATACTTATAACTTCTCAAAATCCAGACCTTGTATTTCAACGAAATACTTGTCTAAAACTAAAGAAGTCATGAGTAAACAGAATATAGTATGAGTACCAACCCCTTTGTCTTGATGGACATTGGACAACATACAATACTTTGTATAAGTCCACTGAGTTTAATAACTCAAACCTTGTGCGTCGTAGGTTGAAAGCTGTGCTATGGTTAAGAAGAATTACACCGTCGTTGAATGCACCTTACTTAACCATCAACTGATATAGGTAAATGTCATAGATATAATTTTAAAAAGTTATCTCACTTTATAAAATAAACGTACAGATATATAAGTTTGAAATTGGTACATAACAACGGACATTCAAAACCAAAAATTTGCCGTTAGGCAAAACCCAAGTGATTTCCTCAAATATCACCAATTACAAAGAATTCCGAAATATAGAGGATCTAATCATCCAATTCCCAATATCTTACTCCCACTCACCATCTGTAACGCCATACAGATGTGAGAATCAAATCTGGTAAATACATACCCTAGAGTTAGAATCTAATTGAGAAAGCAGTTTTCAATTAACACCGCACGGTAAAACTGAAATATGAAAATGTTTCGAAGAGGTAAGCGGGTATTCCTAGTAATGCCTCTTCCACTATCCAGATTCATGACTGTAACCGTATATTTCCTTGCCCTCACTCCAATCCCTTTATATGTCTTTACTTATTAACTTATGTACACCACACTTAGGCTAATTGATTTTCTTCCTTCCCTACCCTTCGGCACCAGCCTAAAGTTTGGAAGAATATCCAATAAGCGCAATAGGTGTACTTTCCTAATACCAGGAGCCCTCGCAACCTGAGAGAAGGTATAGGGAAAAGACAACCGAATAATTCTTATTCTATTTCTCCTGAACTAGAAACCATCCTCGAACTGGAACAAGTTTCTTCGAGTTCGTATGTAACTATACGATGACATACCCAACCAATATGGTTCTTCGTAGTGATACGGAGTGTTCCGGAGAAATGCAAAGGTGATATAGGAGTGGTAGGGGTATACGCTGTTTCGTCGTGAATGATAGTAGTCGCAATTTCCTTTGCTCTTAATCGAATCCCTTTATATGTCTTTACTTATTACCTTCTGTACACCACACTTAGGCTAATTGGTTTTCTTCCTTTACTGCCTTTCGGCACCTGTCTATGGTTTGGAAGAAAACCATCCAATAAGCGTAATAGATGTACTCTTTTAATACCAGAAGCCCTCACAGCATGAGAGAAGGTAAGGATAAAAGACAACCGAATAATCCTATTCAATTTCTTCCGAACCAGAAACCATTCTCGAACTGGAACAAGTTCTTTTGAGTTAGTATGTAACTATACGATGGAATATCTAAGTAATGTGGATTTTCGTAATGATACGGAGTGTTATGGAGAAATGCAAATGGGATGTAGGAGTGACAATGATATATGCGATTAAATGACAATCCAAAAGCCAAAGTGTTTTAAGAAGGTTCGGTTAACTTGGTTCATGAGTTTTTAAGGTCAGGCCATGGTCGCTGCCAAAGAGAGAGAAAAGAAACATTCAGCGTGTACTCTAATCTAGAGTAAATTGGTTAATCACTTTATCTAATCAGGATGGCTCCTACTATTTTATCGAATTCTCCCTCAAACCCTAAAAAAAGAATTAGTCGGGATAATCTAAAATCATCCGAGGAGTAAACCTACTCATCAGTGGGAATCGGGATCCAGCTATCATCGCATGATAACTTCATGGAATTCACTCAAGTCACCACACTTCAGAAGGTATGCGCATACCTGGCAAGTTTCCTGTATGTTTGAAACTCCCGATGTGGTTTTTAACCCTAGGACCCAAGTGACCTTGACATAGTCAACAAATTAAAGAGTCATAGTCAAGTTCAACCCGTCATTATCTGGATTACATTAAACCCACCCGTACGAGCCTTTGCAACAAGGCCGCACGACTATCCTAACCAATCGCATTGCATGCAACAAACAAGCACTATTTAGCTACCGCACACTACGCCTTGACACATTCAACAAACGCAGCACGAATACTAAGTAGTATTTTGTAGGAAATGACGGAGTGCTACGGCTGGTTTTTGGCGAAAAACCTTTAACGCAATGAACTTGATATCGTTGAAGGAACCGAATGGTTTTACAAATATATAGTGGCGCAAACTTTTGCTAAAGAGATCACTTCCTGTGAAGGGATCTCGGCTCTTTCCTCATCGAATGAGGTGCAGGATATTTCAAACTGAATACCCCGATGTAAAGCAAAAGAATTGATTATCGTGAAGTTATTACGATGACGCAAATTTTTGCTCAAGAGGTCACTCCCGATGAAGGGATCTCGGCTCTTGCCTCGTCGAATGAGGTGCTGGATATTCAGAACCAAATACCGCTGTGCAAAGCAAAAGGAAACGTCTGTAATGTCAGTTTTTTAAAACTTGGTTCCAACATCATATAAGTTTGTTTTCTTTGTATTAATCAGAATTAATGCAGTCCCATCAATTAATTCATATCACACCAGAAAAGAACGAAAATACAATGTATGCATATGCCATCCGCATTCGCCACGGGGTCCCGTCATGCACCGTTAGGTTACTTAGCTAACGGCAGAGTGGGGGCTGGATTAGCGCGGATGCAAAATATATACAATATCTACTAGTATATATATAAATGAGAATAATGGAGGAAAGATGCCGTAGGAGGGAATTTCCTCCTATGGCGTCGAAAAAATACACCATCTTTCATTTTTTGCGACGATCGACACCCACCATCTTCATCGTTATCATCTAAGATGTGGGTATACCAAATTTCATGTGATTCTATAACCATTTCACCGTTGATTTAACAATGTAAAAAGTTCTATTGTCGGTAAACCATTAATTTTGAAACCACTAAATCAACGGTGAAATGGTTGTAGAATCATATGAAATTTGGTGTACCCACATCTTAGATGATAACGATGAAGATGGTGGGTGCTGATCGTCGGAAAAAATGAGAGGGTGTATTTTTTCGAAGCTATAGGAGGAAATTCCCTCCTATGGACTCTTTCCTCCATTAACCTTTATATAAATATATATAACATTCGTTCCAGGCATGATATAAGTAACATCATAGAATCTCAGCAAGCAACACAGAATGGTGGATAATCTTGGAGTCTCGGGTTTCATTTGAGCCGCAAATGAGACCCGACGTTCCCTGTCATGTGGATAGCCTGTGCAATTAAAACCCGGACCCCTACAAGCGCGGCAAGTTACCCGCCAATCCCAGAAGTGAGGCAACCCCAATCAACAAAGTGAATGGGCTACCCAGTACTTCATGGAATCCGGTAACTTGAGCACCCCACCGTGGGTCAACCTATACCCCTTACGAGTGCGGCGAATAGTCCGCCAATTCTAGAGTAAGGCTCTCTCCGTCTCAACGTCATGAGATGCGGGCCCGTTGCCCTCTAGAACCCGGCTATTCGAGCATTCATCCGCTGGGTAATCCTAGTACAGAAAATGAAAAAATATATATAAGGATAACATCGAGCTCAATCCGGTCGTGTCCCAAACAAATAATATACAAACTGGCAGGGACGACAGTTCTCATGTCGGACGCTCACCCCGCAATATCAAATGTACAAATGAATCTCAACTGTACAACTATCATTGCACCACTGGCTATCCACCATGACAATCCAACCACAACCTCAGCACAACACAGGACATCAACGTGAATGTCATGTTTGCAAACCCGTTTAAGAGAACATATAGCAGTTAGACGAGTTATACCGTTCTAATGAAATTCACGGTCACAGATAGTAATAAATGTACTGAAAACTTTAAATGGTGTTAAAAATAGCGACTTCGAAATACTCCGTATTGCCCCCAAACCAAAGATAACATAATATGCAATCTGGGCAAAAACAAACAATACCTAAAAACCAATATTCAAGAATCCAGAAAACACCAAAAATCCCAAGACCCAATTCCCAACAAAAACCGGCGGCGTCGGGTTTTTCTCCGATCTCGCCGGTCAAATTGAGGATTTTGGGTCTCATTTTTGGAGTGTGTGCTAGATGTCACAAGAATAGCCTTATGCAATTGTTTAAAAATATTTTAGAAGACTGAAAAATCAACAGAAACTTGAATATATTCTGTATGGTTTCGGAGTTGTTTTGCTTTCGTTACTTTAAATATCGTTTAAACTGCTAGTTTAGGGTTTATGGGTTGACTCTGATACCATGTTGGGTTATGCCAGCGGCCTGGCCATCTACCGTGACCGTTTGCGGAACAAAAATTTTCAAAACTGGCGTTAGAACAACCCGATAATCCGAATCTACCATAAACCTAAAGCTAGCAAACAAAGAGGAGTTTAGAATGGTTATACCGAATGTTCCGAGTCCTTCGGTCTTCTACCATCTTCCTAACCTCCTAGAGGCCACCATGGTCAAGCTTGATCGCCGGTCTCTCTCTATCGAAAATGATCCACCTGAGAATTTGTAGTTTGAGCTTCAACTTTATAGCCGAGATAACCAGGATACCTTGTTCGCTAAAGTAGATAGTCTAGAGGATGTAGAGCCTAGTGATGGATTAATTTGTCTTCTAACACCCTAGGTTTCTCAACACATGAGATTTTTAGGGTGGAGATAGAAGAAGAAGCTTGAGGATGAGAGTGTGAAGCAACCACAGAAAAATGGCTAAGTGTTGTGAAGCAAAGAAATGAATCAAGCCTCAAAAAAATATCTCACAACACAAATATCAAGCATGCCCAAATAGTGAACCATGAGTCACCCTATGAGCCATGCTTCCATAAATGCCAAGAACACCTCATCCTCCACCTCATTTAACCATTTAACAAAATGGTTAAGACAAAAAATGAGGTGGCATCTTCTAGAAGTAATATTGTAATAAATTATAAGAATACCCTCATCCGTATATACATATCCGTATCCGTATTCCGAAAAATACCAATACAAAGAGACGAAAATAATCCAATAATATAATACTAGAATCCGGTTTAAATCAAAACCCACTAGTATTGTCCATCCAAATCATGATACGTGCGCAAGTGCACGTATGTGATCGATCCCTGTCGTAAAACCATACAATATCTATATCGTTTCGTCCGAAGCAGGGAAATCCTCTGTGTGGGACTCTAAAGACTCGTCAATACACTGGCAGTGGGTTTAACCACAAGCACGTCAGCAGCACTAGCTGTACGTAACGGCTATCCAGGTATTGAGCGAAAGAAAGGCCGATGAGCAAACTCATCCGAACCCCTACTGAGCATGTTCGTGACAATCTCCGTCCGGTCTGTTTGTCTAAGAGTATCGCATATCGAGTCAGGGGATGGATAAAGTCAGATCCCTAATAACGCGATATTTCGTGTCGGTATGAAACCCATCACCAACTGAGAAACTACTGATCCAAATCAGTAATTCTCGACTACCTTGGCCAAGAATTTCTGGTGATGGCCACCCGTGCACTACGCGACATCAACCCCTAATACCGGGAGAGACGAAGACGATCCGCTCACTGCCTCTATGTGGCTCGGGACTGTACCCAACTAAAATCTGTTTGCACGACTCTTTTGAGCCGTGATAGGGTAGTAATCAAAGCACAGTAGGAAGTTACACGAGACAAATGACGATCTCAGGTCGACAGACTAATCTGTAAACATGTCACCTGGAAACTGCTATCTGACAATAGGTATAATACCAACCGGCATGTTCCCAGTGAGTCCGTCCAGTGTACTTATAATCCAATGAGCACCTGTATACTATCTTAGGTGACTAGCAGACACCAATGGCTTGTGAGACCGGCCACCGTCCCTCGTCGGGGACTCGATAAGTACACACTAGTCTACTTTGGAGTATTGATGTCCAGTCTCGATACTCGCACGACTAAGGACATTTAAGGATGTGTTTATAAACCATCCAGCTCCCAAGAATATGATCGCCATCATAATGCTGGTAGTCACGCAAGAATCATATGGGCTCTATCAGTATGTAATAGTGATCTGTAATACCACATAATGCATGTACATGATTATAAAGACAAACCAGATAGCATACTATTATTTTGAGTAAGACTGTTCTACCCGTATAGGTGCTTCGTCAATCATCATAATCACCTGCCTGCGATTACAATAATTGTCTTGAGTGCACTATAGCCAACACTTTTTGCCATAACTCTGGAGGAATTAATGTAGGTTGTATTAATGACATGCCTACTCCCGTATCTATATAAGCATGTATTGTTATGGGTTTATAGTTTTCACATATTATTGTAATTTTTATATAGGTTGAATTTCTAGATGTCGTAAGGCTAAGTCTTTCTAAAGTATATATTAATTTTTCATATCTAGGTATATTGATATCTCCTAGTTTCACAGTTTGTGAATTTATTAATAATGGTCATAATGGTTCTATAAAGATTATTCCCAATAATAACTCTTTTCCCGTATCGTCGATTCTATCATCTATTTACACTTCTATATCATATATATGTGGTTCTCCTTTAACATCAATTAGCATTAATTGTATCATAGTCTTTTCCGTTAATCAATATATTTTTCCTTCATAATTTTTTAATTTATATGGCGGTGCTACCATTCTTTTATCTAATGGTACATATTTAGGATGTATATGGGAACTACACGCCCTTGTATCTAATAATACTTTAATTTTTTGAGTTTCTACATATCATTTTATGTAGTATTGTTTATAACTTCATAGTAAATTTACCGACTTTCTTGGAGGTTCTATTATTTCTCCTATTTTCTGTTTTCTTTTGTCTCTTGAAACAGTTAGTCCAGTTGGATAAGAATTATATTGATATTCCTTATCTTTTAATTTTAATCTATTAAGTCTACTAATTGTTATTTCTTGTGGTACGTCCATTTCATTATCATTTAATTGTTTCTGTTCAATTGCTTCGCATATATTGTTAAATAAAGGTTCTATTGTTGTCACGTCTCGTTTCCCAAATAACGGAATACGAGGGGTTGATAAGGCCTGCCATGCTCCTACGGTCAAGGAATATCCTGCCGTAGTCACACTTCGGCTTCTAGCATTACGTGGTAATCAGTAATCAATGCACAGGTAATGAGAAATGCAGACACTAATCTATCAAAAGGATATAAGAGATACCAGATAGGGATCAAGAGAAAGACAGTGCTGGCATGGCTGATCTGGATGTCCGCGATATTCTCGAGGTACGATCGATCCTGATTCGAGCTAAGTCCACTTCTCACTCTGAGCATGCATACTCAGGTCGTCAGAGCGACACAATAGCAATATTTATGAATACATGTGTAAACACGTGCAATAATGATGAACATGAAATAGTAAACATGGGGTGATGACATGAGCATGAATTATCGGTACAGGTAAACAGTAAAGCAGGTATATCGAATCAGTAATCAATGTATGTCCATGTCACTAAATCTATCAGTCTCTAAGTCTCACTGTTCAGGTCGCTAAACTTATCGTCAGTCCAAGTGTGAGAGTCAACCACGCAGGAGTATCTCCAACCTAAGGGTAGGGCCCCAGGGCAAGGGAACACAGGCCCGAATCACGCTCACGAATAATCAGTAATATCATCCATATGACTCCCAAAATCGCTGTATATGCCGGCAATGGGACTTCCGAGATTCCTTTGAACTCACACTCGAACTACCCCACACCCATGGTCTACATCAAAGCCCGACCATGAACCCAAATACTAGTCGCTCCATGACAAGTCTACGCGAGAACTGAAGACAGGGTCTCCATCAAGCATGGCTCGACTGGTATCCAAGATAAATGGACAGTATTCGATGTCTTACCTATGACACTAATGCAAGTGCTCCATAACCGTCCCACGCCAGTTATAGTTACACTTACATATGCCCCATAGGCGTCGGCAATGCAATAATTTAACTGGTTCTGTTGATTGTGTACAAGTACGTGTCACTTATTCATTCACACTTTAAAACTAACGTACTTGCCACAATCTAATCATTAATACTTATCACCGGGTAATGCACACGATCACTAGGTTATCAATGCTTCATGACCACTATTCAATGAGGATATAACCGCTACATGATATGATGAAAATGCAATTAATTATGATACGAATAAAACATAGCAGCCAGTGTCATACCACTTGCAAAATTTACTATAAAACATACGTGCAGAATTTAGCGAAACAATATAAAAGGGGTAAGCAGTATGTTTAATTATCTGTCCATCAAAATTGGTTTCGTGTCAATCCGGTTTCAGGTTCGCTGGTTGTGTCCATTTCATTCTAAGTGTTTACTGC
Organism: Agapanthus africanus; assembly: GCA_030015575.1. Lineage (NCBI taxonomy): Eukaryota > Viridiplantae > Streptophyta > Magnoliopsida > Asparagales > Amaryllidaceae > Agapanthus > Agapanthus africanus. The sequence goes on along the minus strand of CM057338.1, from coordinate 385,107,800 downwards.
TGGAAATCCAATTTCTGAACCGGAAGTCCGTTTCGTAACACGTTTTAATCCCAGTTGAGATCATAATTAGGTGACGCTACACTTGGATAATATTTAGGTTTAACAGTTAGGTTTCCAATGTATCAGACGGATCGATAATATTCGCTATATACGAGTTTAATATCAATGTGTACAAACTATCACTGCAGAAAACTGCAGGATATGTCGACGATCTAAAATACTTTTAAAATAAGAAACATTAATTAAATTAAATGAAACTAACACCATTATTTAGATGACTTGATTATCTACGCTATGATATAGGACTCCGCATTTTTTTTTTCAGTTTTATGCAGGTATGTACAGGTGCTTAAATTCAGGTTCCCCCCGTAGAATGCTTTCCGGACTGCAGTCCAGAGCCGCATCCTCCTTCATTTTTCAGTGTCATAAAATTGCGATCTTCAATAACTAATTACATAGGGTTATAGGTTATCTAATTAGGTTCGATACGAGTCCTAGAACACCATGATTAGATTTATATTTAATTAACTATTAATTTTACAACATGATATGTGCGGTGATTTCCAGATTTAGCGTCGGTTTTCGGGGATACCATTTCAATATAGAAACGTTAACTTTTAGATCCCAACATGTAGTTAATTATCAGTGCACGATCTATATATCACGAAACGGGAGTTTTAATTGACCGACATATATATATATATATATATATATATATATATATATATATATATCCAAAGGTGATCATCGAGTTTTTATAATCATAACTATGGGGTTTTTTAACAATTTATCACATATACACATATAAGTATATTTAAGTATATGTAGCATGATAGCAAGTTCAGAACTTGCCTGGCGACGGCGCAACGACGGCGACACTGTAGAGGTGGCAACGACACGAGCACCAGCAACACAGCACTAGCACGGGCAGCAAGCTCGGTGAGATGGGGTGCTTGGGCTTGAAGTGGAGCTTGGGTTCAGCAACTATGAGGCTTGGCTTGACGAGGCGACGACGGTGGTTGCAGCGGAGCTGTCGGCGGCGAGGGGCAGCGGCAGTCGTCGAAGATGGGTGGCAAAGCTTGGAAGCTAGGAGAGGGGCTCGGGACAGTGGGGTTACAACGATGGCGGTGGGTAAAGAAGGTGTTGGCGGTGGTCTTGGTGATGGTGTCTCGTCGAAGGTGGCAGCGGGATGGTCGGCCACTACAGAGGCGGGTCGCGCAGGGGAATGGGGCTGACGGAGGTGGCGGCGAGAGGAGGGATAGCCGGTTGCAGTGGCCTCGTCGGTGACGGAGCGGGGTTGCAGCGGGTAGTAGGCTCAGTTGCAGTGGAGCGAGAGGAGTGAAAGAGAATGTGAGCGGCAAGGGGATCTTGAGGAACAGTTAGGGTATGGACGAGTTCGTGACGACGTTGGAGAGGCGCGGGTCTCAGGGGGTGAGTGCGAGCGTGGGGGAGAGCCGTTAAGGAAGCAGAATTCATCGTCGAGGCCGTAGGGGCGTGGGCGCGGGTCGATGGGATGTGGGCGTGAGGAGCGGGGAGTTGGCGAGAAAAGCACGCGGGGTAGTTGAGGGACTGGGCGCGGTCGTCGTAGCCATTGGGGAGCGGGTCTCGCGGGCGTGGGGCTCGCTGCGCGGAGGCGTGGAAAAGAGCGGGAAAGGGAAGCTGAGGGGAGAAGGAGGGAGTGCGGGTCGGGTCAGGTGTGGGTTCGGGTTGAGTGAAGGGTGAAGGAGATGGGCCTGGACTTGACAAGAATTAGAAAAATAAAGGTTAGGGTTAGGAATGGGCTGGGCTTTGTGCAGGGGTTTGGCAAAATTTTTAGAAAATAATAAAAGGGCAGGGTTTGATAGTTAGGGTTTTAAGATTTAGGTTAGGAAATTAAAATTTGATATTAAACTTAGGAAATTTTGGAAAAATAATAATTGTAAAAGTTTGAAATAGAAATTTTGAGGAAAGTATTTATTTAAAATACGAAAGATATTTATAATGGAACTAGGTATTACAATTGTAATTCTATCATTTTGGTATTTGGTCATAACATGATGGCCAAAAGAATAAGCATACGCTAAGCAAGCTGTTATGCTAAAGACTTTACTTCCTAGAGGTATTTGTATATTATTTAGCTGATATTCTAAAGACAAAGTTAAGTCTATATTTTGATATTGTAGACTTACTTCATAATCTGGAAATATGGTAAATATTAGTTTTTTATAAACTAAATTTTCATATAAAACTCCTTACAATGCATCATTAGTATCTTGTAGAATTCTGTTGTCTAGTATTCATATCTTAGTAGGTACATTTACCTCTTCTCTAAAATATGGTTTTGCTATGATTTGTACAGCTCTTAATTGTACACATTTTACTTTATCAACGATTTTTTTACTTAAATATTTTAATTCTTTATTTATCATTTTTCTTGTTAGCAGTTTTAACGATGTTTGTCCTTTAATGGTTTTTATATCTATTGATTTTTCCCAGTGCCTAATTACATATTTAGTTTCACTTTTGAAGTCTATTAGAGGTATATAGTAGATTTTATTTGAAGTTAGATTAAAGTTTTTCTTCTTTCTGTCTTGATACTTCTTTTCATCGAATATTAATATCTTGTCTAATTCTTACTGATTATCTATTATTTTCTCAATTTCTGTTGATTCTTCATTAGAATTTTTGTCTAAAAATGCTAAACCGGTTTCCATGTTTACTGTATATTCTTCTAATTCTAGAGATTTTATAGATCGCATTTCATCATCCGTAGAGGATAAAGAAATATCATCATTCTCATATATTTCTTTTGGCTTTACTTGTAAAAGTTTTATTATCTTTCTTTTTTGTCTTAACTTTATTTATCATGATCATATACTTTTTTCTTCGTTATCTATTTAGGAGGGTTTTTAAATATTAATTCTTCTTTGTCATTAGGGTCTTTAGTATTTATTGCTTCTATCGTAGCTAGGGTTGCTCTGTCTAATCCGCTATTCATGTATATATATTCTATTTCAGAGTTCGAAGTGCTTGAATCTTAACTACTGGAATATTCTTCACTTGAACCGTCTGTAATTATCTCATAATATTCGTTTTGCAGATCCGTTAATTTCTTTATCGGTTCGTATGTTTCTTTAAATTCTTCAAATAACCTTATCATTTTGTGATTTATCGTTTTTGGACAGTTTGACCTGTAATGACCAACTTCATTACATGTCCAGTATCTACATTCTTTAGGATCTTTCTTATTTTTGATATCTTTTTTCTTAAAGTATATTTTTCTTGGCTCATATTTTTTACTTTTTCCGAATTTATATTTTTTTTATCTTTTGAATGTTTATATTTTCGTTTGTATATTTTCTATTTTCTTTTGTACCGTTTTTTATTATAGGATTTACTATTACAGGATTTACATCCTATTGGGTTGGTTATGATATCTTATTACAACATAACCCTTTATATATCCTTTTTGATTTACTCATTAACTGGCTTTCTCTACACCATTCATTTATATTCTTTTTTGCAAAATATATTCTTTTTCCTAAATTATCCACTTTATCTTTATTATAGGTTTCTTAACTGTTGTATAAACGAGTTCCCCATGGTTTTGGGAGCTTAAGATAATATGTTAATAGCATTCCCTGATCTTCGGTCGTAGGTTTGCATTGATGGTAATATTTTTGGAATGCATATGTATATTCCTCAAAGTAACACATATCATATATAGATAATCTTTCTAGTAATTATTTAGCATCAATAGCCTTTTCTTTTTTTCCGTATCTGGATCATTGTATATTTGTCCTAAAAATTCATATTTTATGGATTTCTTGAAGTTTTCTATTAATTCCATGGGTTCTAAAAGAGTTTCTCCTTTTAAAGAACCTGTTAAAAGATATCTCTTCGAGTTTCCTGATAGGATTTTATACCACGCATCTACCATTCCTGATAATTTTGTTTCAATGGTTTTTGACTTTTGTTCTGATGTAAATGTTTTAGTTTGTGCTTGAAATATTAATGCATGAGCCCACATGTCTATTATTTTTTCAGGATTCTTTATACAGCCTATATCTAATATAAATCCGTTAGGTCTCATGAATTCTTGAGGGTTTTCTTTTGGTTTGAATTCTTCATTCTCTTCTCTATAATATCTTTTCTTGTCATATCTAGTATTTCTTTTATCTATATGCTCGTATGGATTGAAATAAGATGTCGAGGCTTCATCCATATATCTAGTTGGTTTTATAGTAGGGGTTGTTTCGTAATTTTTGAGGACTGTTGTTCTGTACTCTTTATATTTTCTTTAGCTGTCAAACATGACATTGCTCTACAAATATCTCTTAATTCTTCTCCCGAAGCATTTTCCCATAAATCTTCTAATTCCGAGTAAGAATATCCATTATTTTTTTTTGTTCAATATTCATCTTTACATCAAAAACTCCTTCGTCTAGTGAAGGGAAATTTATTTGTTCTAAAGTTTGATTGAGATTAGCTTCTAATCTTTTAGCTAGATCGTTTTTAAGTGTTTCAATTTTATTATATAGATTGTTTTCACTTGAGTCTTCAGTATTATTCTTAGGTTTTATGATTCTTGCTATTCTATGTTGATTATATGTTAAAATATGATTATATATTGGTCATCCTGGAATAGTACCTTTTATTATGATAATTTTATTAGAGTCTATTTTTATAGATCTTATGTTTAGAAAATGATTTATTTTTATTTTAATATTTTCTAATTCTTTTTCGAGGTCCATCTCTTAATGACTTAATATAAGAAAGGAAGTTTTATTGTTTTGGTTTGATTTTTTGTCACGCCCCGCTTCCCAAAATACGTAAACACAGCACGTGACAGAGCCAACAATGCTACATGTGGCTAGAAATCATCCCTCCACAGTCACATTACGGCTGTCAATTGGATATCAAGAACAGTAAAATATAATCTAGCTAACATGTCCATCTGCCACAATAAATAAAATCAAGAAATACATAAAGCGGAAATGAATCAAGATTCAATAAACAATAGTATATGAGTCATGTTCCAATATGGGCTCATATTAATAAAATAAACTACGGAAGAAAAGAAACTAAACATCTCTAAACTAATCGTCTAGCTCCTCATTGCTTGACTTGCTTTCCAAAATACTCTTGATCTGTCTGCGATAAAATTAAAGAAACCATGCCATGCAAAACCTAGACGTCGGTGCGTCATAAATACCACAATAATAGTAATAACCAGGATATGATGCTATGATTAAATATGAATATAAATAATAAACACATATATAAATAGTGAGCTATATATATGTGATGTGTATCCTAAAATCTGTGCTTCTAGGTTATCTATTCTACAAGTCTTTGAAATCAATTAATGTGATTCTCATCGTAACTCAATAGTATATATCCCGTTCAAACCCCCAAAGGACCACGACACAATGATTATTCCGTCACGCCCGGAATCACGGCAAACAGTAAACGATGATTATTCCGCCACGTCCGGAATCACGGCAAACAATAATAATATCCTCTTGAATTACGTTTTGGTTACATTCTTGATTTCCCCCTTTCCCCCAGGTTTTGTGTTCAAGTCAGGTATTGACGATATAAATCTAATACCAACACAGGAACAATCAGGTACAGTTCTTGTTTATGTAGACAACAAGTCATGTCCATCAGGACAACAATCAGGATTGTCGGCATCAGCAATAAGATCCAAGTAACAAATCTGGTAGTGTGTCGTGAACATGTCATGTACTGTATATTAACCAAAATGGATACCAACGTAAATGTGTAATCAATATCGAAACACAATTAATGCCATGATGTATATGTATCTATCTGTAATAACCGTTATACGTCCATTACCATGTATGATACAATCTAGATAACATATTGAACTAATATAGTAGTATGATAATATCGTGATGTTCCGGCATGCAGCTGGATAAACTAGTATCAGTACGGATACAGACGAATGCTATAAAACTGTAAATCGGTAATTTCTGTTGGATAGTAAAACACGTGCATTATAATTTATCAAATAAATATTGATATAATAAACTAGCATGTTGCAAGTTTAGAACTTGCCTGATAGAATCTTACGTCGAGATACGGATGTCACGTTCCGACGTCGAAATAAAGTCACAACACAAAACTTACGCACGCAGGACTGGACTTGGCTGAGCAGCTGCGTGACGTGGTGACTGGGTTAGACGACGACGGTGGCTGGGTCGTTTGGATCGTCGGCGATGTGCGCAACTCCGACGAGACGGCCGAAAACGAAAAGAAAAGAAAGAACATAAGAAGAAGAGGAAGTTGCTGTTGGGGTTCTCTGGACTTGGCGAGTACAGAGGAGAGATAGACGATGAGGCCGACGGCGAGGTGGCGTCATCGTGAAGGGGGCCATGAGGTTTGAAGGTGATCGGGGAAGGAGCAAGGGTCAGTGTTGGTGATGTATGGGTATTCTGGGGTTGCTGGGGAGACAAGGAGGTGATGGAGGTGGTCGGTGGTGATGCGTTTCTGGTGACGAAGGGTTTCCAGCGAGGGGTGTTAGGTTCTTGATGTCAGGAAGGTTGGGTTAGGAGCTTGGGTCGTCGGGGAGAGGAGGAGAGGAGAAAGAGGAGGAGAGGGGAAAGAGGAGGACGATGATGGTGAGGGGACGGCGACGGGACGGGTTAGGGTTCGGGTGCGTGACGAGGTGAAGGAAGAAACGAAGGAGATGGAGAGTATATAACTTTATTATATATTTTATAATATATATATATATATATATATATATTATAGAGAGAAGAGGAGGTGGGGACAGGGATATAGCAGGGAGAGATAGAGAGAGACGGAAAGGAAGAGAAAGAGAGTTTTTATTATATAAAATAATTAATATATTATATATATTATATATAACAGTTTATACTATTAGTTTTAGAAAATATATTATATATATATTGTGGGATTTTACAGATAATATCAAATTACTCCAAATCTTACCCGTATCCCTTCAAAAATCTAGTTTTTCAATATGGAGAATATACGTAAGAATTTAAACCATAATGCAATATTTTACAATTAAAAACATATACCCCAAATACGGATCTACGTAAATATACGTTGCGATCAAAATACTAGTCTGTGTAACACTTAGGATATGAACATGATATATAGGTGTAACCACATGATATGGGGTAGTATGACATGCAATGCTAGATAATGAAATATATATCTGGGTTTTATATTGTATTTTAAAAAGATATATGGATTCTAAAATATATTATACATGTATATAAAATCTAGATTTGCATGAATACTCTGTACTAGTAAATATTTGATATAATCATGAACCATGTTGGGTTCAACCATGCGGGTCGGGTCGGATAATAACTATCCGCAACCCAAAATCAATAATAATAAAGAATTTTACCGCAAGATTTGAAATACCCCAAATATATATAATATAACAGTGCTAGGGTGTTACATTTCTCTTTGCCTTAGTTGCTCACTAATGTTTTTCAGGAGTTTCTTTTTTTGTTCCTTGTCTAGCTTTATTATTTGACAAATCTAAATTATAAGTTTTAACGAACTCCGAAAGATTTAGAATCTGGCCGGTTCTGATACCATTAATCCGAAGGGGTTCGAATTACTAGGACTGCTTCACTAGGACTTACACTAGGACTTATGCCTCCAGAAGAACTACAGAACTCTCAAAACACCGATGTAACTGGTTAAAGAAGAAATATTTTATTGAGGAAAAACTTCTTTCAAGCACACTGATTACAAATTCTCACTCCAGCACACTGATTATGTGTGTGTGTGTGAGTGTGAGAATAATGGAGGTAGGAGGCTTTTTCATCAGGTGGCGTCAAAAAACTCCACCTCCACCGTTTTATCTGACGATCAGCACCCATCATCTTCATCTTTATCATCTAAGATGTGGATACACCGAATTTCATGTGATGTTACCACCTTATCACCGTTGAATTAGTGGGTGCAAAATTAACGGTTTACCGACAATACAATTTTTTACATTGCTAATTCAACGGTGAAAAAGTGGTAAAATCACATGAAATTCGGTGTATTCACGTCTCAGATGATAAAGATGAAAATGATGGGTGCCGATCGTCGAATAAAACGGTGGAGTGTAGTTTTTTTTACGCCACCTGACGAAAAAGCCTTCTAGGGCCTCTTTCCTCCATAATTCAATATATATATATATATATATATATATATATATATATATATATATATAAGGAGCCTCTAAAAGCTTTCATTTGTATTTACAGACATCAGTATTCTGGATAGCAGCTGTACAACGTCTGGAGGAACTGATATATGCAATATTGGACCGATATGCAAAATGTTGCTACGATATTTCTCTTACTTGCCAAAAAAAATTCAAACAAGAATAGATATCTTTTCTTTCTTTGTCTAGTACACATCCGTTTACTGTTTGACTAGTATTTTCAATTCTCTGAAAAAAAACTGTATTAATCTGGTAGGAAGCATATGATAGGGTCTACTTCCTAGGTGGGAGCTTAAGTAGGCATTCTGGGAAGATTATTTCGGAAAACAGATACGAAAAATGTTTAGAAGTTAAGTGAATTGTACCGATACTAAAAAGAAGTTTTTTGAAAATGCAATATTGGACCGATACTAAAAAGAAGTTTTTTGAGGTATATTTATCTGAAAGAAATTGGAAACACAATTTGTTATTTTATTTTATTGTAATGAGTGTTTTGGAATTTATGGATGAAAATTTGACCTGACTTGACAGAATAGAGTCAGACAATAAGGCATTTAGTTCTTGAAAGACAGAAAGGAGTAAAAATGCGGACATTTCAATATTTTGGTCCATAAACCTAATTTTTCAACCATTCAGTAATTCTCCAGAAATAGGATAACGGATATGCTGTTAGACTTAGGAAATTAGGATCTTTTAAGAAAACCTTTTTTGATTGACATTATGTGTGATCTGTAGTTTCATCCTTTGATCTTATTGGTTGAAGAATGATTATGTTTTCTTTAAGAATATTTCTTCTTCTGTTCAACCTATAATCTTCTTCCCGCAGAACTTGTCCCTTACTTTGTTGCTTTGGAATGACAAGTATCAATTTAAAGTTCTTGCATGGATCTAGTTTCAAGCATCTTCTTGTGCTATTTCAATTATTAGACACTGCCGCAAAACTGACTATATGGAAACTTCTGTTTTATATCCCTTGTTTTTATTCTTCACAATTATCATGTATGGGATTATGTTATGCGATCAAATATTTTCACGCAGACATAAGGTTAGATCATGCTGTATTGTATTTTTCATAATTCTGCTTCCCCCTAAACTAGCAAAACTATGAGGTTCATTTACTCCCCCCCCCCCAACCCCCCAAATGTTTCAGCATTCATTTCCCCCCTTTGTCAACGTCTGCGGTTGCGACGATGCAGGAGCACCATTTTTCCTCGTTGCAACAAGAGACTGAAAAACTTTGAGGTGATATTGAGAAGATGCGTAGTGAGTTGAGGTATTTGTGGCTTTGTGATCAGTTATTCATACAATGAGGTTCATATTATTATTGTATATTAACTACCATATACTCTCTTTTTTCCCCTTAACTATAAAAAAACATTGCTGGACTTTTTCTATGCGAGGTATGAGATCGACAAAGTCACTGCTGGGCAACGCTTAGATCTGAACCTTGAAAGAGGGTAACGGATGTTGTCACCTTAATTTCTCTCTTGTTGTATGTTGGAAAATATATTTATTCATTATTTCATAGCAGCAGGAAGGAATTTTGATGTTACTTGATGATCCAGTGGGGTTTTTACTCTCATATTTTGTGTAGTAAGCTGTGAATACCCGGTTGAATATGTTATCCAATTAATGTGGTTATGATTGCTCCAATTTTCATTTTTCCAGAATGTTTTGCCCTTGTTTTTTTTAAGGTATATTAGGCCTCAACTTGATTAATTTTGTGGCTTATTTGATTATCGTTTCTATGATTTTAGATGTTTTAAATTGTGTGGTTAATGAAAATTGCAGCCATATTAGAGATGAGCTAGCCAAGCAGAATGCAGAAACTACTGATCTGACTAACAAGCTCAACAGGGTGAGGATCATTGCTAATCAAAATAAGGAATAAATGAGAGAAGCATCTTATATGCTTTTAGTCCTTAATCAATTTGCTTATTTTTACAGGAGATCCATGCATTGAGGGCTCAATTGGAGGCAGCAAAATACGATGTTATCAAGTATTGCATTGGTACCCTTGTCTCTATATCGGCCGTCTGCCTTGCCGTACTTCGTATTCTGATGTAAACAGCAAATTATTGATTCTTTGTTTGACCGAAATGACGTACAAAAAAAAGGGAAAAATGAGGTCCAACTCCCTAAAAGCAATAGGTTTAGGTTTCTCGTTCAAAAAATAATAGGTTTAGGTTTCTATAGTATATTTATTATTCTTTATGCCAGCGGTAAACTACTACATTTACCCTTTACCCTTGAAAGTGTTATATATATCTTTTAAAGTGCTACATTTATCGTATATTATATTGAAATAAGTCAAATGTAATAGATATAGTAATTTTACTAAAAAACGTAACAGTTTCATGTCAAATGTAGTATTTTAACACAAATGTAGTACTTTATAATATAAATGTAGTATTTTGAAAGATAACTATCGTATTTTAAAAGGTAAATGTGGTAGTTTATCTAAAAGGGCAGTGTTGGTATAAAGAATAGTAAATGTACTATAGGAACCTAAACCTATTGCTTTTTGGGCCAGAACCTAAACCTATTGCTTTTCTAAGTTAGTAAATTGGACCAGATGAGGAAATCAAATTCCTGATACAAACCATTGTTTTCTGAAACAAATTGTTGTTGAAGGTTGTAACATCTGGTAGGAATTCTTACAATTCTTTGTTAGCTTAAGGAAACATGCCTGTAAGTGATGTTAATTTGCGAGCATGTTATTTGAAAATGCTCGTCATGAGATGATGTATTACTGGTTGCTGACTTGCTAACGAGTGATGTGTTTCAAAAATTACTTAGTCCTGCTTTGGTTTATTGTTCATGCGTGACGTCTTTTTTGAAAATATATTTAAGTCTTGTGTATATATGGAATATATTCAGATGTGTCTAAAATCATTACATCAGTTGTTATCAGATATTGGATGCGTCATGTGATGCTGGTGATCTCTTCACAGTGTCCACCTTTATGTTGTGGTGCAAAAGATGAAGTAAAGATGTAGCAATTAAAACTCATTTGCGTCCTGTTATGGCAGGCTCTTTTCTGAAAGCTTGTATTGATGGTTTGGACAAGAAATTCTCAAATGCGGTGGCTGGAGTATTATGTTGCATTTATGGAGCTTATTATAATTTTTTCGCCTGAGCAACGTGGGTGAAGTCAAGCTGGTTTGAGCTTTCGATTTTAGAACAGCTATGTGAGTTCAATTTTCAAGTTGCAGGCCATGAAGTTTTGGTTAGGGATTGATTTAGGTTTGATCAGAGATTGAACCTACTAATGCAAATTCTCCCGGTATTGCTTAGCTGATGTTTGAAGCTGATGTTTGAAACGATGTATTATTATTATTCAGACAAGATGTTTTCAAATTATCAGAGAATTTTTCATCATACAAATATGGGGGTTGTCTTTTGGTAAACGAGGGATCATTGCTAAATAATATCTTAACGTTTCATCTACTTCGCATTTATATGACTTATTGATTTTTTCGCCGTGCCTAGATACCCTTACGTATAAATAGTATAGATTTTGTTTAAAATAATGATGGATTTGATGGTCACATGAAGGATGATGTACTAACTGTTTGTATTTTAGGATATATAAGTGCAGTGAAAAAATCAATATAAATGATATAAGTGCAAAGCCGGTGTGACATTGGGGTATTATTTAGCAATCAAGGAGGTAACCAAATTGGAATGTAGCAAGCCCTTAAAGCGCTAAAATGTACTTTAAGGTTGTTTAGTCATTAGTGGGAAAAAATTAATAATATTCAGTGTAATCTAGCTCGAAAACAACAGAAAAAACAAGGGGAAAATATGAGTTAGGAGTTGGAACACACTTCATCAGCGAGCTTAGAGGGATCTGATCCCAGCATTCAAACCCTAAATCAGAGATCTTCAACTCCCATGATCAATGGTGGCCCTCTACAACCTCTGCTCCCCTAAACCCTCACCATTCCCATTCCCATTCCCATTCCCTGGTCCCATCAAAATCAATGTCAAAATCAAAACTTTCAGTTGCAGCTCCAGCAAATGGGCCGATCGCCTCCTCCCCGACTTCCACTTCCCCTCCTCCTCCTCCACAGCCACCGTACCACCGCCCACGGCCTCGCCTCTTCTCCCTCTAATCCCCGCCTCCGATCGCACAGTTCCCCTCCCCATCGATTTCTACCAGGTGCTTGGGGCCGAGACCCATTTCCTGGGCGATGGCATTCGGAGGGCGTTCGAGGCTAGGGTTTCGAAGCCCCCGCAGCTGGGGTTTAGCCAGGAAGCCCTCATCGGACGGCGGCAGATCCTGCAGGCCGCTTGTGACACGCTCTCCAACCCTAGCTCTCGACGGGATTACAATCGCGGTCTTCTAGATGACCAGGAATCGACCCTCACCACCCATGTTCCTTGGGAAAAGGTGATGTTTGAATTGTTGCGATTGCTTTCTTGTTGTTTGATTCGATTGCTTGAATTTGGAATGGTGAAAAGTTTGAATCTTTGGGCTGAAAAATGTAGAATTTTGGACTGACATTGAGTATGCCGTGTTATTTGGAAACTTCAACTGGTTTGTTTGAAAGTTCTAGCCAAAATGTAGGTCAATGGTTGCTTGAAATTGATAGTGTATAATTCCTGGTGCTCGTATTAGTAACAGTCATTAGCCTTAGTTATTTAAAGTTTTAAACTAACGGATTTTGTTTTAAAACCTCCTATACACATGATTTGTTCTGAAAAAGCTTTAACAGTTTTTCGTCTTGATGGAGATTGTGGACATCTCTGTGAGCATTTACCACAATTCTATCATGGCCTGCATCCAAGAATAAATTAGTTTAGTCAGAGTTTAAATTTAGAGCTATGGTTACTAATGTTCATGATCTTTCCCTTTTTAACAGGTACCGGGGGCTCTCTGTGTTCTCCAAGAGGCTGGGGAGACGAAGGTGGTGCTGGAAGTTGGCCAGAAGCTTCTGAGGGAAAGATTGCCAAAGAATTTCAAGCAGGATTTAGTTCTTGTAATGGCGCTTGCATATGTAGATCTTTCAAGGGACGCAATGGCTTTGACCCCACCAAATTTTGTTGGATGCTGTGAGGTGCTTGAGAGGGCACTGAAGCTCTTGCAGGTAAATAGAAAATATAATCATCACGTAAACCTTGTCCCAACAATAAGAGCCGTGAAGAGAATTGATTGATGGACAGAAATGATCGAGAAGGTTATTTTCATATTAAAAAAAAGGATAAGTTTTGTTTTCAATCATTACTTTTGCTAGTTAAACCTGTGAATTCCAAATGGAAAATGGGGAAACTTTTACTTGAATCTTCTACTTATGGATGGGAAAGAAATGAACGACTGTTGAACCTGCATATATTGAAATTAAATAATAAATAAAAACCCTCAGTTCCAATACCTAACTGCAAGCTCACTGTTTGAGTGTTAAAATTCCGAGAAAGTAAAACTTATTCCTTAGCTGAAACCCAAATGAACCCTGCAATTAGATTTTGCAGCAACCAATAATGGCCCAACTAATTTGTTCTTTAGAAATTTCAGGCAGTTGTACTTGTTCCTGCTACTTTATCTTGTTCTTATGCAATATGAGATTATTTGAACTCAAGGGATAATTTTGCACGCTGGAAAGGACTCTTTGAGAAATACATATAGTTATGGGATGAAGCTATTGGATCTGTGAGGTCACTATTGCTATTGATCAACCTTCAACAAAGCATTCGTCTAACTAAAATTACAAAGCTTGGTTCACTCCATATTTACACTTCACCCTGTTCTTACTTGTCATGTACCTTTTCTTTCTTTGCAATCCTTTCCTTTCATGCTATTCCTCAAGAGTCTAAGCATCTCTCTCTCTCTCTCTAGTTGCTCCCTAGGAAAGTATGGATTTCATGACTAGCTTATGTAAAGTCCAAGGAACTTCTTCTTTGTAGAAGACATATATGGCTAGATGAGAGATTAGGCGAGAGTGGCAGTGAGAAGTCCGTCGGATCGCAAAAAGGGAAAATACTATACCAATATACGAGAATAAAGCCACATGAAAAAGCAAAGAAGAAAGTGCATTGCTTATTTAATTTACCAACACCATGAGCAGCGCCTACAAATTTGAATCAGATTAATATGTTATAAGCCTAGAACCCTGCGGTACTGTAACTGCTGTTGCCTGTTCCACCTAGCCTCCTAATGTAAAATAAGATCAAAAAGGTGCAAATAACTTACTGTTGTCATGTAGAATTATATTCTTTGAGAAAAAGAGAGATAGTCCTATGTTTTCTTAATAGCATTGTGCAAATGAAACCATTCTATACTAATACCAAGTAACTAAGTTAGTCTACTTGATATAAAATAGGAGGAAGGGGCAAGTAGCCTTGCACCAGAACTAAAGGAACAAATCGATGAGACCCTGGAAGAAATTACACCTCGTTACATTCTTGAACTTCTAGCTTTACCCCTTGATGAGGAGCATCAAATGAAGCGGGATGAAGGCCTTCGTGGGGTGCGCAATATATTATGGACTGTCGGCAAAGGAGGTGCTTCTGTTATTGGAGGAGGATTCACTCGTGAAGATTTCATGAATGAAGCATTCTCTCGCATGACAGCTGCTGAACAGGTTTGTGATGACCAATCGATGCTTTACTTTATCTTTCCTGTTTATACAAAATCTTTAATAAAACTCCCCAGCAATTTGCTTTTGTTGTTGAAAGGTTGATTTATTTGCTGCAACACCAAGTAACATACCAGCTGAGAGCTTTGAAATCTATGGGGTGGCCCTTGCTTTGGTGTCCCAAGCTTTCTTGGACAAGAAACCCCATCTTATAAAAAATGCGGACAATCTCTTCCTCCAACTTCAGCAGACAAACATCACCACGATAAGCCCTTTCCCTGACTACAGCATGAAAACCAGTCACACCCTAGACTTTGCACTTGAAAGGGGCCTCTGCTCACTGCTTGTGGGAGATCTTGATGGATGCCAGTTCTGGCTGGGCATTGATAGTGAGAACTCACCTTACACAAATCCATCTATTGTAGAATTCATCATGGATAACTCGAACGTTGACGCTGATAACGATCTTCTCCCTGGGTTGTGCAAGCTGTTAGAAACTTGGTTTGTGGAGGTAGTTTTTATAAGATTTAGAGATACTCAAGATTTACACATCAGGCTCGGGGATTACTATGATGACCCCACTGTGTTGAGGTATCTTGAAAGACTCGAGGGAGGTGGGGGTTCGCCTTTAGCTGCAGCTGCTGCTATAGTGAAAATTGGTACCGAAGCTAGAGCCGCACTTGGGAACATGAAATCAAGTGTTCTTCAGGCATTGCAGAAAGTTATTCCTTTGGGCAGCACAAAAGAGAGGGTGAGTAGACAGGAACGAGCTGATGGGTATGACTCTGTATACGACATGGAAACTGAGGAACCTATGGAGAAAACCAATCAATATATTTTAGGAGCCAAGTCTGAGGCTTCTAACGACCTCAATCCTGAAGATCCAAGCATGCAAGATTTGAGATACCAGATAAAAGATACAGGCATGAAGCTTATGTGTTGTGGTGTGGTGGTTGGAATATTGACTCTAGCTGGCCTCAAATATTTACCAGGGAGGAATATCTTTCCAGTTTCCAGGAAGGAACCAAGCACACAAATGGTTGCAGATGTTGCCATTCAGGGTAATTTTCATACTTTTGGCGTATTTCTTCTATTTTATAACTAATGTGAACCCTAGAAACAACCATAAACTATGAGTTGCATATCCTAGGTTTGCAGTATGAGTTGCAGATCCTAGGTTAAAAGAATAAGATATAGGTGGTGCTTTCTAATGTTTTGTTGAGTTTCATGCAAATGCTTGTATGCCCCTTTATTTATTAAAAAAAACCGATCATTTTTGACATAACAGTTTGTTGGTCTCATTATGCTTAAGGTCCTGTTTTATTAGGTTCTCTTTCTTTCTTGTGTTGAAATCTCATTGTTATGGAATGCAGGGCAACCAAAATGGGCTAAAAATTTGTTTCTTCCATACCCTTTCATAAATTAAGAGTTGAAGGTTAAACCTCCTGACAGAAGTTTTGGTTGAGAGCATGCCATTGTTTTTCAAATTTGTTTTGCGTCATGATGTAAGAGTAGCATAGCATTCTTTCTTTTTATGGCACACCTTATGTCCCAAAATTCACTTCCACCGTCAATCTGATGCATATGATAAACTGGGAATGTTTATATCAGGTATTCCTTCCTATGGATTCTTTTCCTTTTTAGTACAGTTGCGGTCTCTTGATCATTTGGACCTGTTGATAAGTTTCTAGAATGCCCTTCATTTCTGCTACCCTTGAGTGCTACAAGACAGATTGTTTTTACATTTGAATTTCTTACTGTTTAGTTTATTATTCATTTACTACAAAATAGGAAGTAGTTTGAAGTAAAAACTTTCTTTATCTTCGGGAGGGGTTATCTATTCTTGTACCAGTCTTAAAGTCGATGTAGTATCCAGAATATTCAGGTCTAACTCAGATTTTGGCAGAAGTAATGGAATAGGTGTGTTGTAAGGCTGTATGGGTGTTTGCGGCATCTGACAAATATGGATTTTTTAATCAACTCAATCTAATAGGACAAATGCCGCCTCTTCTCTCCCAGATATGTTACTGAAATGTATTAATTAGTAGTGAGCTCGTCGATTGATTCTTAGCATATATATGGGTGTCTTGTATCCCCACACTGCTTTATACAACTGCAACACTTCTTCAATAATTAATACACCCGCTGTATAAATTGAAGACGCATCCTCTTACTCCCGCTTAGGCTGATGGCGATTGACCTCACATATTGGTGCACATAAGTGAAAAAAGCTGTAGATGTTAGTCACTCGAGCATATATTAAGCATTTACGCACATGATATTCACTTCTGATAACACCATGTTTCCACGGTCATTATTACTAAAGCTGACATTCGCTGTTCTTTCCTCATGGTTCAGATTCGCCTACGGAGGAAACGTCAGCACAGGACATACCTAAAATGGATGCAAGATTTGCAGAAACTCTTGTAGGCAAGTGGCAGAACATTAAATCCCATGCTTTGGGACCTGACCATTGTGCTGCAGAACTTCCAGAGGTGAAAACTTGCTCCTATTCTCTTTCTGCGGTCACTCAATGACTTGAACTTGAGCATCGATGTGCGAATTTGTGATACCTACTCAGTAGTATGCATAACAGAAATCTCCCCAAAATGCCAGTCTTAGGCAGATCCTTTAGCGAGAAATTGTATCAATGCATCAGGAGAGGTTCATTTACAAATTCTTTTTTTAACAGAGGCATAAAGTAGTGGTAACTTCCTGGCCGTTTTTTCTAAGAAAAATAAATTTTGGTCAAGAACACTAAATACATTATGTATTAGCTTAAAAACATAACATTGAATGTTAATATTTAAATGGGTATAAAGCCTTCTTTGCATGTGGTAATTATCTTTAAAAGCATTTTGCAGGTTTTGGAGGGCCGAATGTTGAAGATATGGATGGATCGTGTCACAGATACTGCAGAAAAAGGTTGGTCGTGGGAGTACACTCTACTAGGTGTCACAATTGATAGTGTGACTGTGTCAATGGATGGCCAGCATGCAATTGTGGAGGCAACAATTGAGGAGGCAGCTCAGTTGATCGATGCTGCAAATCCTGAGAACAAAGATTCATATAGCACGACATACACAACACGCTACGAAATGGCGTATTCAACTTCAAGCTCGGGCTGGAAAATAACCGAAGGCGTTGTTCTCAAATCGTTGTAGTGTCTGACGTTGGCGATATCTGTAAAACCTAATTATCTTTCTTTTGCTGTAAATAGTTCATCTTTTCCTTTTTGTTCCAGTCGGTTGTTTGAATCTTCGTAAAACTTATATCCAGATGAGTAAGTCATGATGGAATCCCCTTTATTATGAATTGATATCTCATAGAGATATGGATATGTTCATTGTATGTGGAACAAAGTGAAGTACTTGCAAGAAGTGATTATTACCAAAGTCATGGGACTCAAATAAAGAATGAAGGTGGTCCGTGAATTTCTGCATGTTAGCCATGTGATGATCTGCTTTGATCATGTGCCTTTGATTGTGCTTCTTCCATGCAAGAATATTTGCCTGAATAAAAAAAATTGAGTGTTTTTAAAAATGTATGGGTGCAGATTCTGAATTAAGTTTTTGAAGGAGCTATTAAATCAACATAAACAAACGGATATAAAAGGAATTCAAATACAAAAATACAGGACGTATCGACGGAAATGAAATTGCGCGTGTTCGAATGGATCAAAGAGATTAAGGTTCCTCTACAAACAATTTGAGCTAAAATTAATCATTGTTCCTGTACAATTTAAACTATCCATGAAGTATAAGGCCTAAAAATTTGGATTATACAGGGACAAAGCCAGTAAAAGTGGAATGATGCTGCCCATTTTGAAAACATATTTTTTGTAGCAAGTCAATGCTCAATGTGACTACTACATAAGAATTTCAGTGAACTGACAACATCATGCAGCATAAAAACTTCGCAAAAATAACAAGCATAGCAGCATATAAAAGAAAAATAGGCAACACCAAGTATGCAAGTAAACGTAGCGATACAAAGAGAGATGACATTGGAAGCCTGAAGCCTGTTCGCTTTTATTTGGTCAAGTGAGGCAAGAGCTATGCAGTAACTATATACTATATAATGTTTTGTTAATCTCAGTTATTTTACAAACCATATCTACACTCATATCAATCAGAACAAAAGAATCACAACAAATAATCAGATATGAAAAATAAACTCAAAGCCATGGCGTAAGTGGAGCTTATCTCTCCAAAATTAGCATCGTCTCTGTCATCTCCGTGAAGACGCGCCGCCATTCTTCCAGCTGAATGATCTACGATGAGTGAGCTGTGGTGTGAAACTAAGTCCAAACATCTCTTTGGGAACCGACCCTGCAGGCTCTAAAAATCCGAAGAGTTCGGCCACAAGCATTGTGCTCACTTGAACATGCTCCATGTCCTTGGTCTCAGTCCACACTCTCCTAGAGAGCTGCTGCCTCCTCTGCTTCGAGTCCAATGTGATGCCCCACTTGGTGTAAAGATTTTCCCTTTTGGCTACTGACAACCTCCTCATTAACCTGCACTACTTCTCCCTCTCTCGCCGAAGATTTCTTCACACTACACGGGGGGGGGGGGGGGGGGGGGGGGGCATTTTTCACACAGCAAAAAGGCAAGTACCAAAATATATACACACAAGTAAAGGTACAAGCCCAAACTACATAATATAGTTACAGTTTATACAAATTGCAACTGAATCTATCTGATAACTACAATATTTTGATCGATGTAGAATTGCCCAAAACTTACAAAGTTAAATATTTGGATGCCAGTATATTTAGAGCTTAAATTAACTCCCGGCAATATTTACTGCTTTTATTTAGAGTCTAATGCACAAAACACCCCTGTAGTGTCACCCATATGACACTTCTACGGTGGTACCCACTGAGTAATTTAATAGACCAACCTTCTCATATCCAGCCCTAAACACCTCAAATTATTGTATAATTTAACTACAGAACCTGTTTGTGTTGTTTACAGTAGAATTTGATTTCATGGATCACCTGAAGGGTGCAAGTGCAATATGAGGAAACTACAGGGGTGTTGTGCGATTACCCTCTCTCTCTCTCTCTCTCTCTCTCTCTGTGTGTGTGTGTGTGTGTGTGTGTGTGTTAAGCCTTTTAGAAATGTAGATCACCTATTTCGGCATGCTAACAAAAGCAGTAAATGGTGATGGCAGCAAACTCATAACTATGTTTTGTTCTGAAATGAGAAGAAGTGAGAGCATAAGAACAAGGCCATACCTTAACACGTGGCTCACGCTCTCTTCTGCGGTGTTTTTATCGAGACTTCCTTGAGAGGAGAAGTTTCTTAGAAAAGATAGCCTCCGGTGCTTGACTTCCATGTAAATAGAGTCTGCTGGATCTCCTTTGATAAGAAGAAAGAAGAGACTCCCGTGTATTAAAGAGATATTGCATTCATGCCAGAGCTCCACTATTTCTTGTTGCTTCTTCTCGAATTCCAATTTCCATCTAGACATAGATTCCGAGGATTTTAATACCAGATCCAGGCATACATCCTTTATGGTTATCTTAATTCCGGAGTCATTATCGGCTATGTACTCCACTTCCTCCACTTCCTGAAACCAAAATAAAAGTAGCAGACCAAAAAAATTTGGGGGGGGGGGGGGGGGGGGGGGCTTTCAGGATCACGTATATCACTCAAAATATAAGGATTAACAAAAAGGATAGACTCACAACTATTTGCAATGCTTTACTAATATTCATGAAATATTATCCAATTAACCAAAAATAAAATTGTCTACCATTTAAATGTAAAACAAAGGGCAACTGTTTGATCATGCACTGCGACTGAAGAAACCTGATATGATGACTGATGACATTACAGATACAGACAAACAACTGTGTATTTGTCCGTATATATAAATAAATTAGAGATAAGCACTTTGTCATTGTTCTTGTTTTGGTATATGGAGAAGACTTTTACAAATCCTAATATGTAACCAATGGACAGTCAAATTAGAACTATAGTAGAAACATATGCTATCAAAAGAAATTAACATATAATGCTTTAGCGACGTAAAGTTATATTTGATTCCTCGCCTGATTATCAGAGAGTTCGAGTTCTATCTGATAATGGATTTGGGCCATTTCGTTTAGTCCATCAACTGATTTAGAGACTCTGGCAATGGTTCCATCATGCCACATCTTGGTATTCTGCGGTTTAATAGCGTCATTAGAACCACTCTCTTCAAAATTCTCTGATCCATCTCTTGAATGTTTTTCTGTTCGGCACCATATTTGATCACGGCAATTTTCTTTTCAGACTCGGCATGTTTTTTAGGCAAATCTATCAAGAAATTTTCGGGTGGTGGAGTATTAATAGTTTCGTCTACCTCTTCAAACCAAAGAGAAGATGCACTGGTACTTAAACTTGCCCTGCAGCATCTACTTCTAACTAGTGGTGAGCATTTAGAGTTACTGAAGTCTCTTGTCGATGGCAATGGGGCTAATTCATTTTTCAGATCGTCTCTCCTTTAGTTTTTGGTTCATGATCATAGCTCATTATTGTCTCTCCTTTGGTTTTTGGCTCATGATCAAAGCTCATAATTGTCTCTCCTCTAGTTTTTGGTTCTTGATCAAAGCTCATTTTTGTCTCCCCTTCAGTTTCTGGTTCATGATCAAAGCTCTATTTGGCATGAGCAGTCAGAGATGGAGGCAGCAGACTGTCAGTATCCTCATTCAAGAGAACGTAATCTTCGATTTTATTCAAGCCCGGCTTGATCATCTCGATACAGCAGACTTCTTTACAGTTGTCTTCAAAATCTGGAGATGCTAATGGAGAGATCTTTTAATGCCTCATAGAAGTAGGAGTACTTGCTGAGTGATATAGAGGTGAATTTTTTCGCCTCTGATTTGAGAGAAATCCGAGTAATTGAAAACTCTGGAGTTTGGTAAGAAACCCCTGATGTCTCAGACTGGGTATCATCGTATGAGATGGGTGCATGAGACATCGAGGATTGACTTAATTCCTCCTAAAATAAGTAGAATAATTGAGTTAGAGAATGCAAATTCTTTTCGTACTCGAGTTTCAGTTACTTAAAATGAAACACATAATACCCATTGCCCTGAAGCTTGATCATCCCCAACTGCTATGAGCAAATCTTCTAGTCGAGAGTGAGCAAGATCTCGTTGTTTCATTAGCTCCTTCGTCTCGCTCTCCATCTACAGTTAATGATAACAATCATATAACAATACCAAAACAATAACAAGTTTTAGAAGATTATTATTTTAACTACCCTTTTTATTTGGGCCTCTTTTCTCCTTTAATACATCGGAGGAACGTGTCATGGATGTTGGCCCCATGTATTTAAGTTCATTCTCGAGCCGAGAGAGATCCTTTTGCAAATGCTTTACCAATGCTTTATCAGAAATGACCACATTAACCTGTGCGCTTGTGACCACATCTTTGGCACAAATTGCAAATTGAAGGGTATTCCTCGACTGTTCCATGTGGCTTCGAGCAGGTCTCATCGTGCAAATGATGGCAGTTCTCGCGTTTCCTCCCAAGGAAGATTGCAGTATGCGTGTCAGCTTCGAATCTTTATATGGAACATGCCCATTTCATCCCTTGCTGTATTCAAACGAAACAGAAGAAAAAATGGTGAAAAAAATTCACGTGTTTTTCAGTCGATGAAGAAAGAGGAAGTAGCTAATGCAGCAATTATGAAGGAGATTTTTCCTAGAATTCTATCATTAACCACACTATCTGATAATATTTATCCAGTTATAGCATGATTGACGCAGTTCAAACAACCAAAATCGCTATCTAAATCAGAGCAAAAATGCAGAGCATATACAACACTGAATCATGAAGTTTTGGGATCTTGGCTCATAAAGCATGGATGTGACATTGACTCATATACTGTGCTACTTATTTTAAGCAGAAGAAAATTTATGCATAAAGAAAAATCTCTCAGATGGTAGATTCTGATCAAAATAAAACACTTTATTTGCCCCCCCAAAAAAACCAGCATACTGGCCGCAAAATTTAGGAACAAATATGTTCAGAAAGTGCAATAACTATGTTTATGTTATGAAGTGGATAAGTCGGTAGCAACCGTAGCTCACGACTAACAGTTCCCAGAGTAAGCAAACTTCTATTTAAGTGACAGCCTTCTTTTAGCCTGGAGCCCGCAGTTAATGCCTGGGAAGCTCGTTCACTCCCAGCCAAATCAACAAAATCCTGCATCCCAAATTATCAAATTCAGCTTCATATGTCCTTTATTACTAACAAGAGAATAAGATATCTAAATTGATTCCTTGGTGAGATTCATACCACAGAGGCTGCAAGAGTGCTGAAATTGTTCTTACCCACGAACTCTCTCGCAGTACTTTCAATACTCTACATAAAAATATCCAAAGAAAATTACATAATGAATTTTTAAATGTGTATTAATCTACAATTATAATTAAACTGAACAATGAAGGCTAACCAGTCCGAGTATTTGATGGGATCTTGAGCTCATTTCATTTAAGGTGGTCTCTCCTATCTGTCGCTGAGCTGCAAAACAACATGTTGCATGAAAGATGATCAATAAACATAAAACTAAAGGGAAAAGGCAATATTATAACTATTGAGATTGAGATTTGCACCTACACAAAAAGAAAGAAGTTCTACAAGATGGTCTTGGTCCCTTGGTGTTTATTCTGTAAGCTTCTCCACAGTTGTCCCTTTCTATCAAAACAAGAAAGGTAAGCACAATAATGGTTGTATAATATAACAATTAAGCGCAATTATGTTCCTCACCTCTGGATCATCAAGAAGCCGAAGGGGCCCGGTATCTGGGTTGAGGAGATCCTTAACAGATTCATTGTAGATCTCCATAGCCGAGAATTTCAAAACAAATTATCTCTATATATGCTGGAAAAGGGAAGAAAGTGGTGTCGACTAATTGTAAATTATATACTTGAGGAATGAAAAATTCATTGAGTGAAGCTTTAAGATTTGAAATACCTTCTCAATATAGTCGTAGATTTCTGACACGCTATATCCTGTTATTCCAGTCATTGTGTATGTCTTTCCACTGCTTGTTTGACCATAGGCAAATACACTTGCTGCAAAATAAGTAGAATTTCCATTTTACATACGATAAGCTTTTTTGTGCGCGCTTGTGTATGTGTGTGTGTGTGTGTGTGAGAGAGAGAGAGAGAGAGAGAGAGAGAGATGAACTTACAATTAATACCGCTGACGACTGAAAGAGCGACTTCTGTTGAAAATTGATGCAAATTAAAGTCTAGGGTTAGGTGCCACCTTTTGACATGCAAGAAATTGTTAGGTGGTAATAATGTTAGGTGATGGCATTATTAGGTGGTAATAATGTTAGGTGATGACTTTGTTAGGGGCTACTTTGATATGCATGATATTGTTAGGTGGTGACAATGATAGGTGGTGACTTTGTTAGGTGCTACTTTTGACATGCATGACATTATTAGGTGGTGACAATGAAAGGTGGTGACTTTATTAGGTGCCACTTTTGACATGCATGATATTGTTAGGTGGTGACAATGAAAGGTGGTAACTTTGTTAGGTAGTGACATTGTCCTAGGTCTATAAAAGCACATCTTATGAGTGAGACATTTGGCATCTATCACAAGTATCATCACAAAGAGGCAAAGGCCAAGAGAGATTTGTATAGAGAGATTTGAGAGAAATCTCCTAGGGTTGTTTTTTGTTTGCAAACTTGATTCAAGTATAGTAGACGTTTGCAGATTCCGCTTTGTCGAGGACTAGCCATACGGTGGGTGAACCTCGTTAACAAATCTATCTTGTTTGTGATTGATTACTTTCTTATTCCTGCATTTTAATTTACATTGTCTTTCGTCGTTTAATTGCGTGATGTATTTTTGCGTGATTTGGGTTTTGTCGCGAGCACTGTTCCGTGGATCGACTCTTCCCTCCCAACAACTGGTATCAGAGCAAGGTTAAGAGAACCTAGGGTTCTTCGATTCTATAATCTAAGTAACGGTGGGTAACGACGCTTGTGTCCTCTTCCCCACTTTCTTAGATTGTAGTTTTGAAGGCGTTGGTTCAGATCTAGGAGGAAGTCGGGTTTGCTGCGATACAGACGAAAGATGGCAGAGGATAAGATAAGACTCGAGAAATTCAATGGTCACAATTTTGATTGGTGGCGCATGCAGTTAGAAGACTGTTTATACCAAAAGGATCTATATCTTCCGTTGCTAGGAGAAAAGCCTGAGAAGATGACCGATGAGGAGTGGAACCTTTTGGATAGGAAAGCCTTGGCGACGATCAGATTGTCGTTGACTCCGCAGGTGGCCTTTAATATCTCAAAGGAGAAAACAACTAAGGCGCTAATGACGACGTTGGCGAAGTTGTATGAGAAGCCATCGACATCAAATAAAATATTTTTGATGAAGAAGTTTTTCAACATGAAGATGGTAGAGAATGGTTCGGTGATAGAGCACCTGAACGAGTTCAACAGCGTGACAAGCCAACTTGAGTCCGTTTCAACCATCTTTGAAGACGAGATTCGAGCCCTACTGTTCCTATGTTTCGTTGCCAGAGAGTTGGGAGAACCTAGTGATGGTAGTTAGCAACTCTATCTCGAGGATTCTCACGTTTAATGATGCGGTAAGCTGCATATTAAACGATGAGATGCGGAGAAAGTCCGTGAGTGGGAGTTCTGGAACTTCTGCACTTTCGGTGGAGAATCGTGGCAGAACAATGGAAAGGAGAAGGTGGAAAAAGGGCAAGTCTAAAAGCCGGGGTAAATCTCAAGGAAAAATCCAGGACGCCTGTTGGAATTACGGAAAGAAGGGCCACAGAAGAAGTGAATGCAGGCTTCCGAAGAAAGGCTCAGATGAGAAGACGGATGAAAAGGAAGCGAATGTGGTGTCTATACAAGAACAGGGGGAACAAGGTCTTTGTCTATCGGCGAGCGAAAACACAAAGGCGGATACTTGGTTCCTAGATTCAGGGGCTTCTTTTCATTGCACTTCAGGCAGACATCACTTTAGCGAGTATGTTCAGGGCGATCTTGGACATGTGACGGTGGGAAACGGTCAATCGTGTAAGATCGTTGGAAAGGGGCGATCATCTTGTAACCGTCAGGAGGTGGTCAAATCAAATTGAAGAATGCTCGTCATATTCCGGATTGGAGGAAAAGCTTGATTTCCACAGGTCAGCTAGACAACGAAGGGTTTACTACAACGTTTGGGAATTCTCAATGGAAGATTTCCAAAGGGTCATTGGTGGTCGCAAGGGACAAGCTGAACGGTTCGTTGTACTCATTCAATGGGAGCAGCGAAGGCTCGGTTGCATTGACGGTAAGTTCGGAGAAAGATTCGGAAACTTCGTTGTGGCATAAAAGATTGGGACAGCTCAGCAAGAAGAACATAAAAATTCTTCAAGCTAAGGGGGTTCTTTCGGGGCTGAAAAAGGTGGAGTTGGGATTTTGCGAGAGCTGCGTTTGTGGAAAGCAAAACGCGCTCAGATTTCAAATTGGAGCCGTAGCGAAAAAGACCAAGAAACTGGAGATGGTGCATACGGACATGTGGGGTCCGGCCTCAGTGGAGTCTTATGGAGGAAATCGGTATTTCGTGACGTTCATCGATGATACAAGTCGAACGACATGGGTATACGTGATGAAGAAAAAGTCCGATGTGTTTGGCATCTTCAAATACTGGATTGCGCAGATAGAGAACCAAACGGGGTTGAAAGTTAAACGCCTAAAGTCTGATAATGGCGGGGAATACTGCACCCAAGAGTTCGAGGAGATTTGTTCGCAAAAGAGTATTCGTTGGTTGAAGACGGTATCTGGGACACCACAACAAAATGGTATCGCTGAAAGGATGAACAGAACGATCCTAGAGTGAGTGCGAAGCATGATCTTGGATGCGAATCTGCCAAAATTCTTATGGGCAGCAGCGGTCGATGCTGCTGTGTATCTGATCAACAGAAACCCGACAAGTGCGCTTGATAGAGGCATTCCAGAGGAAATTTGGTCGGGTAAACCGGTCAACTATTCGCACCTTAAAGTATTTGGCTGTATTGCATATTCTTTGATTGATAAGGCAGAAAAGAGTAAGCTTGACTCCAAATCTAAGAAGTGTGCTTTCATCGGGTATGGTGGAGACGAGTTCGGATATCGGCTATGGGATTACACAAGTAAGAAAGTAATACGAAGCCGGAACGTTGTCTTTGATGAGCATCACTTATATAGAGAAGAAAAACAAGCCAAAGATGGTGTTGTATCTGAGTTCGTGGAGTTAGACGAAACTCAAGAGAACAATCAGGTGCCCACAAGTGGGGATCAAAACATGGAAGAAGCTGCAGTGCAAAATCAGACCCAAGAACATGATAGTGACCATGTTCAGCAACCAGATGTGCCAGTTCTGAGGAGATCTACGAGAGAAAGGAGGCTACCTGAAAGACTTGTGACCGACTTCATTTTGTACACGGATTCGGGAGAGCCTGAATCCCTTGAAGAGGCGATGCAAGACAGTGCTAGTAAGCAGTGGGAGCGGCTATGGACGAGGAGATGGATTCTTTGAAGAAAAACCGCACATGGGACCTAGTGAAGCTACCCAAGGGTCTGTTCCCCGCCGAAAACACGGAGACGCGACCGGGCGGGTCCGTCTAGCCTGAATTTCAGGACAGATGCTAATTGGTGCTATCCGTCCACCCTAAGATGCCAAGTTGATTTATGACACCATATATCGAAGGTTTAAACGGATGCGGCCAATGTAGCAGACTTCGTCAGATTCCCCCTCATTTGAGGGTTTTTTGATTGTGCGGACACTCTTTCCTGCAGGCGCAAGCCCCTGCAGTTAATTACGTTACCGCATCGCTGTAACAACTTTCTCCTTCTCTAGGTGGTCATTTCGTGTCGTATGTGTTTATTTTGTTTTTGGTTAACCGTGGATTGTATACGGAGACTAATTTATGTTGTCGCCCGAAAGACGTAGATTAGTCCAAATCCGTATCTTCTTGGATTTGGGTTTGGGGGCTGGGTTTAAGGATACGTTAGTCTCATTTGGGACTAAGATCAACTTAAACGTTAGTTAAGGATACGTTAGTCTAATTTTAGACTAAGATCGACTTAACGGGATCGTTTAGATCCAATAAAAGAGCATTTGGACTCTAATGTTTAGTTTAGAGACATTGCGGTCGATTAGTTTAAGAACGTTACGGTCCATCGTTAGTTTAAGGACGTCACGGTCTGAGGTTAAGGACATCATAGTCCGTGAGTTTAAAGACCTCACGGTCAAGGTTAAGGACACCATAGTCCGTGAGTTTAAAGATCTCACAGTCAAGGTTAAGGACATCATAGTCCGTGGGTTTAAAGACCTTACAGTCACGGTTAAGGACATCGTAGTCCGTGAGTTTAAACACCTCACAGTCAAGGTTAAAGACATCGTAGTCCCTGAGTTTAAAGACCTCACAGTCAAGGTTAAGGACATCATAGTCCATGAGTTTAAAGACCTCACAGTCAAGGTTAAGGACATCGTAGTCCATGGGCTTAAGGACCCCACAGTCCATGAAATGTGTGGTTGTCGGGACCCGTCACCTCTCTGAAGACGTTGAAGTATTACAACGACAAATATCAGAGGAGTAAAGAGATGTACCCTCGAACCGACGTGAGTTGGTTGAAAGATCTGTAGTCCAATTTAGGCCTAAGATCTGTGATTTATGAGCATGTGGGCTCAATTAAGTTGAATTTGAGGACTTATGGCCAATCTTGGGCTAAGTTCAATCAAGTTAAAATGTTTTAACATTTATTCTGGGATGTTAAGCATTTGTTTAAGCTCGGCCCTTTTAACAATCCTGAGCATTGATTTAGCTTCAGACAATGTTTGTCTTTTATTGAATGCTGAGCATTCATCATAGCTCTAGGGCTTATTCAAAGAACAATTTAAGTTCTACCTAAGCGCACATAAAAGCATGTAGTGCGCTTGGCACTATCGCCAGTCAATGAGCGCAGGGCACTATGTTTAAAGCGCTAGTGCGCTTGGCGCTTTGTGCCAGATGTGAAGTGCTAATGCGCTTAGTGCCTTGCGCTAAATGAAGAGCACAGATGCGCTATAATTGAAGCGTTGAGGCGTTTGGCGCTGGTGCCATATAATTAACTGCAGAGCGCTTTTAGTAATGCAACGCACATGTGAGGAGCACGTGGCGGGCTTAGTGCTAGATGAAGAGCACTAAGGCACTTTTGAATTACGAGTGTTAAGGCTCTTATTAGATTAGGAGCGCTAAGCCTCTTCTTAGGTTAAGTTTGCGCTCTGCAGATTATCTGTTCTTTGATAAGAAGTTTTGTCTCAAAATTCTAAGAACAAAGTTATGTTTCAGTCTCTTTTTGATGAAAGGCTTTGCCTTTATGGATCTGTAATTCTAAGAGAATTGCATAATTCTCCCCCCTTTATAATAAGATATTCATAATCTCTTTTGTGAAAGACAACTTTGTCTTATAGATCTATGATCTGTGAAAGAAGTAAGTATTTCTATTTATATTGAGACGATTTCGTCTGTATATTCTTTTTAACTTGAAAAAGAATTATCTTCCTTCGCCGAGAGTTTCTTTTTCTTCTTGAGATTTTCTCAAAGTTTATGGGGGGTTCCTCTATATGAGACTTGAAGTCTCGGGGGCCTTTATATAGGGCAAGATGGTTTGTTCAATCAATTAAGGAGATCTTTTCTCTAATTGATTTAGGGAATTTCCCTACCGTCGGATCTTTAATCCATACAGAAGATAATCTTCTTGTTTTTTTACCAAGATTGGGAAATCTTTCCATGCAGAATTTATTCTGTCTTTGGTAATTTTTATTTACAATTGGATCATTGATCCAACAGTGCTCTAATTTACATAGCACAATTTTGTTGTTTGGAAAGATTTTGAGAAATCTTTCCTTAACAGAATTTGTTCTATATTTTTTAGTGATTTTCAATCACCATTGGATCATTGATCCAACGGTGTTCCAAATTCAGAGCCCAATCTTTTCTGTTTGGAAAGATTCAACAGAATTTCATTCTTATTAATTGATGATTTAATCATATCCGTTGGATATTTGATCCAACGGTGAGTAATATTTAGTTCCAGCGCTAGCGCTTATGCGCTCTGCCCATGATGCGCTACTTAGAGCGCAACGCTCTTAGCGCTAGCACACACGTGCTTTGCACGTGGTGCGCTACTTGTAGCGCAGCGCATTTGGCGCTAGCGCCTATGCGTTTTGCATGGGGTGCGCTGTTTATGGAGTAGCGCTTTTATAAAAGCGCAGATTTAATTCAAATTTTGAATTCTGAACAGTGCTTTGCTCTAATTGGGGAAACAAATGCCCCCCACTACTTTGCCCACATAAGTATATGTAGGGTTCCTAGGCACCCTAATGAGGTCTCACAAGGCATCGAACATGCCATTTTCAAAAATTCTAGGTGCCGAGAGACCCGACTACGGATCGTTTGCTAGAAAACTAGGCGAAAAAGCTAACTAGTTAACACTTAACTAAGGGATACGGATATACAACCTTTGTAGATCCATTTGTCCACCTCCATAGCTCCATGAAGAAGTCATCTCCGCTGTACAAATCCGAAATCCGGGCTCTTGCGTCGGCTTCATCGGAGAAGAAGCGGGCTAGGTCATCGACGACGTGCCGAAGATGATCTACGTCGAGGCATCGCTAAATCAAGCTCCGACTTCACCAAGTCATGAAACTTGTGAAGAAAACACACTCTACTACTTGGCAAGAGGTAGAGGATGAAGAAATAGGAAGTGTGTAGACTTTAGATTTGGATTTCTCACTCTTTATCATCAATCACCATTGATGAAGAAAGCTTTTTCTTCCTTGCTCATGAAGAAGAAGAAGAAAGAAATATATCATAAGTTAATTATAATAAGAATAATAAAATCATTCTTATCATAATCAACCATGGTCAAGTGTAGAGAATTAACTAAGGTTAGATTAATGGTTAGGGTTAAAGATAAAGACAAAGTGGTCACTTTGGTCAAAGTTTCATGAAGCTTCAAAAAGCTTCATGAAAGAAAATAAAATAAAGAAACCATTTTGCTTTTCTTTTATGCTTTTATTAATATCCAAAAATGAATAAACAAATAATTAAATGAAAAAGCAAAACCCTAATCATCAAGTTAACCATGGTTCAATTCTATACACTTAACCAAAAGGCATGTATCATCAAACATGATACAAGCTAGTGCACAAAATCATATCGCATATGCAATGCGCACATCCGAGTGAGAAAATCCATTTAAAGTGAACCGATATTAGTTAGTGCAAAGTAACATATCAAATATAAAATTATGCATCAAATCATTAAATCAATACTTGATTCAATGATCCGGTCATATCACATATAACCGACTAGTATCCAATGTATCGGTTTATCGAATCAATCCTTGATTCGATAACTAGGGTATATCGCACATAACCTAATCGATACATTCATCGCGAGAATTAAATACGGTATCACATACACGCATTATTCTCGGTCCCGCACATATCTCATATGCGCTCCTATTTCGTTTCGCTTGAGCCAGGAAACCTCTGTGTAGGACTCTAAAGACTCGTCAATACGCCGGCAGCAGGTGATGATCATATCAAGCACCCACAAGCCGCAAGCGGTCTGCTAAACGTAACGGCCACCTGGGTATTGAGCGATCTGAAGATCGACGAGCAAGCCCGCTCACACTCCAGTGAATCCAACCAGTAACACTACCGTACAGTCCGGTCTGATCGTCTGATATGTCGCATATCTTGCCTAGGGGTGGTAAACGTCAGACCCCAATAGCTCAATAAGTCGTGTCGATATGAGGTCTATAACAATTCGAGAAACTACTGGTAACACTTACCAGTAAATCTCAGCAACCCTGGCCAGGGATTTCCTGTTATAGCCAATCGAACACAGCGCAACATCAACCCCCTATACCGGGAGAGACGAATCCCCTCCTATCGCTCATTGCCTCCATGTGACTCGGGACTGTACCCAAAAACCACCGTTTTGCACGCCCTCTTGGACGTGGTAAGATGGAAATCAAAGCACAGTGGGAACCACACAAGACTCTATGACGATCTCGGGTCAACAGACTACTCTGTACCAGTGTCACCAGAGAACTGCCATCTGACGTGAGGTATAATATCATCTGGGAGTTCTCGGCGAGTCCGTCCAGTGTACCCAGTCTCTACTGAGCACCCGTATATCATCTCTGATGTCAAACACCAATGGATATGGGATCATCCATCGCCCATCTGTATGGGTCGAGAAGGTATACGCTAATCTACTCTGGTATATCGATGCCCCGTCTCGATACACCCGCGACTAGGGACTTTGAAGGATGTACTTATGGACCACCATGTCCCCACTAGTATGATCAGCATCATAGTCCAGGTAGTCAAGTACAGATCCTAAGGGCTTTACCAACATGTAACAGAGAGACAATCAGTATACACGTTAAGGTAAAGAACAACCAGATAGCATACTATCATGTCGAGCAAGAAAGTCCTCCCTATATATGTCCCGGCATCCACTACAATATACATCCTATGTATAGTAATGGCCTCTAGGGCATACATATAACTAACAATCTCCCACTTGCACTAGGGCCATCTGTAGCAGTAGTTGTAGTATCTCATACTCAACCATCCCATAAAAGTCTCTCTCTGGGAACAGGCCTTTGTGAGTGGATCCGCTGTGTTGTCCTCTGAGTCTACTCTCCTAACCTCGATCTCCCTGGAGATCAACCATCTCCATGATCAAGTGATACTGCCTTAGAATATGTCTGGATCACTGATGGGACGGGCGTTCCTTGGCATAAGCCACAACTCCATTGTCACACAATGGTAGGAACGTAGTTCATCTTATGAACCAATACACACCCAAACAGCTTCTTTGGTAGCATCTTAAGTAGCGATGTATCGTGCCTTTATCGTCTAGTATGTCACGGTATCTAGCTTGGAACTCTTCCAACATACCGTCCCTTTACTGAGGGTAAAGACAATGCCTGTGACTGACATTCAGTCGTCTTTATCACCCTGGAACCCTTCCAGTGATTCTCCCCAGGATTGATTGATACCATCTCACTACAACTAGTGAGAATCCTAACATCCAATTAAATCTATCTCATAGATTCAAAATCCAGGATTTAGTAGGTATCACTTTGATCCTTATGGAGAATCATTGTGATAAGCGGAGATTGATCGAGCATAGCATAGGAAACTCTTTCCCTATCAAGAGTATGTCATCCACGTACTCTACGAGGATCGTCACCATACTCCCTACTACCTTTTTGTTTATACAAGGTTCATCTACCATTTTGATGATGTCAAACTTTTTGACTAATCCATCAAAACAGATGTTCCAACTCCGCGATGCCGGTTTTATCCTATAAAGTATCTTGCACACGTTTCCGCTGCTCCCACTGTCTACCAAGCCCTCTGGCTGTGTACTTATAGACGCTTTCTTCCAAAACATCATTTAGAAAAGCAGTCATGACACCCAACCGCCAGATATCGTAGTCATGGTATGTAGCCGTGGCAAGTAGGATCTGGATGGACTTAAGCATAGCTACTTGAAAAGGTTTCATCATTATCCACACCTGGTCGATGACGAAAACCTTTAACAAGTCTAGATTTGAAAGTCTCAACCTTTCCATGTACACCAAGTAATCTTCTCAAGATATACTTGCTCCTGATGGGGATTTAACCCTTCAGATATAGCAACTAAAGTCCATACTTTGTCGGTGTATAAGGATTCCATCTCAGATCACTAAGCATCCAGCCATTCTTATAGAGTCTTACTCCTGATGGCCAGCTCGAAACAAGTTGGGTCATCATCTCATGATGCAATCCTAGCTCCTACTGTCATAGAGAAACCGAAGTATCTCTCAGGTGGGTGAGGAACCCTACTAGATCGGCGGAGAGGCTGAGGTTCGTTGGTTTCTACTGAATCCTTTGGTTCTATCAAATCATCAGCTGTAGTTTGTATACCTGGAACCTTTCCAGTTGTACATAACAGACTTTGCCTCGAGCTTGTCCGGATTTTGCCTTTAGACAGAGGCCGGACAACCCCAAATCTTAACTAACTTAAGAAATGGGCTCTTCCCTTTCCATATCGCATATGAAGTGGTAGGTAACTGATTTGATTCGAACCTATTCAATAGGTATGCAGCTTCTCAAGCGCATAACTCCCAAAAGGAAACAGGTAACTCAGTATTACTCATCATAGAGCACACCTTATCACATAGGGTGTAATTGCTCCGCCCCGATATACCATCGTGCTATGGTGTATACGGAGGAGTAATGCTGAGAGAGAATCTCATTCTCCTTTAGAATAGTCCTGGAATTTCGTGCTCAAGTATTCTCCTCATTGATCTCATCAAAGGACATAATACTTATACCCGTATTTCGGTTCTCTACTTCTTACTTATATTCTGTGAATATCTCAAAAGGTTCGGACTTGTGTTTCAACAGGAACATATGTCTGAATCTTGAGAGATTATCAGAGAATGTAATGAAGTACAAAGAACCGGTCTTGGTATGTATAGACAGGGGACCTTTATACATCAACATGTATCATCCCAAGAGTTCACTAACTCTTTCTCTATTTCCAATAAACAGAGCTGTGGTCATCTTATCTTTGTGACATGACTGGCGAGTTTCACAAGATGTAAATTCAAACTGATTTAAATATGCATCTATATGTAACTCTAGCTGGTCGAGTCACATTGATCTGACCTAGTCTACAATACCTTAAGAAGGACCGTTCATTTCTGAACTCTTCCTCTTGTGTGTGTTCTGTATACTAAGAACTGTAGTTTGATTTAGAACATCAACGCTTTTAGATAACGTGCCTGAACCGATCAACTTTTGATATAGGAAATGTTCAAAACATTATCCAACTATACAAAATTTTATCATTTCTTTACTAATAAAGATATAGATATGATTTTGTATATCAGGTTCGGTATCTAATAACATTTGTTCAGAATCAATGTATTCGTAATACAGGGTGACAGTGACCAACAGACTTGGCTGCAACACTTGCCCCGTTTTCTGCCTCATGAAACTTATCACCCGTTCTCAGTTCTCTACCTTTCTGTAGCCCTATGTAACATATTACATATCTGGGATCTTGATCGGGTATCATATACCCAGGATGTAGAGGATACAGAGAAACAGTTCTTTGTAACGAACATACCCGAAGATGATGCATCAGCATGCACTCTCTTCGTTTGGGCGGCACGGGAAATCTGGTATTCCCCAATTTCCTGCTCTGTCTTATAACAATTATAAGTTGGAGCGGGACCAACGTTCCCCAGCTCAGTATAACAAGCGGGTTCGGTCAATATTCCGTATTATTATCTTGATTAAGGCATGATATGGTCGCTACCTGGAGAGAGAGAGAAGAAAACACTCAGCGTATGCTCTTGCAAGATCAGATTGGTTATTATTTTATCTAATCAGGATGGCTCCCACTGCTTTTTATCAAATCTTCCTTCAAACCCTAAAAGGAAAGACTAGCCGGGATTAATTACACACTATAAGTTCGCCAATCTTTCAGCCAGGCCAGTGTCGGTACTTTGAGGGAAGTCCCCCGTGCTTTCGCACGAACCTAATTAATGTAAACCTCGTTTTCCCAGAGGCGTAACCCCGTTGATACCTTTCTAGACACCTACTTGATCGGCTAATTGTAATGTATAAAACTCTCCCAGGAGTAACTCTTACTCACAGCGGGTATCAGGATCCAACTATCTCATAGAAGGTATGCAATCTCATTGCAAATTTCAACACTTGAAATTCCCGATAATATTTTGCCCCTAGCTCGCTATGACCTTGACGCATGCCAAACAACCCATAGTCTGCTAGTCAAGTTCAACCCGTACATTTCTTGATTGAATTAAACCCACCCGCACGACCCTTAACGCATGCCAAACAACGCCGTACGAATACCCTAATCCAATCGCATCATATGCTGGCAGATAAGCACTAGTTAGCTACCGTACACTACGCCTTGACGCATGCCAAACAACCGCAGCACAAATACTAACTAATACTTATCTGAAAAGACGAAGGGCTACGACAGGTTTTTCTGAAAACCTATTGCGTAATGAACTTGATATCGTTGTAGAATCAAATGATTTTTAAAATGGAGTGTTTTTGAGGCTTTTCTAGTTTTGCTAAAGGAGTCACTCCCGGTGAAGGGATCGTCGGTCCTTTCCTAGTCGAATGAGGTGCGGGATATATCATATATATCACTGTGCAAAGCAGAACTCTTAAAAGCAATCAAAAGACAAACCGAGTGTGTAGCATCTGCCAGTTATTGCTAAAGGAGTCACTCCCTGTGAAGGGATCTCGGTCCTTTCCTCATCGAATAAGGTGCAGGATATATCATATATACCGCTGTGCAAAGCAAGAACTGTAGCTACCTGTTTTATTTTGAAATTCGATTCTACAACATCTTAGGTTTCTTTTATTTCATTAATCACATTAATGAAGTCCCATCATTTAAGTACCTAAACATCACAGATAAATACGACGTACACTTATGCCATCCGCATTCGCCTCGATGTCCCCTCGTGCACCGTTAGGTTAGGTAACTAACGGCAGAGCGGGGCAAGGCTAGCGCGGGTGTAAAACATAAGTAACGCCTATATAATATATCATATATACTATATACTGTATCTATCACAGAACATCACATGATCACATCACAGATATCGCAGCAGAAGAAACATATGAAATATTGGATATACTAGGACGTCCGTGTTTTCAATACGAGCCAGTATAAAACACGGATTCCACGGTCGTGATGAATAGCCAAACCCACACCCCTAGACCCCTACGAGAGCGGCAAGTAACCCTACCAATTCTAGAGTTAGGAGACCCGGACTCGACTCCTCGAGTTGGTCTCCCACTGGACTCCAGAACCCGGTTACTTGTGCCCTCCTCCTTGGGTCTATCCTAGTGCAGAAAAGTAAATAATATACAAACGGTGACATCTTCCGCAACCTGGAAGTGCCCCAATAAAAGAATATTACATACATGTTTTTACATGAATGAAAATTAAAAACACTCATCTCACATAAAAACCCCCGGCTATTCAAACACGACGATCCAATATAACATATCCAGCAACACATAACATCACATGTCATCAACGTAAGTAAATATGCGCATCCCAATTGTCGTTGACATATAGCAACGAAACCGGCGATATCACATATTACACTTACGGTCACAGAAAAGAAAGTGTAAAACTACAACAGTTGGAATCCACAACCTCTTCAGACATCGCATGCCTGACTAAATGAATTACTTAGACATCGCATGCCTAACAATCATAAACCCCGCATTTTAGTCTCTTTATCGAAAACACTTTTCAATACCAAGTCGGGCAATTCAACAGGATTCCCGACATTTTGATCGAATGCTCGTCGCAAACTTCAGTAGACGGCTGCACCCCCGATACCGTCGAAGAAGTGCACCAAGGCGGAACACCGCTACCGCAAGTACCCGAAGGGATGCTTTCGGCGACGGGGTTCTCCTACAGTCACTTGGTCGGGGCTATGGAGTGAGGCTGTCTATTAAGTTTACCCGGCGAGTATCCGCGTACGCTACGTGATTGCGACGGACTTTTGATCACATCAAAATTCCGTGGCAACCGATCAAGTGAGACTAAACTTCTATGTTTATATCATTCATTTAGTTATCACATAACTACTTGTGAATTCCAATTATTGTATCCCATTCCGGATAAATAGAAAATGTCAAACTTTCCGATCGAACAATCGAATACCCAAGTTTTCCCGATATAGATCAACACATGAAACAAGTCTAACAACATTCAGTCCGTGCCTCAGTACCAACGGTCTAGCCGTAGAAGGGTCAAGCCAACGCCTCACATGTGGCACGCCGTACTGCCCCAAACCCGAAGGTTCGAAGGGCAGTTCAAGACGGTCACATAATCGAGTTAAGGTTTGTTGTCTTCTAGAGGGTCCATCGCGTTACTTGCACTACTTAGAACGTCGTTAAACTTCGGAAAAATCCAACACTTGGAAATTTCCCGACAGGGGAAAAATTGGGTATTTATATCCGGTCGAACTTTTTAACATATTCTAAAATTTATCCGGAAAGCCACACAGACAAAATTTGAAACCCCGATCGAATCTTTGATTCCCAATACTCCAGAATGCTCAACTGTGTAGTAAAACTTAAAATATCCCAGAAAATACAGCACTCAGAATTAGGAATTACTGTGCAGAAATCACCAAACAATGGAACAGTACGACCGCGGAACCGCCGCATCATGCATAGCAAGTGCCGCTGTTCCGCGGTGGAAAATTCGATTCAGACCCTCGTATTTCACAGTAATTCATAACAAACCCTGCTTGATTTTCTGGATATTTTTAATCTTGAAAAATCCACAATTTTAAAATCTGGACAGAGAGCATTTTTGAATATGGGTTTCGGGTTCGTTCGGATTTCAAACTCCGTCGGGACTTCGCCTAAGGCTCTAGCTAGGCTCTGATACCACTGTAAGGTTCCTAGGCACCCTAATGAGGTCTCACAAGGCATCGAACATGCCATTTTCAAAAATTCTAGGTGCCGAGAGACCCGACTACGGATCGTTTGCTAGAAAACTAGGCGAAAAAGCTAACTAGTTAACACTTAACTAAGGGATACGGATATACAACCTTTGTAGATCCGTTTGTCCACCTCCATAGCTCCATGAAGAAGTCATCTCCGTTGTACAAATCCGAAATCCGGGCTCTTGCGTCGGCTTCATCGGAGAAGAAGCAGGCTAGGTCATCGACGACGTGCCGAAGATGATCTACGTCGAGGCATCGCTAAATCAAGCTCCGACTTCACCAAGTCATGAAACTTGTGAAGAAAACACACTCTACTACTTGGCAAGAGGTAGAGGATGAAGAAATAGGAAGTGGGTAGACTTTAGATTTGGATTTCTCACTCTTTATCATCAATCACCATTGATGAAGAAAGCTTTTTCTTCCTTGCTCATGAAGAAGAAGAAGAAAGAAATATATCATAAGTTAATTATAATAAGAATAATAAAATCATTCTTATCATAATCAACCATGGTCAAGTGTAGAGAATTAACTAAGGTTAGATTAATGGTTAGGGTTAAAGATAAAGACAAAGTGGTCACTTTGGTCAAAGTTTCATGAAGCTTCAAAAAGCTTCATGAAAGAAAATAAAATAAAGAAACCATTTTGCTTTTCTTTTATGCTTTTATTAATATCCAAAAATGAATAAACAAATAATTAAATGAAAAAGCAAAACCCTAATCATCAAGTTAACCATGGTTCAATTCTATACACTTAACCAAAAGGCATGTATCATCAAACATGATACAAGCTAGTGCACAAAATCATATCGCATATGCAATGCGCACATCCGAGTGAGAAAATCCATTTAAAGTGAACCGATACTAGTTAGTGCAAAGTAATATATCAAATATAAAATTATGCATCAAATCATTAAATCAATACTTGATTCAATGATCCGGTCATATCACATATAACCGACTAGTATCCAATGTATCGGTTTATCGAATCAATCCTTGATTCGATAACTAGGGTATAT
This sequence comes from Agapanthus africanus, assembly GCA_030015575.1. NCBI lineage: Eukaryota > Viridiplantae > Streptophyta > Magnoliopsida > Asparagales > Amaryllidaceae > Agapanthus > Agapanthus africanus. The sequence goes on along the minus strand of CM057338.1, from coordinate 385,068,424 downwards.
CGCACATAACCTAATCGATACATTCATCGCGAGAATTAAATACGGTATCACATACACGCATTATTCTCGGTCCCGCACATATCTCATATGCGCTCCTATTTCGTTTCGCTTGAGCCAGGAAACCTCTGTGTAGGACTCTAAAGACTCGTCAATACGCCGGCAGCAGGTGATGATCATATCAAGCACCCACAAGCCGCAAGCGGTCTGCTAAACGTAACGGCCACCCGGGTATTGAGCGATCTGAAGATCGACGAGCAAGCCCGCTCACACTCCAGTGAATCCAACCAGTAACACTACCGTACAGTCCGGTCTGATCGTCTGATATGTCGCATATCTTGCCTAGGGGTGGTAAACGTCAGACCCCAATAGCTCAATAAGTCGTGTCGATATGAGGTCTATAACAATTCGAGAAACTACTGGTAACACTTACCAGTAAATCTCAGCAATCCTGGCCAGGGATTTCCTGTTATAGCCAATCGAACACAGCGCAACATCAACCCCCTATACCGGGAGAGAAGAATCCCCTCCTATCGCTCATTGCCTCCATGTGACTCGGGACTGTACCCAAAAACCACCGTTTTGCACGCCCTCTTGGACGTGGTAAGATGGAAATCAAAGCACAGTGGGAACCACACAAGACTCTATGACGATCTCGGGTCAACAGACTACTCTGTACCAGTGTCACCAGAGAACTGCCATCTGACGTGAGGTATAATATCATCTGGGAGTTCTCGGCGAGTCCGTCCAGTGTACCCAGTCTCTACTGAGCACCCGTATATCATCTCTGATGTCAAACACCAATGGATATGGGATCATCCATCGCCCATCTGTATGGGTCGAGAAGGTATACGCTAGTCTACTCTGGTATATCGATGCCCCGTCTCGATACACCCGCGACTAGGGACTTTGAAGGATGTACTTATGGACCACCATGTCCCCACTAGTATGATCCGCATCATAGTCTAGGTAGTCAAGTACAGATCCTAAGGGCTTTACCAACATGTAACAGAGAGACAATCAGTATACACGTTAAGGTAAAGAACAACCAGATAGCATACTATCATGTCGAGCAAGAAAGTCCTCCCTATATATGTCCCGGCATCCACTACAATATACATCCTATGTATAGTAATGGCCTCTAGGGCATACATATAACTAACAGTATATACGTGGGTGAAGTAGTGCAGAGTAATTTATAGCGTATGACCAGTTTCGGGTTGGTATATAATTTTCAGAATCTTGATCTGAGAAGATAACGAGCGGACACAAGCGTCGTCATTTATCATTGACTCAAATCTCACTCTTAAGGAATATAGTTCCAAACCCTCTGCTCCATGAGCCGCACCCTTCTATTTCTTTATGTTTTACTCTGGCGTGAAGTAGTTTATATGCTCATGAGTAACTTCTCCATTTCAGTGGTATGTAGCTTTGGCAAGTGTGGCCCATAGATGGTAGATAACAGTTCATCTTGAACTCTTTATAAGGTAGCGATGTCTTAGAAAACAAGTTAGGATCTGTTGCCTAAGACTTTTCAACTTTATGAGCCGTGGGGGTCTCATAAAGACTTTTCCCCCTACGAGTCGAGAGGATCACGTAGGTGTCTTTTCTCCTTAGGAGTCGTGAGGACTCCTAAGTGCGTTTTCTCCTGAGAATCGTAAGGATCTCACAAGAGAATTTTCTTTATCCGTAGGGACACTAATTTCCCCGCAAGTTGAGACAAATCGAGAGATTCTCGCAAAAACACTGATTTCCTTACGGGTCGAAACAAATCGAGAGGTTCTCGCCAAAGACGATGATTTCCCTGAATCGAGATAAGAAGCGATGGCTTAGGAAACAGGTTCAGATCTGCTGCCTAAGACTTTTCAACTTTATGAGCCGTGAGGGTCTCACAAAGGCTTTTCTCTCTACGAGTCGAGAGGATTTCGTAGGTGTATTTTCTCCTTAGGAATCGTGAGAATTCCTAAGTGTGTTTTCTCTTGAGAGTCGTAAGGATCTCACAAGAGAATTTTCTTTCTTACAAGTCGATAGAACTCGTAAGTGATTGATGAGTTGACCTACTCCCGAGTTAAAGCATTGCCTCAATAGGGAGGTCGAAGGTTGACTTTGGTTTGTCTGTGCACCGCCGAGTCATGGAATTGGGTACTTTACCGCGGCTCCGCTTTGCTGACATCGTATATTCCTGCAGAGACACTGATTTTTTCTGTGGGTCGGCGCGAATCGAGATGTTCTCGTCAAGGACGCTGATTTCCCTGAATCGAGGTATTTGCCAAGGACACTGATTTCCCTGGAGTCGAAATGAATCGAGATACTCCTGCAAAGACACTGATTGCTCTGCGGGTCGACGTGAATCGAGGTGCTCTCGTCAAGGATACTGATTTCCCTGAATCGAGGTTTTTGCCAAGGACACTGATTTCCTCGGAGTTGAAACTAATCGAGGTATTCTTGCAAAGACGCCGATTTCTTTGCAGGTCGACGAGAATCGAGACGCTCTCGTCAAGGACGCTGATTTCCCTGAATCGAGGTATTTGTCAATGACACTGATTTCCCTGGAGTCGAAACGAATCGAGGTATCCTGCAAAACACTGATTGCTCTGCGGGTCGACGTGAATCGAGGTGCTCTCGTCAAGGACACTGATTTCCCTGAATCGAGGTTTTACACTGATTTCTTCGGAGTTGAAACGAATCGAGGTATTCCTGCAAAGACGCTGATTTCTCTGCAGGTCGACGCGAATCGAGATGCTCTCGTCAAGGACGTTGATTTCCCTGAATCGAGGTTTTTGCCAAGGACACTGATTTCCTCGGAGTTGAAACGAATCGAGGTATTCCTTCAAAAACACTGATTTCTCTGCGGGTCGACGCGAATCGAGGTGCTCTCGTCAAGGACGCTGATTTCCCTGAATCGAGGTTTATGCTAAGGACACTGATTTTCTCGGAGTTGAAACGAATCGAGATATTCCTGCAAAGACGCTGATTTCTCTGCGGGTCGACGCGAATCGAGATGCTCTCGTCAAGAACGCTGATTTCCCTGAATCGATGTATTTGCCAAGGACACTGATTTCCTTGGAGTCGAAACGAATCGAGGTATTCCTGCAAAGACACTGATTTCTCTGTGGGTCGACACGAATTGAGATGCTCTCATCAAGAACGCTGATTTCCCTGAATCGAGGAGGTTGCCAAGGACACTGATTTTCCTGGGGTTGAGACGAATCGAGATATTCCTGCAAAGACGCTGATTTCTCTGAGAGTCAACGCGAATCGAGATGCTCTCGTCAAGGACGCTGATTTCCTTGAATCGAGGAAGTTGCTAAGGACACTGATTTTCCTGGGGTTGAGACGAATCGAGAGATTCCTGCAAAGACACTGATTTTTCTGCGGGTCGACGCGAATCAAGATGCTCTCGTTAAGGACGCTGATTTCCCTGAATCAAGGTTTTGCCAAGGACACTGATTTCCTCGGAGTTCGAAACGAATCGAGAGATTCCTGCAAAGACACTGATTTCTTTGCGGGTCGATGCGAATCGAGATGCTCTCGTCAAGGACGCTGATTTCTCTGAATTGAGGAGGTTGCCAAGGACACTGATTTCCCTGGGGTTGGTTGACTTGTTTCCGAAACGGAGCGTTGATCCGGCAGGGAGGTCATTGGTTGACTCCAGGTTGTCTATGAACCGTAGAGTCTTGGAACTGGAGACTTTGCCGTGGCTCCGATTGATGGTATAGCATCTGTGTCCGATTAGAGGGAGGAAGAATGCCGGTGTTGATCTCTAAGTTGTCGATGTTGACGTTGAGACCCTGAAGGTAGGGATCTTCCTTCGCTTCATTTGTTGACATTGTGTCTGCAATATTGCGACGAATGTCGAGATTGTCTTTAGGTTGTCTATGGACCGTCGAGATTTGGCTTCGCTTCGACGAAGCCTGGTGGGACGATATGGTTCCCTTCTTGTTTGTACCCATGGATTGTATACAGGAGTCAATGTGACCTCACCTACAGGACAGAAAGTTTCATTCTTTCATTTTTTTAATTCTTTCCGTGATGCTCTATCATTTCAGCTTTTTACATCGCGAAAATCGCGATTGCCCAATCATTTCTGCTATATTTCGCTGTGCCCAATCATTTCGGCTATTTTTCTTATTTTTACTCGCTGCTTTTTATTGCGAGTTGCCTAATCATTTCGGCTATTTCGTATGTATGTGTGGCTCGCTGGCTTTTCGCTGCAAGCTTGGAATTAGACACCGATTTCGGCATCAGCACCGCTACAACTGGGATATTGCCAGGAGCGAATTATCATTTGCCTATGTCGATGTCGAACAAAGATGGCTTAGCAAATATGGTTAAGATCCTGTCGACTAAGGCTTTTGACTTCATGAGCCGTAAGGGTCTCATAAAGGTATTTCTCCCTGCAAGTCGTGAGGATCTCGTAGGTGCGTTTTCTCCTTAGGAATCGTGAGGATTCATAAGTGTGTGGTCTCTTATAAGTTGTAAGGATCTTACAAGAGTGCTTTCTCCTTATAAGTCGAGAGGACTTATAAGGGCTGTTCACTGTACAAACATATCCCTAGTCACGGATAGGACTTTTTTAGGGAAATATTTATTCACGCCCGTGGATTGTATATAAGGGTCAGTATTGAGCCGCTTGTAGGGCAAAATCAGGGTGTATGACTGCTTAAAAATAGGTTCAGATCCCTGTAGCTTAAGTCTTTTTGAATCTTATGAGCCATTAAGGTCTCATAAGAGGGTTTTCCTTACGAGTCGTGAGGATCTCGTAAGTGTAATTTCTCCTTAGAAATCGTGGGAATCCCTAAGTGTGTTGCTCCCTTATGAGTCGTAAGGATCTCACGCAGGTGGTTTCTCCTCATAAGGTCGAGAGGACCTTACAAGTGTCTTTTAACGAGGTTGTGCCCTTTCAGGTTTTCACAAAAACTCGCCGGTAGCCCTGCTGTTTTTACTCACGGAGCCCTTCCGGGTTTTCATCCGTGCCCATCTTGCTTATGGACGTACCGTTTTTGTTTGTTTTTTTTTACCACGTCAGCCTGAGGACGCCGCGGGTTTGTAGTAGTTTAACGACGTTTCGGTCATAGGTCCGAGATTTTTCGGGCAACGTACGATTACGCAGCTAGATTTTCTCGCAAATCTTCGCATCTTTTGCGTCGGAGGTGGATTCCTTGAAGAGAGGGCTGAGGGCGATTTCTTCGCCAGAGTCGCTTCCAAAGATGATAACTTGCGATCCCTTGGTGTCGACTATGTGACAGTTGCCAGCGGCTCTTTTGCGCTCATCTGTCGTGCTTTTCTGTTCCCGATGAGCCTTGCGCTTTACTCGTTGAACGTGTTGTCGGTGGGCAACATATCCCTGCCACCGGTTTTTAAAGGCTATGCACTCCTCGATAGGGTGTGCAATCCTCCGATGGTATAAGCAAAAGTTAGGATGTATGTCCGCTTTATCAAGATGTATACTGCCAGGAGAATTTTCTCTGAAAGAGGGCAACTTCATTTCTATTGACAGGCCTCTAGCGAATCGTTTCTTTACATTAAGCTTGCTTTTGCTGACGATAGGAATGCTTCGATCCGGTTGGGGTGCCTCGGCCTTTTCATTCAGTCGTCGACGTTTGGTCTTTTCAAATATAGCCAGTTCGCGCTCTCGATTGGCTTTGCTTTTCTGACGGGTTTCGTTCAGCAGCAAGTCGATCATCTCGTCAGACGATTCCAAGCGTTTTGGTTTCGATCCTGCCCCCAGCTTTTTATGCTGTCCTCTATCGCCGAGTGAGCTTCTTCGTTAGTTAATGCTGAATGAAAGATCCGTGGCAACTTGCCGCATAGTCCTCAGATTCTTCTGACAAGTCATTCCTGTCGTTATTATCGTTATCTCCGCTCTCAAGGATATTGTTGAGAAATTCTTGGAGTGTGACCGGGGTTCGCGCCTTCTGGTCATATTCCTCCAACGCGTCAATATGCTTTTGGAGATCTGTGCGGTTGTCATCAAACTGCGCGGGCTTTTTGGTCTTCTTCTTTTTCTTCAAAGACTTTGACAGCTGGGCCCGAATGTTTTATCCACCATCACTATTAACCCCTAATGTTGGGCATGGTTTTAGCATCCGCTCGATAATCTCCGGTTCTTGCGGACTTTTCCACCTGATCACCGGACATGTTTGAAGATCTTTCAGCATTTTTTTAGTTTTTGCCGAAAGAACAACTTCCCATAGAGCTTCCTCCATGAATGAGCACGATGCCCCCGACATGTTCATCTTTTTCGGAGCATGTGGTTGTGGCAGGTTCACCTTCCAATTTTCAGACAACACGAATTTGCCTTACTAGTATTGTCTTCAACCCAATTTTTGAAGACGTAGCAATTTTCGAGTGGATGGCCCAATACTCGATGGTAGGGGCAGTAATTGGGATCGTTGATGTCATTCGGTTGCGGTGGGTATCTCGACTCCGGCAGAGTGATGAGCCCGTTGCGCACTGTCAGTTCAAACAGTTTCCTTGTTTTATCCCGGGGAAACAAGTAAGGACGTCTCAACTTCTCATCGACGGATTGCCGCTTGTTACTTTGGTGAACAACCAGTCTCGGGCCACTCGGTTGTTGTTGAGCATTGGCGATGAAGGTTGCTTTCCCTTTACCCTTTTCATTCCAAGGCTTCGTCTTTAAAGAGGAAGGCCTATGGCCCATCTGGTCCATTTGGGCCAGCTTGTCAATCAAGGCCTGGAAGGTGGTCGGTTTGAAGAACATCATGAATTGGGAAATAGTTGCCTGAGGGTCCAGAGTGCCCACGAACATGCCCACCGCCGGCGCTTCTTCGAAGCGCTGCTCACATTTTGACCATAAATTTCGCCACCGTATTGCGTATTGGACCCAAGTTTCGCCTGGCTTTACCCTGGCGTTAATTAATGCGGTAATCGGGGTACGCTCGCTAGCGCTCGTGAATCGCTGGGTGAATAATAGCTCCATCTCTGCGAAAGTCTTAACGGAGTCGTTTGGAAGTTCAGAATACCACTCGAATGCTGTCTCCGACAAGCTGCCGACGAACTGGTGAAGTAGCAGTTTATCGTCACCCCAGTGTTACCACATAGAGCCCTGAACTGGGCGACATGCCGGTGGGGATTGCCCGTCCCTTTATATACATGAAATTTAGAGATCGTATATCCCGGCGGGTACCTTATTTGGTCATACCAGCCTGGATATGGTCTTTCAGTTTTAACGACTTGGCCGGTTGCTTCATTCGCTTGATAAGCTCGTATTTGCTGGGCAATGTAATCATCCAGAGCGGCCTTGAAGATGGTTTCATCTTTGGCTACTGAAAGAGCCGGAGGAGGGTTCGATGTCTTCCCTTTGTCGTCTTCAATGATGATAGGGGGGTCTTCAGTTAGAGGTTCCGGCTGTAACATCATCCCAGCCATGTCTTGGAATAAGAGAGTCATTCATTTTATATTGGCTGCCTGTTCCGCAGCCTCTTTTTCTTTCCTCTTGAGCATTCTTCGGAGGAATTCGGTGTCAGTTTCTTGTTCCTGACGCTGCTCCGAGGTCTCTGGATTTTCTTTTGGCCCAGTGAGTGCGGCCATTGCAGTCAGTATCTCCTGAAACTTCTGCTGTTGTTGTTCCTGAGCCTTCGTTATCGATCGGGTAAGCGGTCGATGACCCGTAGAAGCACGACCTTCTTCTTTTTCGGAAGCCATATAAACGGTATGTACCATCATGCCCCCGGACTTGGGGCGTTTAGATTCAGCGCTTTTACGGTTTTCCACGTTCACAGGGGCTTTCTCTGGCCTCCTTCTCTTTTGAGCGGTTGACGTTGAGGGAGCCGTTACAGCGGGCACCCAGACGGATGACGTCTTCTGTGGTACCATAAGATGGCTCTTTTCTTACTGAGAGCTTCTTTGGCCTGGCGAGAGTAGTTCTGGTTAATCACTGATTCCTGGACCTGTCGTCAGACTTTATAAATTTTGGAGGACAGCCGCTGAGGGAGCTGCTCCGTCTTCCTTTCTGTAGTAATCTCCATAGGTGGAGGAGATCTCTTCAGCACGGCAGTTGGAGAGTTCTTGCGAACCCTCCTAAGCGGTTCAAAACTGTTCCCGGTTGGAACAGCAGTATTGATTTCCACCATGGGAGCTGCCGGAGTTAGCCCAGAGGGGGAGTTGCCCCCAGCCTTCCTTACTCGGCGCCAGTGGCGATATCGAGCATGTCAAGCGGATGGAGTTAGTTCAGCTATGGGGATGGATTCGTCATGCCTCCTGTCTTGACGGAGGGTTGCCGTCGATGTCAGCCTTTTAAAGACTGACGTTCGCTGAGAAGTAATGTTCAACCTATCGAATACAGACCTCTGGACAGAGGTTACTTCGCCTGGAGCGGGAGCCGGAGTGGCCAGCCTTGTGAAGACTAATTTCTTTTCAGGAGAAGCCTTTCCAATGATTTCGTCCGCTTGAGCCGGTATGGCTATCCGCTTTGGGATGGCTGCTTCAGGTATTGCGGGCTTGTTGGCATCCTGGCCCAGTCTGTTGAAAACTGAGGCATTAGACTTAGGCGACCCGTTGAGAGGGGCCACGGTAATGGTAAGTCGATCAAAGACCGACTTCTTTGGGGCTTCCTGAGGCAGCATCGGGTCATCGAAGCTCATGGGTGGGACCATAACCCCAAAGAACAGCCCGGTGGTGGCCTGAGTTACTTGGTCTACCGGCATCGTGAACATGGAGGCTGTCTAAGGCCCGTAGGTTACACCTCCAGATGAGGCGGAACGGGAGTTGCAGTTGCAGCTGGAACATTTTGTGCAGGTAGACGCCATTGAACTTTCGTTTTCTGAAATGAGCAAGACACCAAATCTTAGTACCTCGAATCCAAGGGCAACCATATCAAACCGCGATTCGTTCGCGAACACGACACACAAAGTGTGGAGTGGAAAGAGAAAAAGGTCCCACCGGGCGTGCCAGAATCTGTTTCCCTCCGAAAACACGGAAACACGACCGGGCGGGTCCGTCTAGCCTGAATTTCGGGGCAGATGCTAATTGGTGCTATCCGTCCACCTCTCCGAAGATGCCAAGTTGATTTATGACACCATGTATCGAAGGTTTAAACAGATGCGGCCGATATAGCAGATTTCGTCAGATCCCCCCTCATTTGAGGGGGTTTGATTGTGGGGACACTCTTCCCTGTAGGCGCAAGCCCCTGCAGTTAATTACGCTACCGCATCACGGTAACAACTTTCTCCTTCTCCAGATGGTCACTTCGTGTCGTGTGTGTTTGTTTTGTTTTTGGTTGCTCATGGATTGTATACGGAGACTAATTTATGTTGTCGTCCGTAGGGCGTGGATTGGTCCAAATCCGTATCTTCTTAGATTTGGGTTTGGGGGTTGGGTTTAAGGATACGTTAGTCTCATTTGGGACTAAGATCAACTTAAACGTTAGTTAAGGATACATTAGTCTAATTTTAGACTAAGATCGACTTAACGGGATCGTTTAGATCCAACAAAAGAGCATTTGGACTCTAATGTTTAGTTTAGAGACATTGCGGCCGATTAGTTTAAGGACGTTACGGTCCATCGTTAGTTTAAGGACATCACGGTCCGAGGTTAAGGACATCATAGTCCGTGAGTTTAAAGACCTCACAGTCAAGGTTAAGGATATCATAGTCCGTGAGTTTAAAGACCTCACAGTCAAGGTTAAAGACATCATAGTCCGTGAGTTTAAAGACCTCACAGTCAAGGTTAAGGACATCATAGTCCGTGAGTTTAAAGACCTCACAGTCAAGGTTAAGGACATCGTAGTCCATAGGCTTAAGGACCCCACAATCCATGAAATGTGTGATTGTCGGGACCCGTCACCTCTCTGAAGACGTTGAAGGATTACAACGACAAATATCAGAGGAGTAAAGAGATGTACCCTCGAACCGACGTGAGTTGGTTGAAAGATCTGTAGTCCAATTTGAGGCTAAGATCTGTGATTTATGAGTATGTGGGCTCAATTAAGTTGAATTTGAGGACTTATGGCCAATCTTGGGCTAAGTCCAATCAAGTTAAAATGTTTTAACATTTATTCTGGGATGTTAAGCATTTGTTTGAGCTCGGCCCTTTTAATAATGCCGAGCATTGGTTTAGCTTCTGACAATGTTTGTCTTTTACTGAATGCTGAGCATTCATCATAGCTCTAGGGCTTATTCAAAGAACAATTTAAGTTTTACCCAAGCGCACATAAAAGCATGTAGTGCGCTTGGCACTATCGCCAGTCAATAAGCGTGGGGCACTATGTTTAAAGTGCTAGTGCGCTTGGCGCTTTGCGCCAGATGTGAAGCGCTAATGCGCTTGGCGTCTTGCGCTAAATGAAGAGCGCAGATGCGCTATAGTTGAAGCGTTGAGGCGTTTGGCGCTGGTGCCAAACGCTGGTGCCATATAATTAACTGCAGAGCGCTTTTAGTAATGCAGCGCACACGTGAGGAGCACGTGGCGGGCTTAGCGCTGAGCGCTAGATGAAGATCACTAAGCCACTTTTGAATTAGGAGCACTAAGGCTCTTATCAGATTAGGAGCGCTAAGGCTCTTCTTAGGATAATTTTGCGCTTTGCACATTAGCTGTTCTTTGATAAGAGCCTTTGTCTTAAAATTCTAAGAACAAAGTTCTTAGTTCATAGGAGATGTTTCAGTCTTTTTTTGATGAAAGGCTTTGCCTTCATGGATCTGTGATCCTAAGATAATTGAATAATTCTTCCCCCTTTATAATGAGATGTTCATAATCTCTTTTGTGAAAGACAACTTTGTCTTATAGATCTATGATCTGTGAAAGAAGTAAGTACTTCTGTTTATATTGTGATGATTTCGTCTGTATATTCTTTTTAGCTTGAAAAAGAATTATCTTCCTTCGCCGAGAGTTTCTTCTTCTTCTTGAGATTTTCTCAAAGTTTATGAGGGGTTCCTCTATATGAGACTTGAAGTCTCGGGGGCCTTTATATAGGACAAGATGGTTTGTTCAATCAGTTAAGAAGATCTTTTCTCCGATTTAGGGAATTTCCCCACCGTCGGATCTTTAATCCAAGGGCTTCTGGTTTACAGAAGATAATCTTCTTATTTTTTTACCAAGAGTGGGAAATCTTTCCATACAGAATTTATTCTGTCTTTGGTAATTTTTATTTACCATTGGATCATTGATCCAACGGTGCTCTGATTTACAGAGCACAATTCTATTGTTTGGAAAGATTTTGAGAAATCTTTCCTTAACAGAATTTGTTCTGTATTTTTTTAGTGATTTTCAATCACCATTGGATCATTGATCCAACGGTGTTCCAAATTCAGGGCACAATCTTTTCTGTTTGGAAAGATTCAATAGAATTTCATTCTTGTTAATTGATGATTTAATCATATCCGTTGGATATTTGATCCAACGGTGAGTAACATTTAGTTCCAGCGCTAGCGCTTATGCGCTCTGCCCATGATGTGCTACTTGGAGCGCAGCGCTCTTAGCGCTAGCGCACACGTGCTTTGCACGTTGTGCGCTACTTGTAGCCCAGCGCATCTGGCGCTAAAGCCTATGCGTTTTGCACGGGGTGTGCTATTTATGGAGCAACGCTTTTATAAAAGCGCAGCTTTAATTCAAATTTTGAATCCTGAACAGAGCTTTGCTCTAATTGAGGAAACAAATGCCCCCCACTACTTTGCCCACGTAAGTATATACGTGGGTGAAGTAGTGCAGAGTAATTTATAGCGAATGACCAGTTTCGGATTGGTATATAATTTTCAGAATCTTGATATGAGAAGATAACGAGCGGACACAAGCGTCGTCATTTATCATTGACTCAAATCTCGACTCTTAAGGGATATAGTTCCAAACCCTCTGCTCCATGAGCCGCACGCTTCTATTTCTTTATGTTTTACTCTGGCGTGAAGTAGTTTATATGCTCATGAGTAACTTCTCCATTTCAGTGGTATGTAGTTTTGGCAAGTGTGGCTCATAGATGGTAGATAACAGTTCATCTTGAACTCTTCATAAGGTAGCGATGGCTTAGAAAACAGGGTTAAGATCTGTTGCCTAAGACTTTTCAACTTTATGAGCCGTGAGGGTCTCATAAAGACTTTTCTCCCTACGAGTCGAGAGGATCACGTAGGTGTCTTTTCTCCTTAGGAGTCGTGAGGGCTCCTAAGTGCGTTTTCTCCTGAGAATCGTAAGGATCTCACAAGAGAATTTTTTTTATGCGTAGGGACACTAATTTCCCCGCAAGTTGAGAAGAAAAAATGGTGAAAAATGTTCTCTTGTTTTTCAGTCGATGAAGGAAGAGGAAGTAGCTAATGCAGAAATGCTGCAGGAGATTTTTCCTAGAATTCTATCATTAACCACACTATCTGATAATATTTATCTAGTTATAGGATGATTGACGCAGTTCAAACAACCAAAATCCCTATCTAATCAGAGCAAAAATGCAGAGCATATACAGCACTGAATCATGAAGTTTTGGAATCTTGGCTCATAAAGCATGGATGTGACATTGACTCATATACTATGCCACTTATTTTAAGTAGAAGAAAATTTATGCATAAAGAAAAATCTCTCAGATGGTAGATTCTGATCAAAATAAAACACTTTAGTTGCCCCCCAAAAAAACCAGCATACTGGCCGCAAAATTTAGGAACAAATATGTTCAGAAAGTGCAATCACTATGTTTATGTTATGAAGTGCATAAGTCGGTAGCAACCGTAGCTCACGAATAACAGTTCCCAGAGTAAGCAAACTTCTATTTATGTGACAGCCTTCTTTTAGCCTGGAGCCCGCTGTTCCCCTCCGAACGGCGGCCAAGACATGGACGTCTTGCTTGAGATTCGGGGCAGATAATATTTGGTTTTATCCGTCCACCTCTCCGAAAATGCCAAGTTGATTTATGGCACCGTGTATTGAAGGTTTAGACGGATGCGGCCGATGTAGCAGACTTCGTCAGATTCCCCCTCACTTGAGTGGTTTTTGATTGTGGGGACGCTCTTCCCTGCAGGCGCAAGCCCCTGCAGTTAATTACGTTACCGCATCGCGGTAATCACTTTCTCCTTCTCCAGAAATTTCACTTCGTGTCGTGTGTGTTTATTTTGTTTCTAGATGCCCGTGGATTGTGTACGGAGACTAAGTTATACCATCGCCCGTAGGACGTGGATTAGTCCAAATCCGTATTTACTTAGATTTGGGTTTGGTGTTTTAGTTTAAGGATACGTTAGCCCTATTTAAGGCTAAGATCAACTTAAACTTTTGTTAAGGATACGTTAGCCTAATCTTCAGACTAAGATCAACTTAACGGGATTGTTTGGATCCGACAAGAGAGCAATTGACTCTATTGTTTAGTTTAATAATATTGCGGTCGATTTCCAGTTTAGGGACATGGTAGTCCATCATTCCCATTTGGGGACGAATATTAGTTTAAGGACATTTCGGTCCAACGTTCCCATTTTGGGACGAATAGGATGTTTCGGTCCACGAGTTTAAGGACCCCGCAGTCCGTATCGATGTGTGGTTGTCGGGACCCGTCACCTCTCTGGCGTCGTTGAAGGATTACAACGATAGGTGTCAGAGGAGTTTAGAGATGTACCCTTGAACCGGATATAAATTGATTTAAGAGAGCAATCTTACTCAGTCAATTTAATTTGAGAACTTATGGCCATGATTGGGCTAAGTCCAGTTGAGAATATTCAATGTTTTTATGTTTGGCCTATTAGGCTTGTGCTAGGGCTTTGCCCCTGTTTAATAATGCACTGCATTTCATTCTGGCATGCTAGGCCTTTTTGATTTGGGCTCTGTCCCTTTTTAAATGATGCAGAGCATCTGTTTGGGCTCTGCCCTTCTTTAAAATAATGCATTGCATTTAATTTGGCCTGTTAGGCCTTTTTTAATTGGGCTTGGCCCTTCTGTAAATAATGCAGTGCATTAATTATCTGACATTGGCTTGTCAGGCGCTTTGCGCCAATTATTGAGCGCAAGCGCATGTGGAGGTGACACGTGTCACGCTAGCGCTGTGCCAGTGCGCTGCGCTGTTGCGCTGTGACACGTGGCACGCTCTGGTGAGTTGCGTCAACTTTAAAGAGCAATGCTCTATTTTTAAAAGCGCATAGCGCAAGTGGTTATGGTGCCGACACGTGGCGCTCTCTGGTGGCTTGCGCCAACCCAGTAGCGTAACAGTGCAGTTTTTGCAAGTGCAAGGCACTGTTTCAATAACTTGATCCAATTTTGGATTCAAGAAAAGAATCTTTAAGATTCCAGAACCAATGGTTCATAAAAAAGTGCAAGACACTGTTATTATTTATTTTTTACTGAAGATCATTGATCTTGTTCTTAGATCAATGATCTATTCAGAAGAAATTCTTCTTTTTTTTTTATAAAGGTTTTCACCTTTTTTCTCTTCTTGAAAAATTCTTCAGAGTTCTCTCTATTCTCTGTGCTGTTGTTTTTTATCTTGATGTTGATCTCCATTGAATTGGAGTCTAGGGGCCTTTATATAGTGCCCATTAATTTGTTAAATTTGTTGAAGAGATCATTCTCTGAGTGATTTGGGGAATTTTCCCCACCGTTGGATCTTTGATCCAAGGGCTTCTGTTTTACAGAAGACAATCTTTTTATTTTAACAAGAACAGAAAGATCTTACTGGAATTTTAATTCTGTTTGGCGCAGATGCACTAGCGTTTGACACGTGTCGCGCAGCGCAACTGCGCTGACACGTGTCGCGCAGCGTACAGCGCAACTGCACTGACACGTGTCGCGCAGCGCAGCGCTTGCGCAACTGAAGAGTTGCTTCCTTTAATTTTGTTTTAAATAGAGCCTTGCTCTGATTGGGCGCACTGCCTTGGGCACGTTGCTTCAATTTTTGAATTTTGAAATTCAAACAGAGCTTTGCTCTGATTGGGGGAAACAAATGCCCCCCACCGTTGCGCTCACATGGCGCACACGTGAGTGCAGCGGTAGCAAGATTTTGGCTGTTGGATCAACGGGTGAGTTGAAGGGGCGCAGGCGCCTATAAATAGGACCCTTGGTCCTTAGTAAATATTTTACCATTTTTCAAGAACTTGAGTTTTCAGAGCCTTGCTATTGCTTTTGAGAACTTTAGAGCCTTGCTCTCGTTTCTTTTCAAGAACTCCAGAGTTCAGATTTTTAGAACAACTTAGGTAAAATTTAACTTAAATTAAATTTAATTAACAGAGCCTTTCTCTTATAGATCTCTGATCTAAAGAAAACCCTTTTGGGGTTTCATCAACAGAGCCTTGCTCTCAAAAATCCATAGATCTACAGAGATCTTGTTTCATGGGTTTTAACCTATGAACAGAGCTTTGCTCATGGATCAAATGTACATCTTTTTTTATCTGAAAATGAAGAACTCCTAAGAGTTTTCATGGATCTTTGAGATCTCAAAATTTTTACTTATTTCAAGAGTTAAATTTTTCTTTTGATGGATCTTTCCATCATTATTACAAAGCTAGGCTCTTTTTAGGAAATTTTTATTCCCTTGGGACCAAAGTTTGACAAATGTCACTCTGTGACAGAGCTTTGCTCTGAAAGAGGAGATTTTCTCCTTGTCTCTAGGGATTTCCCATTAATGAGAATATTCTTTTGGGGATCTCTTCATTAATTGACAGTCTCATCCAATGATGGGGCTGTCTTATTAAATGATGCACTGTCATCCAGATTTTGTGGGTCCCCCTTTGGTCCCCTACTCATTGCATTGCAATGTGGTATAAATTTTTAAAATGCCAAGCGTTGGAATTACAACACTGACGGCTGACTTTTGTCTCTCTACAGAAAACATGCCTGCTGACTTATCATTCCCGTTTGTCCGCTCGGAGGGAGGATTTCCCCAGGCACCAGTGGACCGAGAGGTGCTCACTCTCATCAAGGATCATGACCCCGAGCACAAGAACCTTCACTTGTGGGGTAGGTGGTATAACGATATCATCCAGGGTCGCCGGAGCTTCGGTTTTGCTACGCCGTCCGAGCCAATATTTTCGATCCCCTATGCGGATGAACCCCCGGTGAAGTATGCCGTGGAGGTCAAAAATTGGAATTCGGATGACCTCCTCCAGTCTGCAATTGGGGCTATTCCCGTGCAGCAGCCGCCAGCAATAGACATTTTGGGGAGGCGAATCTGTCAGGGTGAAGCACGCCCTTAGGGACAGACCTATAACATTGGATTGATCCCGCGACCGCCCGCCGGATATTTGTAGTGGGCCCGGTACATCTTATCAGCGAAGATGACTCATCTGATGAAGATTGGTTTGTATTCGGCCATCTACGTCTCGCTCTTTGAGTATCCCTCTCCTCCAACGTGGTGGGTTAAGGCTTTTATCGAACAATGGAATATCCCCACCCACACCTTCCTGATGACGGATAGGGAAGTCTCTATCTCCTTGGAGGAGTTTGCTGAAATCTCGGGTCTGCCGATGAGGGGGGAGCATTACGAGGAGCTGCTTCCTCCTGACGAATACGTCTTTACCACCAAGCCGCTGGTGTTTGATCTGACGCCTGAAAACGCTATTCAGCACCAGTTTCCGGGCTTGGTGAAGGTGCTGGATATATATGAAGGGCTCTATCTGGAATCAGGCATCCGGAGAGTCAGTTTTACAGATTTTGTCGCCCGCTTCATTCGACCGGAGTTTCTATCGGAGCGGAGCGAGAAGTTCGCCTAGCTTGATGACCCTTTTGGCTTCGGCTTGGACCGTCGACCCACATCGGAGGATGATCAAAAGGAATTTTATCTCCCCGCCGCCGCCGTCATGCCCTTGTCAGAAATCGCCGTCCCGGGCATGGATGAGGAGACCTTTTTTGTAGGGTTCCTAGGATTGTGGTTGTGCAGCTTTGCGCTCCCCATGCACCCACGCCACATGCGGCCATCTGTTTTCTACCCAGCGCATCGGATGGTGGCTGGCCTGCAGTTGACAGTAGGAATCGCCGGGCTGGCTCACCTCTATTATGGACTTAGCGTAGCGGCGGACACTAATGAGCCTGGGGTGCAGCCTGCTAACTTCCCGATACACTACTTCACCTCTTGGATGGAAATGCATGTGCACGGGGTGTTCGGCGCCCATAAGATCCCTCCGTTTTTTGAGAAGTGCAGACTCCCAAGAGTCATGCGATTGGTCGGCGCTTCGATCGTGGTTGCGCCTCCGCTGGAGGCTAGGGGGTTGCTCCTCCGTCCACACCTAGTCTGAGCGAAGGTTTCTTTTTTGGATAAGGTCATAACCATAGGCTCAGAAACCACCAAGTCAGTGGTGCCGCTGCGTGATGACTTCAAGGACGGGGCCTCCGTACTGAAAGCCCGGGAGATTCTTCACCTCTACTCCATTCGGCCGGGCTACCTGGTTTTCCGGCAGAATGAGACGGCGTTTTTCATGAGTTATAACCCTCACCGGTTCGCCCAACAATCCAGCTATCACCAGGGGATCCCGCTGGAAGCCTTTTTGGAAGAGCCCGTGACCAGCCGGGAGGGGATAAGGAATGCGATGCACCATTTTATGCGGCTTAACACGGGCTCCTATTTCTTCATCAGCGAGCCAAGCTGCGTTCCCAAGGTCCTCAACGTGTACGTGACCTGGTACGCGCACGCAATGGGTCCGGTTATCCATATGGAGAAGCGCATGCTGGTTGACCGCAAGGGTGCGCCCTCCGGCGGCGATCACAAGGCTCCCTTGAAGCCAAGGACTTCGGTCATTCCTCCGCTGAAAGATGCCGGAGTTGTGCCACCGCGCGTGCTGAGCCCTCCGTGCGGATTGCCACTCCGTGATACTGTGGATGCGCCACCAGCGTCCCGTCCTCCAGTGGAGACGGTAAATATGGTTTCGCCGGAGTCCGGCATGGGCGCGGATATCGGTACCCGACGCCCTAAGGTGCCTGCAAAGCGCAAGTCGATCTCGAGTGCACCCAGGGCTGGCGGGCAGAAGAGGAAGAAGAAGTCGCTCCTCTCTCTCGATGCTATCCTTGGTTTAGAGCCTGAGGTACCTCTTACCGAAGGTATAAGCGAGTACGACAGCAATAAGGGCTTCTCGGTAGATCCAGTAGACACCGATCTGGCGGCCGCCATTGCGGCTTCTGAGCGATCAGCCAGACTCGAAGCGTGGTTGGATAAACTCGCTCGAGCAGGTAATCATTAGCTGCACTCTTTGTCATTTTATCGCATTCTTATCATTATATTTTTTTTACTAATACTTTCCCCCATTTTTTAACAGGTGTCACTACCGAAGAAGCCATTGCTGCCTCTTTAAAAACCTTCCAGGAGGAGGAAAAGAAGCGCGCTTTAACGGGCGTTGGTACGTCTCGCCTTATTAAGTTTTTGTCTTCTTTTCTGATGGCCAATCTAACCTTCTTCTTTAGTTTCTTTGCAGGGGCCGCGCCAGCTGATGTGGGGACTCTTCCCGGGCCCGCTACTGAAGTCTCGGTCTCTTCGGGGCTGCCGCGAGAGACTCAACTCGACAAGTCGACAAGGGATGCCTTGAAGAATTTGGAGGCATCTCTGTTCATAGACGATGACGTCTCAATGAAGGAGGCTTTGAAGAGGTCTGTCTCAATGGCTCGGGAGGAGAGAAAGCGGCTAAGGCGCGAGGCGAAGGCACGCAGGGCTGCTTTGGCCATTGGAGCGGGCCTAAGCACCGTCCCTCGTGCTGATACTCCCTCAGAAGAGTCCCCGGTCGCTTTGTCCACAGCTCGCAGATAGGTGGCGTGTGCAGTTCGGGGTGCTAACGATAAGTCCACCTCAGGTAACGTATCTTTCAGGATTTTGTTGTAAGAATTGTAAATTT
Source organism: Agapanthus africanus (assembly GCA_030015575.1). NCBI lineage: Eukaryota > Viridiplantae > Streptophyta > Magnoliopsida > Asparagales > Amaryllidaceae > Agapanthus > Agapanthus africanus. The sequence goes on along the minus strand of CM057338.1, from coordinate 385,049,702 downwards.
GTCGGTTCTTATATATCTTGTCCTGCAGGGCCAAGTCCAACCGAAGGGGAGGCGGAAACCGTCGAACCTAAGGGGACAGAAGAAGAGGCACCGGCCGAACCCGAGCCGACGGTGGGCGACGTCGCTGGGGTTGCTGAACCTGGGCTGAGGGCTGAGGGAGCTGCACCAGAGAAGGTCGTTGATGCCGAGCCCGAGGTAGAGGCAAATGAGACGACCATTGTAACTGTTCCTGGGGCAGTAGCGGATGAGGCGCCTGAGACCGGCGACCCTATGGCGACGGCAAATGAGACAGCCGCGGCCGCCGAGCCTGAAGGAGTAGCGGGCGAGACGGGCGTGACTCCCGGGGACGGGCCAGTTGCTCTTTCCCAAGAGTCTGGCAATGCTCCAATCATTGCTCTCCCCGTCTACGGACCTCCGCCGTCTCCTGGTCGTGTGAGCACGACGACGGCCCCTGTCGAGTCCGGTGATGAGGCCACGGGAGGTGGACTCGTATCGATGGAGGAGGGAGACGCCTCCGTTTCAGCTGGCGGCTCATTAGGTAAATTTCGAGTTACTGTCCCTTTTTATCTTGCAATCCTTTCTGACAGTTTATCTTTGTTTTTAACGCAGGTGCGGCCAGTGCCGATGCTCCATTGCTCGAGGGAGCGCCGTCAACTACTGCCTTGGCGGTGGTCACCTCTCAGCCTTCCTTTGTACCATCGCAGATGTTGGAAGGTATGGATTTGCAACCCATTAGTTTTATCTTTCAGCCGCATAATTTATGTACTAATGTCGTACTATTGCGTCTTTTCATGAGTGCTTTTTGATCATCTCTATCAGGTGTTGCACCCGCACTTCTCCTTCCCATCTGAACTCGCTTCTTCCTCCGGTGGCGCTGGTGAGTATAATTTCCATTTGATGTCTTTCTTTTTTTTAGTAATGGAATTATTTCTGACTTTCCCTCATCCTGATTGCAGTGCTACAAATCAAAGGAGGGGCTGAAAGATCGGTCACGCCACCGGCCCTCCCGGCCTTGCCATCTGCTGCAGCTGGTATAGTAAACTATCACATCGATGACTTTTTTTTGTATTTCTTGAACCGTCATCTAATCGTATTTCGTTTTTTCAGCTGTCGTTCTAATCCCGGTGTCCTTTAAGTCTCGCGTTATAATGCCAGCAGGCCCCTTCCTGAGACGTCCGTCTTCAAAGGGTGCCGTAATGAGCTTGGGCATGCTGAGCGGATACGTCGAGGAGCTTGACGCAGACGCTCTCCCATCTGCTGAGGATTTCGCTGCGGAGGTTAACCCAATGTTGGCGGCGCTTGTGAATTTTCACGATGGAGGCGTCGTCGAGCTTTGGGTCAATCACTGCAGAGAAATCGAGGTCCGCCTGCATCAATCGGAGTTTATACGCCCTGCTCCCGAGACCTTAGCCGCAAGCAATCAAAGAGCAGCATGGATTGAGCAAAGCGCTTCTTACTTCCGTCACTTGGAAGAAGAAGCGGCTTTAAGGCCGAGGAAATGCCAAGAGACCTTAAACGAGACGGCTCGTCTGCGCGCTGAGGTTGAGGCGAACGCTGCCTAGATGATGGCTATCTTCGAGGGTCTTCTGGAGCATATCTCTAATGGGCTAAACTTGAAACGGAAGCTCGATACCGCCGAGCGTGATGCCCAAGGCCGCGAAGCAGCTCAGCAGGCCGTTAGGGAGCAACTTGCATCCTTCTTGCAGCAGCGGGCTCAAGTGGAAGCAGAACTGGTGGTGATGGCCGATCAGGAAAAGGCATGGAAGGAAGTGCACGAACAACTGATAGGGCTATTTAAGACGCTTCCTTCGCAATAGCTGCCCTTGTATCAATATGCTTGTAAAAATTTTCTTTTTCGAATAAGATGTATCCATTCTTTATTCTTTTGTACGATTCACCTTGTACTCGATTGAATTAATAAATGAAGATACACATTTTTTTCTTTACAATGTCTTGTACTATTTCTTTGCTTTCTCCCTTCTCTTATTATCAGCATGCTGTCTTGATAAATATGGTTGACAGATAATAGAGTAAGCATCTTGGTTTCTTCAAGAGATGGCGATGGCTTAGGCCGCAGGTTCAGATCTGCCGCCTAAGACTTTTCAACTCTATGAGCCGTGAGGGTCTCATAGAGACTTTTCTCCCTACGGATCGAGAGGATCTCATAGATGGATTTTCTCCTTAGGAATCATGAGGATTCCTAAATGCGTTTTCTTTTATAAGTCGTAAGGATCTTATAAGATAATTTTCCCTCTTACGAGTCGAGAGGACTTGTAAGCGGTTGTTTCCCTTCTTGTTGAGATTCGACTTTGGAGAGTGAGACCCGTGGATAGTATGCAAGAGACCGTTTTAGACCGGCTTGCAGGATCCTAGTGCTTAGGAAACAAGTTTTTTAATCCCTGCTGCCTAAGGCTTTATCTTCCAAGTCGAAACGAATCGGGAAGTCCTCGCGAAGACACTAATTTCTTCACGGGTCGAGATGAATCGAGCAGTTCTCGTCAAGGACACTAATTTCCCTGAGTTGAAGTATTTTGCCGAGGATGCTGGTTTCCTCGAGGTTGAAACGAATCTGAGTATTCCTGCGGAGACACTGGTTTCTCTGCGGGCCGACGCGAATCAGAAGGCTCTCATCAAGGACGCTAGTTTCCCTGAATTGAGGTATTTGCCAGGGACACTGGTTTCTTCGGGGTTGAAACGAATCGGAGTATTCCTGCGGAGACACTGGTTTCTCTGCAGGCCGACGCAAATCAAGAAGTTCTCGTCAAGGACACTAGTTTCCAAATGCCGAAGCATTTTGCCGAGGACGCTGGTTTCCTCGAAGTTGAAACGAATCGGAGTATTCCTGCGGAGACACTGGTTTCTCTGCAGGCCGACGCGAATCAGGAGGCTCTCATCAAGGACGCTAGTTTCCCTGAATTGAAGTATTTGCCAGGGACACTGGTTTCCCTGGGGTTGAAACGAATCGATGTATTCCTGCAAAGACGCTAGTTTCTCTGCGGGTCGACGCGAATCAAGATATTCTCATCAAGGACGCTAGTTTCCCAGAATTGAGGTATTTGCCAAGGACACTGGTTTCCCTGGAGTTGAAACGAATCGATGGATTCCTGCAAAGACGCTGGTTTCTCTGCGGGTCGACGCGAATCAGGATGTTATCGTCAAGGACACTGGTTTCCCTGAATCGAAGTATTTTGCCGAGGACGCTAGTTTCCCTGCGGGTCGACACGAATCAGGATGTTCTTGTCAAGGACACTGGTTTCCCTGAGTCAAAGGATTTTGCCGAAGACACTGGTTTCTTCGGGGTTGAACTGATCTGTGGTGGTTTTTCAGGTTTTATAGGTTACCGTCAAAACCGTGAAGCTAGGAATTTGATCTTCGCTTCGTTTGCTGGCACTGCGTCTGCTGCATCAAGACGAATGTCGCGGTTGTCTCTAGGCTGTTGGCGAACCGTCGAGATTTGGCTTTGCTTTCTGGCGGAGCCTGTTGGGAAGGTATGGTTCCCTCTTTGTTTGTGCCCTAGGATTGTATAGAGGTATCGATGTGATCTCAACTGTAGGGCAAAAGGTTTCATATATTTTTTTTATTGTTTTATTTCCGCGATGCTCTATCATTTCAGCTTTTATATCGCGAAGGTCGAGATTGCCCAATCATTTCAGCTATTTTTCGCGGTGCCCAATCATTTCAGCTGTTTATTTTATTTTTACTCCCTGCTTTTTATTGCGGGTTACCCAATCATTTCGGCTATTTTGCATGCATACATTTTTATTTGCTGCTTTTTATTGCAAGTTACCCCATCATTTCGGCTATTTCGTATGCATGTATTGCTCACTGATTTTCTTTTATCGCGAGTGTGGAATTTAGAATCTGATGCCAATCTCAGCATCAGCATCGCTACAACTGGAATATTGCCAGGAGCGAATTATCATTTGCCATGAAAGGACTTGGAATTTGATACCGGTTTAAGCATCAGCATCGCTACAACTGGGATATTGCCAGGAGCGAATCATCATTTGCCTCTGTCGATGTCGAACAGGATTAGGGTCCTGTCGACTAAGGCTTTTGACTTCATGAGCCGTAAGGGTCTCATAAAGGTATTTCTCCTTACAAGTCGTGAGGATCTCGTAGGTGTGTTTACTCCTTAGAAATCGTGAGGATTCCTAAGTGCGTGTTCCTCTGTAAGTCGTAAGGATCCTACAAAAGGGTTTTCTCCTTGCAAATCGAGAGGACTTACAAGGGTTGTCCATCATGCGAACATATCCCCAGCCACGGATGGGACTTGGTTAGGGAAATGTTCATTCGCGCCCGTGGATTGTATACAAGGGTCAGTACTGAGCCACCTGTAGGGCAATATCGAAGGTTATGGGGGGTTGCTTAAGCACAGGTTTAAGTCTCTGTAACTTAAGACTTTCAAATCTTATAAACCGTGAGGGTCCCATAAGAAAGTTCTCCTTACGAGTCGTGCGGATCTCGCAAGTGTGATTTCTCCTTAGAAATCGTGAGGATCCCTAAGTGTGTTGCTCCCTTATGAGTCGTAAGGATCTCACGCGGGTGATTTCTCCTTACAATGTCGAGAGGACCCGGCAAGTGTCTTTTCACTAGGTTGCGCCCTTTCGGGTTTTCACAAACACTCGCCGGTAGCCATGCTGTTTTTACTCACGGAGCCCTTTCGGGTTTTCATCCGTGCCCATTTTGCTTATGGACATACCGTTTTTTTGTTTTTTTTTTGTTCTCTCTTTTTTTTATCTCGTCAGCCTGAGAATGCTGCGGTAGTAGTTTAAGAACGTTTCGGTCCTCAGCTAGTTTTAGGACGTAGTGGTCCGTCATTAGTTTAAGGACGTTTCGGTCCGCCGTCGCCGTATTCGAGGCGAATCTCTAGTTTACTGACTTTTCGGTCTATTATCCAGTTTTAGGACGTAGTGGTCCGTTGTTAGTTTAACGACGTTTCGGTCTATTATCCAGTTTTAGGACGTAGTGGTCCGTTGTTAGTTTAACGATGTTTTGGTCTATTATCCAGTTTTAGGACGTAGTGGTCCGTTGTTAGTTTAACGACGTTTCGGTCTATTATCCAGTTCTAGGACGTAGTGGTCCGTTGGGCTTTCTCCATGAATGAGCATGATGCCCCCGGCATATCCATCTTTTTTGGAGCACGTGGTTGTGGCGGGCTCACCTTCCAGTTTTTGGACAGCGCGAGTTTACCTTGTTGGTATTGGTCTTCAACCTAGTTTTTGAAGACGAAGCAATCCTCGATCGGATGACTTACTGCTCGATGATAGGGGCAGTAATTAGGATCGTTGACATCTCCTGGCTGTAGCGGGCATTTCGGACTCGGCAGATTGACGAATCCGTTGCGCACTGCCAGCTCAAACAGTTTCCTCATTTTATCCTGGGGAAACGAGTAAGGACGTCCCAGTCTTTCCTCGAGTGATGGGCGTGGTCGCATGTTGTTTTGGCGAACAATCGATTTTGAGTTGCTCGGCTGTTGTTGAGTGTTGGCGACGAAGGTCATTTTTCCCTTTCCTTTATCTTTTTTGTTCGCTCCGTCGTTTGCGGGTCCGAGATTCTTTCCGGGTAGTATGCCCTTGCACGGATGAATGTTCTCATAATTCTTCAATTTTTCAGAAATGGATTCCTTGAAGAGAGGGTTGAAGGCTATTTCTTCATCGAGGCCATTCCCAAAGGCGAGAACTCGTGATCCTCCGGGCTCGTCCCTGTGGCAATTGCCTGCGACTCTTTTATGCTCATCTGTCGTATTTTTTCGCTGTCTACGAGCTTCCCGCTTTGTTCTGTTGACGTAATGCCTGTGAGTGACATACCCTTACCAGCAACACTTAAAGGAGTCGCAGTCTTCAGTAGCGTGTGCGATCTTCTGATGATATAGGCAATAATTATGATACATCTCTATTCCACCGAGAGTGTTTTCTTCAGAGGGTGGTAGATTCATTCCTATTAATATGGCTTTAGCAAACCTTTTCCTCGTCTTGAATTTGTTTTCATCGGCAGCGGATGTCTTTTGATTTGATGGGAGTGCCTCGACTCTTTCGTCCAGTCGGCGGTGTTTGGCTCCTTCCAGTATGGCCATCTCACGCTTTTGATTGGCTTTAACTTTCAGACGAATCTCATTCAGGAAGGCATTGTTGGGGTAAAAATTTACACCCCGGTTGACCGAGTCAAAGTCAAGGTCAACCCCCAAGCTAGGTGGGCCCAAGCCTAGGTCAAGCGGGCTCATGCCCAAGTCGAGCCCGCGGCCAGCCTCCCCATGCCAACAACGAAATCATGTCATAAATAATTTTTATGTAATTTTTTATGCATGAGTGTAAACAAAATGGGCAAAACGCCATTTTGCAAAGCCCAAGGGGGCTATATGTAAGTATGTAAGCCTATATAAGGCAAAATGATGATGAATAAAAGAAGAATACTTTCATTCTCTCAAAAACCTAGGGTTTGTATTTCTTTCCATTTTCTGAAGGTCTCAAACCTTCTTCTTTCTTCTGAATTAAATCAAGAGTTTTACTTTTTCTTTTCAAAAACAAAATAGTTTTTCACCACCAAACCCACAAAGGAGAACTTGGATCTGTATTTAGATCTCAAAAAGGAGAGATTTTGAGATCTCACATCTCTTGATCTTCAAGATCCAGCTAACAGAGGAGGAAGAAGAAGAACCCCTTTCACTAAACCCAAAAAAAAACACTCAGGAGTCCAACTCCTCTCTGATTTCTCTTCCGAGAAATTTTCTAGGCTAAAAGCCTCTTTTTCTCGCCGGCGCTCAAGCGCAGAGCGCCCGCGTGCCGACACATGGCGCGCTTGCACTCCAGCGCTCAGCGTTCGAGCGCAAAGCGCCCACGTGCCGACACGTGGCGCGCTTGCACTACAGCGGCATGCGCTCAAGCACAAAGCGCTCACGTGCCGACACGTGGCGCGCTTGTGCTCGAGCGCGAGCGCACGAGCGCAAGTCGCCCCGGTGCCGACACGTGGCGTGCTTACGCTCAAGCGCAAGTCGCCCCCGTGCCGACACGTGGCGCGCCTGCGCTCAAGCGCCCAGCACTCAAGCGCAAGTCGCCCCCGTGCCGACACGTGGCGCGCCTGCGCTCAAGCGCCCAGCACTCAAGCGCAAGTCGCCCCCATGCCGACACGTGGTGCACTTGCGCTCAAGCGTCAGGCGCTGAAGCGCAAAGCACCCACGTGCCGACACGTGGCGCGCTTGCGCTCAAGCTTCCAGCGCTCAAGCGCAGAGCGCCCACGTGCCGACACGTGGCACTCTAGCACCTAGGCGCACAGCGCCTAAGGTGCTGCCCCCACGCATCCTTTGGATGCCTTTTCTTCCCTTTTTTTCTTTCTTATATATATACATATATATACATATGTATACATATGTGCACACACACATACACCACGACACTGTCCCTGTTAGAAAAAAAAATTCTAACGGGGTGCTGCCTCATACCCCGTAAGGGGACTGCTAGCCCCCTTGCCCCCAGCCCGCTATCCGGATAGCGGGACCCCCGTAAAAACTCTGCGTGGCTCCCGACATATCCAAAAAACCCCTTTCAAAACACATCATACGCACACTGCACATTGAGTTCGCATGACCAGTTTAACCCGTCAATCGGAGGTTCCCTCGCTCCAAAGGCGAGGGGTAATTAACGGCAGTTTAGTCCGCGGCTGCCGGAGATTCGGATCCCCACAATCATTAAACCCCGGCCTACCCTAGGCAGGGGGAATCTGTAATGCGCCTGACAAGCGCGCGCGTATTCCCATCTCAATGGGGTGACGAAAAACACCCTACAGATTCTGGTACGCCCGGTGGGACCCTTCTCTCCTCCCATATTTCGGGTTAAACGTTCATGCGAACTCAATCAATATACATGTCTATATTTATACTAAAATAATGCTTTTTCATGCAGGTTTTCAAGCAATCACTTTTCAACAATATCTCCAATGATGAACTCAGCTCTCAGCACGGCTCCCGTCTCCTACACAATGAAGATAGACTCCAGGACGGTCCTCCCGGCAAGTCTCGGGCGACAATGGGAGGAAGAGCCGCTACCATTTGGCTCTATCTTGTTTGTCTCGGCTAATGTCATCCCTACACCTCAAGCTCCGGTAACAGACAAACCTGTTTCAAAGGGGAAAAGGCCGAATGTCGTGGTCGCTAGGGCGCCCCAACACAAACGCAAGTCGGTGTTTGATCGACTTTCCTCGGCCCCAGCTGGGGGCAAGGCCATCAACACCAGCAAAGAAACAAGGCATCTCGGGCAAGCTCCAGCGACGCTTCTGACAACTGCTCGATTGGGTTTCTTCTCAAGCCTCCCCGTCACTCAGCCTATGGCGGCTTCCCGAAGAGCAGAAGCCTGCCAGACGCTCAAGGCAGAGAAGCTGAGACAGAAGCGGCTCAGATACAGAGCCAACAAAAGGGCTAGGGCTCTGGCCATGTTGAAATTTATGAATTTCCAAAGCCTAGACCGCTCCGCGAAATCAGCTGCCAAGGATAAAGAGATGGCTGGGTATGCGGTCCACACTGTCTACATGGTGGGCACACGCAGCAAGAGCAAGGACGGGGCCACTACATCTAGAATCCAATCTGGCTTGAATGTAGTTGCCACTTCCCAAGAACAGTCGCCTCCGCTGGATGAGGAAAACCCTCTCGATGAGGATGATAGGCAGAGAGAGCCCTCAATTCATGAGGAGTCAGGCTCGAAAAGCGAAGAAGAGCCGACTTTTCGCCCCAGGACCGCGGAGCAAGAGCTGCTTCAAGAGCTCCGAAAGCAGCTCAGGAACAAAGACAAGGAGATGGCCAAGCTCTACTAAAAAATTAACGACTTGACAAACGTCGTCTTGCAGCTCACAGCTCGACTTGCCTCTCAGCCGCCCAATCAAGCGCAGGGCTCTGCTCGTGAACCGGGAAACGGTGCCCCAAGGCAGCCGACGCCTATTCCCTCAAATCCGAAAGTGGGCGGACCGCACGAAAGTCAGTCGCATCCTATCTCGGGAAATGTCTTGGCTACGGATGACAGTAGCCCGCTAACTCAAGATCAAATCATGGATTTGGTTACCGACAAAGTCAAAACCTTGGTAGCCGAAGCCGAAGCGCAAAAAGATGTTAGCAGTAGCGGGAGACCATATCCTGCTCAATATGATCTGGTAGAATTTCCTAGCGGCTATGTCATTCCTAAATTCGGAAGATTCGACGGGACGGGAAATGTGAATCAGCACATCGCCCACTTCAAAACCTCATGCGGGAACACTGGGGGCAACGATGCGCTTCTCCTCCGCCAGTTCGTTAATAGCTTGACAGATGTTGCTTTCGACTGGTACGCGAGCATACCGGATGGCTCCGTTACTACTTTCGTCCAAATGGAATCTTTGTTTCGACAAAGGTTCATGAGCGTCAGCGACAAGATCACCATTGCCGAGCTCGTAAGGACCAAGCCCAAGAACAACGAAAGCAGCACGGATTTTATAACCCGATGGTGCAATCTCTCCGTCAAATGCGAACCTCTGATAGAGCAAGACCAATATGTCAGTCTTCTCGTCGGAAATCTCAACAATTGGATGGCCCCATTTCTATGCACCGCAGGCCTTAAAACAATCCAAGAGCTGACCAAAAAAATCCAACCTTGGAACGCTCAAAGCCCAAGTCTGCTCAGGACCTTCAGTTCACAAACAGACCGAAACCTTGGAGGGACGACAACCGAAAAGGCGGAAGTTCTAACAGCACCGATTCTCTAAATAAGCAGAGAGCCGGCGGAGCAAAAACTGACCAGTCTCTAGAGCCAACTTTGGAGGAGAGAAGAAATAAGGTCTACTCATTCCGAAGGGACAAGGTCCACAAAATTTTTAAAGATGCTCTGAAGAATGGCCTACGGCTACCAGAACCAAAAAGGCTAAGTGAAGCGAACATGACTGATCGTCCTAACTTTTGCCCATACCACCGAGTGCTGGGGCACACTATTGAAGACTGTTGCATCTTCAAGGATTGGGTCAAGAAACAATATAAGGCAGGTGAAAATCATTGTCCCCTGGCGTGTTAACCAACGATCAAGCTGCGACCGCCAATTTCGTACAAACGGAGACTGAAGTTCTTCGTGAAACCGATTCTCTCGGACATCTGCTTTTCTTTGAAAACAGTCGACCACCACGTCATAAAACTGGGAACAGTCGACCACCACGTCATAAAACTGGGAACAATCGACCACCACGTCATTAAACTGGGAATGTAAAATATATATATATATATATATATATATGTAAATAAACAAAAAATGTGTAAATAAAAATAAAAAATAAAAGCCGAAATGATGGGGCAACCGCGAATAAATAGCCGAAATGATAGGGCAATCGCGATTTTCGCGATAATAAAAGCTGAAATGATAGAGCAATCACGGTAAAAAAAAAAACCAAAAAAAAGGCGAATGATGAGTCGCTCCTGGTACCATATTCCAGTGCAGCGATGCAGACGCCAACAAAAATTCAAATTTCCAAAATTCTCCCAGCCCTACGGTTAGTTCCCAAATTGACTACCGTATACAATCCACGGGCTCAAATAATCCTCAGCATACTCATTCACCACCGCAACCACCAGTTACGCGGCTGGTCTCCGCCCTTGGAATTGTGCTCCATTGGGAAGACCCACTCAGGTGTCCTGGCATCTCTGCTTCAGTGTTAGCAACACTGTGCCGGTCCCTACCCCAAGATTTCAAGCTCGCCATCCGTAGACCCCTAAGTCTTTAAACTAGAAACAGATGACCGTTAAGTCGTTAAACTGGGCACAATAGACCCCTAAGTCTTTAAACTAGAAACAGATGACCGCTAAGTCGTTAAACTGGGCACAATAGACCCCAAAGTCTTTAAACTGGAAACGGATGACCTCTAAGTCGTTAAACTGGAAACAGTAGACCTCTAAGTCGTTAAACTGGAGACAGATGACCTCTAAGTCGTTAAACTGGAAACAGATGACCTCTAAGTCGTTAAACTGGAAACAGTAGACCTCTAAGTCGTTAAACTGGAAACAGTAGACCTCTAAGTCGTTAAACTGGAAACAGTAGACCTCTAAGTCTTTAAACTGAAAACAGATAACCTCTAAGTCGTTAAACTGGAAACAGTAGACCTCTAAGTCGTTAAACTGGAGACAGATGACCTCTAAGTCGTTAAACTGGAAACAGTAGACCTCTAAGTCTTTAAACTGGAAACAGATGACCTCTAAGTCGTTAAACTAGAGACAGTAGACCTCTAAGTCATTAAACTGGAAACAGTAGACCTCTAAGTCTTTAAACTGGAAATAGATGACCACTAAGTCGTTAAACTGGAAACAGATGACCTCTAAGTCGTTAAACTAGAAACAGTAGACCTCTAAGTCGTTAAACTAGAAACAGATGACCACCACGTCGTTAAACTGGAAACATATAACCTCTAAGTCGTTAAACTAGAAACAGTCGACCTCTAAGTCATTAAACTGGGAACGAGGGAAATCCACTCATGTGTCCTCACGATGCATGAGGAAAAACAAACCTTCGTGGGATCCTTACGACTCACGAAGGAAAAACACACTTGGGAGTCCTCATGACTCCTAAGGAGAAAATACACCTGCGGGATCCTTGCGACTCGTAGGGAGAAAATGCTTTTATGGGACCCTCACGGCCTATAAAATTGAAAAGTCTTAGGTGACAGGGATCTAAACCTGTCTCCTAAGCCATCGCTCTCCAACCCCCAAGTGGCGAATGATGAGTCGCTCCTGGTACCATATTCCAGTGCAGCGATGCAGACGCCAACCAAATTCCAAACTCAAATTCCCAAGCGGCGAATGATGAGTCTCTCGTGGTACCATATTCCAGTGTAGCAATGCAGACGCCAACAAAGTCCCGAAATGTTTCTGGCCCTATGGTCTGGATCATACATCCTGCAAAACCGTATACAATCTACGGGCGTAAAACTAATTTCTAAATCCTCCCGGGGCAAATGATGAGTTGCTCCTGGCATTATTCCAGTGCAGCAATGCAGATGCCGACAAAAATACCAATCCCAAAATCCTCTCAAAGATAGATGAAGATTCGCTCCTGGTACCATATTCCAATATAGCGATGCTGATGTCAAACAAATCAAACCAACCAATTTCAACATCGACCTCTGCGTCGGACAACAGACACTCCGTCTCGGAGATACGTCAACCAGCCGATACTCCGCCTCGGGAAAACGTCAGGCAGACACTCCGTACCGGGGGCACATCGACAGCAGATACTCTGCATCGGGGAAACGTCCAACACAGACACTCCGCATCGGGGAAACGTCCAACACAGACACTCCGCATTAGGGAAACATCCAACAACGACACTCCGTGCCGGGGAAACGTCAGGCAGACACTCCGTGCCGGGGGCACATCGACAACAAACACTCCGTCTCGGGGACACGTCAACCAGCGACACTCTGCATCAGGGAAACGTCCAACACAGACACTCCGCATCAGGGAAACGTCCAACACCGACACTCTGTGCCGGGGAAACGTCCAACACAGACACTCCGCATCAGGGAAACGTCCGACAACGACACTCCGTGCCGGGGACACGTCAACCAGCAGACACTCCGTCTCGGGGATACGTCAACCAGCAGATACTCCACCTCGGGGAAACGTCAAGCAGACACTCTGTGTCGGGGGCACATCGACAACAGACACTCCGTCTCGGGGACACGTCAACCAGCGACACTCTGCATCGGGAAAACGTCCAACACAGACACTCCGCATTAGGGAAACGTCAGGCAGACACTCCGTGCCGGGGAAACGTCAGGCAGACACTCCGTGCCGGGGGCACATCGACAACAGACACTCCGTCTCGGGGACACGTCAACCAGAGACACTCTGCATCGGGGAAACGTCCAACACAGACACTCCGCATCAGGGAAACGTCCAACACCGACACTCCATGCCGGGGAAACGTCCAACACAGACACTCCGCATCAGGGAAACGTCCGACAACGACACTCCGTGCCGGGGACACGTCAACCAGCAGACACTCCGTCTCGGGGATACGTCAACCAGCCGATACTCCGCCTTGGGGAAACGTCAAGCAGACACTCCGTGCTGGGGGCACATCGACAACAGACACTCCGTCTCGGGGACACGTCAACCAGCGACACTCTGCATCGGGGAAATGTCCAACACAGACACTCCGCATCAGGGAAACGTCCAACAACGACACTCCGTGCCGGGGAAACGTCAAGCTGACACTCCGTGTCGGGGACACGTCAACCAGCGACACTCTGCATCGGGGAAACGTCCAACACAGACACTCCGCCTCAGGGAAACGTCGACCAGCGACACTCCGTGCCGGGGACACGTCTACCAAATCGCTCCAGGTCAGAGCATCGACTGTCCATGTCGCAAAACGGGCAGTGCAGGCTCCCCACCAGTCGGGAACCAAATCGCTCCGGATCATAGCATTGACCGTCCATGTCGCAAAAAGGGCAGTGTCGGCTTCCTACAAAGCAGGAACCAGATCGCTCCGGGCCAGAGAAACGTCTACCACGGACACTCCGTCTCGGAGACGCGTCAAGCGCCGACCGTCCACGTCGTAAAAAGGGCAGTGCATCCCAAAAAGTGGGGACCAAAGCAAGTCGCCTCCACGCAAAAGAAGATCCATCAATTTCATGCATACGACCCACATGTGCGGTGTGCATTCATTGATGGGGGGCAATTTGTTGGGGTAAAAATTTACACCCCGGTTGACCGAGTCAAAGTCAAGGTCAACCCCCAAGCTAGGTGGGCCCAAGCCCAGGTCAAGCGGGGCCATGCCCAAGTCGAGCCCGCGGCCAGCCTCCCCATGCCAACAACGAAATCATGTCATAAATAATTTTTATGTAATTTTTTATGCATGAATGTAAACAAAATGGGCAAAACGCCATTTTGCAAAGCCCAAGAGGGCTATATGTAAATATGTAAGCCTATATAAGGAAAAATGATGATGAATAAAAGAAGAATACTTTCATTCTCTCAAAAACCTAGGGTTTGTATTTCTTTCCCTTTTCTGAAGGTCTCAAACCTTCTTCTTTCTTCTGAATTAAATCAAGAGTTTTACTCTTCCTTTTCAAAAACAAAATAGTTTTTCACCACCAAACCCACAAAGGGGAACTTGGATCTGTCTTTAGACCCCCAAAAGGAGAGATTTTGAGATCTCACATCTCTTGATCTTCAAGATCAGAGGAGGAAGAAGAAGAACCCCTTTCACTGAACCCAAAAAAAAAACACTCAGGAGTCCAACTCCTCTCTGATTTCTCTTCCGAGAAATTTTCTAGGCTAAAAGCCTCTTTTTCTCACCGGCGTTCGAGCGCAGAGCGCCCGCGTGCCGACACGTGGCGCGCTTGCGCTCCAGCGCTCAACGTTCGAGCGCAAAGCGCCCACGTGCCGACACGTGGCGCGCTTGCACTACAGCGGCCTGCGCTCAAGCACAAAGCGCCCACGTGCCGACACGTGGCACGCTTGCGCTTAAGCGCAAGCCGCCCTGGTGCCGACACGTGGCGCGCTCGCGCTCGAGCACGAGCGCACGAGCGCAAGTCGCCCCGGTGCCGACACGTGGCGCGCTTGCGCTCGAGCGCACGAGCGCAAGTCGTCCCGGTGCCGACACGTGGCGCGCTTGCGCTCGAGCGCAAGTCGCCCCCGTACCGACACGTGGCGCGCTTGCACTCAAACGCCCAGCACTCAAGCGCAAGACATCTCCGTGCCGACACATGGCGCACTTGCGCTCAAGCATCAGGCGCTGAAGCGCAAAGCACCCACGTGCCGACACGTGGCGCGCTTGCGCTCAAGCTCCCAGCGCTCAAGCGCAGAGCGCCCATGTGCCGACACGTGGCACTCTAGCGCCTGAGTGCACAGCACCTAGGCGCACAGCGCCCAAGGTGCTGCCTCCACGCATCCTTTGGATGCCTTTTCTTCCCTTTTTTCTTTCTTTCTTATATATATACATATGTATACATATGTGCACACACACATACATTACGACACTGTCCCTGTTAGAAAAAAAATTCTAACGGGGCGCTGCCCTGCACCCCGTAAGGGGGTTGCTAGCCTCCTTGACCCCCAGCCCGCTATCCGGGTAGCGGGACCCCCGTAAAAACTCTGCGTGGCTCCCGACATATCCAAAAACCCCCTTTCAAAACACATCATACGCACACTGCACATTGAGTTCGCATGACCAGTTTAACCCGTCAATCGGAGGTTCCCTCGCTCCAAAGGCGAGGGATAATTAACGGCAGTTTAGTCCGCGGCTGCCGGAGATTCGAATCCCCACAATCATTAAACCCCGGCTTACCCTAGGTAGGGGGAATCTGTAATGCGCCTGACAAGCGCGCGCGTATTCCCATCTCAATGGGGTGACAAAAAACACCCTACAGGCATCGATCATCTCATCTGACAGCCGCAGATTTCTGGTTCAGGGTCCGCCCCCAGCTTCTCAGCGCAAGGAATTTCCTCATCGTCTGTAAACGAATGGGAAATCATATGACAGCTCGCCACGTATTCCTCGGATTCATCCGACGAACTCTCCCCCTCATCTTTCTCTTGAAAGACGTGGTTGAGGAACTCTTGGAGTGTGATGGGAGTTCGTGCTTTCTGGTTATATTCCTCCAGCGTGTCAATCTGTCTTTGTAAGTCTGTGCGCTTGTCGCCAGGCTTCACAGGCTTCTTGGATTCTTCTTCTTCTTCTTCGAAGATTTTGACGGCTGGTTATGAGGGCTTGGGCCACCACTATCGGTCTTTGGAGTTGGACGCGGCTTCAACATCCCTTCAATGATCTGAGGTTCTAACGAGTTTTTCCACCTGATCGCTGGGCATGTTTGAAGATCGTTCAGCATCCTCTTTGTTTTAGCTGATAGCACAACCTCCCATGGAGCTTCTTCAACGAGGGAGCACATTGCCCCCGGCGTATTCACCCTTTTAGTGGTGTGAGGCTGCGGCGGATTCACCTTCCATCTGTCGGACAACGCGAACTTGCCCTGTTGATATTGATCTTCAATCCAGTTTTTAAAGACGTAGCAATCCTCAATCGGATGACCCAATACTCGGTGATAGGGGCAGTAATTGGGATCATTGATGTCGTTTGGCTGCGACGGACGTCTTGGATCCGACAGATTTATGAGTCGGTTGCGCAAGGCCAGCTCGAGCAATCTTCTCGTTTTATCTCGGGGAAACGAGTAAGGACGTCCTAGCCTCTCCTCAAGGGGTATGCGCGGACGCATATTATTTTGACGGACATCCGGCTTCAAGTTGCTCGGCTGTTGTTGAGCATTAGCGACAACAATTGCTTTTCCCTTCCCCTTCTCATTTCGAGAGTCCGGCTTTAGAGGGGGAGGTCTATGGCCCATCTGATCCATCTGAGCTAGCTTGTCGATCACGGCCTGGAAGGTAATCGTCTTGAAGAACATCAGGAATTGTGAGATGGTCGCTTGCGGATCGAGTGTTCCCACAAACATGCCTACCGCTGGAGCCTCTTCAATGCGCTGTTCGCACTTCGATCACAAGTTCCGCCATCGGATTGCATATTGAACCCAAGTTTCGCCCGGCTTCACTCTTGCATTAATCAATGCCGTTATTGGGGTGCGTTCGCTAGCACTTGCAAATCGCTGGGTGAACAATAACTCCATTTCTGCGAAAGTTTTGACGGAGTCATTTGGAAGTTCGGAGTACCACTCAAATGCCGTCTCCGATAAACTGCCGACAAATTGGCGAAGCAAGAGCTTATCATCGCCGCCGGTGTTGCCACAAAGAGCTCTGAACTGGGCAACATGTTGATGAGAATTGCCTGTCCCCTTGTAGACATGGAATTTCGGGATCGTATAGCCCGGCGGGTAACTTATTTGGTCGTACCAGCTCGGATATGGTCGCCCCGTTTTTACGACCTGATCGGCTGCCTCAGTCGCCTGATGAACCCGTATCTGCTGAGCTATATATTCGTCCAAGTCAGCTTTGGAGATTGTCTCCTCCTTGGCTGTTGACAGAGCCGGTGGAGGATTTGACGTTTCTCCCCTGTCGTCTTCAAGGACGATCGGAGGATCTTCTTCAGCAGGAGGATCTTGTTGAATCATCATTCCCACCATGTCCTGGAACAGGAGGGCCATTCGCTTTATATTGGCTGCTTGTTCCGCAGCCTCTTTGTCCTTCTTCTCCAATATCCTGCGAAGGAATTCAGCGTCAGTTTCTTGCTCCTGGCGTTGATCCGAGGACGCTTCGGGGATTTCTTTTGGCCCAGTGAGTGCGGCCATCACGTTCATCATTTCTTGGAGCTTCTGCTGTTGCTCCTGAGCTTTGGTCACTGACCGTGTAAGCGGTCTATATCCTGTAGATGCATGGCTGTCCTCTTTACCAGACGCCATGTAGACGGTATGGACTATAATGCCCCCGGGCTTAGGGCGTTTGGGCTCGCCGCCTTTGACATTTTCCGCAAGCGTAGGGACCTTCTCTGGCCTTCTTCTCTTGTGGGCCGTTGAAGTTGAGGGGGCTGTTGCAGCAGGCACCCTGGCGGTTGTCGTCCTTTGCTGTTTGTCAGGACGGTTCTTTTCTTCCTGCACTTTTGCCCTTTTCTGCCGGCGAGAGTGATCTTGGTTGATTACGGAATCTTGGATCCTCCGCCAGACCTTGTAAATTTTGGAGGACAGCCGTTGAGGAGGCTGCTCCAACTTTGTTTCTGTAACCCTCTCCACAGGTAGAGGAGATCTTTTTAGCGTAGCAGTCGGAGAGTTCTTACGTACCCTCCTTAGTGGTTCAAAGCTGTTCCCAGTTGGAACAGTAGCATTAACTACCACTACTGGAGCAGGTGGAGTTAGCCCTGAGGGGGAGTTGCCCCCGGCCTTCCTTACTCGGCGCCAGTGGCGACGTCGAGCATGTCGAGCTGCTGGGACTGGCTCGGTGATAGGGACAGCTTCGTCTTGCCCCCTATCCGGATGAGGTGCTGCCGGTGCCAGCCTCTTAAAGACTGATGTTGTCTTTTGAGTGGCGATGTTTAATCTGTCAAAGACAGATCCTCGAGTAGGAGCAGGAGCAGGAATAGTCAGCCTTGAAAAGACTGACTCTTTAACAGAAGAAGCCGCCTTGACGACTTCAGGAGCAGAGGTGGCTGTCTTCCTCGGGACGGCCATTTCAGGGTTTATGGGCCTCTTGGCGGGCCCATCAAAGTTTTGGTTCAGCCTGGCAAAGACAGAGGCTGCCAGCTTGATATTGGACGACCCGTTGAAAGGGGCCGTTGTAGCAGTGAGCCGATCGAAAACCGACTTCTTGTGCGCTTGCGGTGCGGGCACTAGAATAGTGAAGCTGGCTGGCGGGAGCATGGTCCCGAAAAATAGACCGGTGGTGGCAAGGATGGAGGCCGCTTGAGGCCCATAGGCTACACTTCCAGGTGAGGCGGAGCGTCGGTTACATCGGCACTTGGAGCAGCTCGAGCAGTTGGATGCCATTGATGCTTGATTTCTGCGCCAGGCAAAAGACCAAATCTTAGTAATTTAAAACCCAAAGGCAACCATTAACAAACCGCGATTCGTTCGCGAAAACGACACACAAAGTGTGGAGTGGAAGAGGAAAAGATCCCACCGGGGGTGCCATAATCTGTTCCCCTCCGAACGGCGGCCAAGACATGGACGTCTTGCCTGAGATTCGGGACAGATACTATTTGGTTTTATCCGTCCACCTCTCCGAAGATGCCAAGTTGATTTATGGCACCGTATATCGAAGGTTTAGACGGATGCGGCCGATGTAGCAGACTTCGTCAGATTCCCCCTCACTTAAGGGGTTTTTGATTGTGGGGACGCTCTTCCCTGCAGGCGCAAGCCCGTGCAGTTAATTACGTTACCGCATCGCGGTAACCACTTTCTCCTTCTCCAGAAATTTCACTTCGTGTCGTGTGTGTTTGTTTTGTTTGTATATGCCCGTGGATTGTGTACGGAGACTAAGTTATACCGTCGCCCGTAGGACGTGGATTAGTCCAAATCCGTATTTACTTAGATTTGGGTTTGGTGTTTTAGTTTAAGGATACGTTAGCCCTATTTAAGGCTAAGATCAACTTAAACTTTTGTTAAGGATACGTTAACCTAATCTCCAGACTAAGATCAACTTAACGGGATCGTTTGGATCCGACAAGAGAGCAATTGACTCTATTATTTAGTTTAATGACATTGCGGTCGATTTCCAGTTTAGGGACATGGTGGTCCATCATTCCCATTTGGGGACGAACATTAGTTTAAGGACATTTCGGTCCAACGTTCCCATTTTTGGACGAATAGGACGTTTCGGTCCACGAGTTTAAGGACCCCGCAGTCCGTATCGATGTGTGGTTGTCGGGACCCGTCACCTCTCTGACGTCGTTGAAGGATTACAACGATAGGTTTCAGAGGAGTTCAAAGATGTACCCTTGAACCGGATGTAAATTGATTTAAGAGAGCAATCTTGCTCAGTCAATTTAATTTGAGGACTTACGGCCATGATTGCGCTAAGTCCAGTTGAGAATATTCAACGTTTTTATGTTTGGCCTATTAGGCTTGTGCTAGGGCTTTGCCCCTGTTTAATAATGCACTGCATTTCATTCTGGCCTGCTAGGCCTTTTTGATTTGGGCTCTATCACTTTATAAATGATGCAGAGCATCTGTTTGGGCTCTGCCCTTTTTAAAATAATGCATTGCATTTAATTTGGCCTGTTAAGCCTTTTTTAATTGGGCTTGGCCCTTCTGTAAATAATGCAGTGCATTAATTGTCTGACATTGGCTTGTCAGGCGCTTTGCGCCAATTATTGAACGCAAGCGCATATGGAGGTGACACGTGTCACGCTAGCGCAGTGCGCTGTGCCAGTGCGCTGCGCTGTTGCGCTGTGACACGTGGCACGCTCTGGTGAGTTGCGTCAACTTTAAAGAGCAATGCTCTATTTTTAAAAGCGCATAGCGCAAGTGGTTATGGTGCCGACACGTGGCGCTCTCTGGTGGCTTGCGCCAACCCAGGAGTGCAACAGTGCAGTTTTTGCAAGTGTAAGGCACTGTTTCAATAACTTGATCCAATTTTGGATTCAAGAAAAGAATCTTTAAGATTACAGAACCAATGGTTCATAAAAAAGTGCAAGGCACTGTTATTATTTATTTTTTATTGAAGATCATTGATCTTGTTCTTAGATCAATGATCTATTCAGAAGAAATTTTTCTTTTTTTATAAAGGTTTTCACCTTTTTTCTCTTCTTGAAAAATTCTCCAGAGTTCTCTCTATTCTCTGTGCTGTTGTTTTTGATCTTGATGTTGATCTCCATTGAATTGGGGTTTAGGGGCCTTTATATAGTGCCCATTAATTTGTTAAATTTGTTGAAGAGATCATTCTCTGAGTGATTTAGGGAATTTTCCCCACCTTTGGATTTTTGATCTAAGGGATTCTGTTTTATAGAAGATAATTTTCTTGTTTTAATAAGAACAGAAAGATCTTACTGGAATTTTAATTCTGTTTGGCGCAGATGCACCAGCGCTTGACACGTGTCGCGCAGCGCAGAGCGCAGCGCACCTGTGCAAGCGCAGCTGCGCTGACATGTGTCGCGCAGCGTACAGCTCAGCGCAGCTGCGCTGACACGTATCGCGCAGCGCACAACGCAGCGCCACTGTGCTTGCGCAACTGCGCTGACACGTGTCGCGCAGCGCAGCGCTTGCGTAACTGAAGTGTTGCTTCCTTTAATTTTGTTTTAAATAGAGCCTTGCTCTGATTGGGCGCACTGCCTTGGGCGCTGCGCTGACGTATCAGCTTTTGACACGTGGCGCGTTGCGCGCAGCGCAAGGAATTTGAAGCGTTGCTTCAATTTTTGAATTTTGAAATTCAAAAAGAGTTTTGCTTTGATTGGGGGAAACACCCGCAGTTAATGCCTGGGAAGCTCGTTCACTCCCAGCCAAATCAACAAAATTCTGCATCCCAAATTATCAAATTCAGCTTCATGTCCTTTATTACTAACAAGAGAATAAGATATCTAAATTGATTCCTTGGTGAGATTCATACCACAGAGGCTGCAAGAGTGCTGAAATTGTTCTTACCCACGAACTCTCTCACAGTACTTTCAATATTCTACATAAAAATATCCAAAGAAAATTACATAATGAATTTTTAAATGTGTATTAATCTATAATTATAATTAAACTGAACAATGAAGGCTAACCAGTCCGAGTATTTGATGGGATCTTGAGCTCATTTCATTTAAGGCGGTCTCTCCTATTTGTCGCTAGCTGCAAAACAACATGTAGCATGAAAGATGATCAATAAACATAAAACTAAAGGGAAAAGGCAATATTATAACTATTGAGATTGAGTTTTGCACCTACACAAAAAGAAAGAAGTTCTATAAGATGGTCTTGGTCCCTTGGTGTTTATTCTGTAAGCTTCTCCACAACTGTCCCTTTCTATCAAAACAAGAAAGGTAAGCACAATAATGGTTGTATAATATAAAAATTAAGCGCAATTATGTTCCTCACCTCTGGATCATCAAGAAGCCGAAGGGGCCCGGTATCTGGGTTGAGGAGATCCTTAACAGATTCATTGTAGATCTCCATAGCCGAGAATTTCAAAACAAATTATCTCTATATATGCTGGAAAAGGGAAGAAAGTGGTGTCGACTAATTGTAAATTATATACTTGAGGAATGAAAAATTCATTGAGTGAAGCTTTAAGATTTGAAATACCTTCTCAATATAGTCGTAGATTTCTGACACGCTATATCCTGTTATTCCAGTCATTGTGTATGTCTTTCCACTGCTTGTTTGACCATAGGCAAATACACTTGCCGCAAAATAAGTAGAATTTCCATTTTACATACGATAAGCTTTTTTGTGCGTGCGCTTGTGTGTGTGTGTGTGTGAGAGAGAGAGAGAGATGAACTTACAATTAATACCGCTGACGACTGAAAGAGCGACTTCTGTTGATAATTGATGCAAATTAAAGTCTAGGGTTAGGTGCCACCTTTTGACATGCATGACATTGTTAGGTGGTAATAATGTTAGGTGATAACATTATTAGGTGGTAATAATGCTAGGTGATGACTTTGTTAGGTGCTACTTTGACATGCATGATATTGTTAGGTGGTGACAATGATAGGTGGTGACTTTGTTAAGTGCTACTTTTGTCATGCATGACATTGTTAGGTGGTGACAATGAAAAATGGTGACTTTGTTAGGTGCCACTTTTGACATGCATCATATTGTTAGGTGGTGACAATGAAAGGTGGTAAATTTGTTAGATAGTGACATTGTCCTAGGTGCTATAAAAGCACATTTTATGAGTGAGGCATTTGGCATCTATCACAAGTATCATCACAAAGAGGCAAATGCTAAGAGAGATTTGTATAGAGAGATTTGAGAGAAATCTCCTAGGGTTGTTTTTTGTTTGCAAACTTAATTCAAGTATAGTAGACGTTTGTAGATTCCACTTTACCGGGGACTAGCCATATGGTGGGTGAACCTCGTTAACAAATCTATCTTGTTTGTGATTGATTACTTTCTTATTCCTGCATTTTAATTTACATTGTCTTTCGTCATTTAATTGCGTGATGTATTTTTGCGTGATTTGGGTTTTGTCGCGAGCACTGTTCCGTGGATCGACTCTCCCCTCCCAACAACTGGTATCAGAGCAAGGTTAAGAGAACCTAGGGTTTTTCGATTCTATAATCTAAGTAACGGTGGGTAACGACGCTTGTGTCCTCTTCCCCACTTTCTTAAATTGTAGTTTTGAAGGCGTTGGTTCAGATCTAGGAGGAAGTCGGGTTTGCTGCGATACAGACGAAAGATGGCAGATGATAAGATAAGAATCGAGAAATTCAATGGTCACAATTTTAGTTGGTGGCGCATGCAGTTAGAAGACTATCTATACCAAAAGGATCTATATCTTCCGTTACTAGGAGAAAAGCCCGAGAAAATGACCGATGAGGAGTGGAACTTTTTGGATAGGAAAGCCTTGGCGACGATCAGATTGTCGTTGACTCCACAGGTGGCTTTTAATATCTCAAAGGAGAAAACAACTAAGGCGCTATTGACGACGTTAGCGAAGTTGTATGAGAAGCCATCGACATCAAATAAAATGTTTTTGATGAAGAAGCTTTTCAACATAAAGATGGTAGAGAATGGTTCGGTGATAGAGTACCTGAACGAGTTCAACAGCGTGACAAGCCAACTTGAGTCCGTTTCAATCATCTTTGAAGACGAGATTCGAGCCCTACTGTTCCTATGTTTCGTTGCCAGAGAGTTGGGAGAACCTAGTGATGGCAGTTAGCAACTCTATCTTGAGAATTCTCACGTTTAATGATGCGGTAAGCTGCATATTAAACGATGAGATGCGGAGAAAGTCCGTGAGTGGGAGTTCTGGAACTTCTGCACTTTTGGTGGAGAATCGTGGCAGAACAATGGAAAGGAGAAGGTGGAAAAAGGGAAAGTCTAAAAGCCGGGGTAAATCTCAAGGAAAAATCCAGGATGCCTGTTGGAATTGCGGAAAGAAAGGCCATAGAAGAAGTGAATGCAGGCTTCCAAAGAAAGACTCAGATAAGAAGACGGATGAAAAGGAAGCAAATGTGGTGTCTATACAAGAACAAAGGGAACAAGGTCTTTGTCTATCGGCGAGCGAGAACACAAAGGTGGATACTTGGTTCCTAAATTCAGGGGCTTCTTTTCATTGTACTTCAGGCAGACATCACTTTAGCGAGTATGTTCAGGGCGATCTTGGACATGTGACGGTGGGAAACGGTCACTCGTGTAATATCGTTGGAAATGGGCGATCATCTTGCAACCGTCAGGAGGTGGTCAAATCAAATTGAAGAATGCTCGTCATATTCCGGATTTGAAGAAAAGCTTTATTTCCACAAGTCAGCTAGACAACGAAGGGTTTACTACAATATTTGGGAATTCTCAATGGAAGATTTCCAAAGGGTCGTTGGTGGTCGCAAGGGATAAGCTGAGCGGTTCGTTGTTCTCATTCAATGGGAGCAGCGAAGGCTCGGTTGCATTGACGGTAAGTTTGGAGAAAGATTCGGAGACTTCGTTGTGGCATAAAAGATTGGGACACCTCAGCGAGAAGAACATGAAAATTCTTTAAGCTAAGAAGGTTCTTTCGGGGCTGAAAAAGGTGGAGTAGGGATTTTGTGAGAGCTGCGTTTGTAGAAAGCAAAGCGCGCTCAGATTTCAAATTGGAGGCGTAGCGAAAAAGACCAAGAAACTGGAGATGGTGCATACGGACGTGTGGGGTTCGGCCTCGGTGGAGTCTTATGGAGGAAATCGGTACTTCGTGACGTTCATCGATGATACAAGTCGAACGACATGGGGTATACGCGATGAAGAAAAAGTCCGATGTGTTTGGCATCTTCAAACACCGGATTGCGCAGGTGGAGAACCAAACGGGGTTGAAAGTTAAACGCCTAAAGTCCGATAATGGCGGGGAATACTGCACCCAAGAGTTCGAGGAGTTTTGCTCGCAAAAGGGTACTCGTTGGTTGAAGACGGTACCTGGGACGCCACAGCAAAATGGTATCGCTGAAAGGATGAACAGAACGATCCTAGAGCGAGTGCGAAGCATGATCTTGGATGCGAATCTGCCAAAGTTCTTATGGGCAGCAGCGGTCGATACTGCTATGTATCTGATCAACAGAAACCCTGCAAGTGCGCTTGATAGAGGCATTCCAGAAGAAATTTGGTCGGGTAAACCGGTCAACTATTTGCACCTTAAAGTATTTGGCTGTATTGCATATTCTTTGATTGCTAAGGCAGAAAGGAGTAAGCTTGACTCCAAATCTAAGAAGTGTGCTTTCATCGGGTATGATGGAGACGGGTTCGGATATCGGTTGTGGGATTACACAAGTAAGAAAGTAATACGAAACCGGAACGTTGTCTTTGATGAGCAGCACTTATATAGAGAAGAAAAGCAAGCCAAAGATGGTGTTGTATCTGAGTTCGTGGAGTTAGACGGAACTCAAGAGAACAATCAGGTGCCCACAAGTAGAGATCAAAACATGGAAGAAGCTACAGTGCAGGATCAGACTCAAGAACATGATAGTGACCATGTTCAGCAACCAGATGTGCCAATCCTGAGGAGATCTACGAGAGAAAGGAGGCTACCTGAAAGACTTGTGACCGACTTCATTTTGTACACGGATTCGAGAGAGCTTGAATCCCTTGAAGAGGCGACACAAGACGGTGCTAGTAAGCAGTGGGAGCGGCTATGGACGAGGAGATGGATTCTTTGAAGAAGAACCGCACGTGGGACCCAGTGAAGCTACCCAAGGGTCGAAAAGTGTTGCTGAATAAATGGGTGTACAGGATAAAAGATGAGGCCGATGGTGTGAAACGGTACAAGGCTTGCTTGGTAGTCAAGGGATATGCGCAAAAACAAGGAATTGACTATCAAGAGATATTTTCCCCTGTGGTGAAAATGATATCAATTCGGGTGATCCTTAGTATTGTGGCGGTGGAGGATCTGCACTTGGAGCAGCTTGATGTGAAGACTGCGTTCCTTCATGGAGATTTGGTGGAGGAGATCTATATGATGCAGCCACTGGGATATAAGGTGAAGGAAAAAGAAACTATGGTGTGTAGACTGTGAAAGAGCTTGTACGGCCTTAAGCAAGCTCCAAGACAGTGGTATCTCAAATTCGATCAGTTCATGTTAGAGACGGGATTTGTGCGTGGTGAGTCAGATCACTGTGTCTATATTCAGATTTTTGAGGATGGAGACTATATCATTCTATCACTCTATGTAAATGATATGTTGGTAGCGGGTCCGAACTTCGAGAAAATTCAAAGTCTGAAGAAGATGATGGCCGAAAAGTTTTCAATGAAAGATTTGGGAGTGGCCAAACAAATTTTGGGCATGAAGATCGTTCGAGATAGGAAGCAGCGGAAGCTGTTGTTATCGAAAAGGGACTATATCGAGAAGGTTTTGAAGCGGTTCAACATGGACAAGTCAAAACCAGTGAGTACGCCTTTAGCAAGACATTTCAAACTCATGAAGGAGTTTTGCCCGACAACGCAAGAGCAGAAAGACGAGATGGCAATAATGCATTATGCTTCTGCGGTGGGGAGTTTAATGTATGCAATGGTGATGTAATACCCATTTCTTTTTGTACACCAATATCCGTATTCTTTATAAAGTATTACTTACAAAATTTATTCATTTTTAATTATAATTATTTTATTTATTTTAAACCCTAACCCTAATTTAATCTAATTCCTTTTTAATTTCCTAAACAATTCCCGGCCCAAACCCTAATCCTATTTCCCTTTTGTTTTTTTCCTTCAGCCCAAGCCCGGCCCATCTCCCCAACCGACCCGACCCAACTTCCCTCCCTTCTTCTTCCCCCCATGCTCTTTTCCATTCCCGCTCATTTCCTTTCCCCTCCACGACGCGTACGTTCCCGAACTCCACTCCTCGTAGCGACCACGTCCCTAACTCCAACGGCCACGACCCCCTTACTCCACCCTCGCTCTCTCTCTCCTTCCTCTATACTGTCCTTCCCGCTCTCTCTCTCTCTCACAGAGCCGAGCTCCCTCACCTCCTTCACTGCACCTACTCCTTTCACGAGCACCCTCACTACCCCCTCGTCACCGGAGCTCCGTCTACCTTGTTCCCCTCCGAACGGCGGCCAGGACGTCGTGTCCGTGCCTGAGGTTCGGGGCAGATGCTATTTGGTTTTTATCCGTCCACCTCTTCGAAGATGCCAAGTTGATTTATGGCACCGTGTATCGAAGGTTTAGACGGATGCGGCCGATGTAGCAGACTTTGTCAGATTCCCCCTCGCTTGAGGGGTTTTTGATTATGGGGACGCTCTTCCCTGCAGGCGCAAGCCCCTGCAGTTAATTACGCTACCGCTTTGCGGTAACAACTTTCTCCTTCTCCAGAATTTCACTTCGTGTCGTGTGTGTTTGTTTTGTTTGTGGCTGCCCGTGGATTGTATACGGAGACTGAGTAATGCCGTCGCCCGTAGGGCGTGGATTAGTCCAAATCCGTATTTGCTTAGATTTGAGTTTGGTGTTTTTTAGTTTAAGGATGCATTAGCCGCGTTGCGGCTAAGATCAACTTAAACGTTCATCAAGGATACGCTAATCCTGTTTTGGACTAAGGTCGACCTGATGTAGTGATTGATTTAATTATCCGGCCGTCGGGACTCGTCACCTCTCTGACGTCATTGAGGGATTACAATGACATACGTCTGAGGAGTTCCGAGATATACCCTTGAACCAAAGTTGGTTTGGGATTTTATTGTTTATTTAAATGTCTAAGGACACGTTAACCGTATTTGGGGTTAAGATCAACTTAGACGGGACCGTTTAGATCCGACAAAAGAGCATCTGGGCTCTATTGTGCCAATTTAAAGACGTGGCGGTCCATTATTAGTTTAGGGACGTTTCGGTCCGTCGCCAGTTTAGGGACGTAGTGGTCCATTGCCAGTTTTAGGGACGTGTTGGTCCATTATTAGTTTAGGGACGTTTCGGTCCGTCGCCAGTTTAGGGACGTAGTGGTCCATTATTAGTTTAGGGACGTTTCGGTCCGATGCCAGTTTAGGGACGTAGTGGTCCATTATTAGTTTAGGGACATTTCGGTCCGTCGCCATTTTAGGGACGTAGTGGTCCAATATTAGTTTAAGGACGTTTCGGTCCGATATTAGTTTAAGGACGTCCCGGTCCAATATTAGTTTAGGGACGTTTCGGTCCGATATTAGTTTAAGGACGTCTCGGTCCAATATTAGTTTAGGGACGTTTCGGTCCGATATTAGTTTAAGGACGTTTCGGTCCGATTTTAGTTTAGGGACATCTCGGTCCAATATTAGTTTAAGGACGTCTCGGTCCAATATTAGTTTAGGGACGTTTCGGTCCGATATTAGTTTAAGGACGTTTCGGTCCGATTTTAGTTTAGGGACATCTCGGTCCACGAGTTTAAGGACCCCGCAGTCCATATCGATGTGTGGTCGTTGGGACCCGTCACCTCTTTGACGTCGTTGAGGAATTACAACGATGGATGTCAAAGGAGTTCGGAGATGTACCCTCGAACCGGATGTAAGTTGATTTAGGAGAGCCATTTTGCTCAGTCAATTTAATTTAAGGACTTATGGCCACGATTGGGCTAAGTCCAGTTCAACACTTTATTAAGTAATGCATTGCATTTAGGCTCTGCAGAGCATCACTCTATTCTGAGCTCTGCTCATTTATGAATGATGCAATGCATTTCGTTTGATTTGGGCTCTGCCCCTGGTAAAAATGCACAGCATTCTGAAGATTCTGTTTAGGCTCTGCCCATTTATAAATGATGCAAAGCATCTGTTTTGATTTGGGCTCTGCCCCTTAAAATAATGCATTTACGCTTTATTGAGCCTGTTAGGCCTTCTCTTAGTTGGGCTTGGCCCTTTTGAATGCATTTGCGCTTTGCGCTAAGTAATGAGCGCAAGTCCATACGGTGACGACACGTGTCATGCTCTGATGAGTGCAAGCGCACTAGCGCAGCGCGTTGCGCTGTTGCGCGGCGCAATTGCGCTGCTGACACGTGGCGCGCTCTCAGCGAGTTGCGCTAATTCCAGAGAGCAAAGCTCTATCTTAAGAGCGCTTAGCGCAAATGGTTTTATAGCCGACACGTGGCGCTCTCTTAAGAGCGCAACGGCGCAAATTGGAAGTGCAAAGCACTAAGAATCTTTTAGATTCAAGAAAGGAAGTGCAAAGCACTGTTTAATTTCTTCGTCTAAATTGGATCAAAGAAAAATAAATTTTTCTTTATTCGAAGAACCAGAGGTTCTTAAAAGTGCAAAGCACTATTCTTTTATTCTTTTATTATTTTTTTTGTTTTTACAGAACCGAAGGTTCACAAGAAGTGCAAAGCACTTTTTTTTTTTATAAAGATCATTGATCTTATTTTTAGATCAATGATCTATTAGAAGGCCCCCCTTTTTTTCTACCTCATGAAGGTTCTTTACCTTTTTCTTCTCGGAGTTTTCTCTGTTTTAGGGTTCTTGATTTTTCGAGAAAATTCTTGATGCCTTTTGAATGAGGTCTGGGGTCCTATTTATAGTGCCCCATAAATTTGTTGAATTTGTTAACGGGATCTTTCTTGAATGATTTTTGGGAGTTTTCCCACTGTTGGATCTTTGATCCAGAGGCCGAAGAAAGTCTTCTAGTTCTGGAAAGAACAGAAAAGATTTCATGAAATCTTAATTCAGTTGGGCGCGGATACCCCAGCGCATGACACGTGTCGCGCAGCGCAGAGCGCAGCGCAAGTGCGCTAGCGCATCTGCGCTGACACGTGTCGCACAGTGCAGATCGCAGTGCAACTGCGTTAGCGCATCTGCGCTGACGCGTGTCGCGCAGCGCAGATCGCAGCGCAACTGCGCTAGCGCATCTGCGCTGACGCGTGTCGCGCAGCGCAGAGCGCAGCGCAACTGCGCTAGCGCATCTGCGCTGACACGTGTCACTTAGCGCAGAGCGCAGTGCAGCTGAAGCGTTGCTTCCTCTAAACAGAGCTTTGCTCTGATTGGGCGCGCCTTCTTGGGCGCTGCGCGCGGGATTCGAAGCTTTGCTTCAAAGATTTGAATTTTGAATTCAAACAGAGCTTTGCTCTGATTGGGCGAAACAAATGCCCCCCCACCGCTGCGCTCACGTGGCGCACACGTGAGTGCAACGGTGGCCACCTTCCAGACCGTTGGATCAAAGGGGAATCCGAAGAGGCGCAAGCGCCTTATAAATAGGGCGTTTGACCCTCAGAAATTTTTCACCATTTTCAGAATTTTAATTTCCAGAGCTTTGCTCTTGCTCATTTCTGAAATTAGAAACTTTAGGTAACATTAATTTAAATCAACTTAATTTAAATTAACCTTAACCAAAGAGCTTTGCTCTTACAGATCTTTTTGATCTTAAAGGGATCCCCATTGGGGTTTCATAAACAGAGCTTTGCTCTCAAAAACTTATAGATCTGCAGAGATCTTGTTCATGGGTTCTGATCCATGAACAGAGCTTTGCTCTTTGTATCATCTGTAGATCTTTTAGATCTGAAAAATGAGAAAATTTTTTATGAGTTTTTCATCCAAATTTCTTGATTCTTTTAAGTGTAAACATTTTCTGATGGACTTTTCCTTTACTACCATAGAGCTATGCTCTTTTAAGGAAACCTATTTTCCAGAGTTTGACAAGTGTCACTCTGTGACAGGGGTTTGCTCTGAAAGAGGAGATTTTCTCCTTGTCCCTAGGGATTCTTCCCCTTTTTTATTAATGGGAATGTTCCCCTGGGGACCAACTGACAATCTCATCCAATGATGAGGTTGTTTTATTAACTGACGTATTGTCATCCAGATTTTGTGGGTCCCTTTGTCCCCTACTCACTGCACTGCTGTGTGGTGTAATTAGTTAATTTTAATTTAATTTAATTAATGCATTTTTTTATTTTTTTTTTTTAGACGCCAAATGTTGGGATTACAGCACTAACGGCTAGATTGTTCTTTTTGCAGCGATCATGTCTGAAGACACTTCATTCCCGTTTGTCCGTTCGGAGGAGGGGTTTCCAGAGGCGCCTTTGGATCGTGAGGTTCTGGCTATGATCAAGGTGCACGACCCGGAGTATAAGAGTCTCCACCTTTGGGGGTCGTGGTACAATCAAATTATTATGGGTCGGCGCAGCTTTACATGTGCGGTGCCGTCAGAGCCCATAACGGCGATTCACTATGCCAGCCCACCCCCGGTGCAGTATGCCGCGGAGATGACAGATTGGACATCGAAGGGTTTTCTTCATCCGGCCATAGATGCCATCCCGGTCCAGCGTCCGATGGTCTTGGACATCCTAGGACGCCGTATCTGTCAGGGCGAGGCGAGACCTTGGGGGCAATCATATAACCTTGGTCTGATCCCCCGCCACCCGGTCGGCTATCTGCCATGGGCCCGGTATATCCTGTCGACGAGGAAGTCGCAGTTGATAAGGCTAGGACTGTACACCGCAGTCTACGTCTCTCTCTTCCAGTATCCTACGCTTCCTACTTGGTGGTTCAAGGCCTTCTTGGAGCAGTGGAACATTCCTACTCATACTTTCCTTGCCATGGATCGGGAAGTGTCCATTTCGCTGGAAGAATTTACGGAGGTGTCTGGCCTACCGGCTATGGGGGAACATTATGAGGAATTGCTCCCGCCGGACGAGTACATCTATGGGGCTAAGCCGAGGGTAAGGGAGCTCACGCCAGAGAACGCTGTTCAACATCAGTTTCCAAGTCTGATTAAGGTGTTGAACATCTATGAGAATCTTTTTGTTGAGCATGGGAGCCGTGGAGTTAATTTTGAGGATTTTATTGCTCGGTTCCTTCATCCAAGCGTCCTTTCGGCGAAGACTGCCAAGTTTGCTTACCTCGAGGATCCTTTCGGCTTAGGTTTGGATAACCTGCCAGCGAGAGACATAGATCAGAAGGACTTTTTTCTTCCCAACTCTTCAGCCATGTCTTTTGCAGAAGTTGCAGCCCCCGAGATGGACGAGGAGGCCTTCTTTTTGGGATTTCTTGGGCTTTGGTTGAGTTGGTTTGCACTTCCAACGCATTCTCACCGCATGCGGCCCTCTGTTTTTTACCCGGCTCACCGGATGGTTATCGGGGTAAAGGTGGCCGTCGGGATCGCCGGCTTGGCACATTTATATCATGGCCTTAGCCGAGCGGCAGATGCCAATGAGCCTGGGGCGTTGCATGTGGTTTTCGCAATGCACTACTTCATGTCGTGGCTCGAATTACATACAGCAGGTGTTTTCGGCATGCACAAAAGGCCCTCATTCTACGAAAGGTGCATTTTCCCTCGCCTTTTACAGTTGATTGGCGCATCAATCGTGAATCCATCGCCGCGAGATGCCAGGAGTTTACTCCTTCGTTCCCACACCGTTGGAGCCGGTGTGTCTTTTATTGACAAGGTGCTTACCATTGGAAAAATGTCTGCTACTGCAGTGCGGCCATTGCAAGACACTTTCAAGGACGGCGCTTCGATTTTAACGGCTCGGGAGACCCTTCACTTATACTCTATTAGACCGGGCTTTTTGGTGTTTAGGCAAGACGGGGGAGCGATTTTCATGAGATACAACCCGCATCGTTTCGCTCAGCAGCTGAGTTATAACCAAGGGGTACCGCTAGAGGCCTTTTTATCGGAGCCTATCGCGAACGAAGAAGGGATAGAGAGGGCGCTGCATCACTTCATGCGTCTAAACACGGGCTCTCACTTCTTTATCAGTGAGCCGTCTTGTGCTCCTCGTCTCCTTAGGGTATACACCGAATGGTATAGTCATTCGACGGGAGCGGTCATAAAAGAGGAAAGACGGTTGCTGATCGACCGTAAGGGTGCACCCCCAGGTAGCGATCGCAGCGCTCCTCTGGTGCCGAGGACTCCAATAGTCGCTCCCTTAAAAGATGCTGGGAATAGACCGCCACGCGCACGAAGTCCTCCACATGAACTACCGCTCCCCGATATCGCGGATGCATCTCCTGCACCCCGCGCTCAGGCGGCAACAGTGGTTGTACCCTCACCGGAGTCTGGCGCGGGTGCGGACATCGGGACCCGTCGTCCTAAAGCGGCTGCCAAGCGTAAGTCGCTTCCCCGTGAGCCTAGGGCTGGAGGGAAGAAGAAAAAGAAATCGCTCTTCGCCGCGGACGTTGCGTTCGGCCAGGAACCCCATGCTCCTTATTCCGAGGGTCTGCTCGAATATGGGACTAACGCGGGATTAGTGATGCCGCCGCCAGACGATACAGATTTGGAAGCTGCTCTCAGAGCTTCGGCATGGCTGGTGAAGCGTGATGCGTGGCTGGTCAAGCTTGCGCAGTCAGGTAACTGCTAGTCACTCTTTCTTTACTGTAACGTATTTTCTTCCTTATTTCGTTATTTTTGGTTAACGCTTTTCTCTCTTTTCCTCTAACAGGCGTTACTGATGAAGAAGCTATTGCCGCTTCTCTGAAGACCTTTCATGAGGAGGAACGTGCCAGGGTGTCTGTCGGCCTTAGTAAGTTTCGACTTCATCGAATTTTTTCATTTTTCTTGCGTTATGGTCGATCTAACCTTTCCATCTAATTGTAGGGACCTCAATGCCGCTTCCTCCTAGCGACGCAGATGTTCCGCCGGCGGCCGATGTTCCTGTTCCCTCTGGGACACTGCAGGGGGCTCGCCTTGAAAAGCCGATGAGAGATGCCCTAAAGGCTTTGGAGGCTTCCCTGAATGAAGATGATGATGCTTTGAGGGAGGCGTCACAGAGGTCCCTCATAACCGCTCGGGAGGAGAGGAAGCGGTTGAGGCGTGAGGCGAAGGCACGCAGGGCTGCCCTGGCCATGGGAGCGGGACCCAGCGCCGCCCCTCGCGCTGATACTCCCTCTGAAGAGGCCCCTGTCACCCTGTCTATCGCCCGTAGAGAGGTGGCGCGAGCAGTTCGGAGCGCAAACGGCAAATCCGCTTCAGGTAACATTTCTCTCAGAGTTTTTGTTATAAAGGTTTTAATGTCATTGGTCCTTATATCTCTTATCTTTATAGGGCCAAGTCTGATCGAGGGAGAGGCGGAAGCCGTTGACCCGAGGAGAACGGAGGAGGCGACGCCTGTCGAACTCGAGCCGACAGTAAGTAACATTGTTGAGGCCACGGAGCCTGGGGTGGAGGTCGAGGGGCCTACCACTGAGAAGGTCATTGATGCCGAACCTGAAGCGGGGGCAGATGATATGATCATTATAGCTGAGTCCAGGGTGGTGGTGAGTGAAGCGCTCGAGGTCGGCGATCCCCTGGCGATGGCGGACGATACGACCGCCATTGTTGAACCTGAGAAAGTAGTGGGTGAGGCGGCCGTGATTCCCGAGGACGAACCAAACGCTCCTTCTCTGGAATCTGGCAATACTCCAGTCATAGCCCTCCCCGTCTACGGTCCTCCGCCGTCCCCAGGTCTGGCTAGCACGATGACGGTCCCCATCGAATCGGGTGACGAGGCTACGGGTGGTGGTCTCATGTCGGTAGAGGAGGGAGTTGCCTCTGTTTCCGCCGGGAGCTCCTCAGGTAAACCCTAAGTGGCTACTTTTCTTTACTTTACAACCTTTTCTGACAAGTTCGCCTTTTCGTAATGTAGGTGCAGCTAGTGCCGATGCCCCACCGCTCGAGGGGACGCCTTCGATGACCGCTTTGGCGGTGGTCACCTCTCAACCTTCTCTCATACCCCCAAAGATGTTGGAAGGTATATGCTTACGCTTTATTAATCTTGTTTTCTAGATATTTAATTCGCGTACTAAAGTCATCCTGTTGTGTTCTCAGGAGCGCTTTTTGATCATGTTCATCAGATGTTGCTCCCATATTTCTCCTTCCCATCTGAGCTTGCTTCTTCCCCTGGTGGCGTCGGTAAGTATAATTTCTGTCAACATTTTTCCTTTTTCTCTTTTCCCCTTTTTTTTTATTGATGGAATTGTCTCTAAACTTTTTTTTTATCTCAACTGCAGTGCTACAGATTGAAGAAGGGGATAAAAGCTCAGCTGTACCACCAGCCCTTCCGACTTTGCCACCTGTCTTAACTGGTATAAAGACCATCGTATTGGTAACTTTCCTCTCTCTATTTTCTGTACTGTTATCTGATCGCATCCCGTCTCTTTCAGCTGCCGCTCTGGCTTCGGCGTCCTTCGAACCTCGCGTCACAATGCCGGCGGGTCCTTACCTGAGGAGTCTGTCTTCAAAGGGCGCTGCAAATAGTCTGCGCATGTTAAGTGATTATGTCGAGGAACTCGATGTTGAAGCTCCTACATCTGCCGCGGACTTCGCTCTGGTGGTTAACCCGATGCTAGCAGTACTCGTGAACTTCCATAATGAGAGCACCATTACATCCTGGGTTAACCATTGTAAGGAGATCGAGGGTTGCCTATTCCAATTGGAATCGTTGCGTCCCACTCCTGAGACTGTGGCTGCCAATATTCAAAGGACTGCGTGGATCGAGCAGAGCGCTTCTTATTTCCGCCATCTCGAACAAGAGGTTATTTCAAGGCGCAAAGAGCGTGATGATGTTTCGAGTAGGTCTGCTCAACTGCATGCTCGAGTGGAGGCCAACGCTGCACGGCTGAAGGTTATCTTTGAGGGCCTCCTGCAATGTCTCTCCGAAGGATTATCATTGAGGCATAACCTTCACGTTGTCGAGCGAGCTTCAGCCAGCCAGGAAGCAGCCCAGAAGGCGGTAGAGGAGCAACTTTCATCTTCCTTGCGACAACGGGCTCAGGTGGAGGCGGAGGTGGCCGCGGCTGTCACCCGAGAGGAAGCGCTGAAGGGAGTGCGAGCACAGCTTGTGAATTTACTAAAGGCGCTTCCTCCTCGGTAGCTATCCATTTTTGTATCAGTCATACTTATAGATTAAAGAATGTATATGTATGTTTTTTTTTATCCTTTGACATAATGTATCCTGTATTTGATCAAGTTTATGAATAAAAGATACACCTTTTTGTAATGTCTTGTGTCACTTCTCCGTCTTTCTTTTCTTTTATAATCAGTACGCCACCTCGATAACCATAATTGACGGACAATTGGGACGAGTCTCCCGACCTTCTTAAGAAATAACGATGGCTTAGGCCGCAGGTTCAGATCTGCTGCCCAAGACTTTTCAACTCTATAAGCCGTGA
This sequence comes from Agapanthus africanus, assembly GCA_030015575.1. Lineage (NCBI taxonomy): Eukaryota > Viridiplantae > Streptophyta > Magnoliopsida > Asparagales > Amaryllidaceae > Agapanthus > Agapanthus africanus. The sequence continues at coordinate 385,014,129 of CM057338.1, read as the reverse complement.
GGGTCTCATAGAGACTTTTCTCCCTACGGATCGAGAGGATCTCGCAGGTGAATTTTCTCCTTAGGAATCGTGAGGATTCCTAAGTGTGGTTTCCTCTCATAAGTCGGAAGGATCCTATAAGAGAATTTCTCCCTTTTACGAGTCGAGAGGGCTCGTAAGTGGTTGTTTCCCTCTTTGTCGAGAATCGACTTCAGAGAGTGAGATCCGTGAATAGTATGCAAGAGACCATTTAGGATTGACTTGCAGGGTCCCATTTTTTAGGAAGCAAGTTTTTGAATCCTTACTGCCCGAGATGTGAGTCAAAGAAACTCTCGTCACGGAGTGTTTGTATCCGTGAGTTGGGAAGTTTTGCGAGGGATTATTTGTTTCCCAAGCGCCAAGGATTATTTGTGTCCTTAGTGTTTGAAACGAGTCGATGGTTCCCATGGAGGCACTGGTGGCTCTGCGAGTCGACGCGGATCAGAAGGCTCTCGTCAAGGAGTGTTTGTATCCGTGAGTTGAGAAATTTGCCGGGATTATTTGTTTTTCGAGCGCCAAGGATTATTTGTGTCCTTGGGGTTTGAAACGAGTCGAGGGTTCCTACGGAGGCACTGGTGGCTCTGCGGGTCGACGCGGATCAGAAGGCTCTCGTCAAGGAGTGTTTGTATCCGTGAGTTGAGGAATTTGCTGGGATTATTTGTTTCCCGAGCGCCAAGGATTATTTGTGTCCTTGGGGTTTGAAACGAGTCGATGGTTCCCATGGAGGCACTGGTGGCTCTGCGGGTCGACGCGGATCAGAAGGCTCTCGTCAAGGAGTGTTTGTATCCGTGAGTTGAGGAATTTGCTGGGATTATTTGTTTCCCGAGCGCCAAGGATTATTTGTGTCCTTGGGGTTTGAAACGAGTCGATGGTTCCCATGGAGGCACTGGTGGCTCTGCGGGTCGACGCGGATCAGGAGGCTCTCGTCAAGGAGTGTTTGTATCCGTGAGTTGAGAAATTTTCGTTGGAGTCATTGGCTTCTTCGGTTGAAGTGAGCTGTTGAGGCTTGGTTTCGTCGTTTGACGGAATCCGCTGGGGAGGCATGGTTCCTTATTTGTTTTACGCCCTTGGATTGTATACAGGGATCGATATGATCTTAACTGTAGGGCCGAAATTTTATCCTTTCTTCTTTTTATTTTATCTTATTTCCGCGATGCTCTATCATTTCAGCTTTTATATCGCGAAGGTCGCGATTGCCCAATCATTTCGGCTATTTTTCACGGTGCCCAATCATTTCGGCTATTTATTATTTTATTATTTTTTTTACTCGTTGATCTTTATTACGAGCTGCTCGATCATTTCGGCTATTTTGCATGCATACATTTTACTTGCTGCTTTTTATTGCAAGTTGCCCTATCATTTCGGCTATTTCGTATGCGTGAGCGGTCTACTGGCTTTCACCGTCAACCTGAAATTGGACACCGATTTCGGCATCAGCACCGCTGCAACTGGGATATTACCAGGAGCGAATCATCATTTGCCTCTATCGTTGTTGAACAAAGGAGGCTTAGCGGCCGGGGTTAAGGTCCCGTCGGCTAAGGCTTTTGACTTCATGAGCCGTAAGGGTCTCGTGAAGGTATTTCTCCCTACAAGTCGTGGGGACCTTGTAAATGTATTTTCTCCTTAGGCACCGTGAGGGTTCCTAAGTGTTTTGTTCTTCTGTAAGTCGTAAGGATCCTACAGGAAGGTTTTCTCCTCATAAATCGAGGGGATTTATAAGGGTTGTTTACCATACGAACGTATTCCCAGTCATGGATGGACCTTGGTTAGGGAAACGTTTATTCGCGCCCGTGGATTGTATACGAGGGTCAGTATTGAGCCGCTTGTAGGGCAATATTGGAAGTTTGTGGGGGTTTGCTTAAGCACAGGTTTAGGTCTCTGTAACTTAAGACTTTCAAATCTTATGAGCCGTGAGGGTCCCATAAGAGAATTCTCCTTACGAGTCGTGAGGATCTCGCAAATGTATTTTCTCCTTAGGAATCGTGGGGATTCCTAAGTGTGTTGCTCCCTTGTGAGTCGTAAGGATCTCACGCTGGGGTTTTCTCCTTATAAGGTCGAGAGGACCCTAAAAGTGTTTTCAACGAGGTTGCGCCCTTTCAGGTTTTCACAAACACTCGCCGGTAGTCCTGCTGTTTTTACTCACGGAGCCCTTTCGGGTTTTCATCCGTGCCCATTTTGCTTATGGACTTACCGCTTTTTTTTTTTTTTTTTTTTTTTTTTTTTTTTTTTTTTTTTTTTATCTTCTGTGGTAGTAGTTTAAAGACGTTTCGGTCTGTTATTAGTTTAAGGACATTTCGGTCCAACGTTAAAGGGCTGGCTACTGCTTATAAGCTCGGGCTTAGGAAGACAGCGAGCGGACATAGTCGTCGTCATCTGCCATTGACCTAGGCTGTGACCCATTAAGCGTAGTATTTCTTTAAGAAGCGACCGTTTATTGGTCTGAAGGGTCTTTCACCGTGCATGTCCATGAGTAGATAAGCCCCACCCTGGTAGACCTTATCGATGATGTACGGTCCTTCATAGTTTGGCTCAAACTTTCCCCGCTTGGCGCGATTGGGGATCATGGGCCTTTTGACCACTAGCACGAGTTCGCCTTGATGGAACGTCCTCGGTCGGGTTAACTTTTCGTATGATCGCGTCATCTTTGCTTTATAAGCCTCTAGGTTTTGTTGCGCTATGAGCCGTGTTCCTTCAAGGGCGTCAAGCTCCTCAAGCCGGAGGTGTGCGTTTTCTCCATCCGTCAGCTCGTAGTGAACTGCCACTCGCAAAGAGGGTAATTCTATTTCGAGAGGGAGTATTGCTTCCGTCCCAAACACCAACGCGTATGGCGTTGTTTTTGTGGCTGTCTTGAACGTAGTTCGATACGCCCAAAGAGCTTCTTGCAGCCTCTCGTGCCAGTCTTTTTTATTTCGGGATACTGTTTTCTTTATGATCTTCGTCAAGGTCTTGTTGAAGGCCTCAGCTAGACCGTTAGCTCGCGGATTATAAACTGATGAATATCTCCAGTCTATATTGTGCTGCTGTGCGAAACGGCTAATCTTATGACTTCGGTAGGCTGGCCCATTGTCAGAGATGATCCTTCTCGGGGTTCCGAACCGGTATATGACGTGCGTTTTGAAGAAATGGAGAATGTTCTCCGTCTTCACTTCCCTCAACGGTACCGCCTCCGCCCATTTGGAGAAGTAATCAGTCGTCGCCAAGATGAAACGATGTCCTTTTGACGATGCTGGTTCGATGGGACCGACTATGTCAGTTCCCCACATTTCGAACGGCCAACTAGCCACTGTTGGGTGCAGTGGATTAGGATGTTGATGGATAAAGTCCCCATGAATTTGGCATGAGTGACATTGTCTGGCGTATTCCAGGCAATCCTGCATCATCGTAGGCCAGTAGTAGCCCATCCGCTTTATCTTTAATTTCATTTTAGGGCCTGCTTGGTGGGAACCACAGAGTCCGTCGTGAACCTCTTGGACGACCCTTCTCGCCTCGTCAGGTCCTAAGCATCTTAGCCATAGAGAGTCGAATGACCTTTTATACAAAGTATCATTGACGAAGGCGAAAGACAGAGCCCGTTTCGTGAGCTGATGTCTTGTGGACGCTTCTTCAGGTATTCGGTGGAACTTGAAGTAATCTATGAAGACTTCTCTCCAGTCCTCGGTATTTTCCCTGTCTTTTGTTTGCAGGGTTGTCTCCTCTTCCGCTTCTTTTTCTTCAGACGATTTTGGAGATATTTCTGTTGGGGCGAGCACTCGACGGCTTTGTACTATGATTTTAACGTCGTCGAGGTTCTCGTCAGCCAGTTCTTTAGCAAGTTTGGCTAGTGCGTCTGCTTTGCTGTTTTCCGCACGCGGTATGCTTTCCAACGTGTAGGAGGGAATTTGGGTTAGCAGTTGCTGCACTTTTTCACCGTATTTTATTAATTCCGGTTTACATGTTTGGTAATCGCCGTTCACTTGACTGACGACCAATTGGGAGTCCCCATATATGAGGAGGCTCTCAATTCCCATATCGATGGCGATCTCGAGGCCTGCTATCAGAGCCTCATATTCAGCTTCATTATTCGTTCTCGGTTCTGTCAAGGAGAAGGCGAAGCGCATTATCCCTCCTTGCGGAGTCACGAAGATGAGTCCCACCCCCGATTTGATCATTGGTGTACTTTGTTTGTGCTTTTTCATGGAAGACGCTCCATCGAAATACAGCTCCCAACGGCTATCACCACTGTCGATTGTGTCAAACGCATATTTGTCTGGCAAATCGCAATTTAAAGGAGAGTCGGCAGGTATGGGATGCTCAGCAAGGAAGTCGGCGATGGCCTGGCCTTTTACTGCCTTGAGAGGTTGATATGTTATCGAAAATTCCATCAAGAGCAGGGCCCATTTAGCGAGTCGCCCTGTCAATATGGCTTTTGACATTAAATATTTGAGAGGGTCCACTTTTGAAATCAGACGGACCTCGTGCGCCAACGCATAGTGCCTAAGCTTTGTTAGTGCGAAGATCAACGCCAGGCAGTGTTTTTCAATGGGAGAGTAATTGCTTTCTGCCCCCAGCAGAACTCGACTTAGGTAGTAGAGTGCTCTTTCTTTCCCTTGGTCATTCTCTTGTGCCCATAATGCGCCTAAGGAACCTTCGAGGGCGGTTGTATAAAGAATGAGAGGCTTCCCTTTAACCGGGGCAGCCAGCACGGGTGGGTTCTGCAAGTATTGCTTGATCTCATCCAGTGCGCCTTGACATTTTTGATCCCAAACGAATGGGGTTCCTTTCTTCATCAGGTGACTATAGGGACGGCACTTTCCTGAAAGGTTGGCTATAAATCGCCGTATGTATGGGAGTTTCCCTTGGAGAGACCGAAGTTGCTTGAGAGTTCTCGGCGGAGGCATTTCCATGATCGCTTTAATCTTTGAAGGATCTATTTCAATACCTCGATGCCGAACAACGAATCCCAGGAATTTGCCCGAGGAAACCCCGAACGCACATTTAAGAGGATTCATCTTCAAGTTGTACTGCCGAAGACGTTGAAACACGGTCTTCAGATGCTCAAGATGTTCGTCGTATGATTTGCTCTTGACCACGAGATCGTCGATGTAGCATTCGACGATTTCGTGTATAAGGTCGTCGAAAATCTTTGTCATGGCCCTCTGATAAGTAGCACCGGCGTTCTTCAAACCAAAGGGCATCACCTTATAACAAAATATACCAAGGGGAGTCCTGAAGGCTGTGTGCTTCTGATCTTCAGGATGCATTTTTATTTGATTATATCCCGACGAGCCGTCCATGAAGGAGAAAACCTCATGAGTGGATGTATTGTCTATCATCAGCTCGGTAACTGGTACTGGGAAATCATCTTTCGGGCAAGCTTTATTAAGATCCCGGAAGTCTACGCATATGCGCACTGTCCCATTTTTCTTCATCACTGGGACGATGTTGGCGATCCATTCAGGGTATTGAACCTCCTGGATAAAGCCAGAGTCTATCAGCTTTTTGACTTCGGCGTTGATGCTCATCTCAAGCTCGAGTCGCATTCTTCTTGGCGCTTGTTTGACTGGCTTGATGTCCGGGGATATCGCCAATTTGTGTACGGCAATTTCTGGATCTAGTTCCGGCATTTCGGAATAGTTCCACGCGAAGCAATCTTTGTGCTGTAGAAGCACATCCTTTAACGAGGCCACCCTTTCTTCAGATAGCATCTCGCTGATGAACGTCGGTCGCGGGTCATTTGCCGTCCCCGACTCAATTTTCTTAAGATTGTCTGCGGTGGTATGGATTCCGTCCTCCAGTTCTTTCGGAGCTGGGGGAAATTCTGAGATCACCTCGTCGCTGCCGCTTTCAAAGCACCAAGGGAGGTTGTTCATATCCTCGGACCCTTCTTTTAATATTGTTATCACATGGCAGGTGCGAGTTTCCTGCTGATCCCAATGCGAGGTTGGTCTTATTGTTGTGTTTTTGGGTTCGTGCTTTTGCGGCGGCGCTACCTTCCAACTGTCAGACAATGCGAACTTGCCAAGCTGATATTGATCCTCCGCCCAATTCTTAAAGGTGAAGCAATCTTCGAGCGGATGCCCTATTACTCGATGGTAAAAGCAATATTTTGGGTTGGAGACTTCGCCCGCCTGCTCAGGATGTTTAGACTCTGGCAGAGTAAGCATTTGATGTTTCAGAGCAAGCTCAAGTATTTTCCTTGTTTTGTTCTGAGGAAATGAGTATGTTCGACCCATTTTCTTCATGATGGCTTGGTCAATAACGCTCGACTCTCGGATGCGTGGCTTCTTAGCTTTGCTTTGTGGTTGTCGAGTGCTCCTCTTGCCTTTCAACTTATTTTTGCTTTCGAGTCGAATCTTCTTCATAGCAGGTTGACAAGGGGCGGCATCTTCGTCTTTCATCGCTTGCTGAAGGAGGCGCCGTGTCTTGGCTTTCTCATAGATTGCCATTTCACGATCGTGATCATCTCGGGCTTCCCGACTGGCATCCCTTGTAGGTTTGCTCATTTGGCCTTCAGACGATGGGTTAGGAGGTCTCGCATCGGGAACTTTTGCTGATTCAGGATTAACGTTTTCCCATTGAGCGTCCGCTTCTTCATCAAAGTCATACATGGCATAACAGCTATTTATTGGTTCCCGCGTTTTTGAGCGAACATATCCGAGCCCTTTTGTTTCTGTTCTCCCGTTAGGCAGTTTGCACTGAGTCCCGGGAACGTTCCAGACCTTATCATAGAATTTGGCTTTTCTAGCGGTCTGTGTGAAGGACATCCCTTGGCGTTTCAGCAGTTTCTTTAAGCCTTGGGTATAATATCTGGGAAGACGGATAGGTCGGAGCCTGTCGAGCGTGGGATCCGCGCCGTGCCAAATTTCTTTTTCCACCTTGTTTTCTTCAGACCGGTAGAATAGGATTGCCTTCTCACCTTTTCGTCCGGGAGGGATATAGAATGTCCGCAATTCTTCCACGCTGTTGATGTCGAATGCATCCAGTTCTTTGTAATGTTCAAGCGGCACCATGGTTATCTGCAGACTTTGCTCTTCATCAGCGGAAATTCGTATCGAAGGCCGAGCAGGGAATACAGCATGAACTTCATCCTCTGAATCACTGCCGAAGATTAATGAAGGAACGGATGGTCCCGGTCTGGTGGACTGGGACAGACCTGAATGAATTATCTCCTCCTCCTCTTCGGTGTCACTGCCGAAGACAGGGATGGTGGCGTTAGTTTTGTTCTCCGGTTTGTGACACCTTTCCGTGTCTTCGAAACTCGGCAAGAAGTATTTAGCATCTTCATATTTGCGAACTTCGTTTACGGAAAACGGATTCAACTCTCCTGCGACAGTGTACTCGAGGCCATCCCTAGAATACTTCATGCATTGATGCTGTGTAGAAGGGATGATATTGTACTCGTGTAGCCATGGTCGGCCGAGCAGAGCATTGTAGCATGTCTTGGCATCTATAACATGGAACTTGATGTCTGTAACGAGCAACCCGAAGCGTAGCGTCAATATCACAGATCCGAGAGTCTTTGAGGATTGAGAGTCGAAACCGGAGATAGTGATCTTGTCTCGGGCGAGGTGTTGGACACTCATGCAAATCTCCTTTAACACTCGTATATTGAGTAAATTGACAGACGATCCGTTATCAACCAAGATTTTGCCTATCTTTATGTCATGGCAGTATCCTGAGACATAAAGGGGGCGATTATGTTCACACGTCCCGAGGAGAAGGTCTTCATCACCAAAGGCAACGTCGGCTGTGTGCACCTCTTCCAATTCGTCTTTCATCTTTTCTTCGGCTAAGAAGGCTTGAAACTGGTCCGGATCTTGTAGCGCCTTAATCAAAGAGTCTCTTGCCTCCTTTGATAGTAGCAGGGCATCAAGGATGCTGAGCTGAGAGGGCAGTTTCCTCAGATGTGCCAGGACGTTGTAGTCCACCTTACTTCTCTTCGGCGGGTTTTTGGCGTTCAGCTCTTCCAGAACTTGGTCATCTAAAACGATGTCTTCAGAGACCTTTTCTTTTCCCTTATCTCTTCTATTCGAGGGTCCGAAGTCCTTTTCAGGCAGTGTCCGATTCCGCAGCCGGATATTTTCGCAAACTACTGGCTCCTCTTCTTTTCCCGAAGTCGACTCTTTAAAGAGAGGGGCAATCTCTAGCTCCTCATCAGAGTCGCTCCCAAATGTGGGCACTTGCGATGTGGTGGTGTTAACCATGTGACAGTTGCCGGTAGTTCTTTCAAACTCCTTGGTCGTGCTACTTTGCTCCCGACGCATTTTACGCTTTTCCCGTTTAAAGCGTTGCCGATTGGCGACGTATCCTTGCCACCATCCATTAAAAGCTTTGCAATCTTGGGTGGAATGCGAGACCTTCTGATGGTATAAGCAATAAGAGGGGTGCATTTCTACCACGCCAGTAACTTTTTTTTCAGAGGGTGGTAGCTTCATGCCCATCGATATGGCCTTAGCAAATTTCTTTTTTATCTTGAATTGGCTTTTGTCAGCGGTGGAGGCATTTTGCTCCAACGGGATCATTTCAGCTCCTTCCTCAAGTTGCTGACGCTTGGCCCTTTCGAATATAGCCGTCTCGCGCTCTTGATCAGCCTTGCTTTTCAACCGAGCTTCATTAAGAAACGCATTAATCATTTCTATTGATAATTCTGAGACCCTTGACTCAGTACTTGCCCCCGGCTTTTTAGTGCCAGAAGTCCCTTCGTCGCTCGTGGTCGAACGAGAGATCGTACGGCAGCTTGCCACATACTCCTCAGATTCATCCGATGAACTTCCCTCCTCATCTTCTTTTTGAAAGACGTGATCGAGGAAATCTTGGAGCGTAATGGGGGTCCGAGCCTTTTGGTTATATTCATCCAGCGCGTCGATTTGCTTTTGTAAGTCCGTGCGCTTGTCGCCAGGCTTCACGGGCTTCTTAGATTTCTTCTTCTTCTTTTTCGAAGATTTTGACGGCTGGTTACGAACGCTTGAACTACCACCCTCGGCCTTCGGAGTCGGACGTGGTTTCAACATCCCTTCTATAACCTGCGGCTCCAAGGGGTTCTTCCACTTGACCGCTGGACAGGTCTGAAGATCATTTAGCATTCTCCTCGTTTTGGCTGATAATACAACCCCCCAGGGAGCTTCTTCAATGACGGAGCATGTTGCCCCCGGCGTATTCGTCCCCTTATAGGTATGGGGCTGCGGAGGGTTCACCTTCCATTTGTCAGATAGCGCAAACTTGCCCTGACGGTACTGGTTTTCAAGCCAGTTTTTGAAGACGTAACAGTCTTCGATTGGATGTCCCAGCACTCTATGATAAGGACAGTAATTAGGATCGTTGGCGTCACTTGGTTGCGATGGACGTTTTGGATCCGGCAGGTTTATGAGCCTATTGCGCAATGCCAGCTCGAATAGCCTCCTTGTTTTATCACGGGGGAAGGAGTAAGCACGTCCCATCCTGTCTTCAAGGGGTACGTATGGGCGCGTATTACTTGGACGAGCAACCGGCTTCGAGTCATTAGGCTGTTGTTGGGTATTAGCGACGATAATCGCTTTTCCCTTTCCTTTATCGTTTCGAGAATCCGGCTTCGGAAGAGGGGGTTTATGGCCCATCTGGTCCATCTGCGCCAACTTGTCGATCAAAGCCTGGAAAGAAGTCGGCTTGAAGAACATCATAAACTGCGAAATGGTTGCTTGTGGATCAAGCGTTCCAACAAACATCCCCACCGCCGGCGCTTCTTCTATGCGTTGTTCACACTTAGACCATAGATTACGCCACCGTATAGCGTATTGAACCCACGTCTCGCCGGGCTTTACCCTGGCGTTAATCAGCGCCGTCATCGGAGTACGCTCGCTGGCGCTTGCAAAACGTTGGGTGAAGAGCAGCTCCATCTCCGCAAAGGTTTTAATAGAGTCGTTGGGGAGCTCGGAATACCACTCGAAAGCCGTGTCTGATAAGCTTCCAACGAATTGGCGCAGCAAGAGTTTGTCGTCGCCTCCAGTGTTACCACACAGCGCCCTGAACTGGGCAACATGTTGATGGGGGTTGCCGGTCCCCTTGTAGACATGAAACTTAGGAATTGTGTAACCTGGCGGGTACTTGATTTGGTCGTACCAGCCCGGATATGGCCGCCCCGTTTTCACGATCTGACCGGCTGCTTCAACCGCCTGATGCACCCGTATTTGTTGAGCAATATATTCATCCAAATCAGCTTTTGATATGGTATCCTCTTTAGCTGCGGATAGAGCCGGTGGAGGATTCGATGTCTCTCCTCTATCATCTTCAAGAATGATTGGGGGATCTCCAGCAGGTGGATCTGGTTGAATCATCATACCCACCACATCCTGGAACAGGAGGGCCATTTTCTTTATGTTGGCCGCCTGTTCTGCAGCCTCTTTGTCTCTTTTTTCCAGTATTCGGCGGAGGAACTCGGCGTCGGTCTCCTCCTCTTGACGTTCATCTAAGGACGTCTCAGGATTCTCCTTTGGCCCCGTGAGTGCAGCCATTGTAGTCATCATCTCCTGGAGCTTTTGTTGCTGCTCCTGAGACCTGGTCACTGACCGGGTAAGCGGTCGGTGACCCGTGGAAGTACGACTTTCTTCTTTTCCTGAAGCCATATAGATCGTATGAACTGTTATGCCCCCTGACTTGGGGCGTTTAGGTTCACCATTGTTAACTCTTGCTTCTGTTGCGGGAGCTTTCTCTGGCCTCCTTCTTTTGTAGACCTTTGAGGTTGAAGGAGCCGTTGAAGCGGGCATTCTAGCATTTGTTGCCCCCTGCTGTTTAATGGGGTAGTTTTTGTTACTCTCCACCTTCGCCTTCTTCTGGTGACGCAATTGGTCCGGATCGATCACAGAGTTTTGAACCCTGCGCCATACTTTATAAACTTTTGATGACAGCCGTTGAGGGGGCTGTTCCTGTTTCGTCTCCGGAGCTTTTTCCATGGGTGGAGGAGACCTTTTCAATGTAGCAACCGGGGAGTTCTTTCTCACCTTCCTCAGCAATTCAAAGCTGTTCCCAGTTGGAACAGCAGCGTTGACCTCCGCCACTGGAGCAGGCGGGGTTAGCCCTGAAGGGGAGTTGCCTCCTGCTTTCCTTATTCGCTGCCAATGGCGACGTCGTGCACGACGGGCCGTTGGGACTGGCTCGGAAATCGATACAATTTCTTGTTGCCCCCTGTTTGAGTGTGGGGTAACTGCCGATGTCAGCCTATTAAAGACTGATGCTTTTTGACCAGCTGGAGGAGGAGTAGGAACCGTCAATCTTGTGAAGACTGACTTTCTGATAGGAGAAGCTGCTTCAACGACTTCCGAAGCTGTGGCCGTTGCCCTCTTTGGGACAGCCACTTTATGATCCTGACCTAGCCTGGTGAAAACAGAGGCTGTCAGCTTAGTAGCGGGCGACCCGTTGACAGGGGTCGTAGCAGCAGCGAGCCGGTCGAATACCGACTTCTTGTTCGTTTCTGGTGCGGATATCGGCATGGAGAGGCTTGCAGGGGGGACCATGGTCCCGAAAAATAGGCCGGTGGTGGCCTGGGTCACCTGCTCTACCGGCAGAGTCAGGAAGGAAGCCGCCTGGGGCCCATATGTTACACCTCTCGGTGAGGTGGAACGTCCGCTGCAATGGCATTTCGAGCAGTTGGTGGCCATTGAATCTTGAGTTCTGCGCCAGACAAAAGACCAAATCTTAGCAACTTGAAATTCGAGGACAACCATTTAACAAACCGCGATTGGTTCGCGAAGACGACATACGAAGTGTGGAGTGGAAAGAGGAAAAGGTCCCACCGGGCGTGCCAGAATCTGTTCCCCTCCGAACGGCGGCCAGGACGTCGTGTCCGTGCCTGAGGTTCGGGGCAGATGCTATTTGGTTTTTATCCGTCCACCTCTTCGAAGATGCCAAGTTGATTTATGGCACCGTGTATCGAAGGTTTAGGCGGATGCGGCCGATGTAGCAGACTTTGTCAGATTCCCCCTCGCTTGAGGGGTTTTTGATTGTGGGGACGCTCTTCCCTGCAGGCGCAAGCCCCTGCAGTTAATTACGCTACCGCTTTGCGGTAACAACTTTCTCCTTCTCCAGAATTTCACTTCGTGTCGTGTGTGTTTGTTTTGTTTGTGGCTGCCCGTGGATTGTATACGGAGACTGAGTAATGCCGTCGCCCGTAGGGCGTGGATTAGTCCAAATCCGTATTTGCTTAGATTTGAGTTTGGTGTTTTTTAGTTTAAGGATGCATTAGCCGCGTTGCGGCTAAGATCAACTTAAACGTTCATCAAGGATACGCTAATCCTGTTTTGGACTAAGGTCGACCTGATGTAGTGATTGATTTAATTATCCGGCCGTCGGGACTCGTCACCTCTCTGACGTCATTGAGGGATTACAATGACATACGTCTGAGGAGTTCCGAGATATACCCTTGAACCAAAGTTGGTTTGGGATTTTATTGTTTATTTAAATGTCTAAGGACACGTTAACCGTATTTGGGGTTAAGATCAACTTAGACGGGACCGTTTAGATCCGACAAAAGAGCATCTGGGCTCTATTGTGCCAATTTAAAGACGTGGCGGTCCATTATTAGTTTAGGGACGTTTCGGTCCGTCGCCAGTTTAGGGACGTAGTGGTCCATTGCCAGTTTTAGGGACGTGGTGGTCCATTATTAGTTTAGGGACGTTTCGGTCCGTCGCCAGTTTAGGGACGTAGTGGTCCATTATTAGTTTAGGGACGTTTCGGTCCGATGCCAGTTTAGGGACGTAGTGGTCCATTATTAGTTTAGGGACATTTCGGTCCGTCGCCATTTTAGGGACGTAGTGGTCCAATATTAGTTTAAGGACGTTTCGGTCCGATATTAGTTTAAGGACGTCCAATATTAGTTTAGGGACGTTTCGGTCCGATATTAGTTTAAGGACGTCTCGGTCCAATATTAGTTTAGGGACGTTTCGGTCCGATATTAGTTTAAGGACGTTTCGGTCCGATTTTAGTTTAGGGACATCTCGGTCCAATATTAGTTTAAGGACGTCTCGGTCCAATATTAGTTTAGGGACGTTTCGGTCCGATATTAGTTTAAGGACGTTTCGGTCCGATTTTAGTTTAGGGACATCTCGGTCCACGAGTTTAAGGACCCCGCAGTCCATATCGATGTGTGGTCGTTGGGACCCGTCACCTCTTTGACGTCGTTGAGGAATTACAACGATGGATGTCAAAGGAGTTCGGAGATGTACCCTCGAACCGGATGTAAGTTGATTTAGGAGAGCCATTTTGCTCAGTCAATTTAATTTAAGGACTTATGGCCACGATTGGGCTAAGTCCAGTTCAACACTTTATTAAGTAATGCATTGCATTTAGGCTCTGCAGAGCATCACTCTATTCTGAGCTCTGCTCATTTATGAATGATGCAATGCATTTCGTTTGATTTGGGCTCTGCCCCTGGTAAAAATGCACAGCATTCTGAAGATTCTGTTTAGGCTCTGCCCATTTATAAATGATGCAAAGCATCTGTTTTGATTTGGGCTCTGCCCCTTAAAATAATGCATTTACGCTTTATTGAGCCTGTTAGGCCTTCTCTTAGTTGGGCTTGGCCCTTTTGAATGCATTTGCGCTTTGCGCTAAGTAATGAGCGCAAGTCCATACGGTGACGACACGTGTCATGCTCTGATGAGTGCAAGCGCACTAGCGCAGCGCGTTGCGCTGTTGCGCGGCGCAATTGCGCTGCTGACACGTGGCGCGCTCTCAGCGAGTTGCGCTAATTCCAGAGAGCAAAGCTCTATCTTAAGAGCGCTTAGCGCAAATGGTTTTATAGCCGACACGTGGCGCTCTCTTAAGAGCGCAACGGCGCAAATTGGAAGTGCAAAGCACTAAGAATCTTTTAGATTCAAGAAAGGAAGTGCAAAGCACTGTTTAATTTCTTCGTCTAAATTGGATCAAAGAAAAATAAATTTTTCTTTATTCGAAGAACCAGAGGTTCTTAAAAGTGCAAAGCACTATTCTTTTATTATTTTATTATTTTTTTTGTTTTTACAGAACCGAAGGTTCACAAGAAGTGCAAAGCACTTTTTTTTTTATAAAGATCATTGATCTTATTTTTAGATCAATGATCTATTAGAAGGCCCCCCTTTTTTTCTACCTCATGAAGGTTCTTTACCTTTTTCTTCTCGGAGTTTTCTCTGTTTTAGGGTTCTTGATTTTTCGAGAAAATTCTTGATGCCTTTTGAATGAGGTCTGGGGTCCTATTTATAGTGCCCCATAAATTTGTTGAATTTGTTAACGGGATCTTTCTTGAATGATTTTTGGGAGTTTTCCCACTGTTGGATCTTTGATCCAGAGGCCGAAGAAAGTCTTCTAGTTCTGGAAAGAACAGAAAAGATTTCATGAAATCTTAATTCAGTTGGGCGCGGATACCCCAGCGCATGACACGTGTCGCGCAGCGCAGAGCGCAGCGCAAGTGCGCTAGCGCATCTGCGCTGACACGTGTCGCACAGTGCAGATCGCAGTGCAACTGCGTTAGCGCATCTGCGCTGACGCGTGTCGCGCAGCGCAGATCGCAGCGCAACTGCGCTAGCGCATCTGCGCTGACACGTGTCGCGCAGCGCAGAGCGCAGCGCAACTGCGCTAGCGCATCTGCGCTGACACGTGTCACTTAGCGCAGAGCGCAGTGCAGCTGAAGCGTTGCTTCCTCTAAACAGAGCTTTGCTCTGATTGGGCGCGCCTTCTTGGGCGCTGCGCGCGGGATTCGAAGCTTTGCTTCAAAGATTTGAATTTTGAATTCAAACAGAGCTTTGCTCTGATTGGGCGAAACATACCTCCCACGAGCACCCCTCGCCCCAACTTCTCCACCCCGGACTTCCCCAGAACCAAAACCACCATCGCCATCACCCGACGCTCGCGACTCACGCCCACACCCATCGCCTTCACCTGCTTCGGCCAACCAACACCGCCCTCCTCACCTTCCTTACTGAAGCCCGCGCCTCCTACTCCTCCCCGACGACCCAACCCCGAGCTCGCTTCGCCACCTTTCCCGAGCTGCGACTCCCACCAGCAGTCCTCATGTCAGAGCTCCACCACCTTCATCGCCATCCACCGCGACGACTCCTTTCCTGCACACCACCGAGTCTCAACACCCGTGCACCTTCGCGTGCATACCGTCGCCACAAACCTCCTGCCATCATCACAAGCCCCTCCTTTTCGACCGTACCCGAGCTTTTCCCCATTGCCGCATCACCGGACACCCGACTACTGTGCCCATCGCAGCTCCGGCCCCCGTCTCCATCATCGCAAGCCCCGAGCACTCTTGCTACCATGCCCAACAACCCTGTCTCCATCGCCGCAGCCGCAACCTCTATCTCCTTCCCTTTCTTCCATCGCCACCTGAGCATCACCACGACCACCACCAGAGTGACCCTTGCCTACCTCAACCGACTACCTCCAGCCGCCATCCAAGCTCGCCGTCGCTGCCGAGAACTCGAGCTCGAGCCGAGGCCGTGAACCCTAGCCGCGCTTGCGTCGCGATCGCGCCATTGCCGTTGCCGCTGTCGTACCGTCGTCAATACGTCACTAGGCAAGTTTAATACTTGCTTCATGCTAATTTTATCTATTACAATTCAATTTACCAATAAATTCCGCATATACTTTTCATATGAATCGTTATAATTCAAGTGTTCGATGCAAAACCTGAATGGAAAACCCCGTTAAATTTGACGGCAACAAATAACATTTGATGGCCCGAGTTATAATGAATATCCCTTAAGATTTTGGTTACAAAACAATATCGTTTGCTCACATAAAATGGTGTCCCGATTTCTGTCGTAAAACCTGAAAACTTTCGTACATGCTAAACCATAAAATTTATAATAAATTATGTATAAATCGGATTTTAGCGTTCCATGGCTCGTATCGAAGCTAACTGTTTAACCTACAGTATTATATAGTTAATCACTGAACTTTAACAAATTATGATAGAGATAATTGCGGAGGATTACGATTCTGGATTGCAGTCCAGAACGGAAATCCCAGTTAACCTCTGTTTTTAAATACCTGTATATTCCTGTTCAAATACGAGAATGTGCGTAACCCTATATAGTTACGTAGAAAATTGAGTTAGCTTTCTTACTCCACTGGTTTCACTGGATTCCTGTTCTTTTTGATATTTTTAACACATTTTATAATGTCGACGTGTCTAGCTGAATTCTGCAGAGACAGATATTACACATCAACCTTAACCTGACCATAACTTCCCGTTGATATAGGATATTACCGATCCTCCAATTGCGGTGTAAACCTAACTGATAAACCTAAATATTGTTCAACTATAGAGTCACCTAATTACGATCCCAACTGGGATTAAAATGTGTTATAAAACGGACTTCCTATTCTGAAATCGGATTTCCAGCAGTGAACACTTAAATTGAAATGGCTGTATCTAGCAAACCTGAAACCCGATTGGCGCGAAACCAATTTTGATGGATAGATAATTAGACATACTGCCAACCCCTTTACATTGTTTCCCTTAATTCTGCATGTATGATTTATAATAAATTATGCAAGTGGTGGGACACCGACTGATGATATTTTGTTCATATCACAATTATTGTATTCTCATCATATCATATAGATGTCATTGCATTGGTAACCTAGTGATCGTGTACATTATCCAGTGTTAGATATTAGTGTTTGATTTTGGCAAGTACGTTAGTGTTTAAGTATGAATGGATAAGTGAAAGTGACACGTACTTGTACACAATTAGCGGACCCTAATGATTTATTGCATTATTGACGCCTATGGGACGTGTATAAGTGTAACCATAACTGGAATGGGACGGTTATGGAGCACTTATATTAGTGTCATAGTTAAGACACCAAACACTGTTCATTTATCTTGGGTATCAGTCGAGACATGCTTGATGGAGATCCTGTTTCCAGTTCTCGCGTAGACTTGTCATGGACCGACTAGTATTTGAGTTGATGGTTGGTGTTTGATGTAGACCATGGGGTGTGGGATAGTTTGAGTGTGAGTTCAACAGAATATCAGGAGTCCCATTGCCGACACATACAGCGATTCTGGAGATATATGGGGATATTACTGATTATTAGCGAGCGACTCGGGCCCGTGTTCCCTTGTCCTTGGGCCCTATCCTTGGGTGGGGGATACTCACGAGTGGTTGACTCTCACACTTGGACTGACGATAGGTTTAGCGATCTGGACAGTGAGACTTAGAGACTGATAGGGTTAGTGACATGCATTGATTACTGATTCAATATACATGTCATGCCGTTTACCTGTTTTACTGTTTACTTATACTGGCTACTTCATGCTCATGTTATTACTTCCTGCGTACTGTTTCATATTCATCATTTTCGCACGTTCACATTTGTATCTATATATATTGCTACTGTATCGCTCTGACGACCTGAGTATGCATGCTCAGAATGAGAAGTGGATTTAGCTTAGACCAGGACCTGACGTACCTCGAGGATATTGCCGACATCTTGATCAGCGACTTAGAGCTATACTTCTTTGATCTCTATCTGGTTAGTGTTTTGTATTTGTTTTGATTTAGTGACTGCATTTCTCATTACCTGTGCATTGATTACTGATTACCACGTAACGCTAGAAGCCGAAGTGTGACTACGGCAGGATGTTTCCTTGACCGTAGGAGCATGACTGGCCTTGTCAACCCCTCGTATTCCGTATTTTGGGAAGCGGGGCGTGACATGGTTTTGTTGGTATCAGAGCCAGGGTTTGCTTCGATTGGTATTGCAGTTTCCGTATAGGACTTGACAATCTAAGACATCCTTCGGTCTAAATTGTAAACTCGTTATCTTTGATCTTGATTCACGTAGTGGGTTCTGCTATATGTTTTGATCCGTCCGCTAAAGTTTTGGGTGACTCAGTAGAGTTACGTGATTGTAATTATGAACTGCAGTATAGTTACAATACTGTACTCTGTTTGAGTAACTTGGAGTTCTACATTTGATTTCCACTCATTTGAATGTCACCTCACCCGATATTCTTGTTTCCTTGCCTAATCTATATTGTATTTTGATTCTTATAGCTTGTACCTTATATCGTCCTCAAAATTGTTGTTTCAGGACCATGTCTTCCAACGACTCTTATTCTATCTCCACTCCCCAGAATCAGACCGTCAAGATTTTGAATGTACTGTAAGGTTTGAAGGAAGCCCAGGAGCGAACGAACGACCTGTTAGCTGAAGGATTAAGAGGGCAGATGACTCAGGCACCAGCGGAAGCCTCCAATCGTAAGGGAATCCCTGTTAAACAAGGAAAAGAGGTGAAGATGAAGCGCCTACTTATTTCCCAGCAACGGAAGCAGCGGAGGACTCAATGTTGTGGATACTGTAAGAAGCCAGGACATCTTCAGAGAGATTGTCGCAGCGCCAAAGGGCAGTGCTTGATATGTGGATCCGACGAACATTTTGTCAATGGTTTCCCTAGAAGGAAGGAGCTGCAAGGAGGAGATTCGTCTACACTCTCCACTACTGCTAAGTGACTTGGTTATCTCGTAGTTCGAGCTTCGAGGATAGTACGGGCCCAGCGCAGGATTTCACTCGCTTGACGAGAATGCAGCGGTCTAGATATCAAAGAAGAATTATCACCTTTCTGCTTTCAATAAAAATATTGTCACTCTTTTGTAAATATTTCCTTTCGTTTAAAATCTTGTATCCGTTGAACTTTTAGTTGAATGCAATAAAATTCCGAGTTGTGATGTATGTATCATCCCCTTGCCAATCATTTTCCTTATACTACTTATTGCATCGGTATTCTAAATTTTGATTTTTCAGTCCTTACCTACCGCATATTTTCCTTGTATTCCGTATCCTCGACTATTTTCTTGGTGTGTTCCACTGTCTAATCATGACTCTTTCTTTTCAGGCCATGGCCCACCCTGGAGCAGCACCGCCTCTAGATGAGGATACACGGTCGTGCGTTTCCTTAGACTGCATGCTGGTAAGTTCAGATGACGAGATCAACGGCCCACGGGTTATTTTCGGCAACAACGATTTCGAGGATGAGGGAGTCGCAGCCCCAGAAGTCAACATGATCAGCGACTCTGACAACGAAGAAGAGGACCTGAAGAGGACCCGATAGAGGAAGATTCCGAGGAGGACCCGATAGAAGAAAATCCAGGAGAGGAAGACCTGGAGGAGAATCCAGTGGAAGGAAATCCCGTGGAAGAAGATCTAGAAGAGGTGAATCACGTGAAAGCATACCACGATGAAGAAGCTCCAGCCGAGGAAGAAGGACTAGAAGAAGAAGACCCCGCGGCAGAAGAACCTCCAGTGGCGATCCCTGCGAGGCGTTATGGAAATGGACGCCCCTGTTTTAACACGCGAGCTTACCGTAACCTGCTGAATTTTCACAACCGCGATTGACGCGATTTATCTTCTGTTTTCTCTGGCCAAATAAAATCTATGTATAGTTTAGGGCCACCTTTTGTCTTTCGAGAATGCCTTGTTTGAAATTTTCTGAGTTCGCTAATCTTTTGATTTTTGATTCGCGTGATGCAATGACCGTTTTTCCTCCCCAATAAATTTCCTTCCCTTCTGAGATTCATTACACTTCACCCTTGCACCCAACTGACCCGACCCCAGCTTCTTCGACATTCAGATTGAAGTACCGCATTCCGCCCTTTTTGAATGGGCCATACTCCTCTGAAACCCATACCCCGACTAGCCCTTATACATTAGTAGTGCTTTCTTTATTACTATAATTATGTTCAGTGATGCCGTTATTCGAAATTTAGCTTTCAATATTTTGTGTTTATCGAAGAATTGCGAGTTATTAACTACTCCCGTTTTATTCATTTTAAATACTTTGCTATTTTCCATGTTTTCAATAGTGCAAACATATATCGCGCATATTATTTTGTTCTATGTTTCTTATTTTCACCATGTGGGTTTTCACAAGTTATTTTAAAATTGTTTGATCGATACATTTATTCTAAAATACTTTGGCCTATCGGCAAATGTAACACCCTAAATCATTTATATCAATTCTAGTATTCTTTATTTATGATATTTTCTTAATTTATTGTGTTTTGGGTGCGAATAGTGTATTTGACATTTGTATTTGCATCCGACCTGCCCCGCATGCTTGAATCCAGTCTTGATTCATGTTTATGATTTATCCTGACCTGTTACATGGACTCATGCACTTTCATTTATTTATACATTGCATACTCGCATTTTATCAAGCATCCACATTTTAATATAACATTTTAAGTCACATAAAATATTTTAAAAATACATTGCATGGCCTGCATGATACCCCTAACCCTGTGGTAGCATCTGCGTATCTTGTTCTCGTCCCGTTCAGTGAAACGGACTTGTTTGGATGACTACGTGCACGTGCGTGCATCCGTTCTTGGGGGTATGCATTTTTCGTTATCCGGATATCCAACTTTAATTTTGGTCGACATATATATTTTTCGTATTTTAAAACTGAATTTTAGACCCGACCCGGGCATATTTTGGACTATATTTGTATTTACCAGAATATCAAATTTTATTTATATAATATTAATTTTATAAACTGATATAAATTAAAATTTAGTTAACTAATTAAAGATTTTTTAAAATTTAAATCTAAACTAATTTCCTAACAAACTAACAACCCCTTTCTCTCTCTCTCTCCTCTGCATATATATATTTATATATTTTTTATTTATTTATTTTTTTCTTCCTTATTTAATACACAGCCTCTTCTTCTTACTTCTTTCTTCTTTCTTTTTCTTGATCTTGTTTCTTGATTCCGGTGATCATCGCCGGAGCCGTGCTCATCGCTGACGATCCGAGTGATCCAGTGAACGTACCTTACCTGTGTGATCACCCTCTTGCCTTGCCTGGACCCGTCCTGCGTGCCACGTGTGCGTTGCGACTGTAACACCCGAGCCCAATGCTACTAATTTCTGTTACTTTATGAATGGAGTGTGACCTTCTTTTCATTTATCTTGTTTGATTGTTACTTACTGTAAATTTTACCCGGCAAATTCATTTCTGCATATAACAAATTTTGGCATCTAAAATAAAATTAAAAATATCCATCTTGGCCTACTTGACACCCCTAACCCTGTTGTAGCGCCCATGCATCGTGATCTCGTCCCGTTCAGTGAACCGGGCGAGTTTGGACGGCTACGCGCACGTACGTGTGTCCGTTTTGGGGGTATACTTTTTGATCATAAAACACTTCATTTTAAATTTTGGATCCCGCCTAAAATTCTATTATTTCAATTTCAAATATTTGGACCCGACCCGGGCGCGATTTGAAAATGTTTTATTTTACGCCAAAATCCCAAATTTTATTATTTTAAAACGTCGTATATTTCCTTAACCATACAAATCTTACTGTTTAATTTAAATCTCAAAAATCCTTATTCTAAAACTTTTCGTAACCTCCTTTTCACCTCAGCCAATCAATTCCTTTTTAAACCCCCTGGGCCCCACTTTTCTTACGTGTTTCTCTCTCTCTCCCCTCCTTTCTCCTTCTCTCTCTCTCTCTTCTCTCCACTAAATTCCAACTTTCTCTCTCCCCGTTTCTTCCTCTCTCCTCTCGCAACTCCTCTCTCTCTCTCTATCTTTCTCTCTCTCTCTCCTATATATATATTCTTCTTCTTCTCTTCTTTTATCTTCACGAGCGCAACCAGAACCCAGCCCCAGCGAGCCCTAGCCGCGCACCTCCTCGCCGCCGCAGCCCCAACGCCGGCGATCTCGTTTCCCCCTTCGACCACCATCCTCCTCGTCTCAACCACAGATCCAAAACCCTGCACCCAGCTTCAACGACCGTGCACCCTGCATCTTCGCCGCGGCCACCGGCAGAGACCCTGCACGCGTCTGCGCCGCCCCTGGTCGTCGCCGACGATCACCAGACCACCTTGAACGCCTCTGTAAGCCTCTTCTCCTCTCTTCCTCTTTCCTTTCCTCCTTCTTTCCCTTCTCTGTAAAAGATTTCATGGACTGCAGGTTCTGTCGCTGCCGTCGTAGGCCACCGCCGGAGCTCCGTCGACGAGGTCGACCATCACCACCCGTCCCACGGATCATCGTGAGCACCCTTCTCAGTTCCTACTTCCTTTCTTCTCTGTTTTTCCTTATCTTCTTGTTTGCATTGTCTTGACCGTTCACTGTTCTCTCATCGGCCGGAATCCGACGATGCCGACGAGGTGACCCGACGTTCCAGCGAGGTACCCCGACCCGTATGGTTCCATTGTTCGTTGTTTGGGTTCATTCCGTGAACCGTGCGCCCGTCGCGAGTTCCCCCGCCGACATTTTACGTTCCTTTTTTCCCGGTTCGCGACCCGTTGAGGCAAGTACCCCTTGCTACATGCTATACAATATTTACATCTATATTGTGACACCCTAAATCTGTAAATTTAGTTTTGGTACAATCATTTCTCATTTTCATGTATAATATTGTATTATATCATTTTATCTTTAAACTTGGAAGCTACAGTCTGCAGTTGAACCTAACAACCACATTTACCTGTTAATCACATCTTAATATTGACATAGCTTATGGCAACTATCTCTATAGTTTTGTTCCATTTGGACACCCGTGTGCATTTTAACCTGTAATAGCTATATTGAACCTGTATATATAATTCATTGCACCTCTCAAGTTCTTAAACTTGTTAACATGATTAAAAGGCCATAATTGTCATCCTGCATTCGCATAACATTGAAATCATCTCTGTGACACAACTGATAGCTGTACTGCAAATTGAGTAAATCTGCCTATTGCTTAATTCATTGCTTATATCATGTTGATGATAACAATGCTTGATTATATAACTAATTATGAGCACACCTATGACATTGTTTACATCTTGACTTGACTTGCTACACGCATATTGATTGACCCGACATGGTACCATACACTGCTTGACTTGACCTGATGTACCATGACCTGACCCGTTACCTGATCTTGTATCTAATGCCAACAAACCTGACATGTAGTCCTCATGGACCGTTCCTGTTGTCTATCCAGACAAACCTGCTTTTACCTGATCCTGTGTTGGTATTAGTTCTTAATTACTGAATACCTGACTCGACATACATAACTTGGGGGTATGGGGAAATCAAACGTGAAACCTGACTTGTAACTCAACAGTTCGATACCTGTTCTGATCAGTCTTACGGGCTAGGCCAGCCCCGGAGTGATGATGCTGACATCACTCGCCCGTACCTGCTACCTTTTACTACCTAGCGGCACGTCTCGGTTTTAGCCCGAGAGTCTTAGACCGTGGTCTCGGGCATGCACGGGATACTATTGAGTTACATCGACGATTCATCAATTTGATTTCAAAGACTTTAGAATAGAAAACCTGATAGAACAGTTTAGTTTACCCACTGCACACTACCCTGCACTGCTCTGATTCATATTATTGTTACCCTTGTTTTATTCATGTTTATATTGCATTGCCTACTACACTGTTCATATTATATTACTTGATGACACGACGCGCTGACGTCTGGGTTTTGCATGGCCCAGATTCTGTACCGCTATCGCAGTCCGAGCAGGAGTACTTCAGCCAGCAGGCTGAGCTGTGAGTATCAGCAATAGTTAGTTTTATTTCCTACATTTATTTCCTGATGTGAGCCCGCATTATAGGACATACATTCCAGTTATTTTGTATTGGATCTTTTGCTTCCGCATTTTATTATTCTTGACTCATGTTATATTGGATTATGGACATGTTTTAGATAGTGTTATTTTGTTCTTGATATCTCTACAACCGTAATGTAACTGTGGATGGATACTTCCTACCCATAGGTAGTATGGTTGGCTATGTCACATGCTCATTTTAGCGTACTCTGGGAAGCGGGGCGTGATATGGTTCTTATGGTATCAGATCCATAGGTTAGTTAGGTTGATTCTTTTGTAGTTGGGTATTGTACCCAATACACGAATCAGAATACCCGTGTTTAGGAAACATGTCCTGCCACCTTGCCGTTTAACCATTCTTGAATCACATTCTTTCTGATTACATTTTTTACGATGTGCAAACTTCCTTTGCATATCGACTCGAAAACCTGATTCCTTGTTATCTCTAGGACTTAGGCGACTTGGGTGGAGTTATGTAATTGTGGCTATGATATCGCGGCATAGTTACAATGCGGTACTCTATTTAAGTATCTTGGAGTTCTAGTCTTGATCTATATTCAGAATCTATCATCATGCTAATGTTGGGTGTTTTGATTCCAGGAATATGGCCGGTAAGAATTTGAAGATGTACCAAAGACGTGCGGACAAAGCCGCCATGCGTAGAGTGATAAGGGGATTGCTGGAGAATCTAAAGAGACAGACCGAGCTGAAACCGGCGTCTGCACTGAACCAAACGTCTGTACGTAGAAGTGTTCCGGTGAACAGACGCAACGTAGCACCAATGAAGAAAACAATTATGGGTGATCGGAAAAGGAGCGTGATTTGTGACTACTGCCATGTACCCGGACATGTGCGAAAGGATTGTCGTAGGAGGCTGGGACTCTGTTTTGGTTATGGAGCGGCAGATCACGCCGTTGGTGCTTGTCCGTCGAAGCTTCGTACAAGGGATGATATTCAGAAGCCTCGGCAGAGACCGTTCCAGGGACAGAAACAGCTGACTCAAGGACCTAATCAGGCTTGAGCTTTTACCTTGACCGCTGAAGAAGCTAAGGCGTCAGGAGAAGTTGTTTCAGGTACCTTACTCGTTCATGGTTTTCCCGCATTGGCATTATTTGATTCTGGTGCATCCCATTGTTTTATGCCATCCAAGTTTTAACTACACACTCAATTGACTACACGACCCTGTCTAGTTTCTGGGATATACACACTGGGAATGGGAAGATCATAGCTAGTAGGGAATGTAAAGACTATACAGTTGTTGTGTGCGGACGGGAGCTTTTTGCAGATTTCTTGGTGATTGATACGGGCAGATACGAAGTCGTCTTGGGAATGGATATTCTTGGCACTTTCTACGCTCACATTGATTGTAGGGCAAAGAAAGTAACTTTCCAGATTTCCGGACATCCCGAGTTTACCTTCACTGGAGGAAGCAGTTCTGTCGGGCCAGTCGAGTTTAGGGCTAGGTCGACAAACAATATTCTTGCAGCAATGGAAGTTGATGAAAGTGAAGAGCCGGCTGTTGTTCATGATTTTATGGACGTGTTTGAAGATATATTGGGTTTACCGCCGAGACGAGACGTGGAGTTCGCAATTGATCTTATTCCTGGTGCAGCGCCAGTATCCAAAGCATATTATCTAATGGCACCAGTGGAGTTGGAAGAAGTCAAGAAACAGGTTGCTGAATTGCTTGAGAAGGGTTGGATCCGGAGCAATAACTCGCCTTGGGGAGCTCCAGTTCTTCTAGTAAAGAAGAAGGATGGCATAAGAAGGATGTGCATCGACTATCGAGAATTAAACCGGGTGACTATTAAGAACAAGTACCCTATCCCTCGCATTGAAGAACTTTTGAGCAGCTTAGTAGCGCGAGGGTATTCTCGAAGCTGGATTTGCGATCCGGATATCATCAGGTTCGAGTGAAAGCAGAAGATATTTGCAAGACGGCGTTTCGAACTCGGTACGGACATTACGAATACTTAGTGATGCCCTTCGGAGTAACGAATGCGCCGGCAGTATTCATGGACTTGATGAACCGAATCTTTTCACCGCTCTTGGATCAGTTTATTGTGGTTTTCATTGACGATATTCTGGTTTACTCGAAGAGTTTGAAGAGCATGCTGAGCATCTGAAGATCGCACTGCAGATGTTGAGACAGGAGAAGTTGTATGCGAAGATGAGTATGTAGGGTTCCTAGGCACACTAATGAGGTCTCACAAGGCATCAACCATGCCAATTTCAAATTTTACAAGTGCCGAGAAACCCTAATACGGATCGTTGACTAGAGTTTAGGCGAAAAAAGAAACTAGTTAACAACTTAACTACAAGAAAGAGGCTACAACCTTTGTAGATCCGGTTCTCCACCTCCATGGCTCCGTGATGAAGTCCCCTCGCTGTCCATATCGGATCCCGGACTCTAGCGTCGGCTTCATCGGAGAAATGGGCGGGCTAGGTCGTCGACTTCGATGCCGAAGATGATCTACGTCGAGGCAACACTAGATCAAGATCCAACTTCACCAAGTCAAGAAACTTGTGAAGAAAACACCCTATACTACTTGGCAAGAGGTAGAGGATGAACAAATAGGAAGTGGGTTCACTTTAGAATTGGATTTCTCACTCTTTTTCACTAGTTGCCATTGATGGAGGCAAGCTTTTTCATCTTGAAGAAGAAGAAGAAGAAGATAATGAATATGATAAGTATTATCCAATAGAAAATAAAAATGAATACTTATCATATGGCAACCATGATTAGGTGTAGAGAATAAACTATGGTTAGTGGGAATGGTTAGGGTTAAGCATGAGACAAATATGGTGGACTTGTTCAAAGCTTCATGAAGCTTCAACAAGCAAACAAACAAAGCCACCATATCATTTCCTTTTCCAAAATAAATAAACAAATGAAATGAATAAGTAAATCAAAACCCTAACCATTACACAACCATGGTTTAATCATACACTTAATCAAGTATGCATGTATCATCAAACATGATACAAACAAGTGCACAAAAGTATATCACATATACAACTTGTGTACTTCAAGTGAGAAAATCCATTTAAAGTGAACAAATATTAGTTAATGCAAAGTAATATATCAAATATATAATTATACATTAAATCATTAAATCAACACTTGATTTAACGATCCGGTCATATCGCATATAACCGACTAATATCCAATGTATCGGCTTATCGAACCAATCGTTGATTCGATAACTAGCTTATATCGCATACAACCAATCGATACATTCATCGCGAGAATAGAATACGGTATCACATACACGCATTATTCTCGGTCCCGCACATATCTCATATGCGCTCCTATTTCGTTTCGCTTGAGCCAGGAAACCTCTGTGTAGGACTCTAAAGACTCGTCAATACGCCGGCAGCAGGTGATGATCATATCAAACACCCACAAGCCGCAAGCGGTCTGCTAAACGTAACGGCCACCCGGGTATTGAGCGATCAGAAGATCGACGAGCAAGCCCGCTCATACTCCTGTGAATCCAACCAGTAACACTTACCGTACAGTCCGGTCTCGTCGTCTGATATGTCGCATATCTCGCCTAGGGGTGGTAAACGTCAGACCCCAATAGCTCGATAAGTCGTGTCGATATGAGGTCTATAACATTTCGAGAAACTACAGCTAACACTTACCAGTAAATCTCAGCAACCCTGGCCAGGGATTTCCGGTTATAGCCAATCGAACACAGCGCAACATCAACCCCCTATACCGGGAGAGACGAATCCCCTCCTATCGCTCATTGCCTCCATGTGACTCGGGACTGTACCCAAAAACCACCGTTTTGCACGCCCTCTTGGACGTGGTAAGGTGGAAATCAAAGCACAGTGGGAACCACACAAGACTCTATGACGATCTCGGGTCAACAGACTACTCTGTACCAGTGTCACCAGAGAACTGCCATCTGACGTAAGGTATAATACCATCTGGGAGTTCTCGGCGAGTCCGTCCAGTGTACCCAGTCTGTACTGAGCACCCGTATATCATCTCTGATATCAATTACCAATGGATATGGGATCATCCATCGCCCATCTGTATGGGTCGAGAAGGTATTCGCTAATCTACTTTAGTATATCGATGCCTCGTCTCGATACACCCACGACTAGGGACCTTGAAGGATGTACTTATGGACTACCATGTCCCCACTAGTATGATCCGCATCATAGTCCAGGTAGTCAAGTACTCATCCTAAGGGCTTTACCAACATGTAACAGAGAGACAATCAGTGTACACGTTAAGGTAAAGAGCAACCAGATAGCATACTATCATGTCGAGCAAGAAAGTCCTCCCTATATATGTCCCAGCATCCACTACAATATACATCCTATGTATAGCAATGGCCTCTAGGGCATACATATAACTAACAATTTCCCACTTGTACTAGGGCCATCTGATAGCAGTGGTTGTAGTATCTCATACTCAACCATCCCATAAAAAGTCTCTCTCTGGGAAAAGGCCTTTGTGAGTGGATCCGCCGTGTTGTCCTCTGAGTCAACTCTCCTTACCTCGATCCCCTGGAGATCAACCATCTCCATGATCAGGTGGTACTGCCTTAGAATATGTCTGGATCACTGATGGGACGTTCGTTCCTTGGCATAAGCCACAACTCCATTGTCTCACAATGGGAGGAACTAAGTTCATCTCATGAACAAATATACATCCAGACTGCCTCTTTGGTAGCATCTTAAGTAGCGATGTATCGAGCCTTTATCTTCTAGTTTGCCACGGTATGTAGCTTGGAACTCTTCCAACATACTGTCCCTTTACTGAGGGTAAAGACAATGCCTGTGACTGACTTTCAGTCGTCCTTATCACCCTGGAACCCTTCCAGTGATTCTCCCCAGGATCGGTTGATACCATCTCACTACAACTAGTGAGAATCCTAACATCCAATTAGATCTATCTCATAGACCCAAAACCCAGGATTTAGGAGGTATCATTTTGATCCTATATGGAGAATCATTGTGATAAGCCGAGATTGACCGAGCGTAGCATAGGAAACTCCTTCCCTATCAAGAGCATGTCATCCACGTACTCTACGAGGATCGTCACTATACTCCCTACTACCTTTTTGTTTATACAAGGTTCATCTACCATTTTGATGATGTCAAACTCTTTGAATAACATATCAAAACAGATGTTCCAACTCCGCGATACCTACTTTATCCTATAAAGCATCTTGTACACGTTTCCGCTGCTCCCACTGTCTACGAAGCCCTCTGGCTGTGTACTTATAGACGTTCTCTTCTAAAACATCATTTAGAAAAGCAGTCATGGCACCCAACCGCCAGATATCGTAGTCATGGTATGTAGCCGTGGCAAGTAGGATCTGGATGGATTTAAGCATAGCCACTTGAAAAGGTTTCATCATTATCCACGCCTGGTCGATGACGAAAAAGCTTTAACAAGTCTAGCTTTAAAAGTCTCAACTTTTCCATCTACACCAAGTAATCTTCTCAAGATATACTTGCTTCTGATGGGGATTTTGAAAGGTTCCTAGGCACCCTAGTGGGTTCTCACAAGGCATCGAACATGCCAAATTAAAATTTTTAGTGCCGAGAAACCCTAGACTACGGATCTTTAACTAGATGTTTAGGCGAAATAGATAACTAGTTAACAGTTAACTACTATGATACGGATATACAACCTTTGTAGATCCGGATTTCCGCCTCCTTAGCTCCACGTGGTGATGTCCTCGCTGTCCATCATGAATCCTCGACTCGATCATCGGCTTCATCGGGAAAATAAGCGGAATAGGTCGTCGGCTTTGTGTCAAAGACGATCTACGTCGAGGTTGCACAAACTCAAGCTCCGACTTCACAAACTTGTGAAACTTGTGAAGTAAACACCCAAAACAACTTGGCAAGAGGTAGAGGGTGAAGAAATAGGAGGTGGGTTCACTTTAGATTTGGATTTAACTCACTAGATCTCAACTTGCCATTTTTGTAGCAAGCTTGAAGAAGAAGAAGAAGATGAGCTCAAGAAAAGATTATGATAAGTGTTGTTATAAAAATAAATTTAAATCAAATACTTATCATAACTTGAACTAGGGTTAAGTGTAGAGAATTAACCATGGTCACTTTGATAGGTTAGGGTTAAGCATGAAGATAAGGATGGTTGCTAAAGTCAAAGCTTCATGAAGCTTCAACAAATGACAAAGAAAGCCACCATTCTCATCTTATTCTTTTCCAAATAAATAAATAAACAAATAAATAAATAAATGAAAATGCAAAACCCTAATTATCATATTAACCATGGATTAATTTTATACACTTAACTAAATGATCAAGTATCATCAAACATGATACAAAAAAGTGCACGAAAGTATATCACATATACAATGTGCAATCCAAGTGAGAAAAATCCGTTTAAAGTGAACCAATACTAGTTAATGCAAAGTAATATATCAAATATATAATTATACATTAAATCATTAAATCAACACTTGATTCAATGATCCGGTCATGTCGCACATAACCTACTAGTATTCAATGCATCGATTTATCGAATCAATGATTCGATAACTAGGTCATATCGAATATAACCAATCGAAACATATATCGCGAGAATGAAATGCGGTATCACATACACGCATCATTCTCGGTCCTGCACATATCTCATATGCGCTCCTATTTCGTTTCGCTTGAGCCAGGAAACCTCTGTGTAGGACTCTAAAGACTCGTCAATACGCCGGTAGCAGATGATGATCATATCAAGCACCCACAAGCCGCAAGCGGTCTGCTAAACGTAACGGCCACCCGGGTATTGAGCGATCAGAAGATCGACGAGCTAGCCCGCTCACACTCCTGCGAATCCGACCAGTAACACTTACCATACAGTCAAGTCTCTTCGTCTGATACGTCGCATATCAAGTCTAGGGGTGGTATACATCAGACCCCAATAACCCGATAAGTCGTGCTGATGTGAGGCTCGTAACGGGTCGAGAAACTACTGGTAACACTTACCAGCAAATCTCTGATCAGCCCTGGCCAGGGACTTCCCTGTTACGGCCAATCGAGCACAGCGCAACATCAACCCCCAATACCGGGAGAGACGAAACCCCTCCTATCGCTCATTGCCTCCATGTGATTCGGGACTGTACCCAAAGACCACCGTTTTGCACGCCCTCATGGACGTGGTAAGGTGGAGATCAAAGCACAGTGGGAATCACACAAGACTCTATGACGATCTCAGGTCTACAGACTAACCTGTACAAGTGTCACCTGAGAACTGCCATCTGACGTGAGGTATAATACCATCTGGGAGTTCTCGGCGAGTCCGTCCAGTGTACCCAGTCTCTACTGAGCACCCGTACACCATCTCTGATGTCAAACACCAATGGATATGGGATCATCCATCGCCCATCACATGGGTCGAGAAGCGTATACGCTAGTCTACTCTGGTATATCGATGCCCCGTCTCGATACACCTTCGACTAGGGACCTTGAAGGATGTACTTATGGACTACCATGTCCCCACTAGTATGATCTGCATCATAGTCTAGGTAGTCAAGTACAAATCCTAAGGGCTTTACCAACATGTAACTATAAGACAGTATAAAGAGACTAGTGTACATGTTAAGATAAATGGCAACCAGATAGCATACTATCATGTCGAGCAAGAAAGTCATCTCTATATATGTCCAAGCATCCAATATAATATACATAATCTGTACAATACTGGCCTCTAGGGCATACATACAACTAACAATCTCCCACTTGCACTAGGGCCAGCTGCTGTAGTATCTCATACCGAGCATCCCGAAGAGTCTCTCAAACTGTATCTGGGGAATGGCCTTCGTGAGTGGATCCGCCGTGTTGTTCTTCGTGTCAACTCTCCTGACCTCGATCTCCCGGCGATCAACTATCTCCCGGATCAGGTGATACCGCCTCAGAATATGCCTGGACCGCTGATGGGACCTGGGTTCCTTGGCCAAAGCCACCGCTCCATTGTTATCGCAATACAAAGGTATTGGATGCTCAATGGATGGAACCACTCCAAGTTCAGTAATGAACTTCTTGATCCAAACAGCTTCTTTAGCAGCATCGTTGGCAGCGATGTATTCAGCCTCCATCGTCGAGTCTGCCACGGTTTCCTGCTTGGAACTCTTCCAGCTAACCGCCCCTCCGTAAAGGGTAAAGACAAAGCCCGACTGCGACTTAGAGTCGTCCTTATCACTCTGGAAGCTCGAATCGGTAAAGGACTCCACTTGGAGTTCTCCGTTACCATACACCAAGAACATATCTCTAGTCCTTCGTAAGTACTTGAGAATGCTCTTTACAGCTGTCCAGTGACTCTCTCCAGGATCAGCTTGATACCTGCTCACTACACTTAGTGAGTATGCTACATCGGGTCTGGTACATAGCATCGCATACATGATAGAGCCTACTGCCGAAGCATAGGGTATCCCTTGCATGCGAGCTCTCTCCAAATCAGTCTTGGGAGACATCTCTTTGGAGAGAGTGACTCCAGAGATCGTGGGCATGTTCCCACGCTTGGACTCTTCCATACTAAACCTCTTTAGTATGGTGTCAATGTACCTGGATTGGGACAATCCCAAAATCCGTTTGGATCTATCTCTATAGATCCTAATTCCCAATATGCAGGAGGCATCACCAAGATCTTTCATTGAGAATCTTTGTGATAAGAAGAGCTTGACCGATTGCAGCATAGGAATATCATTTCCTATCAAGAGTATGTCGTCCACGTACAATACGAGGAAGACAACTTTACTTTCTGCCACCTTCTTGTAGATACAAGGTTCATCTGGATTTTTGACGAAATCAAACTCTTTGATAACGACGTCAAAGCAGATGTTCCAACTCCGCGATGCTTGCTTTAATCCATAAATAGATTTAAGCAGCTTGCACACCTTCCCGCTGCTCCCACTGTCTACGAAGCCCTCTGGCTGAGTCATGTACACGCACTCTTCTAAATCACCATTTAGAAAGGCGGTCTTAACATCCATTTGCCAGATTTCGTAGTCATGAAAGGCAGCAATGGCAAGCATGATTCGGATGGATTTAAGCATAGCCACTGGAGAAAAGGTCTCGTCATAGTCCACACCTGGTCTTTGACGAAAACCCTTTGCTACAAGTCTAGCTTTGAAAGTCTCTACTTTCCCATCTACACCAAGTTTCTTCTTGAAGATCCACTTGCTCCCAATGGGTTTTACCCCTTCAGGAGCAACTTCCAAAGTCCATACTTTGTTGGTGTACATGGATTCCATCTCGGACCGCATAGCATCCAGCCATTTCACTGAGTCCCCACTCGTGATGGCCTGCTCGAAGCTAGTTGGGTCATCATCCTCCATGATGCAATCCTCACTGCCACCATCAATGAGAAAACCGTAGTATCTCTCAGGTTGGCGAGGAACCCTACTAGATCGGCGGAGTGGCTGGGGTTCATCGGGAACTACGGAATCCTCTGGTTCCACCAGATCTTCTGTTGTAGCTTCTGCAGCTGGAACCTCTTCCAGTTCTACCTCATGACCACTAATTTCTTTTTCAAGAAATTCCTTTTCTAAAAAGGTGGCATGCCGAGAAACAAACACTCTTTGTTCCTCAGGGTGGTAGAAGATATACCCTTGAGAATTCTTGGGATATCCTACAAATTTGCATAGAACAGACCGTGCCTCGAGTTTGTCCGGATTTTGTCGTTTGACATAGGCTGGACAACCCCATATCTTAACATAGTTAAGACTTGGTCTCTTCCCTTTCCATATCTCATATGGAGTGGTAGGCACAGATTTGGTGGGGACCATATTCAATAGATGTATAGCTGTCTCAAGCGCATACCCCGAGAAGGAAATAGGTAACTCAGCTGTGCTCATCATAGAGCGCACCATATCTAATAAGGTGCGGTTCCTCCGTTCTGATACACCGTTGTGCTGTGGTGTATATGGAGGAGTCAGCTGAGAGAGAATCCCATTCTCTTTTAGGAAGTCCAGGAATTCATTGCTCAAGTATTCACCTCCTCGATCAGATCGAAGGATTTTAATACTTTTTCCGGTTTGGTTTTCGACTTCTTGTTTATATTCTCTAAATTTCTCAAAAGCTTCAGACTTGTGTCTTATCAAGTACACATGTCCGTATCTTGAGAGATCGTCAGTGAATGTAATGAAGTATGAAGAACCATCCCTGGCATGTGTAGACATGGGACCACATACATCACTATGTATCAGTCCTAAGAGTTCGGTAACTTTTTCTCCATGTCCCGTAAACGGAGTCTTGGTCATCTTGCCTTTGAGACATGACTGGCAAGTGTCATAAGATGAAAATTCAAAAGGTTTCAAATATCCATCTTTATGCAACTTAGCCAGTCGTGTCACATTGATGTAACCCAGTCTACAATGCCACAAGAAGGATTCGTTGAGTTCAGAACTCTTCCTCTTGTGTGTGTTTGTTATGCTCAGAACTGTTGATTGATTTAGAACATAAATGCCATTGCATAACGTGCCTGATCCAACCAACTTTTGGTTATGGAAAATGTTCATAACATTGTCCTGTAATACAAAATTATATCCTTCTTTACTTAGCAAAGAAACCGATATAATGTTGCATATCAGGTTCGGCATGTAATAGCATTCGTTCAGAACCAATGTATTACCAGTTGGTAATACAAGGTGATATTCCCCGACAGTCTTAGCTGCAATAATTGCACCATTTCCTACTCTTATGTCTTTATCACCTTCTCCAAGTTCTCTACCTTTCCTTAGCCCATGTAACTGATTACATATATGGGATCCCGACCCGGTATCCAATACCCAGGACGTAGAGCAAATGGAGAAACAGTTCTCAGTAACGAACACACCCGAAGAAAATGCGTCAACATGTACTTTCTTCATTCGGGTGGCATGGGAATCCTGGTATTCCCCTATATCCTGTTCATTCCTATAACTCTTATAAGAAAGAACGGAACCAACGTTCCCCAGCACAGTATAACATGCGGGTTCGGTCAATACATCCATATTATTATCTTTATTAAGGCATGAAATGGTCGCTACCTGGAGAGAGAGAGAAGAAAACACTTTAGCGTATGCTCGTGCAAGATCAGATTGGTTATTATCTTATCTAATCAGGATGGCTCCCACTGCTTTTTATCAAATCTTCCTCCAAACCCTAAAAGGAAAGATTAGCCGGGATTAATTACACACTACAAGTTCGCCAATCTTTCAGCCAGGCCAGTGTCGGTACTTTGAGGGAGGTCCCCCGTGCATTCGCACGAACCTAATTACTGTAAACCTCGTTTTCCCAGAGGCGTAACCTCGTTAACACCTTTCTAGACACCTACTTGATCGGCTAATTGCACTGTGTAAAACTCTCCCAGGAGTAACTCTTACTCGCAGCGGGTATCGGGATCCAACTATCTCATAGAAGGTATGCAATCTCATTGCAAATTTCAACACTTGAAATTCCCGATAATGCTTTTGCCCCTAGCGTGCTATGACCTTGACGAAAGCCAACAAACCACAGCCCGCTAGTCAAGTTCAACCCGTACATTTCTTGACTGAATTAAACCCACCCGCACGACCCTTGACGAAAGCCAACAAAGCCGTACGACTACCCTAATCCAGTCGCATCATATGCAGCAGATAAACAGCACATAGCTACCGCACACTACACCTTGACGAAAGCCAACAAATGTAGCACGAATACTATATGTAATTTATCTGAAATGACGGAGGGCTACGCAGGTTTTTCATAAAAACCATGAGCGTAATGAACTTGATATCGTTGTAGAATCAAATGATGTTTTGAAATGGAGTGATTTTGAGGCTTTTCTAGTTTTGCTAAAGGAGTCACTCCCGGTGAAGGGATCTCGGTCCTTTCCTCGTCGAATGAGGTGCGGGATATATCATATATATCGCTGTGCAAAGCAAAAACGCAAAAGCAGTCAAAAGCAAACCGAGTATGTAGCATCTGCCAGTTATTGCTAAAGGAGTCACTCCCGGTGAAGGGATCTCGGTCCTTTCCTCGTCGAATGAGGTGCGGGGTATATCATATATACCGCTATGCATAGCAAGAACTGTAGCTACCTGTTTTATTTAAAATCTGATTCTACAACATCTTAGGTTTCTTATCTTTCATTAATCACATTAATGAAGTCCCATCATTTAAATACCTAAACATCACAGATAGATATGACGTACACTTATGCCATCCGCATTCGCCTCGATGTCCCCTCGTGCACCGTTAGGTTAGGTAACTAACGACAGAGCAGGGCAGGGCTAGCGCGGGTGTAAAACATAAGTAACGTCTATATAATATATCATATATACTATATACTATATCCATCACAGAATCACATCACAGATATCGCAGCAGAATAAACATATGAAATATTGGATATACTAGGACGTCCGTGTTTTCAATACGAGCCAGTATAAAACACGGATTCCACGGTCGTGATGAATAGCCAATCCCACACCCCTAGACCCCTATGAGAGCGGCAAGCAACCCTGCCAATTCTAGGGTTAGGAGACCCGAACTCGACTCCTCGAGTTGGTCTCCCACTGGACCCCAGAACCCGGTTACTTGTGCTCCCCTCCTTGGGTCTATCCTAGTGCAGAAAAGTAAATAATATACAAAGGGTGACAACTCCCGCATCCTGGAAGTGCCCCGAATAAAAGAATATTACATACAAGTTTTTACATGAATGAAAAAGAAAAACACTCATCTCACATAAAAACCCCCGGCTATTCGAATACGACGATCCAATATAACATATCCAGCAACACATAACATCACATGTCATCAACGTAAGTAAGTATGCATACCCCAATTGTCATTGACGTATAGCAACGAAACCGGCGATATGAACATACTACACTTACGGTCACAGAAAAGAAAGTGTAAAACTACAACAATTGGAATCCGCAACTACTTTAGACATCACATGCCTAACAGTTACAAACCCCGCATTTTAGTCTCATTATCGAAAACTCTTTTCAATATCATATGGGACTAAATTGCTAGATTTATAACATTCATTTAGTTATCACATAACTACTTGTGAATTCCAATTATTGTATCCCATTCCAGATAAACAGAAAATGTTAAACTTTTCGATCGAACAATCGAACACCCAAGTTTTCCCGACACCGATCAACACATGAAATAGGTTCAAAGACATTCACTTCATGCCTCAGTACCAACGGTCTAGCCGTAGAAGGGTCAAGCCAACGCCTCACATGTGGCACGCCGTACTGCCCCAAACCCGAAGGTTCAAAGGGCAGTTCAAGACGGTCACATAATCGAGTTAAGGTTTGTGTCTTCTAGAGGGACCATCGCG
This sequence comes from Agapanthus africanus, assembly GCA_030015575.1. Classification (NCBI taxonomy): domain Eukaryota; kingdom Viridiplantae; phylum Streptophyta; class Magnoliopsida; order Asparagales; family Amaryllidaceae; genus Agapanthus; species Agapanthus africanus. Next base: position 384,977,243 of record CM057338.1, on the reverse strand, counting down.
TTACTTGCACTACTTCGAACGTCTTTTAACCACAGAAAAGTCCAACACTTGGAATTATTCGGCAGGGGAAAACCTGGGTATTTCTATCCGGTCGAACTCTTTAACATATTCTACAGTTATCTGGAAAAACACAAAAGACGAAATTTGATAATCCGATTGAAATACTGATTCCCAACAGTACCCCAAAATACTCTTCTGTAAAGTCACAATAAAAATATCCCAGAAAACATAGCATTATATTACAAGAGTTACTGTGCAGAAATAATTATGAAAGGGAACAGTACGGCCGCGGAAGCGCCGCACATGCCTAGCATGTGCCGCCCTTCCGTGGTGGAAAAGTTGAATTACCCCCTCGTATTTCACAGTAATTCTAATAACACCCTGCTTGATTTTCTACATATTTTTAATTGACAAAAATCCGAATTTTTAGAAAAAGTCCAGAGAGCATTTTTAGGTTTTGGATTTCGGTTCGATCGGGTTTCAAACGTCGTCGGGACTTCGCCTAAGGCTCTAGCTAGGCTCTGATACCAGTGAAAGGTTCCTAGGCATCCTAGTGGGTTCTCACAAGGCATCGAACATGCCAAATTAAAATTTTTAGTGCCGAGAAACCCTAGACTACGGATCTTTAACTAGATGTTTAGGCGAAATAGATAACTAGTTAACAGTTAACTACTATGATACGGATATACAACCTTTGTAGATCCGGATTTCCGCCTCCTTAGCTCCACGTGGTGATGTCCTCGCTGTCCATCATGAATCCTCGACTCGATCATCGGCTTCATCGGGAAAATAAGCGGAATAGGTCGTCGGCTTTGTGTCAAAGACGATCTACGTCGAGGTTGCACAAACTCAAGCTCCGACTTCACAAACTTGTGAAACTTGTGAAGTAAACACCCAAAACAACTTGGCAAGAGGTAGAGGGTGAAGAAATAGGAGGTGGGTTCACTTTAGATTTGGATTTAACTCACTAGATCTCAACTTGCCATTTTTGTAGCAAGCTTGAAGAAGAAGAAGAAGATGAGCTCAAGAAAAGATTATGATAAGTGTTGTTATAAAAATAAATTTAAATCAAATACTTATCATAACTTGAACTAGGGTTAAGTGTAGAGAATTAACCATGGTCACTTTGATAGGTTAGGGTTAAGCATGAAGATAAGGATGGTTGCTAAAGTCAAAGCTTCATGAAGCTTCAACAAATGACAAAGAAAGCCACCATTCTCATCTTATTCTTTTCCAAATAAATAAATAAACAAATAAATAAATAAATGAAAATGCAAAACCCTAATTATCATATTAACCATGGATTAATTTTATACACTTAACTAAATGATCAAGTATCATCAAACATGATACAAAAAAGTGCACGAAAGTATATCACATATACAATGTGCAATCCAAGTGAGAAAAATCCGTTTAAAGTGAACCAATACTAGTTAATGCAAAGTAATATATCAAATATATAATTATACATTAAATCATTAAATCAACACTTGATTCAATGATCCGGTCATGTCGCACATAACCTACTAGTATTCAATGCATCGATTTATCGAATCAATGATTCGATAACTAGGTCATATCGAATATAACCAATCGAAACATATATCGCGAGAATGAAATGCGGTATCACATACACGCATCATTCTCGGTCCTGCACATATCTCATATGCGCTCCTATTTCGTTTCGCTTGAGCCAGGAAACCTCTGTGTAGGACTCTAAAGACTCGTCAATACGCCGGTAGCAGATGATGATCATATCAAGCACCCACAAGCCGCAAGCGGTCTGCTAAACGTAACGGCCACCCGGGTATTGAGCGATCAGAAGATCGACGAGCTAGCCCGCTCACACTCCTGCGAATCCGACCAGTAACACTTACCATACAGTCAAGTCTCTTCGTCTGATACGTCGCATATCAAGTCTAGGGGTGGTATACGTCAGACCCCAATAACCCGATAAGTCGTGCTGATGTGAGGCTCGTAACGGGTCGAGAAACTACTGGTAACACTTACCAGCAAATCTCTGATCAGCCCTGGCCAGGGACTTCCCTGTTACGGCCAATCGAGCACAGCGCAACATCAACCCCCAATACCGGGAGAGACGAAACCCCTCCTATCGCTCATTGCCTCCATGTGATTCGGGACTGTACCCAAAGACCACCGTTTTGCACGCCCTCATGGACGTGGTAAGGTGGAGATCAAAGCACAGTGGGAATCACACAAGACTCTATGACGATCTCGGGTCTACAGACTAACCTGTACAAGTGTCACCTGAGAACTGCCATCTGACGTGAGGTATAATACCATCTGGGAGTTCTCGGCGAGTCCGTCCAGTGTACCCAGTCTCCACTGAGCACCCGTACACCATCTCTGATGTCAAACACCAATGGATATGGGATCATCCATCGCCCATCACATGGGTCGAGAAGCGTATACGCTAGTCTACTCTGGTATATCGATGCCCCGTCTCGATACACCTTCGACTAGGGACCTTGAAGGATGTACTTATGGACTACCATGTCCCCACTAGTATGATCTGCATCATAGTCTAGGTAGTCAAGTACAAATCCTAAGGGCTTTACCAACATGTAACTATAAGACAGTATAAAGAGACTAGTGTACATGTTAAGATAAATGGCAACCAGATAGCATACTATCATGTCGAGCAAGAAAGTCATCTCTATATATGTCCAAGCATCCAATATAATATACATAATCTGTACAATACTGGCCTCTAGGGCATACATACAACTAACAGATTTAACCCTTCAGATATAGCAACCAAAGTCCATACTTTGTTGGTGTACATGGATTCCATCTCAGATCGCTAAGCATCCAGCCATTCTTACAGAGTCCCACTCCTGATGGCCAGCTCGAAACTAGTCGGGTCATCATCTCATGATGCAATCCTCGCTCCCACTGTCATAGAGTAACCGAAGTATCTCTCAGGCGGGTGAGGAACCTCACTAGATCGGCGGAGAGGCTGAGGTTCGTTGGTAACTATTGAATCCTTTGGTTCTATCAAATCATCAGCCGCAGTTTGTATAGCTGGAACATTTCCAGTTCTACATAACTGACCTTGCCTCGAGCTTGTCCGGATTTTTCTTTTAGACATAGCCCGGACAACCCCAAATCTTAACTAACTTAAGATATGGGTTCTTCCCTTATCATATCACATATGAAATGGTAGGCAACTGATTTGATTCGAACCCTATTCAATAGGTATGCAGCTTCTCAAGCGCATAACTCCCAAAAAGGAAACAGGTAACTCAGTATTACTCATCATAGAGCGCACCATATCGAATAGGGTGCAATTGCTCCGTCCCGATATATCATCGTGCTATGGTGTATACGGAGGAGTAATGCTGAGAGAGAATCTCATTCTCCTTTAGAATAGTCCAGGAATTCCGTGCTCAAGTATTCTCCTCCTTGATCACATCAAAGGACATAATACTTATACCCGTTTTGGTTCTATACTTCTAACTTATATTCTGTGAATATCTCAAAAGGTTCGGACTTGTGTTTCAACAAGAACATATGTCTGAATCTAAAGAGATTATCAGAGAATGTAATGAAGTACAAAGAACCGGTCTTGGCATGTGTAGATAGAGGACCTTACATACATCAACATGTATCAATCCCAAGAGTTTACTAACTGTTTCTCTGTTTCCAATAAACAGAGCTGTGGTCATCTTATCTCTGTGACATGACTGGCAAGTTTCATAAGATGTAAATTCAAACTAATTTAAATATGCATCTATATGTAACTTCAGCTAGTCGGGTCGCATTGATATGACCTAGTCTACAATACCTCAAGAAGGATTCATTCATTTCTGAACTCTTCCTCTTGTGTGTGTTCTGTATACTAAGAACTGTAGTTTGATTTAGAACATCAATGCTTTTAGATAACGTGCCTGAACCGATCAACTTTTGATATAGAAAATGTTCAAAACATTATCCAACAATACAAAATTTTATCGTTTCTTTACTAATAAAAGAGACAGATATGATTTTGTATATCAGGTTTGGTATCTAATAGCATTTGTTCAAAATCAATGTACTGATAATACAGGGTGACAGTGACCAACAGACTTGGCTGCAACACTTGCCCCGTTTTCTGCCTCATGAAACTTATCACCCGTTCTCAGTTCTTTACCTATCTGTAGCCCATGTAACAAATTACATATGCGGGATCCTGATCCGGTATCAAATACCCAGGACGTAGAGGACACTGAGAAACAGTTCTTTGTAATGAACACACCCGAAGATGATGCATCGGCATGCACTTTCTTCGTTTGGACGGCATGGGAAATCTGGTATTCCCCTATTTCCTGCTCGGTCTTATAACAATTATAAGTTAGAGCGGGACCAACGTTCCCCAGCTCAGTATAACAAGCGGGTTCGGTCAACATTCCGTATTATTATCTTGATTAAGGCGTGACATGGTCGCTACCTGGAGAGAGAGAGAAGAAAACACTCTGCGTGCGCTCTTTCAAGAATAGATTGGTTATTATTTTATCTAATCAAGATGGCTCCCACTGTTTTTGTCAAATCTTCCTTCAAATCCTAAAAGGAAAGACTAGCCGGGATTAATTACACGCTACAAGTTCGCCAATCTTTCAGCCAGGCCAGTGTCGGTACTTTGAGGGAGGTCCCCCGTGCTTTCGCACGAACCTAATTAATATAAACCTCGTTTTCCCAGAGGCGTAATCTCGTTGACACCTTTCTAGACACCTACTTGATCGGCTAATTGTAATGTATAAAACTCTCCCAGGAGTAACTCTTACTCGCAGCGGGTATCGGGATCCAACTATCTCATAGAAGGTATGCAATCTCATTGCAAATTTCAACACTTGAAATTCCCGATAATATTTTGCCCCTAGCGTCCTATGACCTTGACGCAGGCCAACAAACCATAGTCCGCTAGTCAAGTTCAACCCGTCATTTCTTAATTGAATTAAACCCACCCGCACGACCCTTGACGCAGGCCAACAAAGTCGCACGACTACCCTAATCCAATCTGCATCATATGCATAAGCAGATAAATACTAGTTAGCTACCACACACTACGCCTTTACGCAGGCCAACAAACGTAGCACGAATACTAACTACCACTTATCTGAAATGACGGAGGGCTACGACAGGTTTTTCTGAAAACCTATTGCGTAATGAACTTGATATCGTTGTAGAATCAAATGATTTTAAAATGGAGTATTTTTTAGGCTTTTCTAGTTTTGCTAAAGGGGTCACTCCCGGTGAAGGGATCGTCGGCCCTTTCCTCATCGAATAAGGTGCGGGATATATCATATATATATCACTGTGCAAAGCAAAACTCTTAAAAGCAATCAAAAGACAAACCGAGTGTGTAGCATCTGCCAGTTATTGCTAAAGGAGTCACTCCCGGTAAAGGGATCTCGGTCCTTTCCTCATCGAATAAGGTGCAGGATATATCATATATACCGCTGTGCAAAGCAAGAACTGTAGCTACCTGTTTTATTTTGAAATTCGATTCTACAACATCTTTAGGTTTCTTTTTATTTCATTAATCATATTAATGAAGTCCCATCATTTAAGTACCTAAACATCACAGATAAATACGATGTACACTTATGCCATCCGCATTCGCCTCGATGTCCCCTCATGCACCGTTAGGTTAGGTAACTAACGGCAGAGCGGGGCAGGGCTAGCGCGGGTGTAAAACATAAGTAACATCTATATAATATATCATATATACTATATACGGTATCTATCAAGAACATATCACATGATCACATCACAGATATCGCAGCAGAAGAAACATATGAAATATTGGATATACTAGGACGTCCGTGTTTTCAATACGAGCCAGTATAAAACACGGATTCCACGGTCGCGATGAATAGCCAAACCCACACCCCTAGACCTCTACGAGAGCGGCAAGCAACCCTACCAATTCTAGAGTTAGGAGACCCGGACTCGACTCCTCGAGTTGGTCTCCCACTGGACTCCAGAATCCGGTTACTTGTGCTCCCCTCCTTGGGTCTATCTTAGTGCGGAAAAGTAAATAATATACAAAAGGTGACATCTTCCGCAACCTGGAAGTGCCCCAATAAAAGAATATTACATACAAGTTTTTACATGAATGAAAATGAAAAACACTCATCTCACATAAAAAAACCCGGGCTATTCAAACACAACGATCCAATATAACATATCCAGCAACACATAACATCACATGTCATCAACGTAAGTAAATATGCGCATCCCAATTGTCGTTGACATATAGCAACGAAACCGGCGATATCACATATTACACTTACGGTCGCAGAAAAGAAAGTGTAAAACTACAACAGTTGGAATCCGCAACCTACATAGACATCGCATGCCTAACAAATGAAATACTTAGACATCGCATGCCTAACAATTATAAACCCCGCATTTTAGTCTCAAAATCGAAAACACTTTTCAATATTAAGTCGGGGAATTCAACAGGATTCCCGACATTCTGATCGAATGCTCGTCGCAAACTTTAGTAGGCGGCCGCACCCCCGATACCGTCGACGAAGTGCACCAAGGCGGAACACCGCTACCGCGAGCACCCAGACGGATGCTTTCGGCGACGGGGTTCTCCTACAGTCACTTGGTCGGGGCTATGGGGTGAAGCTGTCTATTAAGTTTACCCGGCGAGTATCCGCGTACGCTACGTGATTGCGACGGACTTTTGATCACATCAAAATTCCGTGGCAACCGATCAAGTGAGGCTAAACTGCTATGTTTATAACATTCATTCAGTTATCTCATAACTGCTTGTGAATTCCAATTATTGTATCCCATTCCAGATAAATAGAAAATGTTAAACTTTCCGATCGAACAATCGAACACCCAAGTTTTCCCGATACAGATCAACACATGAAATAAGTTTTAAAAACATTCAGTTCATGCCTCAGTACCAACGGTCCAGCCGTAGAAGGGTCAAGCCAACGCCTCACATGTGGCACGCCGTACTGCCCCAAACCCGAAGGTTCAAAGGGCAGTTCAAGACGGTCACATAATCGAGTTAAGGTTTGTTGTCTTCTAGAGGGTCCATCGCGTTACTTGCACTACTTAGAACGTCGTTAAACCATGGAAAGATCCAACACTTGGAAATTTCCCGACAGGGGAAAAAGTGGGTATTTATATCCGGTCGAACTTTCTAACATATTCTAAATATCCGGAAAACACATAGACAAAATTAGACAATCCGATCGAATAATCGAATCCCCAAAACAACCCCAGAAAAACTCAACTGTTGAGTAAATATTAAAAATTCCCAGAAAATACAGCACCTGAATATAGGAATTACTGTGCAATTAATGAAGGCAAATCCCATCAACTGGCCGCGGAACCGCCGCAGAAGCCAGGCTTCTGCCGCGGTTCCGCCGCGCTATAGACACATCATCAGTAAATTTTTGCACCGTAATTGTTAGAATTTCCTGCTGAATTTTTTAAGAATTTTTAATCTGGAAAAAACCCAGTTTTTGAAAAAAGTCCAGAGAGCAAATTTGTGTTAGGGTTTCGGTTCGATCGGACTTCTAACTCCGTCTACGCATCGCCTAAGGCTCTAGCTAGGCTCTGATACCACTGTAGGGTTCCTAGGCACACTAATGAGGTCTCACAAGGCATCAACTATGCCAATTTCTAATTTTACAAGTGCCGGGAAACCCTAATACGGATCGTTGACTAGAGTTTAGGTGAAAAAAGAAACTAGTTAACAACTTAACTACAAGAAAGAGGCTACAACCTTTGTAGATCCGGTTCTCCACCTCCATGGCTCCGTGATGAAGTCCCATCGCTGTCCATATCGGATCCCGGACTCTAGCGTCGGCTTCATCGGAGAAATGGGAGGGCTAGGTCGTCGACTTCGATGCCGAAGATGATCTACGTCGAGGCAACACTAGATCAAGCTCCAACTTCACCAAGTCAAGAAACTTGTGAAGAAAACACCCTATACTACTTTTCAAGAGGTAGATGATGAACAAATAGGAAGTGGGTTCACTTTAGAATTGGATTTCTCACTCTTTTTCACTAGTTGCCATTGATGGAGGCAAGCTTCTTCATCTTGAAGAAGAAGAAGAAGAAGATAATGAATATGATAAGTATTATCCAATAGAAAATAAAAATGAATACTTATCATATGGCAACCATGATTAGGTGTAGAGAATAAACTATGGTTAGTGGGAATGGTTAGGGTTAAGCATGAGACAAATATGGTGGACTTGTTCAAAGCTTCATGAAGCTTCAACAAGCAAACAAACAAAGCCACCATATCATTTCCTTTTCCAAAATAAATAAACAAATGAAATGAATAAGTAAATCAAAACCCTAACCATTACACAACCATGGTTTAATCATACACTTAATCAAGTATGCATGTATCATCAAACATGATACAAACAAGTGCACAAAAGTATATCACATATACAACTTGTGTACTTCAAGTGAGAAAATCCATTTAAAGTGAACAAATATTAGTTAATGCAAAGTAATATATCAAATATATAATTATACATTAAATCATTAAATCAACACTTGATTTAACGATCCGGTCATATCGCATATAACCGACTAATATCCAATGTATCGGCTTATCGAATCAATCGTTGATTCGATAACTAGCTTATATCGCATACAACCAATCGATACATTCATCGCGAGAATAGAATACGGTATCACATACACGCATTATTCTCGGTCCCGCACATATCTCATATGCGCTCCTATTTCGTTTCGCTTGAGCCAGGAAACCTCTGTGTAGGACTCTAAAGACTCGTCAATACGCCGGCAGCAGGTGATGATCATATCAAACACCCACAAGCCGCAAGCGGTCTGCTAAACGTAACGGCCACCCGGGTATTGAGCGATCAGAAGATCGACGAGCAAGCCCGCTCATACTCCTGTGAATCCAACCAGTAACACTTACCGTACAGTCCGGTCTCGTCGTCTGATATGTCGCATATCTCGCCTAGGGATGGTAAACGTCAGACCCCAATAGCTCGATAAGTCGTGTCGATATGAGGTCTATAACATTTCGAGAAACTACAGCTAACACTTACCAGTAAATCTCAGCAACCCTGGCCAGGGATTTCCGGTTATAGCCAATCGAACACAGCGCAACATCAACCCCCTATACCGGGAGAGACGAATCCCCTCCTATCGCTCATTGCCTCCATGTGACTCGGGACTGTACCCAAAAACCACCGTTTTGCACGCCCTCTTGGACGTGGTAAGGTGGAAATCAAAGCACAGTGGGAACCACACAAGACTCTATGACGATCTCGGGTCAACAGACTACTCTGTACCAGTGTCACCAGAGAACTGCCATCTGACGTAAGGTATAATACCATCTGGGAGTTCTCGGCGAGTCCGTCCAGTGTACCCAGTCTGTACTGAGCACCCGTATATCATCTCTGATGTCAAGCACCAATGGATATGGGATCATCCATCGCCCATCTGTATGGGTCGAGAAGGTATTCGCTAATCTACTTTAGTATATCGATGCCTCGTCTCGATACACCCACGACTAGGGACCTTGAAGGATGTACTTATGGACTACCATGTCCCCACTAGTATGATCTGCATCATAGTCCAGGTAGTCAAGTACTCATCCTAAGGGCTTTACCAACATGTAACAGAGAGACAATCAGTGTACACGTTAAGGTAAAGAGCAACCAGATAGCATACTATCATGTCGAGCAAGAAAGTCCTCCCTATATATGTCCCAGCATCCACTACAATATACATCCTATGTATAGCAATGGCCTCTAGGGCATACATATAACTAACAGAGTAAGTGCGAATTTTGGCTGGAGGAAGTAATGTTTTGGGGCATGTTGTGTCTGGCGATGGAATTGCCGTCGATCCAGAAAACATTGCAGCAGTTCGAGACTGGCCGATTCCAAAGAATGTTGCGGAGATAAGAAGTTTTCTTAGACTCGCCGGATATTACAGGAGATTTGTGGAGAACTTTGCTCGTCTGGCAGAGCCGTTAACCAAGCTTACGCGCAAGGATGTACCTTTTGTATGGACGGATAGATGTGCGATAGCTTTTGAGACGTTGAAGCAGAAGTTGATAACCTCCCCTATTCTGACCGTGCCAGACAATTCTGGAGGAGTGGTGATTCACAGCGACGCATCTGGGAAAGGATTGGGATGTGTTTGATGCGGCATGGTAAGGTTGTAGCGTACGCATCGAGACAGCTGAAGACCCATGAGAAGAATTACCCAACGCACGACTTGGAGCTTGCGGCAGTGATTTTTCGCATTGAAGATTTGGAGACACTACCTTTTAGGCGGAAGGGTCAAAGTTTTCACTGATCATAAGAGCTTGAAGTATGTATTCACATAGAAGGAGCTTAACATGAGGCAGCGTAGATGGTTGGAGCTAATGGCCGACTACGATCTTGATCTTAAGTACCATCCGGGAAAGGTTAATGTCGTACCAGATACGCTTAGTCGGTTATCAGCAATTCAGGTGTTAACTATACAGAAGGAGATCGTTGCAGATTTTCGAAGATTTGACTTGGAGGTTGTGCTACCGCATTCTACGGGACAGTTGATGCAGCTGCAAGTACAGTCATCGTTGATCGAGAATATTAAAGCAGCACAATCGCAGGACCCTAGACTGCAAAAGTTTCGAGGACAGGTTGAAGCCGGACTACGACCAGATTTATTGATCCACGAAAATGGTTCGTTGAGGTATGGTAGCCGTTTGTGTGTGCCAAAGGGAGATATTCGTGAAGAGCTTATGAAGGAGGCACACAGTTCAGCTTATTCTGTACATCCAGGAGACACAAAGATGTACCGAGATATTCGACAGCATTTCTGGTGGGAAGGCATGAAGCGGGAGATTGCTCGCTTTGTGGCAAAGTGCTTGGTGTGTCAGCAAGTTAAGGCTGAACATCAAAGGGTTGCTGGTTTATTGCAACCACTTGTTGGAGATAGTGCCCTCAGAGTCAATTATTGGATCACAGGCACGTGATTGGAATGATTGAGGGAGGACCTATCCCGGTATGACAGTCTTACTCGAGATGATAGTATGCTATCTGGTTTACCTTTATCATCGTGTACTGTTTCAGGTGACCTTACAGGTCGCTATTACACGTTGATAGAGCCCCTAGGATTCTTGCTTGACCACCAGCAGTATGAGGGCGATCATATAAGTGGGAGCTGGTAGTCTTTAAGCACATCCTTAAATGGTCCCTAGTCGTGGGAGTTTCGAGACAGGGCATCGATACTCCAGAGTAGACTAGTGTATACAGTCGAGACCCCGACGAGGGGCGGTGGCCGGTCTCACAGGCCACTGGTGTCAGTTGGTTCACCTAAGATGTATACAGGTGCTCATTGGGTTATGAGTACACCGGACAGGACTCGCCGGGAACATGCTAGTTGGTCTTATACCTGACGTCAGATAGCAGTTCCCTGGTGACATGTGTACAGGTTAGTTCATCGACCTGGGGATCGTCATTTGTCTCGTGTGAGTTCCCACTGTACTTTGATTACTACCCTACCACGGCTCAAAGGAGTCGTGCAAACAGGTTTTAGTTGGGTACAGTCCCGAGCCACATGGAGGCAGTGAGCGGATCTTCAGGGGTTCGTCTCTCCCGGTATTGGGGGTGAGGTCGCGCTGTGTCTAGGAGAGCCATTACACGAAGTCCTTGGCCAAGGCAGGAGATTTACTGGTAGGTATTCCAGTAGTATCTCAGGGTGTTCTGGGCTACACTCCGACACGACTTGTACCGCTTTTGGGGGTCTGACTTTTACCAACCCCCTAGGCCCGCCATGCGATGCTCGTAGACGAACGGACCGGACTGTACGGATATTGTCACTGACAGGCTCAGTAGGGTGTCAGGATGAGTTCGCTCATCGACGTCCCTTTTGGTCAATAGCTGGTGGCCCGTTACGTATTGGCTTATACCTCTGACGTGCTAGTGGTTAAATCCACAGCTATAGTATTGATGAGTCTTTAGAGTCCACCACACTTTCAGTTACTCAAGCTTTCGGGCGAAACGCTGTAGAGGCCGTATGGAGATATGGCAGGGTCCGATCAGATACGTGCGGTATTGCACGGATCAGGATCGGACAGTTTTGTACTAGTGGCCATATAGTTATATGGCAGGGTTCGATCTGATACGTGCGGTATTGCACGGATCAGGATCGGACGAACATTACTAGCCGGCTTTGGTTTAAGCCGGATCCTAGTTTAGTACAGTGTAGATTTTGTCTCTTTGCATTTGTATCCGGACGGAATACAGATGCGGGTTGTATGCACAGTTTCGGGGTTTTCCTGTAATTTATTACGGGAACAGTTTTCTGGAGTTGCCAGTTTGCATTCCGTTCCGGCCGGTTTTCCTTTGTTCTTTCCCGGCCGGTCTTTTCCGATGGAGGGGGTTATTTGCAAGTTTGCAAATAACATTTTGTGGAGGGTTTATTTGTGAGATGAGGGATTATGATAACATCTTTGATTCCCTCCATCACTTGCATTAAATGAGATTAGAAAGGGTATGGGTTTGATGTTCATTTGTTATGATAATGTTTTGTTTATGGTCACCATTCTCTTTATCCTACACTCACCTCCCTTCATGAGTTTTGATTTATCCCTCCACCATTCCCTTTTTCATATGGCCGGCCACTTTGGATTTGGAGTGGGGTTGATTTCATTTTTGGTGTGGCAAGATTAAACATCTATCTCATTTTAGCTTGCCACCAAAATTCCCAAGTTCATATCTTGTTGATCCCTCCATCAAGGCAACTACAAACCCCATTGAGACAAAGCGCATTCTACACTACATTCTACAGCACATCTTGGGCACGTCGACTTGCCAGCTTCGTGCCCGAGTTGCCTCGGCATTGAGGTGGGAGCCCGTAAAAGATACAGATGATGTGGTGCCCTTCCGACAAGGATGCGACGACCGGAGTTTCCGCGAGAGATCGGGACGATGACGAGAAGACCAGAGGACTCGGATCACTCGGTATATCTCTTCCCTATCTTGTTACTTTGCTAGAACTAGTTTAATGGCCCGATCCGGGGTTTGGTGCGCGGTGGTGCCGGTTTGCTAAGTTCGCAAAATTAAAGTTTATCACCGCTTCCGCATTTGGCCGTCGGTTTGACGGCCGGGGCGCCGCCGTGCACTTACAGTGGTATCAGAGCCTCGCCATTAACTTCGTCTAGCTTTGTTTGATGTGTTTTACATTTCCGATCGACCAAAATTCCAAAACTTGCATTTTTGTTCACATCAGTTTTCTGTTGAAATTTTTTGGTCTCGAAAAAATTTTCAGGTTGTCTCAGAATGATGTGCAGGGAGTTCTAAGAACACTGGAAAAATTCGACAACACGATCCCTCCGTACGATCGCGGAACCGCGGCCATTACCACTCTGGAGGCCGCGGATCCGCCGCATGAATGAGGGATCATGTCATCATTTTTTTGCAGTGGGCTTGTGGGCTAAAAAATAGGGGTTTTGGAATATTAAAATTGGGCCCAGAATTTCTGTGAGTGCTACAGTATTGCTTGGGGGCCCACTTGTTAATTTTTGATCGATCGGATATTTTAAACACATTTTTTCACAGTATTTACATTATATCTGCGACCGTGAATGTCACTCGATCGGTAAATCCGGTCTAACTGCTATAGCCCGGTTAGACGGATTTGCGAACGTGACTTTCACGTTGATGTTCTGTGTTTTGCTGTGTTGTTGCGGATCGGTCGTGGGGGATAGCCTGGATGCAATGCTAGTACAGTTTTGTTGTATTATGTACATTTGATATTGCGGGGCGAGCGTCCGACATGTGGACTGCCGTCACTGCCTGTTTGTATTATTCTTTTGGGGCACGACCTGGTTGCGGTCGATGTACCCGTTGTATGTATTTTTTACTTTCTGTACTAGGATTGCCCCGCGGTGGGATGCACGGATAGCCGGGTTCTGGAGGGCAACAAGCCCGCATCTCAGGGCATTGAGACGGAGGGGGCTTCAGTCTGGAATTGGCGGGCTATTCGCCGCACTGGTAGGGGGTACAGGTTGACCCAGGAGGGGTGCCCAAGTTACCGGATTCCGTGAAGTGCTGGGTGGTCCATTCACGGTGCTGAAGGGGCTGCCCCGCTTCAGGTTTTGGCGGATGACTTGCCGCGCCCGTAGGGGTCTAGGATTTCATTGCACAGGCTATCCACACGACCAGGGGAACGTCAGGTTTCAGTAGTGGCTCTGTGAAACCCGGGGATCCCAGATATCTGTATTGTTCTGTGATGCTGTACATTTCTGTGATGTTGCATTTTATTCACACCTTGAGCGAATATAATATATTGGTATATATATTAGTAGATGTTGTATATGTTTTTCATCCGCGCTAGTCCAGTCCCCGCTCTGCCGTTAGTTAGCTAACCTAACGGGTGATGACGGGATCCAGTGGCGAATGCGGATGGCATATACGTACGTCAGTATATTTTCGTTCTTTGTGGTGTGATCAATTGATGGGACTGCGTTGATTCGGATCAATGCAAGTTAAACAAACCTAATCTGATGTTGTTGGAACACTTTTCAAAAAGCTGTTATTGCAAGGACGTTCACTTTTGTTTTGCATCGTGGTATTCATTTGGAATATCCTGCTCCTCAGTCGACGAGGCAAGGGCCGAGATCCCTTCACCGGGAGTGACCCCTTGGACAGAAGTTTGCGTCAGGGTTTTAACTTCACTATAGCCGATTACTTTTGCTTTGCACAGTGATATTCGGTTATGAATATCCAGCACCCCATTCTACGGGGAAAGAGCCGAGATCCCTTCACCGGGAGTGACCTCTTTAGTAAAGGTTTTCGTCACTATATTTTCTAAAAAGCTATTCGTTCCTTCAACGATATCAAGTTCATTACGTTAAAGGTTTTCGCCAGAAACCATTCGTAGCCCTCCATCATTTCAGTTAAATATTCGGTAGTATTCAAGCTATGTATTTTGACCTCACGCCAAGGCATAGTGTTTGGTAGTTGCCGGGTATTTATCTGTTGCATAGATAGATGCGTTGGTTTGGGACAGTCGTACTACTATTTTGGCCTACGTCAAGGGTATGTACGGGTGGGTTCAAATTAACCTGGACAATGATGGGTAGAACTTAACATGTGACTTATGATATTTTGACCTCACGCCAAGGTCATAAGAGCATGGGGTAGAAATCACATCGGGAGTTTCAAAAGAACTGAAACTTGCCAGATATGCGCATACCTTCTGGAGTGTGATACCGTGAGCGGATTCCGTCACGTTATCATGCGATGATAGTTGGATCCCGATTCCCACTGATGAGTTGGTTTACTCCTCGGGTGACCCCGACTAATTCTTCTTTCAGGTTTGGAGGAGAATTTGAGGTACAGTGGGAGGTTTCCTGATTAGATAAATTGGTAACCATTCTGATCTAGGGTAGAGTGCACGCTGAGTGTCTCTTTTCTCTCTCTCTTTGGCAGCGACCCTTGACCCGACCCTAGACTATGACTCAGTGACCAAGTTGACCGAACCTTCTTAACACTGGCTTTTGGATTGTCAGAGTTGCAGACCTCATTGCCACTCCTACTTTTACCCTTTTCTCCAGGACACCCCGTATTACTGCGAACGTCCACTTCCATTGGACAAAGCCATCGTATGGTTAGATACGAACTCGAAGGAATTCGAGGATGGTTTCCGGTTCTGGAGAAAACGGATAGGATTATTCAGTTGTCTTTTCCTTTTTGCCTCCTCTCAAGTTACGAGTACTCCTTAGTTTAGGAGATAGTACACCTATTACGCAAATTGGATAGTCTTCTTCCAAACTTTAGGCTGGTGCCGAACAGTGGGGAATGAAGAAAACCAATTAGCATAACGATGGTGTGCAGAAGGTATTAAGATTAAGACAAAGCAAGGGATTAGTAAGAGGGCAAAGTAAATTGCGACTGATATTCACAACCAAACCAAGTATTTCTTCGCCAATCCTAAATCACCTTTGTATTTCTCCAGGACACTCCGTATCACTACGAAGATCCACAGTTTATTAGATACTCCATCGTATGGTTATATACGAACTCGAAAGGAACTTGTTCCAGTTCGGGGATGGATTCTGGTCCAGGAGAAATAGGAATAAGGTTTACTCGGTTGTCTTTTATCTTCACCTTCTCTCGCATTGCGAGTGCTCCTAGGGTTAGGACAGTACACCCATTATGCTTATTGGATAGTCTTCTTCCAAACCTTAGGCTGGTGCCGAACGGTAGGGAAGGAAGAAAACCATTTGGCCTAACGGGTGTGCAGAAGGTAACGACTAAAGACATATAAAGGGATTTGGAGAGGTGGCAAAGAACTATGCGGTTATAGTTATGAATCTGGATAATGGTAGAGGCATTACTAGGAATACCAGGATACCCCATCGAAACATTTCAATGTTTCAGTTCAGCTGTGTACTGTTAAAAGAAAACCGATTTCCCGATTGGACACTTGCTCCAGGGTATGTATTTACCAGGTTTGATTCTCACATCTGTATGGTTTTACAGATGATGAGTGGGAGTAAGTTATTGGAAATTGGGTGATCATCCTCATTATATCGGGATTCGTTGTAATCGGTGATATTTGAGGAGATCACCTGGGATGTTTGCCGGTCGGCAAATATTTGGTTTTGAATATCCGCTGTTATGCACCAATTTCAAATTGATATATCTGTACGTCTATTTTCATAGAGTGAGATATACCTTTTGATATTATGTCAATGACATTTACCTATATCAGTGGATGGTTAGGTAAGGAGCATTAAACAGCGGTGTAATTCTTCTTAATCATAAGTACAGTTTTCAACCTACGACACACAGTGAAAGAGTTGTTAGACTCGGCGGACTTATACAGAGTATTGTATGTTGTCCAGTGTCCATTAGGACAAAGGGGTTGGTCCTCATACTATATTCTGTTTACTTTTAACTTCTCTAATTCTTAGACATGTGTTTCATAGAAACACAGGGTCTAAGTTTTGAGGAGTTATAGGTATTTGAATAGAGTAGAGAACCAGGTGTAGCAAGTATCGGGATTCTTCAAGGTGATCGAAGATGTAGATACTTGTGTATGGTATTCAGTTGATAGTAATGATAAAGAGAAATTGCTTCTCTTTCAGGTTACTCATAATTGGAAGCATTCCTAAGTTGAGTAACACTGATCGGCCTCTCTCCATTTAGTTGACATGCACTGGAGATAGCTGCATGATTTGAATCTGGTTCAATTAAATCAGTGCCTCTGGTTCTATATTGGATATAGTACAGTTCATATCTTAACATTGTTAAGGTACGGGGAGTTGTCCGGCTTATGATTAAAACCAGACTCTGGATAACTCAAGGCACGTTTCTGTAATGGCTGTTTGTGGGTTGACCCAGGCTATGACGAGGGTTGACTTTCTACCATCTGGGAGATCAATAGTAATATTGTTCTAGACTCGCCACAGTTTTAATAAAAATGGATTTTTCAGAAAACAGTAGTGGGAGTATGGTAGAACTGGAAGTGATTCCAGAACCGCAAACGATTACTAAAGATTTGATGAGGAACCTAAAGATTCAATCTGATTTGACATTCCATTGGCCACTCCGCAGATAAGGTGGGTAACTGCAGGCACCCGAGAGGTACTCCGGTAGCCTCAAGGACGGTGACAGGGAAGTTCTTGTTTACCCACACTTGCCATTGTTGTTGTTCCAGGCTGCGAGACCCGGCAAGAGGATGAGTATAGCGTCGTTCTGAACTAGCTTCAGAAGTGTACGTGTATATGACTCTGCCAGAGGGTTGTCGTAGTCAGTGGGAGCAGCGGAAGCATTGGTGGACAGGTAGCTTATGTCTATTTATTGACTAAAGCAGATATAGCGGAGATAGATCATCTATTTCTGATGTGACAGTCATAGGTTTGACGTCATCAGAATAGGGGATGGATCTGTTGAGAAGGTAGTAGGAAGTGATATTCCTATACTACGATCGGTTATATTTTGGTCGTCACACAGTGGTTTCTCCACATGGGACTTGGACATTATATCAGACATACTGGTTACTAGATCTATGGTTTTAGATCTAGATTTGGGTGGTTTCCCAATCAGGGTACTTTGACAGCATTCTAAGAGTATTTAGAATGGACGACTCCTGGCTTGGTAGTGTACCTGCAGGTAATGGAGTCACCCTCTCTAAAGGTGTCTTATAGACTAAAGTAGAGAGGGATGTGCATGATTGGCAGATCACTTGCTTAGGCAATTGAGTCAATCATGAGATGTCAAGTACCACACCAGATGTTGTTCTTGCACTAGATGCAATAAGTTGACATTGATCCAATCCTGGAGAAACAGTCGGAAGCAGTTTTAGAACATAAGTGGATGTTCTAGGGATATGATAACGACGGCCTCATTTGGGAGACAGTTATCATTCCAGGCTTCCAAGGTGACATGGACGACAAGGAGGTTGTCAGAGTGATAGTTTTCCTTCTGACGAGGGGCAGTATTTTGGACAGGTGGTCCAAGGAAATACTGAGGGTGGCATGGCGCAGGATACTGATTAAGTTCAGTTGACGATACAGTCTAAGAAGTTTGGATTTGGAGTTCATTTATGAGCTCGGTCCCATCAGACATCCAGACACTCTAAGACAGGTATTGCTCATTTCGGGAGATGGCTTTCTCCGCGAACTTGAGATATAGAGAGACATACAAAGAAACATCTAGGCGGATCCACTCACTGAGGCTATTCCTCGATCGCAAGAGTTTCGCAAACAGGCTTTATGAGACTGACTAGTAGAGGAGTTGGGTGTTCGGTATCACACGGGCTGTGAGTATGCGACATCACAATAATTAGCCTTGAGTGCAAGTGGGAGATTGTTGGAGATAGTGCCCTCAGAGTCAATTATTGGATCACAGGCACGTGATTGCAATGATTGAGGGAGGACCTATCCCGGTATGACAGTCTTACTCGAGATGATAGTATGCTATCTGGTTTACCTTTATCATCGTGTACTGTTTCAGGTGACCTTATAGATCGCTATTACACGTTGATAGAGCCCCTAGGATTCTTGCTTGACCACCAGCAGTATGAGGGCGATCATATAAGTGGGAGCTGGTAGTCTTTAAGCACATCCTTAAATGGTCCCTAGTCGTGGGAGTTTCGAGACAGGGCATCGATACTCCAGAGTAGACTAGTGTATACAGTCGAGACCCCGACGAGGGGCGGTGGCCGGTCTCACAGGCCACTGGTGTCAGTTGGTTCACCTAAGATGTATACAGGTGCTCATTGGGTTATGAGTACACCGGACAGGACTCGCCGGGAACATGCTAGTTGGTCTTATACCTGACGTCAGATAGCAGTTCCCTGGTGACATGTGTACAGGTTAGTTCATCGACCTGGGGATCGTCATTTGTCTCGTGTGAGTTCCCACTGTACTTTGATTACTACCCTACCACGGCTCAAAGGAGTCGTGCAAACAGGTTTTAGTTGGGTACAGTCCCGAGCCACATGGAGGCAGTGAGCGGATCTTCAGGGGTTCGTCTCTCCCGGTATTGGGGGTGAGGTCGCGCTGTGTCTAGGAGAGCCATTACACGAAGTCCTTGGCCAAGACAGGAGATTTACTGGTAGGTATTCCAGTAGTATCTCAGGGTGTTCTGGGCTACACTCCGACACGACTTGTACCGCTTTTGGGGGTCTGACTTTTACCAACCCCCTAGGCCCGCCATGCGATGCTCGTAGACGAACGGACTGGACTGTACGGATATTGTCACTGACAGGCTCAGTAGGGTGTCAGGATGAGTTCGCTCATCGACGTCCCTTTTGGTCAATAGCTGGTGGCCCGTTACGTATTGGCTTATACCTCTGACGTGCTAGTGGTTAAATCCACAGCCATAGTATTGACGAGTCTTTAGAGTCCACCACACTTTCAGTTACTCAAGCTTTCGGGCGAAACGCTGTAGAGGCCGTATGGAGATATGGCAGGGTCCGATCAGATACGTGCGGTATTGCACGGATCAGGATCGGACAGTTTTGTACTAGTGGCCATATAGTTATATGGCAGGGTTCGATCTGATACGTGCGGTATTGCACGGATCAGGATCGGACGAACATTACTAGCCGGCTTTGGTTTAAGCCGGATCCTAGTTTAGTACAGTGTAGATTTTGTCTCTTTGCATTTGTATCCGGACGGAATACAGATGCGGGTGTGTATGCACAGTATCGGGGTTTTCCTGTAATTTATTACGAGAACAGTTTTCTGGAGTTGCCAGTTTGTATTCCGTTCCGGCCGGTTTTCCTTTGTTCTTTCCCGGCCGGTCTTTTCCGATGGAGGGGGTTATTTGCAAGTTTGCAAATAACATTTTGTGGAGGGTTTATTTGTGAGATGAGGGATTATGATAACATCTTTGATTCCCTCCATCACTTGCATTAAATGAGATTAGAAAGGGTATGGGTTTGATGTTCATTTGTTATGATAATGTTTTGTTTATGGCCACCATTCTCTTTATCCTACACTCACCTCCCTTCATGAGTTTTGATTTATCCCTCCACCATTCTCTTTTTCATATGGCCGGCCACTTTGGATTTGGAGTGGGGTTGATTTCATTTTTGGTGTGGCGAGATTAAACATCCATCTCATTTTAGCTTGCCACCAAAATTCCCAAGTTCATATCTTGTTGATCCCTCCATCAAGGCAACTACAAACCCCATTGAGACAAAGCGCATTCTACACTACATTCTACAGCACATCTTGGGCACGTCGACTTGCCAGCTTCGTGCCCGAGTTGTCTCGGCATTGAGGTGGGAGCCCGTAAAAGATACAGACGATGTGGTGCCCTTCCGGCAAGGATGTGACGACCGGAGTTTCCGCGAGAGATCGGGACGATGACGAGAAGACCGGAGGACTCGGATCACTCGGTATATCTCTTCCCTATCTTGTTACTTTGCTAGAACTAGTTTAATGGCCCGATCCGGGGTTTGGTGCGCGGTGGTGCCGGTTTGCTAAGTTCGCAAAATTAAAGTTTATCACCGCTTCCGCATTTGGCCGTCGGTTTGACGGCCGGGGCGCCGCCGTGCACTTACACCACTTCCGATTCCTCAGTGGAAGTGGGAACATATAACCATGGATTTCGTGACGGCTTTACCGCGGAGTCCGAAAGGCAACAGTATGGGTAATTGTTGATCGATTGACCGAGGCAGCTCACTTTATTCCTTTCCGGGTTGGTCAATCAACAGAGACTTTGGCAGAGCGGTACATGCAAGAGATTGTAAGATTGCATGGAGTACCGGTGAGCATCATGTCCGATCGTGACACTCGGTTCTTATCACGCTTCTGGAGGAGTTTACAGGAAAGTTTGGGGACTCGATTGAAGTTTAGCACAGCTTATCATCCTCAAACTGATGGTCAGTCGGAGAGAACGATCCAAACTCTTGAAGATATGTTGAGAGCATGCATGTTAGACTTCAAGGGTTCGTGGGAGGATCATCTATATTTGGTGGAGTTTTCTTACAACAACAGTTTTCAGGCAATATCCAGATGGCTCCGTTTGAAGCTTTGTATGGTCGTAAGTGCCGTTCACCTGTTTGCTGGGACGATATCGGTGAACGAAGATTATTGGGACCAGATTTGGTTGTGCAGACCGTTGAGAAGGTTAACACTATCAGAAATCATATGAAGGCAGCACAAGACAGACAGGAAAGTTGGGCTGACACGTTAAGAAGACCTCTAGAGTTCACCGTGGGTGAGTTGGTATTCTTGAAAATATCACCGACTAGAAGGGTGATTCGTTTTGGGAGTCGAGGAAAGCTTAGTCCTCGATTCGTTGGACCCTTTGAGATCGTAGAGCGTGTTGGTGAGGTAGCGTATTGTTTGGCGTTACCGCAGTCCTTGGCGAATGTGCACGATGTGTTTCACGTATCTCAACTACGAAGGTATGTTTGAGATGAAACGCACGTATTGGATCATTCGGAGCTAACAGTGCGAGAAGACTTAACTTTTGAGGAGCGACCGATTGAAATCGTGGATCGAAGGGAAAAGGTTCTTAAGAACAAAGTGATCCCTCTTGTGCTTGTTTCTTAGGGTAATCGCTCGCGTGGAGAGTCCACTTGGGAACGAGAAGATGAAATCCGGCAGAAGTTTCCTCACCTTTTCTTGTAGTTTTCTGTCTTTGTATTCTTGGAATTTCGAGGACGAAATTCTTTTTGTAGTTGGGTATAATGTAACACCCGAGCCCAATGCTACTAATTTCTGTTACTTTATGAATGGAGTGTGACCTTCATTTCATTTATCTTGTTTGATTGTTACTTACTGTAAATTTTACCCGGCAAATTCATTTCTGCATATAACAAATTTTGGCATCTAAAATAAAATTAAAAATATCCATCTTGGCCTACTTGACACCCCCAACCCTGTTGTAGCACCCGTGCATCGTGATCTCGTTCCATTCAGTGAACCGGGCGAGTTTGGACGGCTACGCGCACGTACGTGTGTCCGTTTTGGGGGTATGATTTTTGATCATAAAACACTTCATTTTAAATTTTGGATCCCGCCTAAAATTCTATTATTTCAATTTCAAATTTTTGGACTCGACCCGGGCGCGATTTGGAAATGTTTTACTTTGCGCCAAAATCCCAAATTTTATTATTTTAAAACGTCGTATATTTCCTTAACCATACAAATCTTACTGTTTAATTTAAATCTCAGAAATCCTTATTCTAAAACTTTTCCTAACCTCCTTTTCACCTCAGCCAATCAATTCCTTTTTAAACCCCCTGGGCCCCACTTTTCTTACGCGTTTCTCTCTCCCCCCCTTTCTCTTTCTCTCTCTCTTCTCTCCACTAAATTCCAACTTTCTCTCTCCCCGTTTCTTCCTCTCTCCTCTCGCAACCCCTCTCTCTCTCTCTCTATCTTTCTCTCTCTCTCTCCTATATATATATTCTTCTTCTTCTCTTCTTTTATCTTCACGAGCGCAACCAGAACCCAGCCCCAGCGAGCCCTAGCCGCGCACCTCCTCGCCGCCGTAGCCCCAATGCCGGTGATCTCGTTTCCCCCTTCGACCACCATCCTCCTCGTCTCAACCATAGATCCAAAACCCTGCACCCAGCTTCAACGACCGTGCACCCTGCATCTTCGCCGCGGCCACCGGCAGAGACCCTGCATGCGTCTGCGCCGCCCCTGGTCGTCGCCGACGATCACCAGACCACCTTGAACGCCTCTGTAAGCCTCTTCTCCTCTCTTCCTCTTTCCTTTCCTCCTTCTTTCCCTTCTCTGTAAAAGATTTCATGGACTGCAGGTTCTGTCGCTGCCGTCGTAGGCCACCGCCGGAGCTCCGTCGACGAGGTCGACCATCACCACCCCTCCCACGGATCATCGTGAGCACCCTTCTCAGTTCCTACTTCCTTTCTTCTCTGTTTTTCCTTATCTTCTTGTTTGCATTGTCTTGACCGTTCACTGTTCTCTCATCGGCCGAAATCCGACGATGCCGACGACGTGACCCGACGTTCCAGCGAGGTACCCCGACCCGTGTGGTTCCATTGTTCGTTGTTTGGGTTCATTCCATGAACCGTGCGTCCGTCGCGAGTTCCCCCGCCGACATTTTACGTTCCGTTTTTCCCGGTTCGCGACCCGTTGAGGCAAGTACCCCTGATATACAATATTTACATCTATATTGTGACACCCTAAATCTGTAAATTTAGATTTGGTACAATCATTTCTCATTTTCATGTACAATATTGTATTATATCATTTTATCATTAAACTTGGAACCTACAGTCTGCAATTGAACCTAACAACCACATTTACCTGTTAATCACATCTTAATATTGACATAGCTTATGGCAACTATCTCTATAGTTTTGTTCCATTTGGACACCCGTGTGCATTTTAACCTGTAATAGCTATATTGAACCTGTATATATAATTCATTGCACCTCTCAAGTTCTTAAACTTGTTAACATGATTAAAAGGCCATAATTGTCATCCTGCATTCGCATAACATTGAAATCATCTCTGTGACACAACTGATAGCTGTACTGCAAATTGAGTAAATTTGCCTATTGCTTAATTCATTGCTTATATCATGTTGATGATAACAATGCTTGATTATATAACTAATTGTGAGCACACCTATGACATTGTTTACATCTTGACTTGACTTGCTACACGCATATTGATTGACCCGACATGGTACCGTACACTGCTTGACTTGACCTGATGTACCATGACCTGACCCGTTACCTTATCTTGTGTCTAATGCCAACAAACCTGACATGTAATCCTCATGGACCGTTCCTGTTGTCTATCCAGACAAACCTGCTTTTACCTGATCCTGTGTTGGCATTAGTTCTTGATTACTGAATACCTGACTCGACATACATAACTTGGGGGTATGGGGAAATCAAAGGTGAAATCTGACTTGTAACTCAATAGTTCGATACCTGATCCGATCAGTCTTACGGGCTAGGCCAGCCCCGGAGTGATGATGTTGACATCACTCGCCCGTACCTGCTACCTTTTACTGCCTAGCGGCACGTCTCGGTTTCAGCCCGAGAGTCTTAGACCGTGGTCCCGGGCATGCACGGGATACTATTGAGTTACATCGACGATTCATCAATTTGATTTCAAAGACTTTAGAATAGAAAACCTGATAGAACAGTTTAGTTTACCCACTGCACACTACCCTGCACTGCACTGATTCATATTATTGTTACCCTTATTTTATTCATGTTTATATTGCATTGCCTACTACACTGTTCATATTATATTACTTGATGACACGATGCGTTGACGTCTGGGTTTTGCATGGCCCAGATTCTGTATCGCTATCGTAGTCTGAGCAGAAGTACTTCAGCCAGCAGGCTGAGCTGTGAGTGTCAGCAATAGTTAGTTTTATTTCCTACATTTATTTCCTGATGTGAGCCCGCATTATGGGACATACATTCCAGTTATTTTGTATTGGATCTTTTGCTTCCGCATTTTATTATTCTTGACTCATGTTATATTGGATTATGGACATGTTTTAGATAGTGTTATTTTATTCTTGATATCTCTACAACCGTAATATGACTGTGGATGGATACTCCCTACCCATAGGTAGCATGGTTGGCTATGTCACATGCCCATTTTAGCGTACTCTGGGAAGCGGGGCGTGACAGCGACGATTTACCGACGTCGGACATGCCATGCGTATCCGTCGCGTGATTCGATCGAGGCAAGTTTATCTTGCTACATGCTATGATATATACTACATCCATATTAATAATAATATTTCATGTTTAGTGTATTGTACATCCCCTGTTATCATTTTACTGTTTTACGACGTCCGTTTGCATCCGTATAATTTATTTCGTATCTAGTGCATGTAAATTTATCTTGTTACATACTAGACTATAATATATTGCACCTATCTGAATAATAACATCACATAATGTTTAGTTATGCATCTTACATTACCATTTTACAGTTTTACTGTCTTCGGACATCTGTATGCATCCATATCAATATTTACATATCTAGTCGCATGTTGATTCATCTTGCTACATGCTATATATCTTATTTTGCATCCATATGAATAAAAATATCACATGTTGATTGCACTGTATATCCATATTAAAGTTTTACTGTTTTCGGATATCCGTTTGCATCCATATCATTTAAAATATATATCGTCGTAATATTTCTTATTATTATCTTTAATAAGTTTATAATCTGCATTTTATAATATTATACAAAATATAGTTTGAAAATATTATAGTTTACATATGAAACGTCGTTGCAAAGCGAATACGACAAATCTGAAATTTACTATACACCTTACCTTATAAAATTCATTATAAATTATAGAAAAATCATTAGTATACGTTCTTTAGTTCGTTATGAAGCTAACTAAGAATACTATAACTCTATGAAATATTTACCTACAAAATAAATTGTTTAAATAACGTAAAATGCAAATGAAAATATCTCTAAACTGCTGTCCAGGAAAATTCCAGCAGCAAACTTTCAATTTCGAATGTTCATAGCTTTTTTTAGGAACAACCTGAGATACTTCAACTTATAAAAATGAAAAGCTTATTGAATTATCTTTGTTTTGGTATAAGACACGTCTCTTTTTGGAGAACGTTTGTTATTTTTAAGTTATTTTACAAATCAGGGTGACGCTGAATTTCTGAACGGAACTTTCTTGTGCATGGTTAATCAATACCACTTTTATAGTTATTAATCGGTTTGAATATGTTATCCATGTTAATATTATTATATCAATATCTATTTAATAAATAATAGTGCTTGTGTTTTAATATTCAGCAAATTTGATTTACAGTTTTATAGTATCCGTCTGTATCCGTACGGTTTATTACATATCTAGTTACACGTCGAGACCATATTATTTCATGTTACTATTGTATTAGTGCACCATGCTTGATAATTGTGCATCCTACTTAGTCATGATGTGACCCCTGATCGATATTTGTGCATCCATGCTTTTATTGTCAATCCGTACTTTCACCTTGATTCAATACTTGCTACAATTTGATTATGAGCACCCGTTTGACACATGTGCACTACTTGACATGACATGATACACCACTACTTGACATGACTTGATACATATACACTACCTGACATGACCTGATATATTACTACTTGACATGTTACCTGATCCTGTTTCTAATGCCGACAATCCTGACATGTTGTCTCGATGGACATATCCTGTTATCTGTATAGACAAGCATGTTCCTGCTTGATCCTGTGTTGGCATTAGCTTCAGATTTATCAATACCTGACTTGAACACATAACTTGGGGGTGTGGGGAAATCAATGATGAAACCTGACTTGTAACTCGACAGTTCGAT
Organism: Agapanthus africanus; assembly: GCA_030015575.1. NCBI lineage: Eukaryota > Viridiplantae > Streptophyta > Magnoliopsida > Asparagales > Amaryllidaceae > Agapanthus > Agapanthus africanus. Next base: position 384,950,429 of record CM057338.1, on the reverse strand, counting down.
ACTTATACTGATCAGTTTTACGGGCTAGGCCAGCCCCGGGATGATGATGCTGACATCATTCATCTGTACATGTTACCTGTTTACTGCCTAGCGGCACGTCTTGGATTCAGCCCGAGAGTCTTGACCGTGGTCCCGGGCATGCACGGGATACTATTGAGTTATATCGACGTTCATTAAATTGATTTCAAAGACTTGAGAGTAGTTAACCCAGTAGTTTAGTTCAGATTACTCACCGCACGTCACATGTGCTTATACCCTTCACTGTTTCTTATTCGTGTTACCGTTATACTTTTATTACTGTTCATACTCATGCCTGCGTATCTTGCTACCCCCTGATTATGTTATTGTTGATATTATGACGCACTGACGTCAGGGTTTTGCATGGCCCAGATCCTCTACCCTTGTCGCAGGCTAATCAGGAGTACTTCCGCCGTTAGGACTAGCAGTGATGATCCAGTTAGTATCCAGTTTAGTTATGTTTTACTTTCCAGATGTTTTTGCTCTTTGGATTTATTACTTCCGCATATTATTTCTTGACTCGTTTATTCTGGCTCATGGACATGTACTAGATAGTTTATTTTATTTTCCTGTTCTTGATATCTCTAGACAGCCATAATGTGACTGTGGAGGGATGTTTCCTATCCATAGGTAGCATGGTTGGCTCTGTCACGTGCCTATCTTAGCGCACTCCGGGAAGCGGGGCGTGACAGGGTTTGTTTGGTATCAGAGCCATAGGATATAGGTTAATCGGGTTTGATTCTTTTGTAGTTGGGTATTGGACCAAATACACGAATCGGAAAACTCGTAATTATGAACATGTCCTGCCACCTTGTTCTCGTGATTCTTGAATCTTATCTTTCTCTTGATCTTTTGTCTTGACGATATGAAAACAACTTTGCATCTCGACTTGAAACCTTCTGGTTCCCTTTTGTTTCTTTCTATTCTGATACTAGGATTCGGGCGACTTGAACGGAGTTATGTGATTGTACCCATGAACTGCAGTATGGTTACAATGTGGTTCTCTATTTATGTAACTTGGAGTCCTGGTCTTGATTCATTTCCTTGTTCCATGGTCGTTTTATTACCTTGGTTCTCTCAGTTTCATTGCTTACCAGTTCATGTTTTGCAGATTTCTTGGTGATTGATACCGGCAGCTATGATGTTGTCTTGGGAATAGACTTTCTCGGCACTTTCCACGCTCACATTGATTGTAGGGCAAAGAAAGTGATTTTCCAGATTCCTGGACATCCGGAGTTTGTTTTGCTGGAGGTAGCAGTTCTGTCGGGCCAGTCGAGTTTAGAGCTAGGCCGACAAATAGGTTCTTTCGACAATGGAAGTTGATAAGGAGGAAGCGCCAGCTGTGGTTCGAGAGTTCATAGACGTCTTCGAGGACATCTTGGGTTTACCGCCAAAACGAGATGCGGAGTTCACGATCGATCTTGTTCCTGGTGCAGCGCCAATCTCAAAGGCGTACTATCTGATGGCACCAGTGGAGTTGGAAGAAGTCAAGAAGCAGGTTACCGAATTACTTGAGAAGGGTTGGATTCGCAGCAGCAATTCACCTTAGGGAGCTCCAGTTCTTTTAATAAAGAAGAAAGATGGCACAAGGAGAATGTGCATCGATTATCGAGAATTAAACTGGGTGACTATTAAGAACAAGTACCCGATCCCTCGCATTGGCGAATTATTCGAGCAGCTTAGTGGCGCGAGGGTATTCTCGAAGATGGATTTGTGATCCGGATATCATCAGGTCCGAGTTAAATCAGAGGATATTTGCAAGACTGCGTTCTGAACTCGGTATGGACACTACGAGTATTTAGTGATGCCATTCGGAGTCATGAATGCACCGACGATATTTATGGACTTGATGAACCGAATCTTTCCACCGTTCTTGGACCAGTTTATAGTGGTGTTCATCGATGATATTCTGGTCTACTCGAGGAGCCTAGAGGAGCATGCAGAACACTTGAAGATCGCACTGCAGACATTGAGGCAAGAAAGATTATATGCAAAGATGAGCAAGTGAGAGTTTTGGCTTGAAGAAGTGAAGTTTTTGGGGCATGTCGTATCCGGAGATGGAATCGTCGTTGATCCTGAGAAGATTGCAGCAGTTCAAGATTGGCCAATTCCGAAGAATGTAGCTGAGATCAGAAGTTTTCTTAGACTTGCCGGATATTACAGAAAGTTCGTGGAGAATTTTGCTCGTTTGGCTGAGCCTTTGACCAAGCTTATGCGTAAGGAAGTACCGTTCGTATGGACGGATAAATGTGCGTCAGCTTTTGAGGCGTTGAAGCAGAGATTGATAACCGCTCCTATTTTGACCGTACCAGACAATTCCGGAGGATTGGTGATTCACAGCGACGCATCTGGAAAAGATTTGGAATGTGTTTTGATGCAGCATGGGAAGGTTATAGCTTACGCATCGAGACAGTTGAAGATCCATGAGAAGAATTACCCAACTCATGATTTGGAGCTAGTAGCTGTGATTTTCGCTTTGAAGATTTGGAGACACTACTTATTGGGCGAAAGGGTTGAAGTATTCACCGATCACAAAAACCTGAGGTACGTGTTCATACAGAAAGAGGTTAACATGAGGCAGCGTAGATGGTTGGAGCTGATGGCTGACTATGATCTTGATCTTAAGTACCATCCGGGGAAAGTTAATGTTGTGCCGGATGCGCTTAGTCGGTTGCCAGCAATTCGGATGTTGACTGCACAGAAGGAGCTTATCGAAGACTTTCGGAGATTTGAGTTGGAGATCGTGCTACCGCATTCTTCGGGACAGTTGATGCAGCTGCATGTACAGTCGTCGTTGATCGATAATATTAAAGCAGCGCAGTCACAGGACCCAAGATTGCAGAAGTTTCGAGAACAGGTTGAAGCTGGACTTCGAACGGACTTGTTAATCCATGAAGATGGTTCGTTGCGATATGGTAGCCGTTTGTGTGTGCCAAAAGGAGACATTCGTGAAGAAGTGCTGAAGGAGGCGCACAGTTCCGCATATTCTGTACATCCAGAAGGCACGAAAATGTACCGCGATCTACGACAGCATTTCTGGTGGGAAGGCATGAAAATGGAGATTGCTCGTTTTGTAGCGAAGGGCTTGGTGTGTCAGCAAGTTAAGGCTGAACATCAAAGGGTTGCTGGTTTATTGCAACCGCTTCCGATTCCTCAATGGAAGTGGGATTATATAACCATGGATTTCGTGACAGCTTTACCGCGGAGTCCAAAGGGCAACAATGCAGTTTGGGTGATTATTGATCGATTGACCAAGACAGCTGATTTCATACCATTTCGAGTTGGTCAATCAACGGAAGCGTTGGCAGAACGGTACATGCAGGAGATTGTGAGATTGCATGGAGTACCTGTGAGCATCGTGTCCGACCGTGACACCCGATTCTTATCGCACTTCTGGAGGAGTTTACAGGAAAGTTTGGGGACGCGATTGAAGTTCAGCACCGCTTATCATCCTCAGACAGATGGCCAGTCGGAGAGAACGATCCAAACTATTGAAGATATGTTGAGAGCTTGCATGTTAGACTTCAAGGGTTCATGGGAGGTTCATCTATACTTGGTGGAGTTTTCTTACAACAACAGCTTTCAAGCGACTATTCAGATGGCTCCATTCGAAACATTGTATGGTCGCAAGTGTCGTTCACCTGTTTGTTGGGACGATATTGGAGAACGAAGATTGTTGGGACCGGATTTGATCGTGCAAACAGTAGAGAAAGTTAATACTATCCGGAATCACATGAAGGCAGCACAAGATCGGTAGAAGAGTTGGGCCGACACATCGAGAAGACCTCTAGAGTTCGCTGTTGGTGATCTGGTATTCTTGAAAATATCACCGACTAGAGGAGTGATTCGTTTTGGGAGTCGAGGCAAGCTTAGTCCTCGATTCGTGGGGCCTTTCGAGATTATGGAGCGTGTTGGAGAAGTGGCTTATCGATTGGCATTACCACAATCTTTGGCGAATGTTCATGACGTCTTTCATGTATCTCAACTCCGTAAGTATGTTCGAGATGAAACACACGTGCTGGATCATTCGGAGCTGACTGTAAGAGAGGATTTAACCTTTGAGGAACGACCGATATCGATTGTTGATCGAAGAGAAAAGGTCCTTAAGAATAAGATTATCCCTCTTGTACTTGTTTCTTGGGGAAATCGCTCGCACGGAGAATCGACTTGGGAACGAGAAGACGAGATTCGACAGAAGTTTCCACATCTGTTCTTGTAGATTCTTGATTGTTCATCTTTTCTTGTTTTGGAAATTTCGAGGACGAAATTCTTTTTGTAGTTGGATATAATGTAACACTCTAGTTCATTTATACCAATTCTAGTATTCTTTATTTATGGTATTTTCTTGATTTATTGTGTTTTGGGTGCGAATAGTGTATTTGACATTTGTATTTGCATCCGACCCGCCCCGCATGCTTGAATCCAGTCTTGATTCATGTTTATGATTTATCCTGACCTGTTATATGGACTCGTGCACTTTTATTTATTTGTACATTGCATACTCGCATTTTATCTAGCATCCGCATTTTAATGTAACATTTTAAGTCACATAAAATATTTTAAAAATACATTGCATGGCCTGCATGATACCCCTAACCCTGTGGTAGCATCCGCGCATCTTGTTCTCATCCCGTTCAGTGAAACGGACTTGTTTGGATGACTACGTGCACGTGCGTGCATCCGTTCTTGGGGGTATGCATTTTTCGTTACCCAGATATCCAACTTTAATTTTGGTCGACATGTATATTTTTAGTATTTTAAAACTGAATTTTAGACCCGACCCGGGCATGTTTTGGACTATGTTTGTATTTACCAGAATATCAAATTTTATTTATATAATATTAATTTTATAAACTGATACAAATTAAAATTTAGTTAACTAATTAAAGATTTTTTTAAATTTAAATCTAAACTAATTTCCTAACAAACTAACAACCCATTTCTCTCTCTCTCTCCTCATCATATATATATTTATATATATTTTATTTATTTATTTTTTTCTTCTTTATTTAATACACAGCCTCTTTTTCTTACTTCTTCTTCTTCTTTCTTCTTTCTTTTTCTTGATCTTGTTTCTTGATTCCGGTGATCACCGCCGAAGCCGTGCTCATCGCTGACGATCCGAGTGATCTAGTGAACGTACCTTACCTGTGTGATCACCCTCTTGCCTTGCCTGGACCCGTCCTGCATGCCGCGTGTGCGTTGCGACGATTTACCGACGCCGGACATGCCGTGCGTATCCGTCGCGTGATTCGATCGAGGCAATTTTATCTTGCTACATGCTATGATATATACTACATTCATATTAATAATAATATTTCATGTTTAGTGTATTGTACATCCCCTGTTATCAATTTACTGTTTTACGACGTCCGTTTGCATCCGTATAATTTATTTCGTATCTAGTGCATGCAAATATATCTTGTTACATGCTAGACTACAATATATTGCACCCATTTGAATAATAACATCACATAATGTTTAGTTATGCATCCCACATTACCATTTTACAGTTTTACTGTTTTCGGACATCCGTATGCATCTATATCAATATTTACATATCTAGTCGCATGCTGATTCATCTTGCTACATGCTATATATCTTATTTTGCACCATATGAATAAAAATATCATATGTTGATTGCACTGTACATCCATATTAAAGTTTTACTGTTTTCGGATACCCGTTTGCATCCATATCATTTAAAATATATATCATCGTAATATTTCTTATTATTATCTTTAATAAGTTTATAATCTGCATTTTATAATGTTATACAAAATATAGTTTGAAAATATTATAGTTTAAACATCAAACGTCGTTGCAAAGCGAATACGACAAATCTGAAATTTACTGTACATCTTACCTTATAAAATTCATTATAAATCATAGAAAAATCATTAGTATACGTTCTTTAGTTTGTTACGAAGCTAACTAAGAATACTATAACTCTATAAAATATTTACTTGCAAAATAAATTGTTTAAATAACGTAAAATGCAAATGAAAATATCTCTAAGCTGCTGTCCAGGGAAATTCCAGCAGCAAACTTTCAACTTCGAATGTTCATAGATTTTTTTAGGAACAACCTGAGATATTTCAACTTATAAAAATGAAAACCTTATTGAATTATCTTTGTTTTGGTATAAGACACGTCTCTTGTGGAGAACGTTTGTTATTTTTAAGCTATTTTACAAATCAGGGTGACGCTGAATTTCTGAACGGAACATTCTTGTGCATGGTTAATCAATACCACTTTTATAGTTATTAATCGGTTTGAATATGTTATCCATGTTAATATTATTATATCAATATCTATTTAATAAATAATAGTGCTTGTGTTTTAATATTCAGCAAATTTTGATTTACAGTTTTATAGTATCCGTCTGTATCCGTACGATTTATTACATATCTAGTTGCACGTCGAGACCATATTATTTCATGTTACTATTGTATTAGTGCACCATGCTTGATAATTGTGCATCCTACTTAGTCATGATGTGACATCTGATCGATATTTGTGCATCCATGCTTTTATTGTCAATCCGTACTTTCACCTTAATTCAATACTTGCTACAATTTGATTATGAGCACCCGTTTGACACATGTGCACTACTTGACATGACATGATACACCACTACTTGACATGACTTGATACATATACACTACCTGACATGACCTGATATATTACTACTTGACATGTTACCTGATTCTGTTTCTAATGCAGACAATCCTGACATGTTGTCTCGATGGACATATCCTGTTGTCTGTATAGACAAGCATGTTCCTGTTTGATCCTGTGTTGGCATTAGCTTCAGATTTATCAATACCTGACTGGAACACATAACTTGGGGGTGTTGGGAAATCAATGATGAAACCTGACTTGTAACTCGACAGTTCGATACTTATACTGATCAGTTTTACGGGCTAGGCCAGCCCCGGGATGATGATGCTGACATCATTCATCTGTACATGTTACCTGTTTACTACCTAGCGGCACGTCTCGGATTCAGCCCGAGAGTCTTGACCGTGGTCCCGGGCATGCACGGGATACTATTGAGTTATATCGACGATTTATTAAATTGATTTCAAAGACTTGAGAGTAGTTAACCCAGTAGTTTAGTTCAGATTACTCACCGCACGTCACATGTGCTTATACCCTTCACTGTTTCTTATCCGTGTTACCGTTATACTTTTATTACTGTTCATACTCATGCCTGCATGTCTTGCTACCTCCTGATTATGTTATTGTTGATATTATGACGTACTGACGTTTGGGTTTTGCATGGCCCAGATCCTCTACCCTTGTCGCAGGCTGATCAGGAGTACTTCCGCCGTTAGGCCGAGCAGTGATGATCTGGTTAGTAACCAGTTTAGTTATATTTTACTTTCCAGATGTTTTTGCTCTTTATATTTATTGCTTCCGCATATTATTTTTGACTCGTTTATTCTGGCTCATGGACATGTACTAGATAGTTTATTTTATTTTCCTATTCTTGATATCTCTAGACAGCCGTAATGTGACTGTGGGGGGATGTTTCCTATTCACAGGTAGCATGGTTGGCTCTGTCACGTGTCTATCTTAGCACACTCTAGGAAGCGGGACGTGATAGCAAACCCTTCACTATTGGTTGTTATTGCTATTTTATTCTCTTGTACATATAGTTTACCCTTATAGATGGTTCTGCCTTGTACTTATTTAGACCTATCTTTTTAGTTGCGTTACTTCTTATACATATATAGACCTTCGATTTTTTTATCTAGCTGTTTTTAAGTAAATCACTATATGTTAGTGTTCGATGTTGTAGATTTTCGCATATTATTTTATAGCTTATCGTTTATTTTAAATTTCGAGGACGAAATTTTTGTAAGGGTGGTATGATGTAATACCCAGTTCTTTTTGTATACCAATATTCGTATTCTTTATAAAGTATTACTTACAAAATTTATTCATTTTTAATTATAATTATTTTATTTATTTTAAATCCTAACCCTAATTTAATCTAATTCCTTTTTAATTTCCTAAACAATTCCCAGCCCAAACCCTAATCCTATTTCCTTTTTGTTTTTTTCCTTCAGCCCAAGCCCGGCCCATCTCTCCAACCGACCCGACCCAACTTCCCTCCCTTCTTCTTCTTCCTCCCCCACGCTCTTTTCCATTCCCGCTCATTTCCTTTCCCCCTACGACGTGCACGTTCCCGAACCCCACTCCTCGTAGCGACCACGTCCCCAACTCCAACGACTACGACCCCCCTACTCCACCCTCGCTCTCTCTCTCCTTCCTCCATACTGTCCTTCCAGCTCTCTCTCTCTTTCACACAGAGCCGAGCTCCCTCACCTCCTTCACCGCACCCACTCCTTTCATGAGCACCCTCGCTACGCCCCCATCACCAGAGCTCCGCCTACCTCCCCCGAGCACCCCTCGCACCACCTTGTCCACCCCAGACTTCCCCAGAACCAAAACTGAAGGGTTACCCTAGCGCCCCGGCCAACTCCCGTGACCAAATGCGGAACAAAAATTTTTCTTGCGAACAAAACTTGGCGCTAGACTAAACCTTAAAACCGGATCTTACCATAAAACCTACTTAGCAAAAGAAGAAGTGCTATCTACTATGATAGAAACCTCACCAAACGAACCAAGTCTTTCGGTCTTCTTTCTTCATCCTTAGCTCATTGCATCCACCTTGAACATGCTTGAACTCCAACTTCGGCTCCTTCGGTCCTCCGGGATCGAGCTTGTTCTCCGTCCTCCTTTTGTCATAGATGATCCACCCGGGGAGTATGATCCATGGCTCTAGCTCTTTGCAATATGTCAAAAGAGCAACTAGAGAACTTGGGATGCTAGTCTAAGTGGTCTAGGATGTAGTGTAGTTGTCTAAGTGTTAGCTATCTCTTTTTTAACCTCTTCACTTGTTTCTCAACACATGAGAATATTAGTGAAGAGGAAGAAGATAAAGATGGAGCAAAGCAAGAGGAGGGAGGAACTTAAGAGAAAAATGGGAGCTCAAGAAATTATGAACCATAGCATGAAAGAGAAAATACACACATAGGTTTTATGTATGAATTATTTCATTAAACAATTAGCAACCATGCTTCAATAGTAACTCCAAAATGAATTATAAATTCATTTGACTACTATTGAAGCATGGTCACCTCTTTTCCTCACATACTCTTTACTTTACACCTCATTTCCAATTATCAAATAAAAGAAAAATACATAATGAGGTGGCCACCTTCTAGAAGGAAATCTATAGTAAATACGGATTTCAGTCTACTGTATAAATATACCGGCAATCAAATAAAAATCCGAACGCCCAAAAGAGATAGAATAGTACGAAGAACGTAATACTATAATATATATCGAAATACACATACGTAAATTATTAAATCAATACCTGATTTAATAATCCGGCTTAAACCCGAGCCGGCTAGTATTATAAACTGTCCGATCGAAAATCCGAGTACCAAGTACATCAATCGATCGAACCCTGCACGTATCCAATACGGCTACTACATCGTTTTGCCTGGATCAAGGAAACCCTCTGTGTGGGACTCTAAAAACTCAACAGTACTCTGGCAGTGGGTTTAACCACAAGCACGTCAGCGGCACTAGTTGTACGTAACGGCTGCCCAGGTACCTGTCGAAAAGGAAGGCCGACGAGCAAACTCGTCCGAACTCCTACTGAGCCTATCCGTGACAATATCCGTACAGTCCGGTCTCTTTGTCAAAGAGTATCGCATACCGGGTGTAGGGGGTGGTGAACGTCAGACCCTAACAACCTGATAAGTCGTGCCGATGTGGCTCAGGACCAATCCAGGAAACTACTGATCAATCTATCAGTAAATCCCAAGTGCCTTGGCTAAGGTCTTATGGTCCTGACCAATCGAATCACAATACGATATCGATTCCCTATACCGGGAGAGACGAATCCCCGACAATCGCTCACTGCCTCTGTCACGCCCCGCTTCCCAGTGTACGGCGAAGGGGACGCAACGAGGTCCGCTACGTATATACTCAGAAGTACATACGCTAAGCGTATCTAAGCAATATAAATAAATACACAAGAGATAAGAAATAAAAAGAACAGCAGCTTTTATTTATTAACATTCTTTGTACAATGCATGAAAGGAATACAACTGAAATAAAAAGATGCCTAAACAGTGGCATAACAGGAAATGAAAAGTACAGAAAGGAAAAGTGTACAATGAAACTAAAGTGCAGGGTCTTCGGCAAACTGCTCCAAGTCTTCTTGAGATGGCTCGATCTCCGCCGGGTCCAAATCACCTGACGACATTCAAAGAAGAAAGAAACAGAATGTCGTCAGCGAACAGGTCGCTCGGTAAGTCCCAAAGATGAGAGGAAAGTAGAAAAGACAGAATAAGAAAATATCTTTTAAAGTGTATACTATTGTTGTAATGTTATGTTAACGCTGTTGTTTGTAGCTTGGTACAGAAGGATGCCAGTGTATACGAGGGGGGTCTCTATATGCCAGAGACCAGGGAAACGGAATGTACAAGAAACCGTTAAGCCACGGTACAACAGCAACGGAATATAGGTTAGGTATCTTAATCTGACCACCTCGTGCCACTTTTAACACCTTCCGTACCAATCTACCCCTTAAACCCCGCGATGTCTTGTTTGTAGTATTATCTTGTAAATTGTATTGGTTGTATGATTGATTGACTGACTGACCGAAACCATGATATCAGGAAACGGTTGTAATCGTAGAGTCATGTAAATGGAATACCGAGAATCATGTAAAAGGAATATATATCCATGGTTCGGTTCGGTCAAGTTGTATAAATTGATAATTGTATTCATGGATTCATATGTTTATATTGAATTGGAATCTTGTAGATTATAGATTGACTTGAATCATATTCAAGTCAGATTAATCAGACTCAAACCCGAGTCAGACAATCAGAAATGTGAATCGAGGTCTTATAATTGCTAGGGTCCTTAGGGTAATTTATAAAACTTGAGGGGGTTTTATGTAAAAATACTTTTATATACTTTTCAAAATACGCCTCAAGTATTTATTGTTCGTCTTTAGAATTGTAATGAGGGTGGGTTTTATGTTGTGACATTTCTAGTGAAAATATCCTAGTTTTTATAAATAAGGGTATTTATCTGTAATATTGATTTATTTGAAGTTCATGGTATTTTAATGTAAAATTTATTCTTGTGATTTTTAGAAAAAGGTGGAAAATTTATATTATAATAAAATAGATATTTAGATGATAAATATACAAAAATAATTTTAATAAATATTTTATATTCCAAAAATTTCATTTTCTTAAGATATCGTATTTTAAACCTTTCGAGACCGAATGCTCCTTGCGGAGGTCTGAATCTCGCACTACTAAGCCCGAGGATGTACGATAATCCGCACCATCCCGAACGGGTTCCCCAAAAATGGGTTATAGCGGCGCTTTGCAAAGATTGTAAAATACTAATCCTTTAGAAAACGGTTTTATAAAGTAAAAGGTATTTATTTGCAAAGGTGTAAATTTTCAGTATTTTTAGATTCTAGGGTTTCTTAAGTCAACTAGCCTTTTTCTAAATGGTCTAAACGACAAGTCGTTAGAAGGCTCAAATCGCCTCTTCACCGCCAATTGTGGCCAGGTAAGTACAAATGAGGAAAGGAGGGATCCGCTCACGAATCACCGTGAGACGGGCCTTTTAAAGTTACCTTTTCTCACTTGCCTAGCCTAAACACCACAAAGTCAGGTTTAGATAAACGATCAATGTGCACAACTTATCGTGTTTTCCAAATAAGAGGTATTTATTTAAAAGTGTATCAAAGCTAAAACTTTTTAAAATGATTTTATTAAGAATATGGTATTTAAATGAAAGTATTGTTTTATCGTATTCTAAGTTTTTGATGATGTCGTTTAGGTTGTATTTGCGTGTGTGTGGAGGTAGGTCATTATCTCGTGCTCTACTTTAAATGTATAGCAAAATTAAGGGGTTAAATGTGAAATCGAAACATTGTGGTATTTAAGTGAAAAATACGATTAATTGGAAAGGCTATCATTTCATGTGATGAAACTTATTCAAATTGATTGTTAAATGTTTAATAGTCAACATAAAGATATTTAGGCATGAATGTATTGGTGAGAAGTGAAATTTTATAGAAAACCGAATCGGAAATTGGATTTGTTCCGATTCCGTCGGGTTTTTTAATTTCGTATTTTAGAGAAATAGAAAGAGAGATAGAATGGGACTTACGGGTTTCGATTAGGCAAACGAGTGAAGGGTGGACTAGAGAGTTTGCCGAGGCATTGCTTCATCACCGGTTGTTCCTAAAAACGTCGCCGGAATTTCGTCGGATTTTCGCCGCGCATTTGTTTCCAAGGTACACAACTCTTGGAAAAATTTTGAGAGAGTGGGCTTAGGGTTTTGGGATGAGAGGGTAGAGGGTAGGGGGTGTATTTATAGGGTAGGCTAGGATAGGGTAGGTGAAAGGTTTTTAAAAAAAATTGTAAAAAAATGTAGAAATTCATTAAAAATTGTAGTAAATGGGGGATAATTAAGTTTCGGGAACCGATCCAATTAAATGGTGTGTGCAGGGGAGTTGGGCAACTGAAAAGTCACAACTTTTCAGTTGCCGAGTCGGCCGTCCGGCCGAGTCCGGCCGGCGGCGCCGGCCCGAGTTGGGCCGAGTCGGAAGGTCGGGAGATGGGGGGTCTCGTGGGGTAGGCTCTGGTATATTTAGATTTCTGGATTCAGTTCAAAGTTTAGGAGTTATGGTCTGTGGACTGTTGGGCTTTCAAGGAATTTAAAACAAAAATAATCTAAAAATAATGTGGTGCAGGGGATTTGAACTCTGGTGGCTTGGTTCAGCAGTGCAAGGTATTACCAATGAGCTACAAGCTCCTTCTTGTAATTATTGTGGGAAAATAAATACTTAAAGTGGTAACAGCAACATTAAATACCCCAAGTATACTTTAAATTTAAATCAATTTTATGTATACAAAAATTGGAGTTGTTACAATCTACCCTCCTTAAAAAATTTCGTTCTCGAAATTTATAACTTTTATTTGAGGACTAGTTTACAAAGAGGTGAGGATATCTTGCACGCATTTCATCTTCCCTTTCCCAAGTGGATTCTCCTATAGTATCTTTCCTCCACATTACCCGGACCAAATTAACTTCTTTATTCCGAAGTGTCTTCACTCTCCTGTTCAGGATCTCCACAGGTTGTTGCTCACAAGACAAGTCGGGCTGTATAGTGAGCTCGGAATGATCAAGTACATGGCTGGGGTCACTCACATACTTTCTGAGTTGGGATATGTGGAACACGTTATGCACTCCTTCCAATGAGGGTGGAAGCGCTAAGCGGTATGCCACTTCACCAACTCGTTCAAGTATGTCGAACGGTCCACTATATCTCGGACTCAATTTACCCCATCTTCCAAATCGGATCACTCCATGGTTTGGAGATATCTTCAAGAATACATGGTCTCCTGGCTGGAACTCCAAGTGTCGTCTCTTTGCATCAGCCCAGTGTTTCTGTCAATCTTGGGCTATGCGCATCCTTTCCCTGATAGTACAAACTACATCAACGGTTGCTACCATCATCTCTGGTCCAAGAAGTTCCCTATCTCCGATGTCGTCCCAACTTAATGGTGATCGACACTTCCTTCCATACAATGCTGCAAAAGATGCCATTCCTATGCTTGCTTGGTAGCTGTTATTGTACGCGAACTCCACAAGATGCAGGTGATCTTCCTACGATCCTTTGAAGTCTAGCATACACGCTCTGAGCATATCCTCCAAGATCTGAATAGTTCGTTCCGACTGACCATCTGTTTGTGGATGATAAGCCGTGCTGAAATTCAGACTTGTTCCCAAGCTTGCTTGCAGACTCTGCCAAAATTGCGATCGGAACCTGGTGTCACGATCGGAGACAATGCAGACCGATACTCTATAAAGTCTCACAATTTCCTCCATGTACTTCTTTGCTAATGTCTCAATTGATTGGCCAACTCGGAATGGGATGAAGTGAGCCGACTTTGTGAGTCGATCCACAATGACCCATATAGCATCGTTACCCTTTGTACTGCGAGGAAGAGCAGTCACAAAGTCCATCGTGATGTGCTGCCACTTCCATTCTGGGATTGGTAACGGTTGAAGTAGTCCAGCTGTTCTGTGATGTTCAGCCTTTACTTGCTGACACACCAAGTATTTTGCAACGCTTCTGGCTACTTCACGCTTCATTCCATGCCACCAATAATTCTGACGTAGATCTTTATACATTTTGGTACCTCCAGGATATACTGAGTAGGGAGAGCTGTGAGCTTCTTGCATTAACTCTTCCCGAACACGACCTTTTGGTACACACAATCTGCTGCCGTATCTCAAAGATCCGTCTTCATGGATGATGAAGTCTGTTCTGAGTCCATTCTCCACTTATTCTCTGATCCTTTGCAACTTAGCATCACTTGCTTGAGCTGCTTTGATCTGATTGACAATGGTTGATTGAACTTGTAGATTCATCAAACTTTAAGCATTACCTGGCAAGACTACTTCAATCTCCATCTGATGCAAGTCTTGCTGAAGCTTCCACTGAGCGGTGAGATTCATCGATAATGGTTGGCGACTAAGAGCATCAGGTACTACGTTCACCTTCCCTGGGTGATATTGCAAGTTGATGTCAAAGTCCGCCATGAGTTCTAACCATCTTCTCTGCCGCATATTCAACTCCTTCTGAGTAAACACGTACTTCAGACTTTTATGATCTGTGTAGATGTTCACTCGTTCACCAAGTAAATAATGGCGCCAAATCTTGAGAGCAAAGATGACGGCTGCCAACTCCAGATCATGCGTCAGATAATTGCGCTCATGAGTCTTCAGTTGTCTTGAAGCATAAGCCACAACCTTACCGTGCTGATGTAGAACACATCCTAATCCCTTACCGGATGCATCACAATGCACTTCGAATCCTCCAGATTGATCCGGTATTACGAGAATAGGTGCAGATATCAATCTTGACTTGAGTTCTACGAAAGCTTGTTCGCATACTTCTGACCACACAAATTCTTCATCTTTTCGTGTGAGCTTGGTCAGGGTGTTGCTGTCTTTAAGAATCCTTCAATGAACCTTCTGTAATATCCAGCTAAACCCAAGAAACTCCGAATGTCCTTCACTGACTTTGGTGTAGGCCATTCGCTAACTGCTGAAACTTTGGCTGAATCCACAGAAATTCCTTCTCCTGATACGATATGTCCAAGAAAACCAACTTGATTTAGCCAAAACTCGCACTTGCTGTACTTGGCATAAAGCTTATGTTGTCGAAGAGTTTCCAGGACAATTCGTAGGTGCTCTGCATGCTCTTTCCGACTCTTAGAATATACCAGGATGTCGTCGATGAAGATGACAACAAACCTGTCTAAATACTCCCGGAAAACTTGATTCATTAGGTTCATGAATATTGATGGTGCATTGGTCACTCCAAATGGCATCACTAGAAATTTGTAATGTCCATAGCGAGTTCTGAAAGCTGTTTTGTGAATATTAGCTTCCTTGACCTTCACTTGATGATAACCTGAACGAAGATCCAATTTAGAGAAAACACAAGATCCACTTAGCTGATCGAATAAATTATCGATGCGCGGGAGTGGATACTTGTTCTTTATAGTGACTTCGTTCAAGGCACTATAATCGATGCACATTCTGTATGAACCTTCCTTCTTCTTCACCAGTAGTACAGATGCTCCCCAACTTAAAGTGCTGGGACGAATCCATCCTTTCGCCAATAATTCGTCCAACTGTGTTCGGACTTCCTTCAAACCTTCTGGACTTAATCTATAAGGTGCTTTGATCACCGGTTGTGCTCCTGGTACTAAATCAATACTGAATTCAAGAACTCGATCGGGAGGCAAACCTGATATATCGTCAGGAAATACATCGTCGAACTCTCGAACTACCTCTGGTCTTAATTCTTCTTCTGCTTGAGCTGCTGCAACTACTGCTTCCCTTGGCTTCGCTTTGTAGGTACCTGGCTCCAGGGTACGGTCTCCACTCTTGAAATAGAAGACCGGATGGTCTGGAATCTCGAATACTACCCTCCTTTGACGACAGTCGATGGTAGCATAAAAAGTTCCAAGCCAATCCATTCCTAGAACCACATCGAAGTTCGGTATGTCCAGTACTTTGAAGTCAGCATAAAACTCTCTGCTGCAGACGACGACTGGATACAAGCTGTATCCCATAGTTGCCTTTAGAACGCCATTTCCTGAACTGACATTCCAACTGGATACAAGCAGTGAGACTGGAATCGCATGGGTTCGGACGAACCGTTGCGACATAAAGCAGTGGGATGCTCCAGTATCAAACAGTGCAAGTGCAGGTAATGAGGCTACTAGGATTGTACCTAAGGTATATGGAATATGTTTTAGGTATAGGGAAAGTGTGTAGATAACCAAGACTAAAAGATAAGTTTGAGAAGGAAAGTTTACCAGTGATGACTTGGCCAGTGGCCTCAGCTTCTTCCACAGACATCGTGAAAGCCTGGCGCTTTGGTACATTCCTCCTGGCCTGAGGAGCATTCCTCGGAACGTTCCTTTGAGCTTGATGGAACTGACGAGGAGGTGGTGCAGCTTGTGGTCCTCTGGATGGTGCAGGTAGTGCAAGTCTTGGAGCGGGTGCTTGGATGGATGGGCGCTGTGGGTAATTGTTTGCTGGCCTGGGTGCAGCAACTGGGTTTTGCCTTTGGGGACAAGACCCAATATCATGAGTAGCTGAGCCGCAGACTAAGCAAAGGCGGTTGGCTCGCCGATAGTCTTTCATCATATGTCCAGCTCTCTTACAGTAGTTACAAAAGGCTGGGCTGGGACGATGGTTCGGTACTCCGGGTCGCCTTGGCATAAAAGGTGGTCTAGACGAGGCTCCACCTGCCATCTGGTTGGCAGGGCGCTTGACTCCTGCAGACTGAGGTCTGCCCCTTGCTTTTATCACTGCCTCATAACTGCGGGCAGCTTCCAGAGCATCCTCATGAGTCAAAAATTTTCCTGTGGCTAGAGCAGCCTGAATCTCTGTGTCCAGTCCTTGTTGAAAGCGACGGGCTCTGATCTCGTCCGTCGGTATCAAATGTGCCGCGAATCTGTTTAAGGATGGTGTTAGCTGTGTAGTATGTGATATTTAAAAATTGAACTATTGCGACATATCTTACCGGCTTAACATAGTGAATTCAGCGTCGTATTCATCTACTGATTTGTCCCACATCGATCCTTGTTGTAGATGAATGAACTGCTACTCCATGGCAAACCTGGCAGTCACAAGGAAGTATCTCACGTCCAACTTCTCGCGAAAAGTCTTCCATTCAATAGGCTGTACAAGACGGCTTTCTTCCGCCTTCCACCAGTTGCGAGCATTGTCCGTGAGCTGTAGTTTCGCCACACGGACCCAAGCTATGTCTGGCACTTGTGCTGCTGCCAGATCATCTTCTATGCTTTGTGCCCATTCTTCAGCTTCAAGAGGGCTTCCTTTTCCAGAGAACTGCTTCGGATGTAAAGCCCTGAATTGCTTTACCTCCGGTGCGTCAGTCTCGGGACGGTTCAGGAGTTGTTGCTGTCCCTCGAGAAGGCTGCGGATCGCCTCAAGTAGCACTGTTTGCTCGGTGGGTGGCGCAGGAACAGCAGGTGTGAGGGGTAGTGCTGGAGGTGTGTAGTTGACGTTGGTGCTGGTGTTGTTCGGGGAATCCATAACCTTGAAGAAAAATTTGGGTTAGGATAGATTCAAGTACATGAAGTGATAAGATTCAAGAAATATGAAATTGTAAGATTCAAGGAATATGAATTGTAAAGAATGTTTTAGTTGCTGGTTCTTGTGTTATATTGCTTAGGTTGTTCACGCAGAATAGAACTGCATGATAGGGTTTCATACAGCTCGGACCTGCATGAGCCACCAACAAAACCTGTCACGCCCCGCTTCCCAGTGTACGGCGAAGGGGACGCGACGAGGTCCGCTACGTATATACTCAGAAGTACATACACTAAGCGTATCTAAGCAATATAAATAAATACACAAGAGACAAGAAATAAAAAGAACAGCAACTTTTATTTATTAACATTCTTTGTACAATGCATGAAAGGAATACAACTGAAATAAAAAGATGCCTAAACAGTGGCATAACAGGAAATGAAAAGTACAGAAAGGAAAAGTGTACAATGAAACTAAAGTGCAGGGTCTTCGGCAAACTGCTCCAAGTCTTCTTGAGATGGCTTGATCTCCGTCGGGTCCAAATCACCTGACGACATTCAAAGAAAAAAGTAACAGAATGTCGTCAGCAAACAGGTCGCTCGGTAAGTCCCAAAGGTGAGAGGAAAGTAGAAAAGACAGAATAAGAAGATATCTTTTAAAGTGTATACTATTGTTGTAATGTTATGTTAACGCTGTTGTTTGTAGCTTAGTACAGAAGGATGCCAGTGTATACGAGGGGGGTCTCTATATGCCAGAGACCAGGGCAACGGAATGTACAAGGAACCGTTAAGCCACGGTACAACAGCAACGGAATATAGGTTAGGTGTCTTAATCTGACCACCTCGTGCCACCTTTAACACATTCCGTACCAATCTACCCCTTAAACCCCGCGATGTCTTGTTTGTAGTGTTATCTTGTAAATTGTATTAGTTGTATGATTGATTGACTGACTGACCGAAACCATAATATCAGGAAACGGTTGTAACCGTAGAGTCATGTAAATGGAATACTGAGAATCATGTAAAAGGAATATATATCCATGGTTCGGTTTAGTCAAGTTGTATAAATTGATAATTGTATTCATGGATTCATGTGTTCATATTGAATTGGAATCTTGTAGATTATAAATTGACTTGAATCATATTCAAGTCAGATTAATCAGACTCAAATCCGAGTCAGACAATCAGAAATGTGAATCGAGGTCTTATAATTGCTAGGGTCCTTTGGGTAATTTATAAAAGTTGAGGGGGTTTTATGTAAAAATACTTTTATATACTTTTCAAAATACGCCTCAAGTATTTATTGTTCGTCTTTAGAGTTGAAATGAGGGTGAGTTTTATGTTGTGATATTTCTAGTGAAAATATCCTAGTTTTTATAAATAAGGGTATTTATCTGTAATATTGATTTATTTGAAGTTCATGGTATTTTAATGTAAAATTTATTCTTGTGATTTTTAAAAAAGGGTGGAAAATTTATATTATAATAAAATAGATATTTAAATGATAAATATACAAAAATAATTTTAATAAATATTTTATATTCCAAAAATCTCATTTTCGTAAGATGTCGTAATTTAAACCTTTCGAGACCGAATGCTCCTTGCGGAGGTCTGAATCTCGCACTACTAAGCCCGAGAATGTGCGATAATCCGCACCATCCCGAACGGGTTCCCCAAAAATGGGTTGTAGCGGCGCTTTGCAAAGATTGTAAAATACTAATCCTTTATAAAACGGTTTTATAAAGTAAAAGGTATTTATCTGCAAAGGTGTAAATTTTCAGTATTTTTAGATTCTAGGGTTTTCTAAGTCAACTAGCCTATTTCTAAATGGTCTAAACGACAAGTCGTTAGAAGGCTCAATCTCCTCTTCACCGCCAATTGTGGCCAGGTAAGTACAAATGAGAAAAGGAGAGATCCGCTCACGAATCACCGTGAGACGGGCCTTTTAAAGTTACCTTTTCTCACTTGCCTAGCCTAGACACCACAAAATCAGGTTTAGATAAACGGTCGATGTGCACAACTTATCGTGTTTTCCTAATAAGAGGTATTTATTTAAAAGTGTATCACAGCTAAAACTTTTAAAAATGATTTTATTAAGAATATGGTACTTAAATGAAAGTATTGTTTTATCGTATTCTAAGTTTTTGATAATGTCGTTTAGGTTGTATTTGCGTGTGTGTGGAGGTAGGTCATTACCTCATGCTCTACTTTAAATGTATAGCAAAGTTAAGGGGTTAAATGTGAAATCGAAACATTGTGGTATTTAAGTAAAAAATACGATAAATTGGAAAGGCTATCACTTCATGTGATGAAACTTATTCAAATTGATTGTTAAATGTTTAATAGTCAACATAAAGTTGTTTAGGCATGAATGTATTGGTGAGAAGTGAAATTTTATAGAAAACCGAATCGGAAATCGGATTTGTTCCGATTCCGTCGGGTTTTGTAATTTCGTATTTTAGAGAAATAGAAAAAGGGATAGAATGGAACTTACGTGTTTCGATTAGGCAATGGAGTGAAGGGGGGACTAGAGAGGTTGCCGAGGCGTTGCTTCGTCGCCGGTTGTTCCTAAAAACGTCGCCGGAATTTCCGCCGGAATTTCGTCGGAGCTTCGCCGCACACTTGTTTCCAAGGTACACAATTCTTGGAAAAGTTTTGAGAGAGTGAGCTTAGGATTTTGGGATGAGAGGGTAGAGAGTAGGGGATGTATTTATAGAGTAGGATAGGGTAGGATAGGTGAAAGGTTTTTTTTAAAAACTGTAAAAAAATGTAGAAATTCATTAAAAATTGTAGTAAATGGGGGATAATTAAGTTTCGGGAACCGATCCAATTAAACGGTGTGTGCAGGGGAGTTGGGCAACTGAAAAATCACAACTTTTCAGTTGCCGACTCGGCCGTCCGGCCGAGTCCAGCCGGCGGCGCCGGCCGAGTCGGGCCGAGTCGGAAGGTCGGGAGATGGGGGGTCCCGTGGGGTAGTCTCTGGTGTATTTATATTTCTGGGTTCAATTCAAAGTTTGGGAGTTATGGTCTGTGGACTGTTGGGCTTCCAAGGAATTTAAAACAAAAATAATCTAAAAATAATGTAGGGCAGGGGATTTGAACTCTGGTGGCTTGGTTCAGCAGTGCAAGGTGTTACCAATGTGCTACAAGCTCTTTCTTGTAATTATTGTGGGAAAATAAATACTTAAAGTGGTAACAACAATATTAAATACCCCAAGTATACTTTAAATTTAAATCAATTTTATGTATACAAAAATTGGAGTTGTTACAGCCTCCATATGGCTCGGGACTGAACCCAACCAAAACCTGTTTGCATGACTCAGTAGAGGCGTGGTAGGGTAATGATCAAAGTTCAGTGGGAAATCATACGAGATAAATGCCGATCTCGGGTCCAAAGACTAATCTGTACACATGTCACCTGAGAACTCCCATCTGACGATAGGTATAGTACCATATGGAAGTTCTCGGCGAGTCCGTCCAGTGTACTCACACCCAGTGAGCACCTGTATACGATCTTAGGTGTATCAGACCAATAGCCGCGGGACCAACCATCCCCCGACGGGGCTAGAAACGTACACACCAGTCTACTCTGGAGTATCAGTGCCCAGTCTCGATACTCACGCGACTAAGGACCATTTAAGGATGTGCTTATGGACTACCCTGCTCCCACAAGTATGATCGCCATCACAACGCAGGTAGTCAAGCAAGATCCTAGGGGCTTTATCAACATGTAACTGCAATATGTAATAACGAGCATGACATATGCCATGTTAAGATAAAGAAAAACCACAATAGTATACTACCGTATCGAGTCTTTATCAATATGTGCAAGCTAGATATAACAACAATAAAAATAAATACACATATCCCGATAAAGACAAGTCAAATAATATACTATAAAACTGAGCAAGATTGTTCTGTATACATATCCCTTGTATCTTATATGTATACATATACAATACCGGCCTCTAGGGCATATACATCCAACAATCTCCCACTTGCACTAAAGGCCAGTGATTGGCGTACCGAATACCCAACGTCTGCTCTAAGGCCAGCCGCTGGCGTACCGCATACCCAACATCCTAAAAAGTCGCTCGAACTGTGCTTGAGGGAGGGCCTTTGTGAATGGATCCGCCGTGTTGTCTTTCGTATCCACTCTCCGGACCTCGATCTCCTGGCGATCTACGATCTCCCTGATCAGGTGATACCGCCTTAAGATGTGCCTGGATTTCTGATGGGACCGTGGTTCCTTTGCTAAAGCTATAGCCCCATTGTTATCACAATACACTGGTATCGGATCAACAATGGACGGAACCACCTGAAGTTCAGCTATGAACTTCTTCATCCAGACTGCTTCTTTTGCGGCATCGCTCGCAGCAATGTATTCAGCCTCCATCGTCGAGTCTGTGACGGTATCCTGTTTGGAACTCTTCCAACATACCGCCCCTCCGTTGAGGGTAAACACAAAACCCGAGACAGACTTGCTGTCGTCCTTGTCACTCTGGAAGCTTGAGTCGGTAAAGGACTCGACCTTGATGTCTCCATTACCGTAAATCAGGAACGTCTCCTTAGTCCTTCTCAGGTACTTGAGAATGTTCTTTACTGCTGTCCAATGGTTCTCACCCGGGTCTGACTGATACTGGCTCACCACGCTTAGCGCGTAAGCTACATCTGGTCTTGTACATAGCATCGCATACATTATAGATTCTACCGTCGAAGCATAGGGTATAGTGCTCATGCGAACCCTTTCCTCGTCAGTCTTGGGAGACATCTCCTTGGAGAGGGTGATTCCGTATAATGCGGGTTTGTTACCGCTCTCGGAATCTTCCATACTAAATCTCTTTAGTACGGTCTCTATATACCTGCGAAAGTCCCAGTAATCTCTTGGATCTATCTCAGTAGATCTTGATCCCCAGAATGTACGAGGTATCACCTAGGTCTTTCATTGAGAACCTTTGTGATAAGAATAGCTTGACCGATTGTAGTATAGGAATGTCATTTCCTATCAAAAGAATATCGTCTACGTACAAGACTAGGAACACGACAGTTCGTCTTACAATCTTCTTATAAATACAAGGCTCATCCTCGTTCTTGATGAAGTCAAATTCCTTGACTGTCTCATCAAAACAGATGTTCCATCTCCGCGATGCTTGCTTCAATCCATAAATGGATTTGAGCAGCTTGCACACCTTCCTGCTGCTCCCACTGTCTACAAAACCTTCTGGCTGATCCATATAAACGCACTCTTCTAAACTTCCGTTTAGAAAAGATGTTTTTACGTCCATCTGCCAGATCTCATAGTCATGGAAGGCAGCGATGGCAAGCAGGATCCTAATGGATTTGAGCATAGCCACTGGAGAAAAGGTTTCGTCATAGTCCACTTCTGGTCTTTGACGAAAACCTTTTGCAACAAGTCTAGCCTTATAGGTTTCTACCTGCCCATCTACACCAAACTTTTTCTTGTAGATCCATTTGCATCCAGCGGGTTTTACCCCAGGTGGAGCAACTTTCAGGGTCCACACATTATTGGTGTACATGGACTCCATTTCAGATTGCATAGCATCCAGCCATTTATCAGAGTCCCTACTAATTATGGCCTGCCTGAAACTGGTAGGATCATCTTCTTCCAAGATGAAATCCTCTCGATCCCCATCTATGAGAAAACCGTAGTATCTCTCAGGCGGATAAGAAATCCTACTAGATCTGCGGAGTGGTTGAGGTTCGTCTGTGATTACTGAATCTAGTGGTTCCTCCAAATCTTCAGTTACATTTTGTGGTTCATGAATTTCTCCCAGTTCTACCGTACTCCCACTAATTTCTTTTGCAAGAAACTTCCTTTCTAAGAAGGTAGTATGGCGAGATACAAACACCTTCTGTTTCTCGGTGTGGTAGAACAGATATCCTAGTGAATCCTTAGGATATCCCACAAATTTACATAGAACTGACCGTGCCTCTAGTTTGTCCGATTTCTGTGTTTTCACATAGACCAGACAACCCCATATCTTAATAAATTTAAGACATGGTTTCTTGCTACTCCATATTTCATACGGAGTGTTGGGCACAGATTTGGATGGAACTTGATTCAAAAGGTATGCTGCTGTCTGAAGTGCATATCCCCAAAATGAAAGAGGCAACTCAGCATTACTCATCATGGAGCGAACCATATCCAATAGGGTACGATTCCTCCGCTCCGATACACCGTTGTGCTGTAGTGTGTAAGGAGGAGTAAGCTGAGAGAGAATTCCATTCTCTTTTAAGTAATCTAGGAATTCCGTGCTCAAGTACTCCCCTCCCCTATCAGACCGAAGGATCTTAATACTTTTGCCAATCTGGTTCTCTACTTCATTCCTGAATTCTTTGAATTTCTCAAAAGCTTCAGATTTGTGTTTCATAAGATACTCATATCCGAATCTAGAGAGATCATCAATGAATGTGATGAAGTACGAGAACCCTCCCCTTGCATGTATAGATTTCGGACCACACACATCACTGTGTACGAGTCCTAAGAGCTCTGTTGCTCTTTCTCCATGTCCGGTAAACGGAGATTTGGTCATCTTTTCTTTGAGACAAGATTGACAAGTTTCATAAGATGAAAATTCAAACGTATCTAAAAGTCCATCTTTATGCAACTTACTCAGCCTTTCTCTCCGATATGACCAAGTCTACAATGCCACAAGTAGCATTCGTTCGTATCTGAACTCTTCCTCTTGCGTGTGTTTTGTATATTGAGCACTGTATTCTGATTTAGAACATGGATATCATTACACAGTGTACCTTCTGCAACCAGTACCTTATCAAGGTAAATGTTCATGATATTTCTATCAAGAACAAATTTATATCCATCTTTATTAAGTAAAGAAACTGATATGATGTTGCAAAGTATGGAAGGTACATAGTAGCAATTGTTCAAAATCATAGTATTGCCATTTGGCAACACTGGGTGATATTCACCGACGGCTGCATCATTAACTTGTGCTCCATTCCCTACTCTGAGGGACATATCACCAGGTGCAACTATCCTACTTTTTCTCAGTCCCTGTAATAAATTACAGATATGAGATCCTGATCCGGTATCTAGTACCCAGGAGGTAGGACTGACCGAAAAACAGTTCTCAATGACAAGAACACCTGAAGAAGACGCAACAGTATGTTTCTTCTTCGATGGGTTTATCAAGGAATTCAAACTTTCCTCTTTCCCTTGCTCATACTTAAGACTGTTGTCGTAAGTTAGAGCCGAACCGATGTTCCCCAGCCCCGAATAAGAATTCGGATCGGTCAAGCGATACATTTTATTATCTTGATTAGGGCGTGAAATGGTTGCTACCTGGAGAGAGAGAGGGAAAACACTCAGCGTGCGCTCTTGCAAGATTAGATTGGTTTATTAATTTATCTAATCAGGATGGCTCCCACTGTTTCCTCAAATTCTTCTTCAAACCCTAAAAAAAGAACTAATCAGGATTAATCGCACGTCACAATACTTGCTTAACCTTTCAGCCAGGCTGGTGTTGGTACTTCGAGGGAGGTTTTCCAACGCTTTCGCGAAGTTTCTTAATTACATAACCTCTTTTCCCTGGAGGTGTAGCCCCGCTAACACCGTTCTAGACACCTACTTGGTTTATAGCATTGATTGTTAAGTGAAAAAATCTCTCAAGAGTAATCCTACTCATCAGTGGGATCGGGATCCAACTTTCATTGTGTGATACACTATATGGAATCCACTCTAGTCACCACACTCCAGAAGGTATGCTAAATCTGCAAGTTTCCTATATGTTTGAAACTCCCGATGTGGTTTTTACCCCTAGGACCCAAGTGACCTTGACGAATAATCAACAAATCAAAAGGTCCTAGTCAAGTTCAACCCGTCGTTATCCTGGATTGCATTAGACCCACCCGCATGATCCTTGACGAATAATCAACAAAATCATGCGACCGTCCTAACCAATCGCATCTATCTGTGCAACAGAGAACTATTAGTCAGCTACCGTTCACTGTGCCTTGACGAATAATCAACAAACACAGCACGAATACTAAGTAGTAATTATCTGAAACGACGGAGGGCTACGGCTGGGTTTTTGGCGAAAAACCCGTTAACGTAATGAACTTGATATTGTTGAAGGAACCTGAGTGGTTTTATAAATATATAGTGTCGAAAACCTTTGCTAAAGAGGTCACTCCCTGTGAAGGGATTTCGGCTCTTTCCTCGTCGAATGAGGTGCAGGATATTCCAAACTGAATATCACGATGCAAAGCAAAAATTAGTCGACTATAGTGAAGTTATTATCCTGACGCAAACTTTTACTCAAGGGGTCACTCCCGGTGAAGGGATCTCGGCCCTTGCCTCGTCGAATGAGGTGCTGGATATTCTAAACTGAATATCACTATGCAAAGCAAAAGAGAACGTCTGTAATGTCAGTTTTTAAAGCTTGGTTCCAACAACATCTTTTAGGTTTATTATCTTACATTAATCAAAATTAATGCGGTCCCATCAATTTGTAACCTATCACACCAGAAAAGAACGAAAATAAAATATACGTATATGCCATCCGCATTCGCCACGGGGCCCCGTCATCACCCGTTAGGTTACTTAACTAACGACAGAGCGGGGGCTGGACTAGCGCGGGTGCAAAACATATACAACATCTACTAGTATATATATGTATATATAATATTCATCCCAGGCATAATAATAAACAACATCACAGACAACAATACAGAATGGTGGATAATCTTGGAGTCCCGGGTTTCATTTGAGCCGCAAATAAAACCCGACGTTCCCGGTCGTGTGGATAGCCTGTGCAATGAAAACCTGTACCCCTACGAATGCGGCGAATAGCTCGCCAATTCTAGAATGAAGCCCTCTCCGTCTCAGCGCCATGAGACGCGGTCTTGTTGCCTTCTAGAACCCAGCTATTCGTGCACTCCACCGCGGGGTAATCCTAATACAAAAAATGAAAATATTATATACAAACTGTGACATCGACCACAACCCGGTCGTGCCCCAAAATAATATACAACCCGGCAAAGACGGCAGTCCACATGTCGGACGCTCGCCCCGCAATAAAAAATGTACAAATGAATTATAAACTGTATTTCTAACATTGCACCACATGCTATCCACCACGACAATCCAACCACAACATCAACACAATCACAGAAACATCAACGCGAATATCACGTTCGCAAATCTGTCTAAAAGAACATATAGCAGATAGACGGATTTACCAATCAAACGACATTCACGGTCACAGAATCTAATCTAAGTACTGATAACAAAATACGTATTTTAAAATTACGATTGACTAAACTTTCGAAGTGGGCCCTAAGTATTAAATCAACACTGTAACAAATCTGGGCCCAAAAAATAATTATTCCAAAAACCACAATTCCAAATATAAGAGGCCCAGAAAAAATTTTGTTCACGTGGGCCCCAAAACGGCCGCGGAACCGCCGCCATTAGGGGGTTTTAGCGGCGGATCCGCGGTGGTTTAGAGGGATCTCGTGACCAATTTTCTTCTGTTGTCTTAAAAAAGCCTGCATGATTTTCTGAGAGCATAAAATTGATTTTTCGAGCACTTTTAAAAAATGACAGAAACTATATGAATTGAAATGCGGTTTTTGAAATTTTCAGTCGATCGTTATTCTAAACACGTTTAGACAAGCTAGTATAGGTTTTATGGGTGGCTCTGATACCATGAAGGGTTACCCTAGCGTCCCGGCCAACTCCCGTGGCCAAATGCGGAACAAAAAATTTTCTTGCGAACAAAACTTGGCGCTAGACTAAACCCTAAAACCGGATCTTACCATAAAACCTACTTAGCAAAAGAAGAAGTGCTATCTACTATGATGGAAACCTCACCAAACGAACCAAGTCCTTCGGTCTTCTTTCTTCATCCTTAGCTCCTTGCATCCACCTTGAACATGCTTGAACTCCAACTCCGGCTCCTTCGGTCCTCTGGGATCGAACTTGTTCTCCGGCCTCCTTTTGTCGTAGATGATCCACCCGGAGAGTATGATCCATAGCTCTAACTCTTTGCAATATGTCAAAAGAGCAACTAGAGAACTTGGGATGCTAGTCCAAGTGGTCTAGGATGTAGTGGGGTTGTCTAAGTGTTAGCTATCTCCTTTCTAACCTCTTCACTTGTTTCTCAACACATGAGAATATTAGTGAAGAGAAAGAAGATGAAAATGGAGCAAAGCAAGAGGAGGGAGGAACTTGAGAGAAAAATGGGAGCTCAAGAAATTATGAACCATAGAATGAAAGAGAAAATACACACATAGGTTTTGTGTATGAATTCTTTCATTAAACAATTAGCAACCATGCTTCAATAGTAACTCCAAAATGAATTATAAATTCATTTGACTACTATTGAAGCATCGTCACCTCTTTTCCTCCCATACTCTTTACTTTACACCTCATTTCCAATTATCCAATAAAAGGAAAATACATAATGAGGTGGCCACCTTCTAGAAGGAAATCTGTAGTAAATACGGATTTCAGTCTACTGTACAAATATACTGGCAATCGGATAAAAATCCGAACGCCCAAAAGAGATAGAATAACACGAAGAACGTAATACTAGAATATATATATCGAAATACATATACGTAAATTATTAAATCAATACCTGATTTAATAATCCGGCTCAAACCCGAGCCGGCTAGTATTACAAACTGTCCGATCGAAAATCCGAGTACCAAGTACATCAATCGATCGAACCCTGCACGTATCCAATACGGCTACTACATCGTTTTGCCTGGATCAGGGAAACCCTCTGTGTGGGACTCTAAAGACTCGACGGTACTCTGGTAGTGGGTTTAACCACAAGCACGTCAGCGGCACTAGCTGTACGTAACGGCTGCCCAGGTACCTGTCGAAAAGGAAGGCCGACGAGCAAGCTCGTCCGAACTCCTACTGAGCCTATCCGTGACAATATCCGTACATTCCGGTCTCTTCGTCAAAGAGTATCGCATACCGGGTCTAGGGGGTAGTGAACGTCAGACCCTAACAACCTGATAAGTCGTGCCGATGTGGCTCAGGACCAATCCGGGAAACTACTGATCAACCTATCAGTAAATCCCAAGTGCCTTGGCCAAGGTCTTATGGTCCTGACCAATCGAATCATAGTGCGATATCGACTCCCTATACCGGGAGAGACGAATCCCCGACAATCGCTCACTGCCTCCATGTGGCTCGAGACTGAACCCAACCAAAACCTGTTTGCACGACTCAGTAGAGCCATGGTAGGGTAGTGATCAAAGTTCAATGGGAACTCACACGAGACAAATGCTGATCTCGGGTCCAAAGACTAACTTGTACACATGTCACCTGAGAACTCCCATCTGACGATAGGTATAGTACCATATGGAAGTTCTCGGCGAGTCCGTCCAGTGTAGTCACACCCAGTGAGCAACTGTATATGATCTTAGGTGCATCAGACCAATGGCTGTGGGACCAACCATCCCCCGACGGGGCTAGAAATGTACACACCAGTCTACTTTGGAGTATCAGTGTCCAGTCTCGATACTCACGCGACTAAGGACCATTTAAGGATGTGCTTATGGACTACCCTGCTCCCACAAGTATGATCGCCATCACAACGCAGGTAGTCAAGCAAGATCCTAGGGGCTTTATCAATATGTAACTGCAATATGTAATAACGAGTATAACATACGCCATGTTAAGATAAAGACAAACCACAATAGTATACTACCGTATCGAGTCTTTATTAATATGTGCAAGCTAGATATAACAACAATAAAAATAAATACACATATCCCGATAAAGACAAGTCAGATAATATACTATAAAACTAAGCAAGATTGTTCTGTACATACATATCGCTAGTATCCTATATGTATACATATACAATACTGGCCTCTAGGTCATATACATCCAACAAAAACCACCATCGCCATCACCCGACGCTCGCGACTCACGCCCACACCCATCGCCTTCACCTGCTCCGGCCAACCAATGCCGCCCTCCTCACCTTCCTTACTGAAGCCCACGCCTCCTACTTGTAACACCTTAGGTCGTGTTTAGGGGTTAATTATATTTTAATTGATAGTTTTTGGTAAAAAGTTTACCAAATTAAGTTTCTGATATTTTATTCTAATTAATGAATATTTTTTTAGGATTTTTCTAGGCACACACACTTGTGCATGTAAACTAGGGTTTAGATTTAGGGTTAAAACCATGATTAGCAACCATGAAGGGTTAACCTATTGTATTAAGTTGTTTTGGGTTTTAAATTGGTATGGTTGTTGTTCTCTTGTTTTATTTATGGGTGTTATTCTTTTTATGTGTTGTTTTGTTTATTGAAATTCTTTTCTTTTGTTGACTTAGTGGGAGAGAGAGGGTATGGGCAATATGGCTTGAGCCATGCTCATTAAATGAAGAGAGAGAGAGAGAGGGGGTCTTTGACTTGTGCTCTCATTTCCCTCCTCATTCTCATTCTCACAACTCTCACACACACACACACTCAGCTAAAAGAGAGAGAGAGAGGCAGCAGCTGCAGAGGCAGCATCAGCAGCAGCAGCAGCAAGCAATAACAACAGCAGCAGCAGGCAGTGGCAGCAGCAGCAACACCAACAGCAGCCCCCAGCAGCTGCAGAAGCACTCCCATCTTCTCCACCTCCTTTCTCCTTGCACCTAGGGTCTTGTAAGGTATAGAATCCGAGCCCAACTTCTTGTTTGTTTAACGTATGTGTAGTTTAGCTTCGGTTTGTGTAAAAAGTGAGATTTTGTGCTTGAAATGGTGATTTGTGTGGACTTATGGTTTAGTGCTGTTAATATTGGTTAACCTAGCCTAATTAGATGTTATTAAGGTCATGTAAACCTAGTTAGACCCCAGATTACACCAAAATACCATAGGGTTTCAAATTGTGCAAATTTAGTGTTTTTAAGTGAACTTTTTGGATTTCTGTGATCTGCTATAGACCCGAGTAGTTCAGGTTGAAATTGAGTTAACTGGAGCTTATATACAAGGTATAGACCACACCACCAGAGCCCGAGACCCCCACCCCTTATCGAGGCCGCCGATTTAATCTTTCTGGCCGCAATTTGCGGCTAGATAGGGGAATTTTTGGGTGATGTTTGGATGGGTAGGAGTCTGTTGTTATTTCTAGGCCAGTGGTATGTATAGTTTTGTAAGTTGTTAGCCTGGGTAGAATCTGGGACGTTATATCGTATTTCCAGTACGTTTAGTTCGCGCGATACGCGCGATACGCGAGAGGGTTCCATGATTCAGCGTATCGCGACGTGTCGGGGTTAGTTTTAGACGCGTGCACACGTTTAGCGTATCGTACACACGCACGTTTGGTTCGCGACGCGAGCGTATCGTTTGACTTCGATATCGCGTTTTGCGAGATAGTTGCTTATATATGGATTCTTGTGTAATTCCAGGTTCGCAGGCGGGTACGTCAGACGAAGCTAAGAAAGGGAAGCAGGTGGTCGGCTACGAGTAGCGCACGACCAGGTGAGTAGATTTAACATCTACGGGAAAATCGCCCGTATGGCGTTAAGCGTCAGGGCGAGTTAGGATATTAGATTGTAGATGTTCATATGGACTGTAGTAGTATACATTATTGTTGCATATAGAAATGATAGCATAGAACACTGCACTGTCACTAACGGTTCAAGTCGCACGAGCACGATTTATATGCTACACTCACACCGTTAGTGATTGCCATGACACTCACATTATAAGATTGCTATAAATTATATATCATACCGATTCTACCTTATTGATGTTGTCATGATTTGCCGCATAACAGCATATGTTATATCCATATTTGGGCACATATGCATCACATACCCCTACTGGTACTACATACACATACATTGATATCTTCATACCTGCACACATGCACACTGTATACTCATATCTGTGCACACATACATTGATATCTTCATACCTGCGCACATGCACACTGTATACTCATATCTGTGCACACAAACATTGATATCTTCATGCCTGCGCACATGCACACTGTATACTCATATCTGTGCACACATACATTGATATCTTCATACCTGCACACATGCACACTGTATACTCATATCTGTGCACACATACATTGATATCTTCATACCTGCGCACATGCACACTGTATACTCATATTTGTGCACACATACATTGATATCTTCATACCTGCGCACATGCACACTGTATATTCATACCAGTGCACACATATATTGATATCTTCATACTTGCTTAGATTACGCTTTGAGATATGTTGTTTCCATGTTAATTCTGGATTTGGGGAACCGTGAATATTTCAAAGAGAATAGTTAATATTTAAAAACCCGGTTTCCCTTGATATGATATTTCGGTGCGTCCACCATGTGTTTTCTCGGTACTAGAGTGATATATGTGAACCCGAATCGAGGAGTTAGATGAGGGCGATTACGGGTACATGGTGGACCCGGTATGGTACCCCGGGGCGAGAACGGTTTCACTGTGTAGTAGACGGTGAGCCTGGCAGAGGGATTACTACCTACCGGTGATTGGTTGGACCTGGCGGTTATCTGGAGAATACCGACCAGAGGTGATGGATGGATACGGGATGGCTCGTACTGCCGGGGCCGAGGGCCGATACCGCAGACAGAGCCCGTGGGTTGATCCGGACTGACGGATGCCCTATACAGGAGGATTTGCGTGTCGATGCTTGACACGAGTATTTATTGATATTTTGGGTGCCGATGTTGGGCACTCACGGTTATATGAGATTTACAGGATTGGAGGACTGAGGAGGATGACGACGCCTGAGTAGTATTAGGATTTGGGTACATTGATGAGTACCGATTATACCATTTCACGATGACATTCCGTGTAGATGTTATATTTCCCATGCTCAGTATGTAGTAATTGATATTTCATCCTGTATCTATTATACCTGATATAGTACACATTGCTATACCTGATCATTGCACACCCTGTTCATTCTATTTAGGGTTGTAGATTGCATTGCTATACCTGATCATTGCACACCCTGTTCATTCTATTTAGGGTTGTTAGATTGCATTGCTATACCTGATCATTGCACACCATGTTCATTCTATATAGGGTTGTTAGATTGCATTGCTATACCTAACCATCACATTTCTTGCTCATCACATGGAGATGTTATTAGATCGCACTTATTGTATGTTGAGCATCCAGTTCATCATATAGATATTATCTGTTGATATAGGTTAGAGTATTGTTGCACGTGCATACTCGCGATTACCTTTATATGTTATCTTCTATTCACGAGTTGGCAACTCACCCCCGTTGTGCCACAATGTTTGCAGGTTGCCCTTCGGAGTAGTCGCGGCAGGCTGCGTTCTTGCATCTTTTGACACAGATACCCCTACAGTTGGTGTACTAGCTCTTTTGCTGATAGGTGGGTTTTGTGCGGTATCTGGTTATCTTTCAATTATGTATATTGTTGTATCTAGTACTCTCCATCTACCACTTATGTATTGACTTAGAGACCAGTTGTGAGGACGATGTATATTATTTTGTATTCTGGTGTTGAGCTCGTTGTGAGCCGACTTTACTTATGCAGTTATTCTATCTGTGATGATTCCCACTTGTTGCTCATTTTCTTCACTACGGCGTCGTATATTGTTATCTTGGTAATTGTCTACGGTTTCTTGACATCTTAGTATTTGGTTCTATCAAAAGCTTAAAACACTCTATACTTTTACTGGTTTGATTTCTGGGTTTTCGGCTTACTTAGCCGCGTTACACCTGTAGACGTTACGTGGTTAAGTGCCGGTCATGGGCCAAACTTCGGGTCGTGACCAAGTTGGTATCAGAACGTAGGTTTTACCTTCGGAGTGTAGGATGACCCTGGTATGATGGAGTAGGTAGCTGCAGCAGAGTGGTGTAGCGTGCGTATGTTCCGCGGCATACTCACGACACGGTACTCCGCCTAAGCGACCTTAGGACTTATGGATTGAATTTCCTTCATGATCGTATACATCCTTGTGATTCGATTTTCGTATCCTCATCGAATCCTACCTTCTTTTCAGCCATTATACCGCCAAGGACTACGAGGGTGTAGAGAGAGGCCGGGAGAGCCGAGGTTCGAGTTGATTTATCTGAGACGAGGACTGATCCGAGTAGTACCCATGTTGTACCAGGACAGATTGTTTCCCCTACGACAGATCAGATCGCTAGACTAGTGGCAGAGATGCAGGGCTTGCGCCAGACGATGAGCTCATTGGTAAAGGTCGTTCTAGGGCAGCGACAGATGGTTGTCACCCCTGTTACCCAGTTGTTCCTTGCGATCATCATGCAGTATTCCGTCCCCTACATAGCACCGGTGGAGGCAGCCCCAGTTTACGAGACACGTCTTCCAGAGACCGTGAGAATTTCGGAACAGTTGTGGAATCCTACTGGTGTACCAGCCCAGAACAGAGGCTTGGGACGAGGACAGTCGTTTGGCTCTCATCCCCAGGCAGGACAGCAGGCAGCGCGTAGGTGTTTACGATGCGGAAGCCTTCAACATCTCATCAGGCAGTGTCCCTTCACACCACGTCAGGGTCGTATTCTGAGACGTCGTGGACGCGGAGGGTTCGCACAGAGGGGTCAGGCTAGTAGAGGAGGAGTTCGATCAGTCGCAGATGGAGGGCAGGCCCAAGTTTTCGCTTCGACTCATCAGGATGCTCCGGCGTCCAATGCTGTGGTTTCAGGTACTCTTTCAGTATGTCCTTTTGTTACACACGTATTGTTTGATCTGGATTCATGCACTCGTATGTTTACACACTTCGTGCCGAGTTAGGACGAGAGTCGTGCTGGGTAGATTAGTCGTTTGTTGTGTTAACTTCCGTCAGCAATCCTTTTGTTGTGCAACACGTACTTCGGTCTTATGCCCATCGGATAGGAGATAGAGATTCGTCTGTCATTTGAACTTCCTAAAGACGTTGGATTTGGCAATCTCCTGGGCACGGACTGGTTAGCTACGTGCTAGGCGTTGTGGGCTACCGTGAGGAAACAGTTAGGTTTTGTTTTCCGGGCAAGTCAGATCTGGTTGTGCAGGTGGATAGTGGTGCCACCTCTTACAGCTTGAATTCAGCCTTAATTGCTAGTCGGCTCTGAGGAGATGTCGTGGATTCTTGGCGTTCTTCGTGATGCTGTAGCCACAGTTGGGTTGTTGGACCGGTTTTCTTTCGTGCGAGAATTTTTCCGACGTCGTTCCAAGATAAGCCGGCAAAGCTTAAGGAGCTAAGGATCTGCTGCAGAGTGGTTGTTGAGGGAGTTG
This sequence comes from Agapanthus africanus, assembly GCA_030015575.1. Lineage (NCBI taxonomy): Eukaryota > Viridiplantae > Streptophyta > Magnoliopsida > Asparagales > Amaryllidaceae > Agapanthus > Agapanthus africanus. Next base: position 384,915,453 of record CM057338.1, on the reverse strand, counting down.
GGCGTCTGAGTGTTTCGCATTTAGGAAGCTCCCATTTCTGTCCGTCAAGGAGAAAAATGACAGATTGAGGTTGTGTATTGATGGATCGTCACTTGAATCGGTTTACGGTGCGGATAAGTATCCTGTACCTCGCACTAACGAATTCTTCGATCAGCACCAGAGTGCGAGACCTTGTCTAAGTTCGTTAGGGATCAGGTCATCATTGTTGCGGGTCCGGAGTGATGACATTCCGAAGACTGCCTTGTGCGTGCTACGGACTTTGTGTGTTTTGGGTGTGTCACTGGACTCACCAATGCTCTAGCAGCATTCGTAGGTGTGATGAACTGGTTTTCTTCGGGCCGTTCCTCGACCAGTTATTGTTGTGTTATTTACGACATCCTGGTCTTTTTAGTGTGTCTTGAGGGATATGGATAGCACTCGAGGATCTGTTTTATGGATACTGGGAGAGCCCCAGCGGTTTGCTAGATTCTCAGAGTGTTCCCTTTAAGCTTGTTGTATTGACTCCTAGGTTTTGTAGTTACGGAGACGAATTGGTATGGTTTTGAGGAAGATCGTGGCCGTACAGCTTAGGCCCATACTTGAGCAGGACAGAGTTTCCGCAGTTGAAGACTCGGTTAACAACTGCTTCAGCCCTTTGCTTTTTGGTTCGGGCGACTTTGTGGTTTAACTATGATGTTTCGTGCGTAGGACTCGAATGTGTACTGAGGTGACACAATGGAGTTATCGCTTTTGCTTCCTTACATTTGGAGGAAGTACGAGAAGGATATCCCACTCATGATATGGAGATGGCCGCGATGGTTTTGCGTTAGAGATTAGAGACACCACTTGTTGAGAGTCGTGTCAGATTTTCACGGACCACCAGAGTTAAAGGTACATCTTCCTGCGGCGGGATTTGATTGTTGTGACAATCCTCTGCAGATTCACAGTTCTTGTGCGATCGTTGCGTACAGCCTAAGTTTGTCTCTTCTGAGGAGACAGCTTGCTCATGTCCGCGCCCGACCACTTTTCTTAAATCGCTTTCGCGAGACACTGCCCGCCGACGCTCGTTCGTCAGAGATATTGGAGCCTACTCGGCTGGGTAATGATTTGGAATCCTTGACTTGTGGCAAGGGTGTGCTAGGCTAGAGAGACACTTGTGTACCTAATATTATAGGGAAGAGACGAGGAATCCTAGGGCAGGCACATCGGACAACTCTCTCTACTTATTCAAGCCCCACCAACAGTTAACGTGACTTGTAAGGTAGTTACGGGTGGGCAAGGATAGAAAAAGAAGTCTAGGGATTCGTTTCAAGGTGTCTGTCTTGTTGTGTGTTTGAGTTGGGCAACTGAGACCGGCTGGAGAGTTGCAATCTTTAACCGTTCCGAAGAGGGAACGGGAGCAGATCTCCCCGAAATTCGTTATGGTGTCCACCCAGAAGTTGTCAGGATGTGACTCCATTCGGATGTTTGTCATCCGGTGATACTCAGTTTGCTTAGTTGTTATTGTTAAGTTGTGCGTGTGTAGAATTGTTGTCGGAAGTTGGGGATCGTCGTTTGCCATTGATAGGGTTCTCCTTTGATAGTAGTTATCAGGAGACACTCCAATTGGTAACCTTTAGGTTTAGAGGTTAGGTCGTGTCGATCACCAGTCTGTTTTCCTAACTCCGTGTTATAGGATTATTGGACCTCAGCTAGTTTAGAAAATTCGGAAATGACCCGGTTGTTTTGGGTCAGGATGAGAATGGCCTATTGCGGATAGAGATCAGATGCTGACCAAGAGGGTCGCAGATTCAAGTTCGCAATGGCAGATCATGTATTCCCACGGAAATTTCCGATAAATGACATGTTGAGTTTTGAAAGCTTTCCAGGATAGTAAGTCCTTTTAGGATCCCTAAGGCGAGTTGGTTCGTTGCCTTAAGTTGGGCACTTCCACCCAAATTATTGAGTATTCACCCCGTATTCCCTATGTCGATACCTTGCAATTACCTTCATGACCTTTCTCATTGGATTCAGCGCCAGACCATTTAGTTCAAGTGTGACCCTTCGTTCACCCAACAGCCAGTTGAAATTTTGGACCGGCAGGTGAAGAAACTTCGATCGAAGGTCTCGCCATCAGTGAAGGTATTTTGGTGCATCCCAATCGGTAAGGGAATCACTTGGGAGGCTGAGGGCGAGATGTGGAAGAAGTTCCCTCATCCCTCTGAAGGTATGCGTAGCTTTGTATTTTAAAATTCGGGGACGAATTTTCTTTAAGGGGGGAAGATTGTAACACCTTAGGTCGTGTTTAGAGGTTAATTATATTTTAATTGATAGTTTTTGGTAAAAAGTTTACCAAATTAAGTTTCTGATATTTTATTCTAATTAATGAATATTTTTTTAGGATTTTTCGAGGCACACACACACTTGTGCATGTAAACTAGGGTTTAGATTTGGGGTTAAAACCATGATTAGCAACCATGAAGGGTTAACCTATTGTATTAAGTTGTTTTGGGTTTTAAATTGGTATGGTTGTTGTTCTCTTGTTTTATTTATGGGTGTTATTCTTTTTATGTGTTGTTTTGTTTATTGAAATTCTTTTCTTTTGTTGACTTAGTGGGAGAGAGAGGGTATGGGCAATATGGCTTGAGCCATGCTCATTAAATGAAGAGAGAGAGAGGGGGTCTTTGACTTGTGCTCTCATTTCCCTCCTCATTCTCATTCTCACAACTCTCACACACACACACACTCAGCTGAGAGAGAGAGAGAGAGGCAGCAGCTGCAGAGGCGGCGGCAGCAGCTGCAGAGGCGGCAGCAGCAGCAGCAGCAAGCAGTAACAACAGCAGCAGCAGGCAGTGGCAGCAGCAGCAACACCAACAGCAGCCCCCAGCAGCTGCAGCAGCACTCCCATCTTCTCCACCTCCTTTCTCCTTGCACCTAGGGTCTTGTAAGGTATAGAATCCGAGCCCAACTTCTTGTTTGTTTAACGTATGTGTAGTTTAGCTTCGGTTTGTGTAAAAAGTGAGATTTTGTGCTTGAAATGGTGATTTGTGTGGACTTATGGTTTAGTGCTGTTAATATTGGTTAACCTAGCCTAATTAGGTGTTATTAAGGTCATGTAAACCTAGTTAGACCCCAGATTACACCAAAATACCATAGGGTTTCAAATTGTGCAAATTTAGTGTTTTTAAGTGAACTTTTTGGATTTCTGTGATCTGCTATAGACCCGAGTAGTTCAGGTTGAAATTGAGTTAACTGGAGCTTATATACAAGGTATAGACCACACCACCAGAGCCCGAGACCCCCACCCCTTATCGAGGCCGCCGATTTAATCTTTCTGGCCGCAATTTGCGGCCAGATAGGGGAATTTTTGGGTGATGTTTGGATGGGTAGGAGTCTGTTGTTATTTCTAGGCCAGTGGTATGTATAGTTTTGTAAGTTGTTAGCCTGGGTAGAATCTGTGACGTTATATCGTATTTCTAGTACGTTTAGTTCGCGCGATACGCGAGAGGGTTCCATGATTCAGCGTATCGCGGCGTGTCGGGGTTAGTTTTAGACGCGTGCACACGTTTAGCGTATCGTACACACGCACGTTTGGTTCGCGACGCGAGCGTATCGTTTGACTTCGATATCGCGTTTTGCGAGATAGTTGCTTATATATGGATTCTTGTGTAATTCCAGGTTCGCAGGCGGGTACGTCAGACGAAGCTAAGAAAGGGAAGCAGGTGGTCGGCTACGAGTAGCGCACGACCAGGTGAGTAAATTTAACATCTACGGGGAAATCGCCCGTATGGCGTTAAGCGTCAGGGCGAGTTAGGATATTAGATTGTAGATGTTCATATGGACTGTAGTAGCATACATTATTGTTGCATATAGAAATGATAGCATAGAACACTGCACTGTCACTAACGGTTCAAGTCGCACGAGCACGATTTATATGCTACACTCACACCGTTAGTGATTGCCATGACACTCACATTATAGGATTGCTATAAATTATATATCATACCGATTCTACCTTATTGATGTTGTCATGATTTGCCGCATAACAGCATATGTTATATCCATATTTGGGCACATATGCATCACATACCCCTACTGGCACTACATACACATACATTGATATCTTCATACCTGCGCACATGCATACTGTATACTCATATCTGTGCACACATACATTGATATCTTCATACCTGCGCACATGCACACTGTATACTCATATCTGTGCACACATACATTGATATCTTCATACCTGCGCACATGCACACTGTATACATGTCACGCCCCGCTTCCCAAAATACGGAATACGAGGGGTAGACAAGGCCAGCCATGTTCCTACGGTCAAGGAAATGTCCTGCCGTAGTCACACTTCGGCTTCTAGTTTATCATGGTAAACAGTATATAATGCGCAGGTAACGAGAAATGCAGTAACTGAAGTAAACGATGTAAAGACTGACCTGAGGTGGAACAAATGAATGTAACTCGAGAAGGCAAATCAAGAAGTCTGTGATGCACGTCTAGTTCTGGTCCAGGCTAAAATCTTCTCCTCACACTGAGCATGCATACTCAGGTCGTCAGAGCGACACAAAAGCAATATAATGTATATAATCAAGTAATAGTTCTAACAGTGGTAATAGATATGAATAACAGTAAATCAATGACAGCATGAATATGAATGAGCAGAGATTAATGCAGCGGAAAAATAAAGCAGTATAACAATATGTCACGAATGTTAAGACAGTATAGAATGAATGTAAATGACAGTAACCCTATCAGTCTCTAAGTCTCACTACACAGGTCAATAAGCCTATCGTCAGTCCAAGTGTGAGAGTCAACCACTCGCGAGTATCCTCCACCCAAGGGTAGAACCCAAGGGCAAGGGACCACGGGCCCAACATGTAACGAATGTATCACGGTGTATATAGCACATACCCTGTAAATCTCCATATAACTCCCTAAATATATAAGCCGGCATGGGACTCCCGAGATTATATTGAATTCACACTTGAACTACCCCACACCCCGTGGTCTACATCAAACGCTAACCATAACCCTAAATACTAATCGATCCGTGACAAGTCTGCGCGAGAACTGGAGGCAGGACCTCCATCAAGCACGTCCCGACTAATACCTAAGATAAATGGCAGTGTCGGATGCCTTATCTGTGACATCCGTGCAAGCGCTTCCATAAGTGTCCCATACCACTTATAGTCACACGTACACGCATCCCACAGACGTCGACAATGCAAAAGAATAAAAGGGACTCTGATTGTGCACAAGTACGTATCACTTTCACTTGATCACGGATACACGAACACTGACGTACTTGCCACAATCATCACTAAAATCTAACATTGGGTGAATGCACGATGTCACTAGGTTATCACTACAATGATATAGGTATGATATGATGCATGAATAGCATAAGAAACACAACTAAGGTATCATAAAAACAACAGTCTATCACTTGCACGATTTATCATGAAACATATGTATATAATTTAGCGAAATGATAAACAGGTAGTATTTAATATGTTCAGTTATCTATCCTTAGAATTTTGTTTCAGGTCAAACGGGTTTCAGGATCACTAGTTATAACTGTTTCATTTTAAGCGCACGCGGCTGGAAATCCAATTTCAGAATCAGGAATCCATTTCGCAACGCATTTTAACCCCAGTTGGGTTCATAATTTAGCGACGCTACAGTTGAAAGAATTCTAGGGTTTTCAGTAAAGTTTTCAACGCAACAAACGGATCTTCAATCGCGTCTGTACGTTAGGAGTTATAATCTGTTTAATATCAACAAGTCAATTCTGATTCTGCTGGGACTGTCATGTGTCCCGATCTTCTAAATTACAATTTAAATATCAAACGGTAACGAAACAGAATGAAATCAATTGTGTTGTCTAGCTAACAGATTTCCCTATAATGAAAAGCGGGGTTCCGCAACCTAAGTGTTAAGGAAACCCTGTGGTACACATTATGGAACAGCAACCAATAACTGAAGTCGCTCTGGACTGCAGTCCAGAGCCGTACTCCGATCCAAATATCATCATGGTTTAAATACAGAAATGTCTGGAAACTGGTATAGAGTTAAATTTCGTCGAGTTGGCTTCGATTCAAGCCCTCGAACGCACCATTCTAATATGTATGTGATTTATGGTGAATTTAACGGTTTTCAGGTGCAACAGAATTACAGATTTACGGTTAAACTTGGGGGCAGTTGTTTTAATCTTAAACGATCAAATTTTCCAGCGAAGTTTACATAGTAGGTCTACGACAATACGGGCCAAGCAATGATATCTAATTCCGTCAAATTGGATAATGATTTCCTATGAGAACAAGTATCGAACGGTTTATTGGCTATATTTAGCACCAAGCAAAACATGTATTTTATCTACGATTTTGATTTGTAACTTAACAATAAATAGCATGAAAGCAAGTCAAACTTGCCTGGACACGTCTTGGGGTTGTATGGCAGTAACGGCAACGACCGAGACAGCAGGGATCGATGACGTATGGAAAGTGCTCGATGAAATGCCAAGGCTCGAATGTTTTGCGGTGATCTTGACTCGGTTTGTGGGTTTGCGTCGCGGTCTAGCTGTTGATGCTTGAAAGTACTGGGCCGTTAATGGAGGAGAGGGAGTGAGACAGAGAGAGGTTAAGCAAAGAGAAGTGAGATGGAGGGTTAGGAAATTAGAGAGAGATCAGAATGAGAGAGAGAGAGTAGGCAGAGAGAGAGAGAGAGAGAGAGAGAGAGAGGGAAGAGAGAATGAGAGATGCAGTGAGTGAGAGAGGGAAATAGAGAGAGATCCAGAGGGAGAAAAACACAGAGAGGGAGTGGGGTGAGATACAGAGAAAGAGAGTAGCCGAGAGGGATGAGAGGGTAGGCACAGAGAGGGAGAGAGAGACGATGGCGATGGGGATGATGTTGATGAGGCGGGTGAGGGTGTTGACGAGATGCTGGTGCGTGACGACGAGACGAGGAGCTCGCCGGCGTCGGGGCAGGGGCACCGAGCTCGAGCGAGCGGGTTGGGTGTGCAGAAGTCGTCGAGATCGTTGCAGGGGAGTTGGTCGAGATATGGTGGTGTGGAGGGGAGAGCGAGGGAGGAGTGGTTGGCGACGACGACGACGATGGTGATGAGCTGCGTCGAGGTGGACTTGGTGGTGGGGAGTTGGGTGCAGGGAAAACTATGGTGAGGCAGTCAGGGAATGAAGTGGTCTGGGTTGGTGAGAGGGAGTGAGGAAGAGGGTGCAGGGTGTGCGCGACGTGGGATAACGTCTCGCGACGGGGCGCAGGCGGAGGAGGCGGCGCGAGACGCGCGCACGCGGGCGGGATTTAAGGCAAGGAGCCGTTGGAGTTTTAAACGGAAGATGAACAGTGCGGAGTCGGGTCGGGTGAGGAAACGTGGGAGCGGGCTGCTGGGGAGAAGAGTGGGCCGGGAAAGTAATTAATTGGGGAAGAAATGAAACGGGCCGAGGAGAAAAATAAATGAAAATGATTGAGGATGTGGGTCGGGCCGAAGAATGAGGACCGGGCCAGGAATTTAAATAAAATGAATTAAAGAAAAGAGGCTGGGCCAAGAGAATGAGTGACTAAGGAAAACAGAACATTTTAAGGGAATGGGAAATTGGAGTGGGCCGGCTCATGAAAAATAAAATATTTAGATTATTGGATGAGGAGGCCGGGCTGGAAAGAGCTGGGCTAAAATTTTAAATATGAAATAAATTTATTTAAAAGGGGCTTGGGTTCTAATAGAAGAAAATGGGGTTGGGCTGCTTGGAAATAATTTGGGACAAAAGTAATTAGGATTTGGGTTCAAATAGGGTTTGAAAATAAAATGTAATAATTAATTTATAAATAATATAAATAATTCCTAAATAAGAATAAGGAGAAATATAAGTAATAAAATACGGTCTTTGGTATAAAAGGCCGGGTGTTACATCATACCACCCTTACAAAAATTTCGTCCTCGAAATTTAAAAAAATAAGTCATAGAAACATAAACGGAGGCTATCATAATTGCAAACTAACATATAAGGATTTATTAGAAATTCGTGGACAAAGAAACTTGGAGGTATAAGCATGTAAGAGCAACATACAAAAGATAAGTCTAAGAAGATATAAGGTAGAAATAACTATAAGAGTAATCTACAAGTACACGAGAATATGGATAACGGTGGTGAACAAAATAATCAAGGCGTATTCAATAAAAACGAAACCCAAACAAGTGTACACACAAGTATTTTCAAGATAACACGACAGGAAAATAAATATAAGGTACAATCATTTATAATAGTAACCCTAGGTACAAAACTCGAAACTAAAATAGCAAGAATAAAGTAGTGGAAATCTAGTTGGTAGGTTAAAACATTTTAGGATAATGCATCGGTCAGATAGTTTCAAAATAGCTTAGAAACTCATATAGTGAAAATAAGAAACATGGAACAGAATATACGCAGTTCAAGGTTGCGCTACTAAAAGAATAATAATAATGCACTTAAAAATACGTAAAAACGGGATAATCAATAACACGTACTTTTGACAAATGCAAAATTCTAAAACTACATTTTAAAATAATAGTGCCCCCTAAATCTAGTTGGGGTAACACGGAAAAGCATAAGTGTGTCCAAGCTTAGGTAGGGTAGAAATTACAACGGAATGTGGTTAATACAAAAGGTCGAAAGATGACGACTTTAGGCTGAAGATCAAGGAAAATGGAATCGGGTCAACACAAAAGTAGAGGTGAGCCACAAAGGGCTACAAGGAAACAGTATGGGGAGGATAACTTTTGGTACATCGTAAGAATCAAGAATTTGAAAAGCTAATGAACTCGATAATTCGTAAGGAAGGTCCTGCTCCCAGAAGGATCTCAAAATAGGGTACAGACGAAGTATGAATGGTGGCTCATTCCAAGGATCAGAGTGTGACACTTTCCAATCGAAACAAGAGTGGAAACTACACAATGAGTAGGGGTGGATAGTCAGGGAACTCGGCAGAAAATAAATGGATAAGGGCAATAAACAAGTACCAATCGAACCAATAATCAAAAAGTTTATGAATTCAGAAGATTTATTTCACTCAAGAAAGTTTGAAACAAGACATTGTCCAAGACGAAAAGTGGCCCTAAACTATACACAATTCACTTGGCCAGAAAGACAACACCAAAAGAAATTCCGTCAGTCGCGGTTGTGGAGATTCAGCAGGATGCGGTAGGCTCGCGCACTCTGGTAGAGGTGTCCATTCCCATATCGCCTCGCAGGTATCGCCAAAGGAAGTTCTTCCACGGCAGGGTCTTGATCTTCTGGTTCTCCTTCCTTGAATGGAGCTTCTTCATCGAGGTCCGATTCCATCAGATTCTCCTCTTCTGGATTCTCTTCCATGGGATTTTCCTCCACTAGGTTTTCTTCCATCGGTTCTTTCTCTATAGAATTATCTTCAGGATCTTCTTCTTCTTCGTCGGAATCAGTTATCACTTTAAACTCTGGCGCGGCTACTCCTTCGTCCTCTGAGACGTGGTTTCCGAAGTTGACTTGGGGATCGTTGATCTCATCGTCAAAACCCGTCATCGCGTGGTCTAAGGATACGCATGACTGTGCATCCTTATCTAGATGCGGCGCTGCTCAAGGGTGGGCCATGGTCACAAATAAAAGTCATGATCAGATAGTGGGATACATCCCGGAAAGCTCAGGGTATGAAATATAGGAAAATATGCGGTTGCAGAGACTGAAAGATCAGAATGAAAATACTGTGATAATGAATAGAATTTGACATAGAGAAAGCATGAGAATGATATCTATTTTATGATTCAAATTTTATTTTATTCAACTAAAGTTCGATGGATACAAAGGTTCAAATAGAAGGAAATATTCATAAAAGATGACAACATTATTATTGAAATTGGAAATCATAGAATTCTTCTTCGATTGTCAGCACGCTGCATCATCGTTACGCGAGTTGAATCCTGCATTAGATCCGCCTTATGGTCGAAGTTCAAACTACGCGATGATCTTCACTTGGTAGAAGTGGGGAGTGTGGACGAGTTCCCTCCTTGTAGTTCCTTCCTTTCTGGGCAACCGTTGATGAGATGTTCGCTGGATCCACAAATTAGACATTTTCCTTGGGCGCGGCGACAATCCCTCTGAAGATGTCCTGGCCTCTTACAGTATCCACAGCAAGGATTCTTCTGATGCTTCTGTTGACGCTTCATCTTCTTCTCCTTCCTTCGTCCAATAGGGATCCCTTTATGATAGGAGACTCCCGCTGGTGCTTGATTCACCTGTCTTCTCAATCCTTCAGCTAATAAGTCGTTTGTCCGTTCCTGGGCTTCCTTTAAACCTTGCAGTACACTCAGAATCTCAACAGTCTGATTCTGGGGAGCGGATAAAGACGAAGAGTCGTTGGAAGACATGATCCTGAAACAACAATTTCGAGAATGATATGAGTCACACGCTAAATGAATCAAAATATGATATGGATAGAACAAGGATTCGAGAATATCAGAGGTGATGGATATCATTACAAGTGGAGAATCAACTGTATCACTTTAAGTCACTTGATTAGAGTACGGTAGTGCAATGGCAACCACGTATCCTCGTCAAGTCACCCGAAACCATAGTGAATGGATAGCTGAACACACTATGTGAATATGGATCAAGGATGACAAGTTTACAATCTAGACTGAGTGGTGTCTTAGCTTGCCAAACTCTACACGGAAAACTGCAATCTCATTCTATGCAAAACCTGGCTCTGATACCAACTAAACCATGTCACGCCCCGCTTCCCAAAATACGGAATACGAGGGGTAGACAAGGCCAGCCATGTTCCTACGGTCAAGGAAATGTCCTGCCGTAGTCACACTTCGGCTTCTAGTTTATCATGGTAAACAGTATATAATGCGCAGGTAACGAGAAATGCAGTAACTGAAGTAAACGATGTAAAGACTGACCTGAGGTGGAACAAATGAATGTAACTCGAGAAGGCAAATCAAGAAGTCTGTGATGCACGTCTAGTTCTGGTCCAGGCTAAAATCTTCTCCTCACACTGAGCATGCATACTCAGGTCGTCAGAGCGACACAAAAGCAATATAATGTATATAATCAAGTAATAGTTCTAACAGTGGTAATAGATATGAATAACAGTAAATCAATGACAGCATGAATATGAATGAGCAGAGATTAATGCAGCGGAAAAATAAAGCAGTATAACAATATGTCACGAATGTTAAGACAGTATAGAATGAATGTAAATGACAGTAACCCTATCAGTCTCTAAGTCTCACTACACAGGTCAATAAGCCTATCGTCAGTCCAAGTGTGAGAGTCAACCACTCGCGAGTGTCCTCCACCCAAGGGTAGAACCCAAGGGCAAGGGACCACGGGCCCAACATGTAACGAATGTATCACGGTGTATATAGCACATACCCTGTAAATCTCCATATAACTCCCTAAATATATAAGCCGGCATGGGACTCCCGAGATTATATTGAATTCACACTTGAACTACCCCACACCCCGTGGTCTACATCAAACGCTAACCATAACCCTAAATACTAATCGATCCGTGACAAGTCTGCGCGAGAACTGGAGGCAGGACCTCCATCAAGCACGTCCCGACTAATACCTAAGATAAATGGCAGTGTCGGATGCCTTATCTGTGACATCCGTGCAAGCGCTTCCATAAGTGTCCCATACCACTTATAGTCACACGTACACGCATCCCACAGACGTCGACAATGCAAAAGAATAAAAGGGACTCTGATTGTGCACAAGTACGTATCACTTTCACTTGATCACGGATACACGAACACTGACGTACTTGCCACAATCATCACTAAAATCTAACATTGGGTGAATGCACGATGTCACTAGGTTATCACTACAATGATATAGGTATGATATGATGCATGAATAGCATAAGAAACACAACTAAGGTATCATAAAAACAACAGTCTATCACTTGCACGATTTATCATGAAACATATGTATATAATTTAGCGAAATGATAAACAGGTAGTATTTAATATGTTCAGTTATCTATCCTTAGAATTTTGTTTCAGGTCAAACGGGTTTCAGGATCACTAGTTATAACTGTTTCATTTTAAGCGCACGCGGCTGGAAATCCAATTTCAGAATCAGGAATCCATTTCGCAACGCATTTTAACCCCAGTTGGGTTCATAATTTAGCGACGCTACAGTTGAAAGAATTCTAGGGTTTTCAGTAAAGTTTTCAACGCAACAAACGGATCTTCAATCGCGTCTGTACGTTAGGAGTTATAATCTGTTTAATATCAACAAGTCAATTCTGATTCTGCTGGGACTGTCATGTGTCCCGATCTTCTAAATTACAATTTAAATATCAAACGGTAACGAAACAGAATGAAATCAATTGTGTTGTCTAGCTAACAGATTTCCCTATAATGAAAAGCGGGGTTCCGCAACCTAAGTGTTAAGGAAACCCTGTGGTACACATTATGGAACAGCAACCAATAACTGAAGTCGCTCTGGACTGCAGTCCAGAGCCGTACTCCGATCCAAATATCATCATGGTTTAAATACAGAAATGTCTGGAAACTGGTATAGAGTTAAATTTCGTCGAGTTGGCTTCGATTCAAGCCCTCGAACGCACCATTCTAATATGTATGTGATTTATGGTGAATTTAACGGTTTTCAGGTGCAACAGAATTACAGATTTACGGTTAAACTTGGGGGCAGTTGTTTTAATCTTAAACGATCAAATTTTCCAGCGAAGTTTACATAGTAGGTCTACGACAATACGGGCCAAGCAATGATATCTAATTCCGTCAAATTGGATAATGATTTCCTATGAGAACAAGCATCGAACGGTTTATTGGCTATATTTAGCACCAAGCAAAACATGTATTTTATCTACGATTTTGATTTGTAACTTAACAATAAATAGCATGAAAGCAAGTCAAACTTGCCTGGACACGTCTTGGGGTTGTATGGCAGTAACGGCAACGACCGAGACAGCAGGGATCGATGACGTATGGAAAGTGCTCGATGAAATGCCAAGGCTCGAATGTTTTGCGGTGATCTTGACTCGGTTTGTGGGTTTGCGTCGCGGTCTAGCTGTTGATGCTTGAAAGTACTGGGCCGTTAATGGAGGAGAGGGAGTGAGACAGAGAGAGGTTAAGCAAAGAGAAGTGAGATGGAGGGTTAGGAAATTAGAGAGAGATCAGAATGAGAGAGAGAGAGTAGGCAGAGAGAGAGAGAGAGAGAGAGAGAGAGAGGGAAGAGAGAATGAGAGATGCAGTGAGTGAGAGAGGGAAATAGAGAGAGATCCAGAGGGAGAAAAACACAGAGAGGGAGTGGGGTGAGATACAGAGAAAGAGAGTAGCCGAGAGGGATGAGAGGGTAGGCACAGAGAGGGAGAGAGAGACGATGGCGATGGGGATGATGTTGATGAGGCGGGTGAGGGTGTTGACGAGATGCTGGTGCGTGACGACGAGACGAGGAGCTCGCCGGCGTCGGGGCAGGGGCACCGAGCTCGAGCGAGCGGGTTGGGTGTGCAGAAGTCGTCGAGATCGTTGCAGGGGAGTTGGTCGAGATATGGTGGTGTGGAGGGGAGAGCGAGGGAGGAGTGGTTGGCGACGACGACGACGATGGTGATGAGCTGCGTCGAGGTGGACTTGGTGGTGGGGAGTTGGGTGCAGGGAAAACTATGGTGAGGCAGTCAGGGAATGAAGTGGTCTGGGTTGGTGAGAGGGAGTGAGGAAGAGGGTGCAGGGTGTGCGCGACGTGGGATAACGTCTCGCGACGGGGCGCAGGCGGAGGAGGCGGCGCGAGACGCGCGCACGCGGGCGGGATTTAAGGCAAGGAGCCGTTGGAGTTTTAAACGGAAGATGAACAGTGCGGAGTCGGGTCGGGTGAGGAAACGTGGGAGCGGGCTGCTGGGGAGAAGAGTGGGCCGGGAAAGTAATTAATTGGGGAAGAAATGAAACGGGCCGAGGAGAAAAATAAATGAAAATGATTGAGGATGTGGGTCGGGCCGAAGAATGAGGACCGGGCCAGGAATTTAAATAAAATGAATTAAAGAAAAGAGGCTGGGCCAAGAGAATGAGTGACTAAGGAAAACAGAACATTTTAAGGGAATGGGAAATTGGAGTGGGCCGGCTCATGAAAAATAAAATATTTAGATTATTGGATGAGGAGGCCGGGCTGGAAAGAGCTGGGCTAAAATTTTAAATATGAAATAAATTTATTTAAAAGGGGCTTGGGTTCTAATAGAAGAAAATGGGGTTGGGCTGCTTGGAAATAATTTGGGACAAAAGTAATTAGGATTTGGGTTCAAATAGGGTTTGAAAATAAAATGTAATAATTAATTTATAAATAATATAAATAATTCCTAAATAAGAATAAGGAGAAATATAAGTAATAAAATACGGTCTTTGGTATAAAAGGCCGGGTGTTACATCATACCACCCTTACAAAAATTTCGTCCTCGAAATTTAAAAAAATAAGTCATAGAAACATAAACGGAGGCTATCATAATTGCAAACTAACATATAAGGATTTATTAGAAATTCGTGGACAAAGAAACTTGGAGGTATAAGCATGTAAGAGCAACATACAAAAGATAAGTCTAAGAAGATATAAGGTAGAAATAACTATAAGAGTAATCTACAAGTACACGAGAATATGGATAACGGTGGTGAACAAAATAATCAAGGCGTATTCAATAAAAACGAAACCCAAACAAGTGTACACACAAGTATTTTCAAGATAACACGACAGGAAAATAAATATAAGGTACAATCATTTATAATAGTAACCCTAGGTACAAAACTCGAAACTAAAATAGCAAGAATAAAGTAGTGGAAATCTAGTTGGTAGGTTAAAACATTTTAGGATAATGCATCGGTCAGATAGTTTCAAAATAGCTTAGAAACTCATATAGTGAAAATAAGAAACATGGAACAGAATATACGCAGTTCAAGGTTGCGCTACTAAAAGAATAATAATAATGCACTTAAAAATACGTAAAAACGGGATAATCAATAACACGTACTTTTGACAAATGCAAAATTCTAAAACTACATTTTAAAATAATAGTGCCCCCTAAATCTAGTTGGGGTAACACGGAAAAGCATAAGTGTGTCCAAGCTTAGGTAGGGTAGAAATTACAACGGAATGTGGTTAATACAAAAGGTCGAAAGATGACGACTTTAGGCTGAAGATCAAGGAAAATGGAATCGGGTCAACACAAAAGTAGAGGTGAGCCACAAAGGGCTACAAGGAAACAGTATGGGGAGGATAACTTTTGGTACATCGTAAGAATCAAGAATTTGAAAAGCTAATGAACTCGATAATTCGTAAGGAAGGTCCTGCTCCCAGAAGGATCTCAAAATAGGGTACAGACGAAGTATGAATGGTGGCTCATTCCAAGGATCAGAGTGTGACACTTTCCAATCGAAACAAGAGTGGAAACTACACAATGAGTAGGGGTGGATAGTCAGGGAACTCGGCAGAAAATAAATGGATAAGGGCAATAAACAAGTACCAATCGAACCAATAATCAAAAAGTTTATGAATTCAGAAGATTTATTTCACTCAAGAAAGTTTGAAACAAGACATTGTCCAAGACGAAAAGTGGCCCTAAACTATACACAATTCACTTGGCCAGAAAGACAACACCAAAAGAAATTCCGTCAGTCGCGGTTGTGGAGATTCAGCAGGATGCGGTAGGCTCGCGCACTCTGGTAGAGGTGTCCATTCCCATATCGCCTCGCAGGTATCGCCAAAGGAAGTTCTTCCACGGCAGGGTCTTGATCTTCTGGTTCTCCTTCCTTGAATGGAGCTTCTTCATCGAGGTCCGATTCCATCAGATTCTCCTCTTCTGGATTCTCTTCCATGGGATTTTCCTCCACTAGGTTTTCTTCCATCGGTTCTTTCTCTATAGAATTATCTTCAGGATCTTCTTCTTCTTCGTCGGAATCAGTTATCACTTTAAACTCTGGCGCGGCTACTCCTTCGTCCTCTGAGACGTGGTTTCCGAAGTTGACTTGGGGATCGTTGATCTCATCGTCAAAACCCGTCATCGCGTGGTCTAAGGATACGCATGACTGTGCATCCTTATCTAGATGCGGCGCTGCTCAAGGGTGGGCCATGGTCACAAATAAAAGTCATGATCAGATAGTGGGATACATCCCAGAAAGCTCAGGGTATGAAATATAGGAAAATATGCGGTTGCAGAGACTGAAAGATCAGAATGAAAATACTGTGATAATGAATAGAATTTGACATAGAGAAAGCATGAGAATGATATCTATTTTATGATTCAAATTTTATTTTATTCAACTAAAGTTCGATGGATACAAAGGTTCAAATAGAAGGAAATATTCATAAAAGATGACAACATTATTATTGAAATTGGAAATCATAGAATTCTTCTTCGATTGTCAGCACGCTGCATCATCGTTACGCGAGTTGAATCCTGCATTAGATCCGCCTTATGGTCGAAGTTCAAACTACGCGATGATCTTCACTTGGTAGAAGTGGGGAGTGTGGACGAGTTCCCTCCTTGTAGTTCCTTCCTTTCTGGGCAACCGTTGATGAGATGTTCGCTGGATCCACAAATTAGACATTTTCCTTGGGCGCGGCGACAATCCCTCTGAAGATGTCCTGGCCTCTTACAGTATCCACAGCAAGGATTCTTCTGATGCTTCTGTTGACGCTTCATCTTCTTCTCCTTCCTTCGTCCAATAGGGATCCCTTTATGATAGGAGACTCCCGCTGGTGCTTGATTCACCTGTCTTCTCAATCCTTCAGCTAATAAGTCGTTTGTCCGTTCCTGGGCTTCCTTTAAACCTTGCAGTACACTCAGAATCTCAACAGTCTGATTCTGGGGAGCGGATAAAGACGAAGAGTCGTTGGAAGACATGATCCTGAAACAACAATTTCGAGAATGATATGAGTCACACGCTAAATGAATCAAAATATGATATGGATAGAACAAGGATTCGAGAATATCAGAGGTGATGGATATCATTACAAGTGGAGAATCAACTGTATCACTTTAAGTCACTTGATTAGAGTACGGTAGTGCAATGGCAACCACGTATCCTCGTCAAGTCACCCGAAACCATAGTGAATGGATAGCTGAACACACTATGTGAATATGGATCAAGGATGACAAGTTTACAATCTAGACTGAGTGGTGTCTTAGCTTGCCAAACTCTACACGGAAAACTGCAATCTCATTCTATGCAAAACCTGGCTCTGATACCAACTAAACCATGTCACGCCCCGCTTCCCAAAATACGGAATACGAGGGGTAGACAAGGCCAGCCATGTTCCTACGGTCAAGGAAATGTCCTGCCGTAGTCACACTTCGGCTTCTAGTTTATCATGGTAAACAGTATATAATGCGCAGGTAACGAGAAATGCAGTAACTGAAGTAAACGATGTAAAGACTGACCTGAGGTGGAACAAATGAATGTAACTCGAGAAGGCAAATCAAGAAGTCTGTGATGCACGTCTAGTTCTGGTCCAGGCTAAAATCTTCTCCTCACACTGAGCATGCATACTCAGGTCGTCAGAGCGACACAAAAGCAATATAATGTATATAATCAAGTAATAGTTCTAACAGTGGTAATAGATATGAATAACAGTAAATCAATGACAGCATGAATATGAATGAGCAGAGATTAATGCAGCGGAAAAATAAAGCAGTATAACAATATGTCACGAATGTTAAGACAGTATAGAATGAATGTAAATGACAGTAACCCTATCAGTCTCTAAGTCTCACTACACAGGTCAATAAGCCTATCGTCAGTCCAAGTGTGAGAGTCAACCACTCGCGAGTGTCCTCCACCCAAGGGTAGAACCCAAGGGCAAGGGACCACGGGCCCAACATGTAACGAATGTATCACGGTGTATATAGCACATACCCTGTAAATCTCCATATAACTCCCTAAATATATAAGCCGGCATGGGACTCCCGAGATTATATTGAATTCACACTTGAACTACCCCACACCCCGTGGTCTACATCAAACGCTAACCATAACCCTAAATACTAATCGATCCGTGACAAGTCTGCGCGAGAACTGGAGGCAGGACCTCCATCAAGCACGTCCCGACTAATACCTAAGATAAATGGCAGTGTCGGATGCCTTATCTGTGACATCCGTGCAAGCGCTTCCATAAGTGTCCCATACCACTTATAGTCACACGTACACGCATCCCACAGACGTCGACAATGCAAAAGAATAAAAGGGACTCTGATTGTGCACAAGTACGTATCACTTTCACTTGATCACGGATACACGAACACTGACGTACTTGCCACAATCATCACTAAAATCTAACATTGGGTGAATGCACGATGTCACTAGGTTATCACTACAATGATATAGGTATGATATGATGCATGAATAGCATAAGAAACACAACTAAGGTATCATAAAAACAACAGTCTATCACTTGCACGATTTATCATGAAACATATGTATATAATTTAGCGAAATGATAAACAGGTAGTATTTAATATGTTCAGTTATCTATCCTTAGAATTTTGTTTCAGGTCAAACGGGTTTCAAGATCACTAGTTATAACTGTTTCATTTTAAGCGCACGCGGCTGGAAATCCAATTTCAGAATCAGGAATCCATTTCGCAACGCATTTTAACCCCAGTTGGGTTCATAATTTAGCGACGCTACAGTTGAAAGAATTCTAGGGTTTTCAGTAAAGTTTTCAACGCAACAAACGGATCTTCAATCGCGTCTGTACGTTAGGAGTTATAATCTGTTTAATATCAACAAGTCAATTCTGATTCTGCTGGGACTGTCATGTGTCCCGATCTTCTAAATTACAATTTAAATATCAAACAGTAACGAAACAGAATGAAATCAATTGTGTTGTCTAGCTAACAGATTTCCCTATAATGAAAAGCGGGGTTCCGCAACCTAAGTGTTAAGGAAACCCTGTGGTACACATTATGGAACAGCAACCAATAACTGAAGTCGCTCTGGACTGCAGTCCAGAGCCGTACTCCGATCCAAATATCATCATGGTTTAAATACAGAAATGTCTGGAAACTGGTATAGAGTTAAATTTCGTCGAGTTGGCTTCGATTCGAGCCCTCGAACGCACCATTCTAATATGTATGTGATTTATGGTGAATTTAACGGTTTTCAGGTGCAACAGAATTACAGATTTACGGTTAAACTTGGGGGCAGTTGTTTTAATCTTAAACGATCAAATTTTCCAGCGAAGTTTACATAGTAGGTCTACGACAATACGGGCCAAGCAATGATATCTAATTCCGTCAAATTGGATAATGATTTCCTATGAGAACAAGCATCGAACGGTTTATTGGCTATATTTAGCACCAAGCAAAACATGTATTTTATCTACGATTTTGATTTGTAACTTAACAATAAATAGCATGAAAGCAAGTCAAACTTGCCTGGACACGTCTTGGGGTTGTATGGCAGTAACGGCAACGACCGAGGCAGCAGGGATCGATGACGTATGGAAAGTGCTCGATGAAATGCCAAGGCTCGAATGTTTTGCGGTGATCTTGACTCGGTTTGTGGGTTTGCGTCGCGGTCTAGCTGTTGATGCTCGAAAGTACTGGGCCGTTAATGGAGGAGAGGGAGTGAGACAAAGAGAGGTTAAGCAAAGAGAAGTGAGATGGAGGGTTAGGAAATTAGAGAGAGATCAGAATGAGAGAGAGAGAGAGTAGGCAGAGAGAGAGAGAGAGAGAGAGAGAGGGGAAGAGAGAATGAGAGATGCAGTGAGTGAGAGAGGGAAATAGAGAGAGATCCAGAGGGAGAAAAACACAGAGAGGGAGTGGGGTGAGATACAGAGAAAGAGAGTAGCCGAGAGGGATGAGAGGGTAGGCACAGAGAGGGAGAGAGAGACGATGGCGATGGGGATGATGTTGATGAGGAGGGTGAGGGTGTTGACGAGATGCTGGTGCGTGACGACGAGACGAGGAGCTCGCCGGCGTCGGGGTAGGGGCACCGAGCTCGAGCGAGCGGGTTGGGTGTGCAGAAGTCGTCGAGATCGTTGCAGGGGAGTTGGTCGAGACATGGTGGTGTGGAGGGGAGAGCGAGGGAGGAGTGGTTGGCGACGACGACGACGATGGTGATGAGCTGCGTCGAGGTGGACTTGGTGGTGGGGAGTTGGGTGCAGGGAAAACTATGGTGAGGCAGTCAGGGAATGAAGTGGTCTGGGTTGGTGAGAGGGAGTGAGGAAGAGGGTGCAGGGTGTGCGCGACGTGGGATAACGTCTCGCGACGGGGCGCAGGCGGAGGAGGCGGCGCGAGACGCGTGCACGCGGGCGGGATTTAAGGCAAGGAGCCGTTGGAGTTTTAAACGGAAGATGAACAGTGCGGAGTCGGGTCGGGTGAGGAAACGTGGGAGCGGGCTGCTGGGGAGAAGAGTGGGCCAGGAAAGTAATTAATTGGGGAAGAAATGAAACGGGCCGAGGAGAAAAATAAATGAAAATGATTGAGGATGTGGGTCGGGCCGAAGAATGAGGACCGGGCCAGGAATTTAAATAAAATGAATTAAAGAAAAGAGGCTGGGCCAAGAGAATGAGTGACTAAGGAAAACAGAACATTTTAAGGGAATGGGAAATTGGAGTGGGCCGGCTCATGAAAAATAAAATATTTAGATTATTGGATGAGGAGGCCGGGCTGGAAAGAGCTGGGCTAAAATTTTAAATATGAAATAAATTTATTTAAAAGGGGCTTGGGTTCTAATAGAAGAAAATGGGGTTGGGCTGCTTGGAAATAATTTGGGACAAAAGTAATTAGGATTTGGGTTCAAATAGGGTTTGAAAATAAAATGTAATAATTAATTTATAAATAATATAAATAATTCCTAAATAAGAATAAGGAGAAATATAAGTAATAAAATACGGTCTTTGGTATAAAAGGCCGGGTGTTACAGTATACTCATATCTGTGCACACATACATTGATATCTTCATACCTGCGCACATGCACACTGTATACTCATATTTGTGCACACATACATTGATATCTTCATACCTGCGCACATGCACACTGTATATTCATACCAGTGCACACATATATTGATATCTTCATACTTGCTTAGATTACGCATTGAGATATGTTGTTTCCATGTTAATTCTGGATTTGGGGAACCGTGGATATTTCAAAGAGAATAGTTAATTATTTAAAAACCCGGTTTTCCTTGATATGATATTTCGGTGCGTCCACCATGTGTTTTCTCGGTACTAGAGTGATATATGTGAACCCGAATCGAGGAGTTAGATGAGACCGATTACGGGTACATGGTGTACCCGGTATGGTACCCCGGGACGAGAACGGTTTCGCTGTGTAGTAGACGGTGAGCCTGGCAGAGGGATTACTACCTACCGGTGATTGGTTGGACCTGGCGGTTATCCGGAGGATACCGACCAGAGGTGATGGATGGATATGGGACGGCTCGTACTGCCGGGGCCGAGGGCCGATACCGCGGACAGAGCTCGTGGGCTGATCCGGACTGACGGATGCCCTATACAGGAGGATTTGCGTGTCGATGCTTGGCACGAGTATTTATTGATATTTTGGGTGCCGATGTTGGGCACTCACGGTTATATGAGATTTACAGGATTGGAGGACTGAGGAGGATGACGACGCCTGAGTAGTATTGGGATTTGGGTACATTGATGAGTACCGATTATACCATCTCATGATGACATTCCGTGTAGATGTTATATTTCCCATGCTCAGTATGTAGTAATTGATATCTCATCCTGTATCTATTATACCTGATATAGTACACATTGCTATACCTGATCAGTGCATACCCTGTTCATTCTATATGGGGTTGTTAGATTGCATTGCTATACCTGATCATTGCACACCCTGTTCATTCTATTTAGGGTTGTAGATTGCATTGCTATACCTGATCATTGCACACCCTGTTCATTCTATTTAGGGTTGTTAGATTGCATTGCTATACCTGATTATTGCACACCCTGTTCATTCTATATAGGGTTGTTAGATTGTATTGCTATACCTGACCATCACATTTCTTGCTCATCACATGGAGATGTTATTAGATCGCGCTTATTGTATGTTGAGCATCCAGTTCATCATATAGATGTTATCTGTTGATATAGGTTAGAGTATTGTTGCACGTGCATACTCGCGATTACCTTTATATGTTATCTTCTATTCACGAGTTGGCAACTCACCCCCGTTGTGCCACAGTGTTTGCAGGTTGCCCTTCGGAGTAGTCGCGGCAGGCTGCGTTCTTGCATCTTTTGACACAGATACCCCTACAGTTGGTGTACTAGCTCTTTTGCTGATAGGTGGGTTTTGTGCGGTATCTGGTTATCTTTCAGTTATGTACATTGTTGTATCTAGTACTCTCCATCTACCACTTATGTATTGACTTAGAGACCAGTTGTGAGGACGTGTATATTATTTTGTATTCTGGTGTCGAACTCGTTGTGAGCCGACTTTACTTATGCAGTTATTCTATCTGTGATGATTCCCACTTGTTGCTCATTTTCTTCGCTACGGCGTCGTATATTGTTATCTTGGTAATTGTCTACTTAGGGTTTCTTGACATCTTAGTATTTGGTTCTATCAAAAGCTTAAAACACTCTATACTTTTACTGGTTTGATTTCTGGATTTTCGGCTTACTTAGTCGCGTTACGCCTGTAGACGTTACGTGGTTAAGTGCCGGTCACGGGCCAAACTTCGGGTCGTGACACTACTCCTCCCCGACGACCCAACCCCGAGCTCGCTTCGCCACCTTTCTCGAGCTGTGACCCTGCCAGCAGTCCTCGTCGTCAGAGCTCCACCCCCTTCATCGCCACCCACCGCGACGACTCCTTCCCTGCACACCACCGAGTCTCAACACCCGTGCACCTTCGCGTGCACACCGCCGCCACAAACCTCCTGCCATCATCACAAGCCCCTCCTTTCCGACCGTACCCGAGCTTTTCTCCATTGCCGCGTCACCGGCCACCCGACTACTGTGCCCATCGCAGCTTCGGCCCCCGTCTCCCTCATCGCAGGCCCCGAGCACTCTTGCTACCGTGCCCAACAACCCAATCTCCATCGCCGCAGTCGCAACCTCCAGTTCCTTCCCTCTCTTCCATCGCTACCTGAGCATCACCGTGACCACCACCAGAGTGACCCTTGCCTACCTCAACCGACCACCTCCAGCCGCCATCCAAGCTCGTCGTCGGTACCGAGAACTCGAGCTCGAGCCGAGTCCACGAACCCTAGCCGCGCTTGCGTCGCGATCGCGCCATTGCCGTTTCCGCTGCCGTACCGTCGTCAATACGTCACCAGGCAATTTTAATACTTGCTTCATACTAATTTTATCTATTACAATTCAATTTACCAATAAATTCCGCATATACTTTTCATGTGAATCGTTATAATTCAAGTGTTCGATGCAAAACCCAAATGGAAAACCCCGTTAAATTTGACGGCAACAAATAACATTTGATGGCCCGAGTTATAATGAATATCCCTTAAGATTTTGGTTACAAAATAATGTCGTTTGCTCACGTAAAATGGTGTCCCGATTTCTGTCGTAAAACCTAAAAACTTTCGTACATACTAAACCGTAAAATTTATAATAAATTATGTATAAATCGGATTTTAGCGTTCCATGGCTCATATCGAAGCTAACTGTTTAACCTACAGTATTCTGTAGTTAATCACTGAACTTTAACAAATTATGATAGAGATAATTGCGGAGGATTATGATTCAGGACTGCAGTCCAGAACGGAAATCCCAGTTAACCCTTGTTTTTAAATCCCTGTATATTCCTGTTCAAATACGAGAATGTGCGGAACCCTATATCGTTACGTAGAAAATTGAGTTAGATTTCTTACTCCACTAGTTTCATTGGATTCCTGTTCTGTTTGATATTTTTAACACATTTTATAATATCGACGTGTCTAGCTGAATTCTGCAGAGACAGATCTTACACATCAACCTTAACCTGACCATTACTTCCCGTTGATATAGGATATTACTGATCTGCCAATTGCGGTGTAAACATAACTGATAACCCTAAATATTGTTCAACTATAACATCACCTAATTACGATCCCAACTGGGATTAAAATGTGTTACGAAACGGACTTTCTATTCTGAAATCGGATTTCCAGCAGTGAACACTTAAATTGAAATGGCCGTATCCAGCAAACCTGAAACCTGATTGGCGTGAAACAAATTTTGATGGATAGATAATTAGACATACTGCCTACCCCCTTTACATTGTTTTGCTTAATTCTGCATGTATGATTTATAATAAATTATGCAAGTGGTGGGACACCGACTGATGATATTTTGTTCATATCACAATTATTGTATTCTCATCATATCATATAGATGTCATTGCATTGGTAATCTCGTGATCGTGTACATTACCCAGTGTTAGGTATTAGTGTTTGATTTGGCAAGCACGTTAGTGTTTAAGCATGAATGGATAAGTGAAAGTGACACGTACTTGTACACAATCAGCGGACCCTAATGATTTATTGCATTGTCGACGCCTATGGGACGTGTATAAGTGTAACCATAACTAGAATGGGACGGTTATGGAGCACTTATATTAGTGTCATAGGTAAGACACCAAACACTGTCAATTTATCTTGGGTATCAGTCGAGACATGCTTGATGGAGATCCTGTCTCCAGTTCTCCCGTAGACTTATCATGGACCGACTGGTATTTGAGTTGATGGTTGGTGTTTGATGTAGACCATGGGGTGTGGGGTAGTTTGAGTTTGAGTTCAACAGAATCTCGGGAGTCCCATTGCCGGCACATACATCGATTCTGGAGATATATGGGGATATTACTGATTATTAGCGAGCGACTCGGGCCCGTGTTCCCTTGTCCTTGGGTCCTATCCTTGGGTGGGGGATACTCATAAGTGGTTGACTCTCACACTTGGACTGACGATAGGTTAGCGACCTGGACAGTGAGACTTAGAGACTGATAGGGTTAGTGACATGCATTGATTACTGATTCAATATACCTGTCATGCTGTTTACCTGTTTTACTGTTTACCTGTACTGGCTACTTCATGCTCATGTTATTACTTCCTGCGTACTGTTTCATATTCATCATTTTCGCACGTTCACATTTGTATCTATATATATATTGCTATTGTGTCGCTCTGACGACCTGAGTATGCATGCTCAGAGTGAGAAGTGGATTTAGCTTGGACCAGGACCTGACGTACCTCGAGGATATTGCGGACATCTTGATCAGCGATTCAGAGCTTTACTTCTTTGATCTCTATCTGGTTAGTGTTTTGTATTTGTTTTGATTTAGTGACTGCATTTCTCATTACTTGTGCATTGATGACTGATTACCACGTAACGCTAGAAGCCGAAGTGTGACTACGGCAGGATGTTTCCTTAACCGTAGGAGCATGGCTGGCCTTGTCAACCCCTCGTATTCCGTATTTTGGGAAACGGGGCATGACAGGTGAGTACGAGACCAGATATTGCACATGCAGTGGGAGTTGTGAGCCGGTATATGCAAAACCTGGGGAAGGAGCATTGGAATACGGTGAAGTGGATTTTGAGGTATCTTAGGGGTACGTCTAGTCGCTGCTTATGTTTCGGGGGTGACTCTCTAAAGGTGCAAGGTTACATTGATGCGGAATACTCGGGTGATCGAGATAGTGGGAAGAGCACAACAGGATACGTATTTACGGTTAGGGGAACAGCGGTGAGTTGGGTATCTCAACTGCAAAAAGTGGTAGTATTGTCAACTACGGAGGCTGAGTACGTGGTGATCACGGAAGCCAGCAAAGAGATGATATGCTTACAAGGGTTACTCGAAGAGTTGAGTAAGAAGCAAGACTTCAATACTTTGTGGAGTGACAGCCAAAGTGCAATACATTTGGCGAAGAATGCAGCATATCATTCTCGGACGAAGCATATCAAGGTGCGGTACCACTTCATACGCATGGCGTTAGAAGATGGTGAGTTGACACTGCAGAAGATCGCGGGAGAAAAGAATCCGGCGGATATGTTCACCAAAATTATAGACAGAGATAAGCTGAATCTCTGTTGCAGAACGGTGAATCTCTCCATGAAAATTTGATGAGGAGAGAGTAGCAGCGGAATCGTGTGAAGTTTACTAGTGTTGAGAATCAAGCCAAAAAAATACTCCAAGTGGGACAATGTCGAGATTGTGATGAATTTGCATTAAGGTGGAGTTTGTTGAAAATTGATGCAAATTAATGTTTAGGGTTATGTGCCACATTTTGACATGCATGACATTATTAGGTGGTAATAATGTTAGGTGATGATATTGTTATGTGGTAATAATGTTAGGTGATGACTTTGTTAGGTGCTACTTTGACATGCATGATATTATTAGGTGGTGACAATGATAGGTGGTGACTTTGTTAGGTGCTTCTTTTGACATGCATGACATTGTTAGGTGGTGACAATGAAAGGTGGTGACTTTATTAGGTGCTACTTTTGACATGCATGATATTGTTAGGCGGTGACAATGAAATATAGTGACTTTGTTAGATAATGATATTGTCCTAGGTGCTATAAAAGCACATCTCATGAGTGAGGCATTTGGTATCTATCATAAGTATCATCACAAAGAGGCAAAGGTCAAGAGAGATTTGTATAGAGAGATTTGAGAGAAATCTCCTAGGGTTGTTTTTTGTTTGCAAACTTGATTCAAGTATAGTAGACGTTTGCAGATTCCGCTTTGCCGGGGACTAGCCATACGGTGGGCGAAGCTCGTTAACAAATCTATCTTGTTTGTGATTGATTACTTTCTTATTCCTGCATTTTAATTTACATTGTCTTTCGTCGTTTAATTGCGTGAATTGTATTTTTGCGTGATTTGGATTTTGTCGCGAGCACTGTTCCGTCGATCGACTCTCCCCTCCCAACAACTTCCTTGGCTCCCTCTTCATACACTTGTTTAGTGGTGTTATTGCATCCAAATACTCTGTCTATCATTTGTAAAAATAATAAAGACTTCAGAAGTGAGATAAGAGTAGGAAATTTGTTGACATATACATGGATACACCATGCATACATCAGAATATAAAATAATTTGGGTTTTTATGTTGAGACTTGCTAGGGAAAATTCTTCTTTCTTTAGAAATAAATTATGAAATACGAACTTTCTGCTTAAATTTTCCAAATTACATATCTGAAGGTATGATCTTTCCACTATCTGGATAAAGGAAATACAAATTACTTTCTCCGGAACAAGGACTTGTAAAACGTAAATCAGGAAGCATAAACTACAAGTTGCAGCCATGTTCTGAAAGAAAAAGATCTCAAATGTGAGACGATTAAAAACGTGTGCTTCCAAGACTACTGTCCCACGACAGCTTATCAGAGAGAAAACCGTCAACAGACTACCTCCATTTAATGTTATACAAACACAAATCAGGAAAACACAATCTCGCAGAGTTCTTAAAGAACATCGCGCAATTTGCAGAAAATTAAAAACACGTGTATATAAGACTCTTGATCCATGATAGAACTAGATGAGAAGCTCGTAAATTCTCCGAATTTTGTTACAATTTGGAAAGGCAGAGATATTCATGGCATTCCATGGATTCTATGACATTTGTCCAATGTCGCATAACCCTTGGAAGGTAAACTAGACATATTTCACAAAATCCATAACAATGATTCGGATTTACAAGATGCCGATTTCTTGTAGAAAATCCTAGAGACTAGTAATAATAAAATAAAAGTCAACAAATGTGTAGGCAGCGGGGGTACATTGCTCGATCCGGGACACTATTCTTGAAGATGACAGTGTTGCTATTGATGCAATATTCCCAATCCGACGGGTCTTCCTCTCGATTTCCTTCGCATTCATCGGCTGACCATCCTCACCAAAACCAAAATCCTCTCCTCTTTCCCACCACCACCTCCAACACCTCCCACATCATCTCCGGCGATCGAACCCATTTCCCCTCTCCTCTTCTCCCTCCCTAATTCATCAACACAACCCATAAGTAACCAAATTTCTTAAAGAGCAAGCAAATCTAGTTATTCAAAACCCATTATTCTTTCGTCCCCCAAAAAACTGGTGTTAATTAAAACGAGGGTGAGAGGTAGCTGTAGCTGTTGGGTTGGAGGTCTTGGTGGGGATGCGCACACTTATACAGCATTCTACCATTAAAATAAAAGTTAAGATTTTGTCATAATTTTTTTTATCTACCAAGCTTGAGGTGAATAGAGATCAATAATGCTCGCATGCATGGGGGCAAGAACATGAAACTCCTTAGCTTCTAGAGAGAGAAAGTAGAGAGAGAAGAGAGAAAGACAATGTACCTATGGATCCAACGCCGGAGACTGCAGTTTTCCTGAAGAAGAGGAGGAAACGGGCCTTCGCTTTTTTATTTTGTTTTCTTAAAACGGAAAATTAAAAGAGAAAGCACATAGAGAGAGAAAGTTGAGAGAGAGACAAACTTATCAACTTTCTCTCTCCTCCAACAACAGAAACAACGGCTACCCCTGTGATGGGATTTTTTTATACAGTTTTTATTTTTTTTTACAGCACTTTGTTGAGTAGAAAAGGATGACTTTTAGTTTGTTAACAGACTGTTAATGCCAAAAAGAAAGCGTTCCCCAAGCACTTGAAAAATCAACCTTTTAATTTGCGGTCATTTAAGCAATGATGACGTGTCAATCTATTATGACACGTACGACACACGTAATTAAATTAATAAGCTAAAAAATAAAAGGATATTTTAGTTTTTGGTTTAAATCACTTTAATTTTTGAAGAATATCTTAAATATTTTTAGGGAAGATGACAAAGATTTTAAAGAAATATTCAGAATAGCTAACTTATTAAATTTTAAAAACATAAAAAGCCCTACATAAAACATTTAAAGCCTGTATGATTTTAATAATTCCTTAAAATAACTTTAAAGTCTTTGTCCATAATGTCAAAATGTACGAATGTGCATCGTATATGCAAAAATAGGAGTACATATATAATTGAGATTATGATGGATACTTGTCCTAAAATAAATGCTTTCTCACTTTCGCCCCGCTGCTGTTGACTTGAATCTAGAAGGATTAGAGATAAATCTAATGTATAAGGTCATTGATTACAGAATGTTTAGGAGAGGGTGGTAGCATTTCTTAGAAAAAGATATTTGACAGCGCCCATCTAATCTTGCAGGAACAAGACGTTTGGAATGACACGGACCGTGATAATGAAAATTACCGTTCTTTAGGTTAAGGGGGAAAAGAGATTAATAGAAATACTTTATTGGTGTTTTGATCATCGCACAAGTATCCCGAACTTATTTAGAGAGCTTGCTTTACTGTCACGGTAACTCTGAAGACATCATATCGCTTGCGGAAATATATAATTATTTATAGCCTTTTTTTAATTATCACTGCACGAGTTTAAAAGATAGGCCACCAGCTTGGATGCAACCGGATAGACCACTATTAGTTATGTGCCACGCATGTCATATTCCATATAATTTTTGCTTTACAAATTCGGAAATATTAGGCAGTCGTAGTACCCTTCATGAAAAGTATCTTTCTAGAATTATTTGCAGATGGAGCAATCCAATTAATTTTCTACTTAATACATAGCTTTCATTAATTGAAGAATTTATTTAGGATTATAATTCTGTGTTAAAACCATTTTTTTTTCTTTCTTTCAAAAAGAAAAACGAGTCCTCCAGCTATCCAAACCCAAAGAGCAATGGGAAGCCCTTGGTCCATATCTGTTCACAACTGCTGCCTGTAGTTATTTGGTAAATACAGCAATTATTAATAAATATAGTGATTAACTTATAAATTATGTGGTTATTAAGTAAATGCAGCAGTTATATACTAACGTGCTATCTGATAAATACAACAGCCATGCGTCAAAAAGTTTCAAGGATGGTATAAAGATATTGAAAAAATTAAAAAAAGGGTTGTTGTAGGGACTTAAAACCTATCCATTCTTGAAGACTGTAAACTTTTTTCACAGGTTATTTGAAGATAAGGATCTAAACATGTTGTTATTTGGTCCCAGGAAGCCAATATATCTGATTCTTCTTATGTCAAGATACGTTAAGATAGATATAGAATTTTATAATTCATATAATTTAACAATGCTTCTTAACACTACATGCCAAAAACACATGAAATTGTTCAATTATAGCCGATATTGCTATATAATTCCATCTTTAATCTTAACTCAACAGAAACAAATAATATATATTTTGCTGCTAATTAAGGAAAAAGAAGAAAGATACAAATCTGAATTAGATTGTTTGTATCAAGCATCAACAACAAAAAGAAAAAGGAAAAGGAAAAGGAAAAGGAAAATGAAAAATAAAAGAAAGGCAAAAAAAAAAATGCCCATGCATGGCTCGGGCTTAAGTTTCGGGTAACGGGTATCAACCCGCTTAGCTATCGGGCGCAATCTACAACGAATAAAACCGATCCAATTAAGAGCAGCCCTTAGCAGAGCAAAGGAGCGAAGACGAAGAGATCGATTTCGAGATCGAAAGCGATGAGCTTTTTGAGCAACGCGGGTTACATCGCTCGAAGATCCGCACAGAAGGAGCGGGTTCGGATCTTGTACCGGCGAGCCCTCAAAGATGCCCTCAACTGGGCTGTCCACCGCCACATCTTCTATCAAGATGTAATCTTTTTTCACCCCTCCAAACCCTAATATTTTCTTTTTACATCAATTCATCGAATCATTTGTTAATTCGAGCCAGGGCTTGTTGGAATCACTGCAAGCTTCTAACTCGTTCAAGTGATGGGTTGATCTTGATAGATTTCCTTAGTTTGCATCTCGATTATCATTAACGCCATCCCTTTTGTGTGAAAGTTAGCTTCGTTGTGGAGCCTGGTGATTAGTGGCGAATGGCCAATGAAAACCATTTTAGTTTGATGCATATTTACATTTTCGAATACTCGATTTTATGCAGAGCTGATGATCACACTCAATATAATTTTGCAAATTCCATAGCTTTTATTTCTCTTATGTCCACAGTTCTTTCTTGGATGAACATATAGTTTCTTCTTGATGATGTATGACTGTTAAACTGATGAAATTTGTTTCACAAATATATCTGTGTTCTTTGGTCTCTCCTAATTTGCTTGGCATAATTTACAATTTTAGCTCAATTTCATCTATAAGCAGTCCAAGCTTTTATTTGCTTAGGCATTGTCTCTGATTCAAGGCTTATTCCCATTCTAGTTGAATTAACCATTGCAATTTAGCTATGAGTGACTGGTATCTTTTCGTCAAATCCTCACACCTCAGTTACATTCCAGGAGACCTTATGCCATCTTCAATTCAAGTTATTGATACTTTCAGTTGTCATGTACGATTAGCTATCCTTGAAGATAGGTACCATCCTCATGTATAAATAAACACTCTTGAAATTGGCTAAAAAACCAAACAGTTATAAGCCTGGATGCAGTCTTTGGCTCCCTATCTTAGTTCTATGATCACACTAACTCTAGCTTTTACCCTGAAATACATTACTTATTTTGTGTCTAGAACATATACCACGAAAGAAAAGTTTTAAGAGGTACCAGAAGTTTTCAGAATTAACGAACTGCACTTTTGCTGTATCATGTTTATAGGGCATAGTTTTACTAATGATGCGTTTTAAGAGAATGCATTGGACAACGATTAGGCTGCTATTAGATGTCTCGAGCAGATTATTTTCTATATCTTATGATATTCTAATATATCTTGTTTAATATGCACTGTTCTTATTTGTTTCAGGCATCAGAGCTAAGAGAAAAGTTTGATGCCAAGAAACATGTGGTATGTTTTTCAAAATCAACTTTCATATGATGTTAAAACTTTCTTGATGCATTATTTTGTTACCACCGAAACTCGCCCTTTTCATGTTCGTCTACGTGGAAAGCTCAAGGTGCTTTCTTCTTTGAATAGAGTAGCTATAGTTGAATTGCAACTGTAGTCCCTTTTACCATTTCCAAGGCATATATAGAATGGATGTGTGCAATGCAGATGCTTAGTATCTAGACTTTTTAATTCTAAAACAACCAAAATGCATATTTAAAAGTATATTATGTATTACATTGTGACGCAGGACGAAATAGTGTAGGGATAAACTATGTGTGTATATGGATGCACATGACTAAAGGCAAGCAAACTATGATGCATATGCAATAGAAAATTAAGACATGCAAGGCCTAAACTAGATAATTAACACACATAAGAGATCCAATCTCAATAATTACGACAAATAAATTATCTAAGCTTTAAGCATGTAATCACAGTTACGTTTCAGAGTTTAAAACGTTTGATTCAATGTCGATAATCGATAAGCCCAATAAGTGTTTATTATCCACACAACCTTTGTAGAGAAACTAGATATTATAGTTTAGAAAATTCAATCCAGATAAGCATAGATCTAGCTTCTTCAAAGCGTTCAATAGTTGTTGAATTTGAACCTAAATCAATTACCAATCAATAAGCTAGCTACAAATCGAAAGATAATTCAAACCATTATACCTCAGCTTCACAGGGAAAGGTATGGCCACCTGCAATCAGGTGCCGGCTAGTTTTGAGGCTGAACCAGTGCAGAACAGATCTGAACCAGATATGCAATTGTTTGACGCTAAAGAAATAATTTTAAAAAGGGTTCTGAATTGCTGCCTGGATAGATCTGGAACGGTAACAAGGGTTGTTCGATCGCTGGACAGAGGCCGGAGTATTAACAATCAGTCTAGGAAGGCTTTCAGCAGATATGGAGTGCTAAAAGAGAGTATAACAGGTGATTGTATTGGTGGCTAGATGGAGGCTGTTGTCGTCGATGGCAGGAAACAGAGAAGTCAATGCATTGATGGAGTTAAATTTGAAGGGGTGTTGGTGGAGTGGTGAGGCTTTGAAGGTTGCATCAACCAACAACGACTCAATGATTGAACCACAACTGAAGATGGATCCAACCACAACTGGAAAGAAGCTCCACCGTAGCCGATTGCAAGAGAAAACTCACATAGAGGATATCTCAACAATGTAAACTTGATTCAATAATATGTCATAGTCAAGTCTACATTTCTCAAAGAAACCCAGCTCATATACAGGCTAATACATGACCCTTGGACTCGTAACCTACACTTAAACAAGCATAACTCACAACTGATGATTAACTACACGACTCTTCCGACTTCACAACTTAAACAATAAAGACATTATAACACATGATAGCTCTTCGGTCTTGATAATTAATATCTGAATTCTTTGGTCCTCCATCACATTGCTATCATGTGAATGTTTTTTTTAGCTTAATAAGCTTAATGTGATATCCTGTGAATTTGTAGGAGGATCTAGACACTATTGACAGACTAATTGATGAAGCCGAAGCAACTTTCAATAAGTGGATGCACCCTGACCCTTACATTGGTAACTATTCATCTCACACAAAAGAGATATCCTCTAGCTTGCTTTCATTATTATGCTTCCCTTATTACTGTTTTGAAATAATGCAAGCATGTTGAAATTGCGTACTTCTTTCTGATTCTTTTTTCAGGATAGTCAAAAAATTCTTAGTATTTCAGCTTCAAAACTTTTAAATCTAATGACCCTAATTTGTTCATACATTTTTGTGTTACACTTTTTAACGAGTTTTAAATACAAACTCCATGACTTTGCATACACTACAAAATCAAGATGTCCTTTTTCTTTTATACTTCTTTTTTCTTAATATACATTGTTCAATGTACATCTGTTACTGAATCATATCGATATGCGGCACAGGACTCACACGTGCAAGAAGGCTTGAAAGTCTCTTACATCAAAATTCGTTTATTAATTAACAAACTTTGGGCTAACAACCAACTTTGAGGCTCTAGATATTCTGTATACACTTTAAACACAACTTGATTACATCTGGAGTTGCCATGAAACTTTTTGTCTTCGTAAAGGGAATTTTTGAATTTTCTGTGGTGTATGACGTGTTCCTTACTGGCTGTGAAGGCCATGTTTGGATACCCATATTCCAATGGAAAAAAGCCGAGATTCCTTTTTTTCCATTGGACTTGGCCAATCCAAGAAATTGGCCGTTTGGATAAATTTTTTATGAAGAATTCTAATGTTAAAAGACCCAAAAATATGCCTAATCTATTGGATTCTAAAAGTTGGCAAAAACCCAATTTTTCTAATCCAAAACACACTCTCTATCTCTCAATGACACACCATTATATCAATCTCTCTTTTTCTTTATCTCCCTACTTTAATGTTATTCTTATCCCAACCATCCAAACATGCATTATATTATCAAAATCCAATGGAATTTTACTTTTGGAATGCATGTACATTCCAAAATATTTTTATCCTAAAGACAAGACAATCCTATGGTCTTTAACCCTAATTATCCAGACATGGCCTAATATTTCTAACAGATTGATTTTTTCCCCTTTTCTTTTTACTCTTAATTTGCAGTTCCATGGGCTCCTGGTGGCACCAAATTCACTCGAAATCCACCACCGCCATCCGGGGTAACATATTGCTTTATATTTATCATCTTCATTTCGTTACTTGCCCTAGTTGCCAGACACTATTTCATCCTCTTGGTTTGGGAAATTTAGTTTACAGATATTTCATTACTTTACTGGTTCCACTATAGATTTTATCTTCCAAAACGCTACAGTGTTTTATACTATCACATCGTTAGCATGGATATAGATCTGTTTCCCACACCACACCCCCAAAAAAAATACCCCATGCGGGCACACGCACACAGAAAAGGGGAAAAAAATAACCTGTTTTTTTATCCCTTATTATTTCAGAAATAAAACTTGTCTATTTCTATATACCACCCCTATCAATCCATAAAACCCGCAAAAAATTGTTTGTTAATACTCCCTTAGATAAGTTAACTAACCAGGAATATATAGGATAATATTGGGATAAGTAGGTGTTAAGGTTAGGATGATGGGAACACTTTTCCTCTTTCATCTTCTTCTTTCCCTTTATCTGCACAAAATTTTCTCTACATCTCCTACCGTTTCTCTTCCATGGAGGATTTTGTTATTCTCATTTCTTATCTGATCGATCTCCAATTTCTCGAATTTCCAAGTTACCATTAAATCAAAATCACCGTAGAAAATTGAAGATCAACCAACAACTACCTTGCTCGAATTTTATGGCACTAGAGAAAGGATTAAAGGATTTCCAACTCTGTGTTTTGACAAAGAGAGAATAAGGGTTACATGGTCTCATGAAATTATAAAGTGGTTGATCTAGTTCTTTTTCTTTACTTTTTTTGGGGACCGAATCTTTATTCATTCCCAGATTGATGGTGTTGCTATGTGTCGTTGCTCTTCTTAATATTAAAATAATACCCTTGATGCAGATTGAGATCGTCTATGATTATGGCAGAGAAGATGCGGAAGCCTAGAACAGCGGCTCAGCAAACAAAAGCCCCCAGCTGGCCTGAGATGCAAATCTACTCTTGTTTGTTTTCAATTTCAGTTCAATGTTTGTGTGATGAATAAAGTCCAGCACTTTTCAGGTTTTTCTGTTGTGTTAAAATTCCATGCTCAGATATTTTCTTCGAGGCCTAAGATCGTGTTGTGTTATTCTCATGTACAACATCAATGAATGAGAAACTCTTTGCTTTCCATAAGCCATAATCAAGTAGTTTTCATTTCCTCTCAAACGGCCATGACTGCATTACATAAGCTATGATACATTGTACATATATGAAAACAGCAGCAGCAGAAGAAACAGAGCCTTCATAAGAAACATATTAATTTTCTAAGGGCTGAAACACTCCACCATCATGGACACCGCAGCGTCCGAACAAAGCACATGCGTGGGACGGGGCTTGAGCCGCAAGGCTTCACTCAGGTGAAGAGGATACCCGATATTGTTAGCAGAATGCTCGTCTACTCTGCTCTCGGCACTTGGGCTTGTTGAGTTTCCCGATGCGGAGAAGACGGCCTGACCTTTTTCTCGCTGCTTCGCAAACTCCGAAGTGCACATATCGACCAAGCTGGACATATTATGAAGAGGATGATGATAAAGAAGCTTATAATAGGTTTGTTAGGATGGAGATACTTACAGGTTGTGTGTTGTATATATATAGAGAGACAGGTAGAAGAAAGACAAAGTGAAGCACAAGGAAGTGAGTCTTATCCATTGCAAACCAAGGAGCTGGGCCCTCTTTTTGCTGGCTGTTTTAAGATGTTTGCAACATACAGGGGGTGCCCCCTGTATTTTTTTTTTAAAATTATTTTGGAGGAAATCTGTGTGCTTGGAACAAGGGACTAATTTGGGAGCTAGTGTACTAATTATTATTAAACATGAGCCTTGATTAGATAATGCTAGCTCTTTATAAAGTCAAGGACTCGTTGTTTCATCATCCTTTTATCAATATTATCAGAGACAATGAGAGAGGCTTCACTGCAGAAGTTCTCTCTCGAGGCAGGAACATTTTACAGCAGAGCATGTTCATTGATGGGAAAAGACCATTTGTCTTGCCAAAACACTCCTAATAAAACATTATAAACATTTCATATAAACTTCCAACCCGAATTCCAAATCGGAAAAGATATATATTCATAATTTCATATGCAAAAAGTTTTTTGGATTCACTAGAAGCAGATGCTCTCGGAAACATTTATGTTCCAATAATTAATTTACACACACACTGTCATGTAATAAAACTAGCAGAAACCCCACGCATAATGTGTGGGGTCTACATGGCCTTGCTAGGTTTCTGTAATTCATATTTAAAAGACGAAACGATTTGTTGACTTTTACGTATATGTAATTTAGTACTTGTTGCCTGGAGTCATTTTTTCTTTCTTCAAATTTATCAAATGTATAAATTATGAAAGAATATATCGATAACATTCTTTCATCAAATGTATCAAGTGTCTAAATTATAAAAGTATGTTTTAGTAGCATTTTGAGATAAAATTCAAATTCTAATTCTAAAACGTGTTTAGATTTTTGAAGTTATGGGATTTTAGCCCATTAAATAAGCAATAATACAGTCGCATTTGTTACCGTATTAGCTCAGGCATTAACCGGTCAATTGATTCTTGTAGATGTATTTATTATCTAATTCATGCACACATGTATTAGCCATAGACACACAACATTTTAAAAAAATTGTTTATGATGAAATCGACTAATTACATGTACATATATTGAATATAGTGATATTCCATATATGAAACTTGTTTTCTTCTTTACAAAAATTAGCAATAAAAACTTTCTTATAAGAGACGAAAATATGTTCAGAAGTAACTTTGCAAATAAGAAATATTTTATTATAATAAAAATGAAGAGATGGACAGAAACAACTACAGAAATAGAAAAATGATTCATTTGATATAAATGATAGGAAAAAACAGAGAAGGAAAAAAAGAAAATCACAACGAATGTTACTATTATTTCTCTTTATCCACAGTTAAAGGAAATTGCAATATTTATATATGAAATTAGCAATAGTAGTATATATATATATATCAAGCATGAGAATGTAGAATTTAATTCAAATAAGCCAGGTAGATGTTACTTTTCGTTGATCTGCAGCGAACGCTGATGGATGGTTGAGATTGAATTGGAGGGTTGCCTCCTGAAGCGTGTGGATCTCAATGGGTTTTATGTGGTTGAGACCGAGCTACCTGCAAGAAAGTCCCGGGGTGGTTGTGCCACCGAAAATCCTTCGACGATCAAGTTAGACGGGGTATTTTGGCAAAGTAACAGCCTATTGGGGTAAAATTAGCTTACCTCGATCGTCTGAGAGAGGGGTTTATATAGCGGAAGCAATGGGCAGGCGGGCGCGAGAATCACGCCGGCCGTTACGCCCCTAGCGTCACGCCCGCGTGATAGGCGGGATCCCGCATTAATGACGAGACAGGCTCGTTAATGGGAGATCGTGATGGCGTGGGACGCGGGATCGTGGGCGGCGGATATCTCGCGCATGGCGAGAATCGTGGAGCCATGGCGGAGGCGCCCGTGATCAGCGCTATGGGACGGTCTATGAGACCGAGAAAGAAGAGCTCGGCGGGAGGCTCGGGGAACAACGGGAGGCCGATGCATCTTGGTTCTGTGATAGCTTGGAAACAAGCCGGGGGGTGGTCTGGAAGGCCGCCGAAGGTCGGGAGACTCCTCGGACTCGGAGGCCCGAGGTGTGATCCCAACCGAGGTTCTCGATCCTTCCTTGTAGGTTCTGGGACACGTCATCTGCCACGTGTCAGCATCTGGAGGGTCACCGATATTGAGCCTCATCATTAGCCCCCCCTCTCGTCTCGACCCGTTCCTGGGTCGGGTCGAGGGTGGTCTAACCGATTGTAACGAACATGTTTTCTAATACCTGATAAAATATATTTTATTTAAATTTCTACGTGATAGAAAAATATTTTTAGTAATGTTAATAATTTTCAAAGTATTGAAAATGATTAAAGGAATTTTCTAAAATCTATTTATTGTTTTTATAGGCTTAAAATATTTTATAATGCCATAAAATAATCTACATATTTTTATTATCGATTAAAATAATTAATTCGTAATTAAAAATATTTTAAAAGATAAACTAGATTTTAAATAATCATAATAACTAGCTAACACCACAGAAATGGATATATTACCCCTCTGGGCTAACTCCACCAGCCCCAACGATGGAAGTTAATGCTGCTGTTCCAACTGGGAACAGCTTCGGGTGCGTAGGAATTCACCCACTGCCGTACTGAAAAGATCTCCTCCACCCGTGGAGAATGTTACAGAAACGAAGCCGGAGCAGTCCCCTCAGCAGCTGTCCTCCAGAATTTACAAAGTCTGGCGATAAGTTCAAGGGTCGGTGATTGACCTGGACTACTCTCGCTCATCAAAGAAGCTTAAAGCTTGACAAGGAGAAAACCATCCTGTCAAGCCACAAATAGCAACAACCGTTTGGGTGCCCGTTGCAACGGCCCCCTTAACTTCAAATGCTCAAAAGAGAAGGAGGCCAGAGAAAACCCTTGTAACTACGGCAGACCACAAAGACGCTGAGCCCAAACGCTCCAAGTCTGGGGGCATAATGGTGCATACCGTTTATATGGCTTCCGGAAAAGAGGAAAGCCATACTTCCACGGGTCACCCACCGCTCACCCGATCAATAACAAGGGTTCAGGAACAACAACAGCAGAAGCTTCAGGAGTTGCTGACTACAATGGCCGCACTCACTGGGTCGAAAGAGACTCTAGAGACCTCGGAGCAGCGTCGGGAACAAGAAACTGACACCAAGTTCCTCCGAAGAATGCTCGAGAGGAAAGAAAAAGAGGCTGCAGAACAGGCAGCCAATATAAAACGAATGGCTCTCTTGTTCCAAGACATGGCTGGGATGATGTTACAGCCGGATACCAACTACACTAAATCCAACCCAAAGTCACCTAAAACATTTCTTTCTAAGTATACACATCTCATAAAGCACACACACATATATAATATATTTGCATACTACACTACGAAACTGCGGGGGTGCTATACGCCATCCACCCGACTTCCCCCGTAGATATACATCTACTCACTTGATTCTTGCTTGCCGAAATCGATGTCGACATTCTCCTCCTTGTCATCCGAAGTCCACGTGAGGGTGCCTACACATATAAACATAGTATCGTAAACAGAATCGCGTACGAAAAGCAAACGACACACGAATCGCATATAGGTTAAAACCTATGGTCTACGCATGCAAAAGAACCAAACAACACCCGATATCTACGTACAAATGTCAAGTGACCAAGACAACACTCCAAATCCAAAGTTCAAGTCATGAACATCATGGAAACCAAAACAGAATCTCAGAAAACTTGTCACAGATTTTTGGTCAGGTGAAAATAGGCTAAACAAGCAATACAGTGGGGTAGTGTATGGGGTATATGAGCTACAGAGCCAATTCTAACACGTATCCCCACAGAACACCCGTCGACATCCCCTTCAAAACGGCTATCTCGGCCCTGACATCTTGGATTGGGTTCGTATTTGCAGGGTGGTCTTCTAGTGATCCATCTAGGTCTATGGGGTTTCTAGTTTTTCTCGTACAGGTCTCAGGTCACTCCAGATTCCCTGTAGGCACAAATTATACACAAAACCGACATTTCGATATCGAATTAAATAAAGTAATTTAAAATACAATAACAAACGATGCAATTCTAATTGGTTACTATAAAATCTTAACATATGAATTGAGAGTAATGAAAAATACTTTACAAACTATATATGTGTGTATGTTTGTGTGTGTTCATTATTTATATATGTATCCATTTAATTAATTATTTATGGACTGTGATATGACATTGGAAGTTTTTTCATAGCAATATAAAAAAGAGAAGGATAAAGAGAAAGAGATGGAGGGAGGAAAAGAGAGAAGGGACCTACATACAAAAGTCGGTATTGTCACCGGGCTTGTCTATCCGCCGATAGGCTCGTGTTTCTAGCGAGACTTTCTTGAGAATTTCTTCATGTTCTTCTTCGGAGAATCTAGATGAAAAGGGGTATGTGAAATGATAGAAAGGTGTGATGATGAAAAGAAAGAGGTATGAGATATAAAAAAAAAGGTTTATGGCCACCATAATTCTAGTAAATTATAGCTCATAACCGTTCTAATTATTTTGGGAGTTAAAAAGAAAATGAAATGAAAGGTCTCATTTGTAGGTTTAGAAGAATAAAAATTGGAAAAAAAATAATTGGAAGAATGGAGATTTGAACATGTGACTTATGGAATTATAATGCAAAGACTTAACCAATGTGCAACAAGGTTGTTCATGCACATATTTAATTAGAATTAAATATATACTGTTGCTTGAAAAGAAATTGGGTTTTTGGGCTCATAGTCTTATTAAAGAAAATGGAAATGAAATTAGATTTGAGTTATGGGCTGGGTTAGATTAATTTGAAAAAAAGTTAAAATTTAGTTTTAAAGAAATGTGTTTGGAAGAAAAAGATGGAATAATAAAATAATATATTTATAAAGAACAAAATATACAGAAAATACTAAGAATAAATAAATACAATATTTTACTAAAGAAAGAAAATACGGAGGTATATTAATATTGGGGTCGTTACATGGAGTATCGTATGCCGTTGGAAACTCAGGGATATTTACGATGTCCCAGAATTCGAGGATCGAATGGAAGACAGCGATGATGATGAAGAGGAGAGAAGACTTAAAGTGCTCCAACCCCCTGTTTCAAAAGGCGGGTTGTTTTCGACTGATCGTGAAGTTGCGTGGGTTAGAAATGATATCAATGATGAAATCCAATTAGATATGTCTAATGCGTCCACAAAACGAAAAAGCTTATCAGTATT
The DNA here is from genome assembly GCA_030015575.1 of Agapanthus africanus. Taxonomy (NCBI): domain Eukaryota; kingdom Viridiplantae; phylum Streptophyta; class Magnoliopsida; order Asparagales; family Amaryllidaceae; genus Agapanthus; species Agapanthus africanus. Next base: position 384,874,209 of record CM057338.1, on the reverse strand, counting down.
GTTATATTATTAATTCACATTTCTACGATCTATACATATATTGCATGCATATGTAATGATTGTACTTTTATATAGGTTTGATGATGTCGACCGGAGCAGCGAGGGGCGGCAGGAGCACCAGCCACAGCAGCAGCAGAGGCAGAGGCAGAAGCAGAGTGGTTCTGCCGCCCGGAGAGCTGCATAGAGAGCTTCATAAGGCCGGTCTTGCACCTCGATCGGTATCCCCTTCGGATGACTCCTTCCGTTTGTATTTTGCCACATCTCCAGATATATTGCACACATATTCATTTTGATTGTAATATTATAGATATCCACGTATATTTATTTCAAAATTACTTATATAGTCAATATTTAATTGCCTGGCTGTTGGTGGTGCGTCCACATCAGAGGCAGAGGCCACCACCACACCTACAGATATGTTTATATATCCTATAATGCATGTATATTGATTTAGAATGTTATATCATAAATATACTCACATTCTTTTTGCTCTTATTTAGATAATCATTTTTTGATTGTCTAGCTATAGGTGGTGCCTCCACATCTCGGGCAGAGGCCGCCGCCATACCTGTGGTTATGTTTATATATCCTATATTGCATGCATATTGATTTAGAATGTTATATTATTGATATACACATTTTTTTTTGCAATTACTTATATAATCTATTTTTAATTGTCTAATTATAGGTGGTGCGTCCACATCTGGCACAGAGGCCACTCCCGTCACTTCCGCACCCTTCGCTCAGTCTGCGGGTTAGTATGAATAAATATAAAATATTTATTCATTTTACATATCTTCTAAGAATAAATATGAACTCCATATAATTTTATCGTCAATGTTTATTTTCCAGTTGGAGGGAACGCATCCACGTCCGGGTCACCGGCTGTTCCTCACTGGAGGAACTATCGTCCCGCTCATGCTGCTGTCCGGGCCCAAGCCCGTGCTGCCGTCACCGAAGGTATATATCGCAATTCAATTTTCGTTAATCCTTGATTTCTTAATACCACTTTGTCTTAATATTACTTGTATTGATATTTTTTGTAGATGCAGGGCAGCTCCATCCCGAGAGGGGGACTCGAGGGTCGAATCAGTCTCACAGGCTGAGGCCTGAAAGAGCTAGGGGAGGCACTATTCCCCCTCTTTTTTACCCCCGATTATCGCTATACCGGCGATTATGCCGAGAGGTTCAGCCGGTATATGGGAGATGAAAGCCGTATCCTAAAGAAGTATCCACTTCACGTTGAATGGGGTGATCGGCACTGGCACTCATTTGCCCTCTTCTGCGATCAGGATCGGGTATTAATATATATTTTCATTTGACTTATCTAATATATTTATTATTATTTAACACTTGCAATTTAATTACATTATTTTTTTGTATTTGCGGTTGGATTACGACTTTCAGCGTATACCCGACCCTGATCACCCTGAAAGAGTGCTCGATCTTCATGCTCTGTATCAGGGCCTGATGAAGAACATACAATCAAAAGTCCGATACAATAGGAACGAGCTGAAGATCGACTGTTGTTCCCTGTGGATGGCGACCCCCGAGACAGAAAGAGCGGCTCTCCTACATACTCCGGCCTTTACGAGAGTCGTCGTAGATACATGGCCTCTCTTGTGCTAATATTTCGACTCTCAGCGCAAACAGATTTGCAATTTAAATTTAATTCATTGTTTAGTATATAATTTATTTTTTTTGTTGCTTAATTAGAAAACTAAATCTGAATGTGTTGTGCAGAAACAGGTCGATCAAAATAAAGAGAATAGAAAGTCGACGAAGAGGGGTCGCCCCACTTATACAGGAGGCTCGAGGAACATTACTCGTGTCATGGAGGCATCGGTAAATTACAATAGATCTATTTTGATATAATGTAATATTAAGAGTTATTTTATAATATATATAAATTTTTGGCGAATTGCAGAGAGCTCAGACTCTGGCGCAGGGTGGTACACCGAGCGTGCTGAACGCGTATCTTGCCGTCCACGGCACCTCGACAGATCCCGCCACGGGCGATCTTCAATTTCCGGACACCGCTACCCAGGAGTATTATGTAAGTGTTAATATTTATTTTAACAGGTTTGAAATTTTTGTTTTGAAAAGTTCAAATTTAAATGATATACTTATATTTTAATGGTTAATGTGGGTGTAGAAGCGGGTGGTGGAGCAGGTGGAGACAGCAGGGATCAATTTTACTGAACAGATCGATCTGACGCTACTGATCCCAGTCCTAGACACCGCACACGGAGGGCACCACGGAGGTTGAGAGAGAGGCCGGGGATTGAGTCCTAGCAGGGCCCATATGAGGTTGGACTCCATTCCGGCGGTTACTTCCCCTACCCCCCGTGAGCGACGTCTAGAGCATGATATTGCCGCCTTGAAGACCACCATCGAGGAGTTGAAAGAGATGTTGGTATGTATACTACTTAATAGTAAAATATTATATCATATTATAGAAAGTAATATATGCAATATTAGCAGATTGAGCTTATTTTGTTGTAGACTTAGCTTTTATTAATCATACTTACATAAAACTGTCTAATTAAAATAAACTACGGTTTTCCAAACTAGATACCCAAACGAGGCCTAAGTCCCTAAGTATTCTTAGATTGGGTTTTCGCAATAACCTGATAATGATACGAATTCGACTAAAATCTAATACACCGTTCTTACTCGTTTATTACACACAAAATTTAACAGATGCGACAGGCTACTTCGGCTGCGGCTCCACATGCATCTCTTTCGGCTGCGGCTCCGCAAGTCACTACCTCGGCTGCGGTTGCGCAGACTGTAAGTCGATGTACAACACCCCACGACTTGCGAGGAGGCGGAAAAATGAAAAACGATCTTGTTCTTTGTTTAAATATCGACTAACCGTATGAATCGAAGCTAAACGATAACTAACAACTATCATAGAAGTTCTAAACTACTATGTGAAGTGATTATACCTAAAGAACCGTATCCTTCGTCTTTACGAACTCCACCTCCTCCTCGGCCTTCTCCAAGTAGTAGACGATCCACCACGAGAGCTTTACTCCAAGCTTTTCCTCTAAACTTGAGCCAACTAGGTTTCTTTAAGTGCTAATCAAAGTACCTAGATGATATAGAGTGAGGGTTATGGATTAAGTAGTCTAACTAATCCTTGTACTCAACACATGAGAGGGGAGGATTAGGGTTTGAAGAGAGAAAGCTTGAGGAGAGAGAAGGTGAGAATAATAATGAAATGAGAAAATGAGCTATCATAATATATATCAAGCATTATTGTTTTTGAAGAAAAGAAAAGAAAATGATTTACAACCATGCTTGATAAATATCTAATGGTGATTCATCTCCATGAGTCATTAAGCATTTATGATGCATTAATGACATGGATGAATCATCCATATGACTCACTAATCTCATTTAATGTATATGCCACCTTAACCCCCTTAGTCACCATCTTCTAGAAGCTTCTCGCGCAATTACGAGAACGCCCTTCCTATCCGTGAAAACACGGAAAAACTTTAGACTGTATAAATCCAATAACCGGATACTAGTAACTGGATTAAACCAAAGCCGACTAATAAAAACTGTCCGAAAGTCGTACGTGCGTAAACACACGTATGCGTCCGAACCCTTGTCGTAAAACCATACGACCTCTATATCGTTTCGCCTGGAGTAGGGAAACTCTCTGTGTGAGACTCTAGAGACTCGACTACTACGCTGGCAGTGGATTTAACCACAGACCGCAAGCGGCACTAGCTGTACGTAACGGTCCCCAGGTAGATGTCGATAAGAAGGCCGATGAGGAAACCCATCCGAACTCCTACTGAGTCTGATGTGACAATCTCCATACAGTCCGGTCCGTTCGTCTAAGACTATCGCATATCGGGCCTAGGGGGCGGCAAGCGTCAGTCCCCTAATAGCGGTATAAGTCGTGTCGGAGCGAAGCCCATTACACCCTGAGAAACTACTGGAACCTACCAGCAAATCTCGCTTGCCCTGGCCAGGGACTTTGCGTAATGGGTCTCTGACACAGCGCGATATCAACCCCCAACACCGGGAGAGACGAATCATGTCTAACCGCCACTGCCTCCAAGTGCTCGGGACTGCACCCAACTGCTACCTGTTTGCACGACTCCTTTGAGCCGTGGTAGGGTAGCAATCTAAGAATAGTGGGACACACTCGAGGCGAAGTAGCAGTGTCAAGTCTGCGGACTATGCTGTACTCATGTCACCTGGGAACTGTTCACTGACGACTGGTATAAAACCAACCAACAGTTCCCTGTGAGTCATGTCCGGTGTACCCATAACCTAACGAGCACCTGCATACTATCTCCAGTACGACGTACTGACGGCTGTGGGACAGACCATCTCCCCAACTGGGATGAGAAGCGTACACACTAATCTACTCCAGAGTATCGATACCCTGTCTCGATAATCCAATGACTAGGGACCTGAATAAGGATGTGCTTGTAGACTACCCAGCCCCCACTAGTGTGACTGCCATCACAACGCTGGTAGTCAAGCAAGATCCTAAGAGCTCTATCAATACGTATACTCACATATTAAGATAGAAAAACCAAGTAGCATACTACCATGTTTAGCAAGACTGTTATATACATGTGAATATCCCAAGCTTCCATTAAGTAATATACAAACTAGTATGATACAATAATGGCCCCTAAGGCATATACACTAACACAGACCACTCCTGCAGCTCTACAGCCGGCTCAGACTCCCGCACAGTCCGCTCCTTCATTGGTCGAATTTTTGACGACTCAGGGCTGTACCGAGGAGCAGATGTGCCAGATTACGGCGTTTATCAGAGGTGAAGGAGCTGGACCAAGTTAGGGTAGTTTTTTTTATATTTTGAGGATGTATGTACTTATATGATACATACTGTATATATTTTGGACGATATTGGTGTTGTTTGCTTGTTCACGATGATTTAGATTTATATCGTATTCTGTTTGTTTATTTCTTTTATATATTATGTGTGAGATGTTGATTTTGAATACTGCGGTATTTGGTTATGTGATGTATATATTATTGTGCACAGGGAGGGGAAAAAACAGGAAACCCATTTTTATCAAAAAATCCTGATATTTTGTCCTTACGGATTAATCCGTAGGGCCATCTGCTGCACCTATGGATTAATCCGTAGGTGCAACATTTGCTCCTACACAGTTAACCGTAGGAACAAAATATCAGGATACCTGATATTTTATCCCTATGGACCCAGTAACAGGCGTTAAACTTGCCCCTACTAATATATCCGTAGGGGCATTTGTCTGGACCTACGGATAACTCCGTAAAGGATTTTATCTGGACCAACGGAGAACTCCGTAGGGGTAAGTATCGGGCCCTACGGTGTAATCCGTAGGGATGAGTATTTTATTTTATAAACCAATAAATTAAATAAATATTTTGTCCCTACGGAATAATCCGTAGGGATATGTCCCTACGGAGTAAGGTGTAGGGACAATTATTACTCCGTAGGGGTATGTTCATGACGAAAACTTGCACCTGCGGCTTTTGTCTCTACGGATATATCCGTAGGAGCAGTGGTTTGCCCCTACGGCTAAATTCATAGGGACAACCCATTATGGTAGTAGTGATAGCAAAATTTTAGTATTTCTCAATTTTTCTATATTTTCATGAAAACAGTCAAGAATTGTTGATTTTATGATTTTTTAAAAACCTTCCATATTTCATGTGCTACCACATGAAAATAAAAAAAATATTCTATTGAATTTTTCCTGGTCTTTTCCAATATATCCCATTGTTTTTTAACCCACTAAAATTTGTAAGAGACCATAACTGACTATTTTATCGATTTTCTTAAATTTCTTATAAATAAGTAATGAAAATAGTGACGAATTCTAAATTTCCTTTTTTTTAAAGCCCATCAGTATTCATGTGCTATTGCACACAAAAATTTGTAAAAATTACTCTATTTTTTGTTTTGTAGATTTTTCAACATTTCACATGTTTTTAGCCTTACCATAATTTTCTATTTTCGCGAATTTCTGATATTTCAAAAACTATATAAGCCATGACAATAGTGAAGAATTGTTAATTTTCTGATTTTAAAAAAAACTATCAATCAATCTATCTATCTTCTATCTTCTATATTATAATGCATAATGCAAATGGACTTGGTTAGATTCACTGTTATCCATTTCTTAAAAACAAAGAAAAAAGGATAAAATTTCTCCATTCTTAAAGTGTCCATATCATCAAGAAAGGACAACACAACAATAAAATATTGTTCATTTGAATTCTAAAAATTCAATTCTTTTTTAAAAAGATAAGATAAAAGAATTTTCTAAACAAAGTTTTACCCTAACATATTTCAATTTTCTAGATTTCTTTTGAAATTAACTTTTTACTTGATCGTCTTTCTTATTTAAAATTATTTAATACGCATCCACTAAACTGTGTAGTATTGTCATTTTAGAAGTTTCCATGACCTTACATTTTTACTTTGAATTTTTTAAATTATCTTTAAATAATTTTTTGCCATATATTCGAAAACTCAAACATGACACGTTATTGACATTCAAATTTATGGTTTTTCTGCAAAAACTAACTGAAAGAACATTGAACGAACCATTAATTTAACTAACAGTATGATACTATTGTTGGATATAGTGCCCTCAGAGTCAATTATTGAATCACAGGCACGTGATTGCAATGATTGAGGAGGACTTATACCGGCAGGACAGTCTTACTCGAGATGATAGTATGCTATCTGGTTTATCTTTATCATCGTGTACTGCTTTAGGTGACCTTACGAGCCGCTATTACACGTTGATAGAGCCCCTAGGATTCTTGCTTGACTACCAGCAGTATGAGGGCGATCATATACGTGGGAGCTGGAGTCTATAAGCACATCCTTAAAAGGTCTCTAGTCATGGGAGTTTCGAGACAGGGCATCGATACTCCGGAGTAGACTAGTGTATACAGTCGAGACCCCGACGAGAGGCGGTGGCCGGTCTCACAAGCCACTGGTGTCAGTTGGTTCACCTAAGATGTATACAGGTGCTCATTGGGTTATGAGTACACCGGACAGGACTCGCCGGGAACCTGCTAGTTGGTATTATACCTGACGTCAGATAGCAGTTCCCTGGTGACATGTGTACAGGTTAGTTCATCGACCTGAGATCGTCATTTGTCTCGTGTGAGTTCCCACTGTGCTTTGATTACTACCCTACCACGGCTCAAAGGAGTCGTGCAAACAGGTTTTAGTTGGGTACAGTCCCGAGCCACATGGAGGCAGTGAGCGGATCTTCAGGGGTTCGTCTCTCCCGGTATTGGGGGTGAGGTCGCGCTGTGTCTAGGAGAGCCAGTACATGAAAAGTCCTTGGCCAAGACAGGAGATTTACTGGTAGGTATTCCAGTAGTATCTCAGGGTGTTCTGGGCTACACTCCGACACGACTTGTACCGCTATTGGGGGTCTGACTTTTACCAACCCCCTAGGCCCGCCATGCGATGCTTATAGACGAACGGACCGGACTGTACGGATATTGACACCGACAGGCTCAGTAGGGTGTCAGGATGAGTTCGCTCATCGACGTCCCTTTTGGTCAATAGCTGGTGGCCCGTCACGTATGGCTGATACTTCTGACGTGCTAGTGGTTAATGTTAGTGCATATGCCCTAGAGGCCATTACTGTATCATACTAGTTTGTATATTACTTGATAGAAGCTTGGGATATTCACAGTTGTATATACAATCTTGCTCGAAATGGTAGTATGCTACTTGGTTTGTCTCTGCTTTAATATGTGCATGTGTTTCTTTTAGCATATCGCTGATATACATATTAGTAGAGCCCTTAGGATCTTTACTTGATTACCAGCGTGGTGATGGCGCTCACACTCGTGGGAGCTGGGTGATCTATAAGCACATCCTTATACAGGTCCCTAGTCGTTGGACTATCGAGACAGGGCATCGATACTCCGGAGTAGACTAGCGTATGCGCTTCTCATCCCAGCGTGGGAGACGGTCTGTCCCACAGCCGTCAATACGTCGTACTTGAGATGGTATGCGGGTGCTCGTTAGGTTACGAGTATACTGGACAGGACTCGTCGGGGACTGTTGGTTGGTATTATACCTATCGTCAGTTATCAGTTCCCAGATGACATGAGTACAGCTTAGTCCGCTGACTTGACACTGTCACTTCGCCTCGAGTGTGTTCCCACTGCACTTTGATTACTACCCTACCATGGCTCAAAGGAGTCGTGCAAACAGGTAGTTTTTGGGTGCAGTCCCGAAGCACTTGGAGGCAGTGACGGTTAGACAGGATTCGTCTCTCCCGGTATTGGGGGTTGACATCGCGCTGTGTCTAGGAGAGCCATTACACGAGTAGTCCCAGGCCAGGGTAAGCGGGATATACTGGTAGGTTTCCAGTGTTATCTCAGGGTGTTCTGGGCTACACTCCGACACGACTTGTACCGCTATTAGGGGACTGACGTTTCACCGCCCCCCTAGGCCCGCTATGCGATGTATCAGACGAACAGACCGGACTGTACGGAGACTGTCACATACAGGCTCAGTAGGAGTTCAGATGGGGTTCACCTCGTCAGTCTTCTTATCGACATCTACCTGGGGACCGTTACGTACGGCTAGTGCCGCTTGCGGTCTGTGGTTAAACCTACTGCCAGCGTAGTGTCGAGTCTTTAGAGTCCCACACAGAGAGCTATTCGCCTTTAGGCAAAATGAGTAGAGGTCGCATGGTTTTGCGACAGGGTTCGTTCACATCCGCGCACTTGTGCACGTTTGCTGTCCGGACAGCTTATACTAGCGGGCTTTGGTTTAAGCCAGATCCTAGTATAGATTTGGAATTGGTTTTATCTCATTGTATTCATGTTCCTCGGATCACGAATACGGGTGCGTATGCACAGTTGCTTGAGACAGAGGGAGAGGACTTTGATTAGGGTTAATGACTATTGTCATTTTATTAACCCTAATGCTTATGTGTGTATTATGGTTAATTGATATTAGTTTAAATAATTGTGCATGGTTATGGTTGTTTACCATTTGACCTCCTTGACTTGTTGACCTAGGTTGACACTTTGACCATCATCATTTCATTTGGAAGATGCTCTTTGATCCTTGCAAATTGCATTAAAAATGAAATGATAATGGTCATGTCTTGATTAACCATGACAATTATCTAGCTAATTATTTAATTACAATAATTCACACATATATGTGAGAATGGTTCATATTATTCTCATTCTATTATTTTCTTTCTCTCTCTTGTTCTTCCTCTCCCTCAAGCTCTCCCCTCTCATGTGTTGAGAAATACTTGAGCTTGAGAAAAACCTTTCTTGATAATCTTTACTCTCATCTAGGGTTCAAGGATTGGCACTTCTTGCACCCTAGTTGCTTCTAGCTTGGAGTTGAAGCCAAAAGTCGAGGCTTTCGGGTGGATCTTTCTTCGACGTGAGAAGACGACAAAGGTGACCTCCTTCCACCACTCCAAGGAGCAAGGAGAGAAGGACATAAAGCCCAAGGTATAACCTTTCTAGCACTTAGCTAGTTTCTAGTTAGCTTTAGCTTGTTTTTGTTTAGCAAAGATCCTTCATAGTCTAGTTCATGTTGCCTAAGTTGATAAAAATTCGTTTTTTATTCCGTTTTCCGCCTCCCCGCAAGCACCGGGGTGGGCAACGTAGACTTACAGTGGTATCAGAGCCTAACTAAACATAAACTAGCTAGGTAGTAAAGTGTATCGAAGTTCGAATCGGAAAAATCGAAAAACCGAGTTTTCAAAAACCCAACTTTCTGTTAAATTTTTTCCTGCTCAAAATAAAATTTATCATACTCCAAAAATCATCTCAGGGTTTTGTGAAGAAAGCCACCAAAAACGATCCAGTGATTCGACCAAAGAGCCGCGGTTCCGCGGCCATAGCAAGCTATTGCCGCGCAACCGCGGCCGTCTTGACTCTTCACTAGGTCGAGTTTGGTGCAGTGTATTTCTGGCTTGGTTTTGGGATTTTTAAGATGGTTTATATGTGCCCAGGTTTTCCAGAATAGAAATTTGTTTTTGGGGGCCTATAAATCCGTATTTTTTATCGAACTTCAATACACTTTGACTAAAAGGTTATATCTGTGATGTTTATATGTATTGAACGTCGGCTAATCGCTATATGTCGATTAGTCGGGGTTATACATATCTGTGATCTGTGTTTGATGATGGTATGTGTATATGAATGTGTTGGATTGTCGCGGGTGAATAGCCGGGGTGGATGTGAGATGAGTGTTTCTTTTTCTTTCATTCATTGTAATATGTAAATTGATGTAATATTATTATTTGTTTGGCCGCACAACCGGGTCGGGGTTGTAGCCGTCATTGTATAATTCTTTTTACTGTTTTTGCTCCTAGGATAGACCCATGGAGGGGGTGCACAAACTACCGGGTATCTCGAAGTGCCGAGTGGCCTACTCACGGTGGTGAGGGAGGTTGCTTCGCTTCGGGTACTTGGCAGGTAGTTTGCCGCACCCGTAGGGGTCTTGGGTGGGGTATTGGCTATTCACCGCGACCGTGTAATCCGCTTTTCGTTGCAGGCTCGAACGGATTGCGGATTCCTAGTATATCCAATGTATTCATCTGTGATCTGTAATGTCTATCATTGCTATATATTTATATATGATAACTATTTAGGCGTTGCTTATGTTTTACAGCCGCGCTAGCTCAGCCCCCGCTCTGTCGTTAGTTAAGTAACCTAACGGGTGATGACGGGGCCCCGTGGCGAATGCGAATGGCATAAGCGTACGTCATATTTTGGTTGTTTTCTGCAATGGTAGGATTAAATGATGGAACGCATTAAAAGAACTAATGCAAGAAAATAAACCAAGTAAAAGTCGATTGGAACACTTTGAAAACCACTCGGTTCTTTTCAAAACTAAACTTTTAAACGCGGAGCTTGAACCACTCCTTTTAAAAGCTATCTCGTTCCATCGACTATATCAAGTTCACTACGTTCACGGTTTCGCCAAAACCATCCGTAGCCCTCCATCATTTCAGTTAAATATTCGGTAGTATTCAAGCTATGTATTTTGACCTCACGCCAAGGCATAGTGATTGGTAGCTGCCGGATATTTATCTGTTGCATAGATAGAATGCGTTGGTTTGAGACAGTCGTACTGCCATTTTGGCCTACGTCAAGGGTAGGTACGGGTGGGTTCAAATTAACCGGGATAATGATGGGAAGAACTTGACATGTGACTTATGACATTTTGACCTCACGCCAAAGTCATAAGAGCATGGGGCAAAAATCCACATCGAGAGTTTCATAAGTACTGAAACTTGCTAGCGCTGCATACCATTTGGAGTGTGATGATTCTGGTAGGATTCCTTTGGTTTTATCACGCAATGATATTTGGATCCCGATCCTACTGTGAGTATATGCTACTCCTCGGGAAAACTCTCACTTAACGATCAATGCTATAAACTTAGTATGTGTCTAGAAAGGTATTAGCGGGGCTACGCCCACAGGGAAAAGAGGTTACTTAATTAAGGAACTTCGCGAAAGCGTTGGAAAACCTCCCTCGAAGTACCGACACTGGCGTGGCTGAACGGTTAAGCAAGTATTGTACGGTGAGATTGATCCTGACTAATCCTTTCTTTACGGTTTGAGAAGGGATTCGAGAGACAGTGGGAGCCATCCTGTTTAGACAAACTAAAAACCACTCTAAACTTACAAGAGCATCATGCTAAAGTGTTTCTTTTCTCTCTCCTAATTGCAGCGACCATTCAACATGACCGGACTTAAGTTATTACTAGATAAAAATATATTGACAGGGCCAAACTACAAAGATTGGCTCAGGAATGTCAAGATGGCAATCACTTACGACAAGCTGGGGTATCTCCTTACCACCAAAGCTCCCCCTGTCCCAGGTCCCAAAACCAGTGTTGTAGATAGGGAAATCCGTAAGACATGGGAAATAGATTGCGCGAAGGCCAAATGCCTCGTACTTGCCTCGATGGACAACGAACATCAGAGGAGGCACGAGAATATGGACCTAGAGTCCATATTTCTTCATACAAAAGAACTGTATGGAGAGCAGTCTCGTATCGCCAGATACGAAGTGTCGAATAAGTTGTTTTCGGCAAGGTTGGCCGTCGGATCATCGGTAGCGGAACACGTGCTTAAGATGATTGGCTACATTGAGGAGCTCGCAGAACTTGGGACCACGTTGGAGAATGAGCTCTATACGGACTTAATTCTCCAGTCCCTTCCTTCCACTTACGCCCAGTTCATCCTAAACTTCAACTTACAGGAAAAAGAAGTTGAACTTTCAGAGCTCCCCAACATGCTGAGGAGTGCAGAGGGCACCCTACAGAAAAGTAGGGAGACATCCACTTTGTTTGTACGAGGATCTTCCTCTTCTAGGTCCAGGGCGAAAGCCAAGGGCAAGAAGAAGAAAGCCCCCGCCAAACCAAGAGGCGGTGTCAGTAAAGTGGATACGAAGGGAAAAGGAAAAGCAACAAAGGTAGCGGGAAAGCTGGTGGGGAAGGAAGAATGCTTCTATTGTCACAAAAGTGGTAACTGGAAACAGGATTGCAAGGCTTGGAAGGCCAGAACACAGGATTTGAAGCGAGTTGCGGCTTCAGCTTCAGGTGTGTATGTTATTGAAAACTGTCTATCAATAAACTCTACATCCTGGGTATTGGATACCGGATCAGGATCTCATATCTGTAATTCTTTGCAGGCGTTGAGAAAGCGTAGAGTTTTGAAGGCAGGTGACATGACCCTCAGAGTTGCAAACGGTGCTAGCATGGATGCTGAGGCCGTGGGGGACTATCACCTGGGACTGTCAGATGGACACTTTTTGGTTTTGCGTAGTTGTTATTATGTACCAAATGCAACCTGTAATATCATTTCTGTATCTTTATTATCTAAAGAAGGTTATGAATTTGCATTTGTAAGTAATGTAGTGAACATTCACCTTAATCAAGTTTTGATTGGGTCAGGTACATTGAACAACGGTATATACGTGTTAAACCAACCACAGATTTTCAATGTCCAGAATACACACAAAAGAAAGTCTCCAGAAATCAATAAAACTTTCTTATGGCATTGTAGACTGGGTCACATCAATGAGAGAAGGTTGACTAAGTTACATACAGAAGGATATTTGGATCCGTTCGAATATCAATCGTATGCAACTTGTCAATTCTGTCTCAAGGGAAAGATGACAAAGACTCCGTTCACTGGACACGGAGTAAGAGCGAGAGAGCTCTTGGGACTCGTACACAGCGACGTGTGCGGTCCAATGTCTACACATGCGCGAAGCGGTTATTCTTACTTCATTACTTTTACGGATGATTTCTCAAGGTTCGGACATGTCTTCTTGATGAACCATAAATCCGAAGCTTTTGAAAAGTTCCAGGAATATAAGAATGAAGTAGAAAAACAAACAGGTAAAAGTATCAAGGCACTGAGATCTGATCGAGATGGTGAATACTTGAGTGCCGAGTTCCTGGGTTACTTAAAAGAGAATGGAATTCTCTTTCAGCTTACTCCTCCATACACTCCGCAACATAACGGTGTATCGGAGAGACGGAACCGAACCCTATTGGATATGGTACGGTCCATGATGAGTAACGCTGAGTTGCCGCGATCGTTCTGGGGATATGCGCTAGAATCAGCTGCATACCTTTTGAACCGAGTTCCCACTAAGACTGTGCCTACCACACCATAAGAGTTATGGAGTGGGAAGAAACCCTATCTTCAATACTTGAAGATTTGGGGATGTCCAGCTTTTGTAAAAAAGCAGCATGCGGATAAACTCGAGGCACGCTCAGTACTGTGCAAGTTTGTGGGATACCCAAAGAACTCTAGGGGGTATCTTTTCTATTACGCAGAGGAACAAAAAGTCCTTGTTTCTCGTAATGCCCATTTTCTGGAACATCAGTTCTTAGAAAAAGAATTAAGTGGGAGCGCAATAGAACTGGAAGAAATTCCAGAACCACGAGCTATTACTGAAAGCTTAGTAGAACCAGAGGGTTCGAAAGATCAGGACATTCCCACGCCACTCCGCAGGAGTAGTAGGCAGTCTCATCCGCCCGAGAGATACTACAGTTTTCTCATTGACGGGGATAGAGAGGATTGCATCATAGACTTTGATGAGCCTACTAGCTTCCAGCAAGCCATTCAGAGCGTCGACTCGGTAAAATGGCTGGATGCAATGCAGACCGAAATGGAGTCCATGTACACCAACAAAGTATGGACGTTGGACATTGCTCCAGATGGGGTAAAACCCGTAGGATGCAAGTGGATCTTCAAAAGGAAGATTGGTGTAGATGGACAGGTTGAGACCTATAAAGCTAGACTGGTAGCAAAGGGTTTTCGTCAGCGACCTGGTTTGGACTATGACGAAACCTTTTCTCCAGTAGCTATGCTGAAATCCATTCGGATCCTTTTTGCCATTGCTGCCTTCCACGATTATGAGATTTGGTAGATGGACGTAAAGACAGCTTTTCTAAATGGACATTTAGAGGAGTGTGTCTATATGGATCAGCCAGAGGGTTTCATTCAGAGTGGGAGCAGCGGAAAGGTGTGCAAGTTGCTTAAGTCCATTTATGGACTAAAGCAGGCATCGCGGAGTTAGAACATCTGTTTTGATGAGACGGTCAAGGAATTTGGCTTTATCAAAAATCCAGATGAACCATGCATCTATTGTAGATTTGTAGCGAGAACTGTAGTATTCCTCGTTTTATACGTGGATGACATTCTCTTAATAGGAAATGACATTCCTATGCTACAATCTGTCAAGGGGTTCTTGTCACACAGGTTCTCCATGAAAGACCTGGGTGATGCCTCATACATTCTGGGTATCCAGATCTACCGTGACAGATCCAAGAGGATATTAGGACTTTCGCAGTCCAGGTACATCGACACCATACTGAAGAGATTCAGTATGGAAGATTCCAAGCGCGGTAATCTACCGGCTTGTCACGGGATCACCCTCTCCAAAGAGATGTCTCCCAAGACTGATTTAGAGAGGGATCGCATGTCTATTATACCCTACGCTTCTGCGGTAGGCTCTATAATGTATGCAATGTTGTGTACCAGACCGGATGTGGCTTATGCACTGAGTGTGGTAAGCAGGTATCAGTCAAACCCTGGGGAGAAACATTGGATAGCAGTAAAGAACATTCTCAAGTACCTGAGAAGGACTAAGGAGATGTTCTTGGTGTATGGCGGAAAAGACCTCCAGATTGAGGCCTTTGCTGACTCCAGCTTCCAGAGTGACAAGGATGATTCCAAGTCCGTGTCGGGTTTTGTCTTTACCCTCAATGGAGGGGCGGTGTGTTGGAAGAGCTCCAAACAGGAAACCGTTGCTGACTCGACTATGGAAGCGGAATACATCGCTGCATCTGATGCCGCAAAAGAAGTTGTCTGGATGAGGAAGTTCTTGAAAGAACTTCAGGTGGTTCCGTCCATTGTTGACCCAATACCTCTGTATTGCGACAACAACGGGGCTATAGCTTTAGCGAAGGAACCCAGGTCCCATCAGAAATCCAGACACATCTTAAGGCGGTATCACCTGATCAGGGAGATCGTGGATCGCCAGGAGATCGAGGTTCGGAGGGTTGCTTCAGAAGATAACACAGCAGATCCATTCACCAAGGCCTTGCCCCAGACTCAGTTCGAGCGGCTGATCGAGATGATAGGTCTTCGATACGCCAGTACATGGCCTTAGTGCAAGTGGGAGATTGTTAGTGCATATGCCCTAGAGGCCATTACTGTATCATACTAGTTTGTATATTACTTGATGGAAGCTTGGGATATTCACAGTTGTATATACAATCTTGCTCGAAATGGTAGTATGCTACTTGGTTTGTCTCTGCTTTAATATGTGCATGTGTTTCTTTTAGCATATCGCTGATATACATATTAGTAGAGCCCTTAGGATCTTTGCTTGATTACCAGCGTGGTGATGGCGCTCACACTCGTGGGAGCTGGGTGATCTAAAAGCACATCCTCATACAGGTCCCTAGTCGTTGGACTATCGAGACAGGGCATCGATACTCCGGAGTAGACTAGCGTATGCGCTTCTCATCCCAGCGTGGGAGACGGTCTGTCCCACAGCCGTCAGTATGTCGTACTTGAGATAGTATGCGGGTGCTCGTTAGGTTACGAGTACACTGGACAGGACTCGTCGGGGACTGTTGGTTGGTATTATACCTATCGTCAGTTATCAGTTCCCAGGTGACATGAGTACAGCTTAGTCCGCTGACTTGACACTGTCACTTCGCCTCGAGTTTGTTCCCACTGCACTTTGATTACTACCCTACCACGGCTCAAAGGAGTCGTGCAAACAGGTAGTTTTTGGGTGCAGTCCCGAAGCACTTGGAGGCAGTGACGGTTAGACAGGATTCGTCTCTCCCGGTATTGGGGGTTGACATCGCGCTGTGTCTAGGAGAGCCATTACACGAGTAGTCCCTGGCCAGGGCAAGCGGGATATACTGGTAGGTTTTCAGTGTTATCTCAGGATGTTCTGGGCTACACTCCGACACGACTTGTACCGCTATTAGGGGACTGACGTTTCACCGCCCCCCTAGGCCCGCCATGCGATGTATCAGACGAACAGACCGGACTGTACGGAGACTGTCACATACAGGCTCAGTAGGAGTTCAGATGGGGTTCACCTCGTCAGTCTTCTTATCGACATCTACCTGGGGACCGTTACATACAGCTAGTGCCGCTTGCGGTCTGTGGTTAAACCCACTGCCAGCGTAGTGTCGAGTCTTTAGAGTCCCACACAGAGAGCTATTCGCTTTTAGGCAAAATGAGTAGAGGTCGCATGGTTTTGCGACAGGGTTCGTTCACATCCGCGCACTTGTGCACGTTTGCTGTCCGGACAGCTTATACTAGCGGGCTTTGGTTTAAGCCAGATCCTAGTATAGATTTGGGATTGGTTTTATCTCATTGTATTCATGTTCCTCGGATCACGAATACGGGTGCGTATGCACAGTTGCTTGAGACAGAGGGAGAGGACTTTGATTAGGATTAATGACTATTGTCATTTTATTAACTCTAATACTTATGTGTGTATTATGGTTAATTGATATTAGTTTAAATAATTGTGCATGGTTATGGTTGTTGACCATTTGACCTCCTTGACTTGTTGACCTAGGTTGACACTTTGACCATCATCATTTCATTTGGAAGATGCTCTTTGATCATTGCAAATTGCATTAAAAATGAAATGATAATGGTCATGTCTTGATTAACCATGACAATTATCTAGCTAATTATTTAATTACAATAATTCACACATATATGTGAGAATGGTTCATATTATTCTCATTCTATTATTTTCTTTCTCTCTCTTGTTCTTCCTCTCCCTCAAGCTCTCCCCTCTCATGTATTGAGAAACACTTGAGCTTGAGAAAAACCTTTCTTGATAATCTTTACTCTCATCTAGGGTTCAAGGATTGGCACTTCTTGCACCCTAGTTGCTTCTAGCTTGGAGTTGAAGCCAAAGGTCGAGGCTTTCGGGTGGATCTTTCTTCGACGTGAGAAGACGACAAAGGTGACCTCCTTCCACCACTCCAAGGAGCAAGGAGAGAAGGACATAAAGCCCAAAGTATAACCTTTCTAGCACTTAGCTAGTTTCTAGTTAGCTTTAGCTTATTTTTGTTTAGCAAAGATCCTTCATAGTCTAGTCCATGTTGCCTAAGTTGATAAAAATTCGTTTTTTATTCCGTTTTCCGCCTCCCCGCAAGCACCGGGATGGGCAACGTGGACTTACAGTTAAATCCACAGCCATAGTATTGACGAGTCTTTAGAGTCCACCACACTCAGTTACTCAGGTTTCGGGCGAAACGCTGTAGAGGCCGTATGGAGATATGGCAGGATTCGATCAGATGCGTGCGGTATTGCACGGATCGTGATCGGACGGATTTTACTAGCCGGTTTTGGCTTAAGCCGGATCCTAGTATTAGACAGTGTAGTTTTGTCTCTTTGCATTTGTATTCAGTGGGAATACAAACGTGGGCATGTATATGCAGTAACGGGGTTTTCCTGTAATTTATTACGGGATCAGTTTTCTGAAGTTACCAGTTTGCATTCCGTTCCGGCCAGTTTTCTTTTGTTCCTTCGCGGCCGGACTTTTCCGATGGAGGGGGTAATTTTCAATTGTGCAAATTACTCATTGTGGAGGGGTTTCTTGCATTTGTGCCTTCATAATCATGAGATTCTTTTCTAGTCCATTCCTTTGCATTTATTATGGTTGGTAAAAGGATGTGTGTTTGAAATGGTGTGACCATTTTCATGTGAGGTTGATACATTTTCTTCTCTTTTTATCAAGCCTTTTCTTATTGTGATATTAATTCATTCTTTCCTCCACCATTCTAAAAAGAGGGGCCGGCCACTAGAGAGAGGAAGGGAGATTATTGTGATTCTCATTCTTTATGCTATCTCATTATTCCATTGTTGCAACAAAAGAAAAATCCCTCTCCAAAGTTCTTGATTCCTACCTCCATTAAGGCAACTTCACTACCCCAAAGAGACATGGTTTCTACACTTGCCTACAGCATCCCTTGGACGCGTCGGCTAGCCAACTTCGCTCCCGAGTTGCCTCGGTCCAGAAGTGGAGCCCGTAAACGAACCCGGCTACGTGGTGCCCTTTCCGACGAGAACGTGACGGACGGAGATTCCGCGGGAGATTGGAGTGGAGACGAAGACCGAAGGACACGGATCGCTTGGTATACTTCTCTACT
Source organism: Agapanthus africanus (assembly GCA_030015575.1). Taxonomy (NCBI): domain Eukaryota; kingdom Viridiplantae; phylum Streptophyta; class Magnoliopsida; order Asparagales; family Amaryllidaceae; genus Agapanthus; species Agapanthus africanus. The sequence goes on along the minus strand of CM057338.1, from coordinate 384,855,481 downwards.
CTTATTCTAATTTGCTAGTAGCTAGGTTAATGGCCCGATCCGGGTTAAAAGTGCGCGGTGGTGCCGGTTTGCTAGTTTGCAAAGTTTTTCGTTTCCGCATTCCGGCGTCGGATCGACGGCCGGGGCGCCGCCGTGCATTTACAAATATCGTTCACAATTTCAATTACAAATATCGTATAGGTGAGTGAGCTAATACGTGCAGCGCACATGCAGAAAACTAGTATTAATATAATACTTATAAAAGCTATATTAAAGCATTTTCTTGGGAATATTCTCACTATTAATTTTTTTTTTCAAAAATTAGTCTAAACGCGTAACGTAAATTAATCTCATTCTAAACTCATATTTATATGCAAAAATTTGTTTAGATCCCTAACTTTTCATAAAATGTAAACTAAATTAGTTTAGGTCCTAAATTAGGTTAATCCCATTCTAAACACATATCTATGTGCAAAATTTAGTTTAGGTCCCTAACAAAATTAGTTTAGGTCCCTAACTTTCTATAAAATGTAAACTAATCAAATTCTAAGCCCATTCGTATGTGCAAAAATTAATTTAGGTATAAGTTTCTATAAAATGTAAACTAATCACTGTCTAAGCTCTAGTATAGAAATAATATTCATCAAAATTAAGTTAGGTTTGCAATTTAGAAAATATTCTCACTTCTATTTTGTTTGTATGTGCAAAAATTAGTTTAGACCTTAACTTTTTATAAAATGTAAACTAATCATATTCTAAGCTCGTATCTGTATGCAAAAATTAGTTTAAGTCCTTAACTTTCTATAAAATGTAACCTAATTCCATTCAAAGCTCATTTAAATATGAAAAAATTAGATTAGATCCCTAACTTTCTATAAAATATAAACTAATCTTATTTTAAGCTCCAACATAGAATTAATATTCATCAAAATTAGCTTAGGTGTGTAATTCTGTTCAAAATTTAAATTGACTGCCTTCTAGGCCCATCGCAGTATATAAATATTGTTTGTAGATGATGATGATGATTGAGCTTGATAAAAATTTTGTTTCGAAGAAAAGTATTGCACAGATAATCATAAATTTCTTACAAGCGGACATATTTATTTGAAATGCAACAAAAAACTTTCAATTATGTCTCGCATAGAACATGTCCAATAAAAAAAGAAATATCACAATTTCGAATTTATATATTACAATCAACACGAATAATAATTATAAAGGTAAAATAATGAAAAAAAGAAAGAAACCAGTTTTTTTAGAATTTTGAAACTTTTATAATTTTCATGTGCTATATCATACAAAATATTTAAAAAGTGAAGAAACAAAATTTTTTCCGAAAAATCAATAAATTTTGCGATTATCATTTGCCATAGCAAAAAAAATATTGCAAAAACTAAAAAACCAAAAACTTTTGTAATTCTCATGATCTATATACCAAGTAAAATAATTAAAATAACGAAGAAAAAACGAAATTTTGATATTTTTGAAAGTTTTATGATTTAAAATTGTAAAACCGAAGAAAGCAAAAAGAAATTTAAGACTTTTTAAGTTGCGCTTTCTGCGTGCAATAAAAAGCAAAATATCGAGAAATGAAAAAAACAAATATATATATATATAGATATATAGATATATATATATATTTGAAAAGTTCGCGATCTTTAAGTTTTATATCAAGCAAAATATAGAAAAACCGGATAAAACAAAAAATATTGAGATTTTCGTAATTTTCGTATTGCAAAATATTGAAAATTTGAAGAAGTTTTTTGAATTTTTAAAATTCGCTGTTTTCGTGTGCTATGGCATGAAAAATATTAATAATATGAAGTACACAGAAAACTTTGATATTCTTGAAAATATCACGATTTTCGTGTGCTATATATAGCAAGCAAAATATTGAAAACTCAAATAAGAAAAGAAAATTTTGAGATTTTTAAAAACTACACATTTTTGGGTGTAAAATATTGTAAATTTGAAGAAAATAAATAATTTTCGTATTTTTGTAAATTTTGCGGTTATCATATGTTATATAATGCAAAATATTTAAAACCCGAACAAAAAAGAAAAATTTGAGATCTTTAAGAAATTAATATAACATGCATAATACTGAAAAAAGAAAGAAAAAAGAAAATATTGAAATTTTCATGTGTTATAACATAAAAGATATTTAATAACCAATAAAAAAATAATTTATTCTTGAATATTTCATGATTTATTTCTATTATAGCAAGTAAAATAGTAATTTGAGATTACTAAATTTCACCATATTCATATATTATACAACGTTCAAAACGTTGAAAATTTGAACAAGAAAAAAATGGGATTTTTGACATTCCGTGATTCTTATGTGTTATGAAATTCAAAATATTGAAATACCAAATATATTTTTAAAAGATTTTAACAAATTTCACGATTTTTGTATGTTATATCAAGAAAAATATTGAAAATCTGAAGAAAATGTCAGAGTATTTGAAAGTTAATCTTTCATATATTTTTTATATGAAATTCATAAATATGTGATATTACAACTTACAAATGATATAACGATAAACTTTGAAATTAAAATGATTATTTTGGATTTTGGATTTCATATGGACCATTGCAGGTATTTATTATAAAACAAGAAAATAAGTAAAATTTCTCTACCTTTGGTTTTCTAGAATTTCTCAACATTTTGCATGATTTAGCCTTTGAAAATTGGTAAAATACCATAATTTACCATTTTCTAAATTTTCTAAGAATACTGTAACCCACCGTTGCCGGTCCCAAGTCCGGATGAGAAAGGGTGAGGGTTATGGTAGGCTTGTGATAGCCAACGTAAAACTTTGTCATATTCTATGACATGAACCATAATAAGAATATCATTGGGGCGTCCCCTACTCAGCGACGCGCTATATCGGATTCCGGGTGTAGTGTTAAGTATGCAAGGTCGTCGTCCAGAAATGGCGCGCTACATCGGACCTCGGGTGTGGTGTAGTGACAAATAAGTAAGGGTCGTCGTCCAGAAACGGCGCGCTATATCGGACCCCGGGTGTAGTGACAAATAAGCAAGGGTCGTCATCCAGAAACGGCGCGCTACATCGGACCCCGGGTGCAGTGACAAATAAGCAAGGGTTTCATAGGATCCGTCTAGCTTCCTGGAACATAAGTTCCCTTACGGGTAGACTAATAAAATTAGTGGAGGTGATAATTAGGAGGAGAGTTGGTATTATGTGTTTGGAAGAAACTAAGTGGGTATGTGAAAATAATAGAGTCATAGAACCTTAGGGTTATAAACTTTGGTATATGGGTAGAGATAAAAATCGTAATGGGGTAAGCATAATCATAGATAAACGGTTGCTTGAGGATGTAGTTAAGATTAGGAGAAAAAGTGATAGAATTTTACTGGTTAAGCTTATTCTAGGTGGAGAGATCCTTAATATTATTAGTGCTTATGCACCACAGATAGGTCTTGATGACGCTAGTAAGCGTCTATTCTGGAAGGATTTAGACGAGATGGTGCAAAGTATACCTAGTGAAGAGAAGTTATTTATTGGTGGTGATCTTAATGAACATGTAGGTACCAGTCGTAGTGGGTTTGATACTATCCATGAAGGTTTTGGTTTTGGACAAATGAATGAAGTAGATGACTCGATTCTAGATTTTGCCTTATCTTATGACTTGATCTTAGCAAACACCTGGTTTAGGAAAAGAGAGTCCCATCTTATCACTTTTAGGAGCGGATCAAGTGCTAGTCAAATAGACTTTTTTCTGACGAGAAGAATAGATAGAGGTTGTTGTATCAACTGCAAGGTAGTGTCAGGTGAGAGTGTAACCACTCAATATAGACTTTTAGTTCTAGATTTTCGATTTAGAAAAGGACCTGGGAAGATTAGACGTAAGGTAGAGCCTAAAATTAAATAGTGGCAATTGAAAGAAGATAACCAAAAGGCTTTTATAGATCGTGTAGTCCAAGAAGCGGATTGGCAGTCGGAAGATAATTCAGACAGAACATGGAACAAAATGGCTAGTTGTATCAAGAAGGTAGCTAAAGATCTACTTGGTGAGTTGAGAGGTGGTGCTCCACCATCTAAGGACACATCATGGTGGAATGAAGAAGTAAATACTGCTATTAAAATTAAAAGGGATTTTTATAAAAATTTGAAGAAAAGTAGAGATGTGGATAGATTTAAGAAGTATAAAATGGCTAAAAAGGAAGATAAGAAAGCTGTTCGGGAAGCTAAATCTAAGCTCTACAAGGAGGTGTACGAAAAATTAGACACTAAAGAGGCTGAAAATGATATATACCGGATTGCTCGGATGCGGGAATGGAAGACTGGAGACTTATGTTCGGTGAAGTGTGTCAAAAATGAAAATCAGAAGGTTTTAGTTCGAGATGAGGATATCAAGGAAAGATAGAGAGATTAGTTTGACAAATTGTTCAATGAGAGCTTTACTAAGAATTTGGATGGACTTTGTTTACCCCAATCAGAGCAAAGCTCTGTTCAAATTCCGAGGCGGGAGATGAAGCAACACTTCATCTTCCCCCAATCAGAGCGAAGCTCTGCTTTGAAAATTTAAACTTTAATAAATGAAGCAACGCTTCAAATTCTTTGCGCTGCGTGCAACGCGCCACGTGTCAGGCGCAGATGCATCAGCGCAGCGCCCAAGGCAACGCACCCAATCAGAGCAAACCTCTATTTTAAGCAAAATTAAAGGAAGCAGCGCTTCAGTTGCGCAAGCACTGCGCTGCGCGACACGTGTCAGCGCAGTTGTGCTGCGTTTTGCGCTGCGCGACACGTGTCAGCGCAGTTGCGCTGCGCTGTGCGACACGTGTCAGCACAGCGCAGATGCGTTTGCGCCAAACAGAATAAAAATTTTAAGAAATCTTTTTGTTCTTGTTAAAACAAGAAGATTTTCTTCTGTAAAACAGAAGCTCTTGGATCAAAAATCCAACGGTGGGGAAAATTCCCCAAATCACTCAGAAAAAAATCTCTTTAATAAATTTAACTAATTTATGGGCACTATAAAAAGGACCCTAGGCCTCAATTCAAAGGCATCAACATTTTCTATAAAAAAAAAAGAAGAGAGAGAACTCCTCAAGAACAAAAAGGTAAAAACCTATAGAAAAAAGAGAAAGTTCTCTTATGAACAGATCATAGATCTAAAAACAAGATCAATGATTTTTAATAAAAATAAAAAAATAATAATAATAAAATAGTGCTTTGCACTTTTATGAACCTTTGGTTCTTTGAGATAAGAAAAACAAGAAAAACTTATCTTTTCTTTGATCTAAATTAGATCAAGAAATCAAATAGTGCTTTGCACTTCTGTTCTTGAATCTAAAAGATTCTTAGTGCTTTGCACTTCCTAACTGCGCTGTTGCGCTCTTGGGAGAGTGCCACGTGTCCGCTACAGAACAACTTGCGCTACGCGCTTTTGAAATAGAGCTTTGCTCTTTGAATTTGGCGCAACTCACCAGAGCGCGCTACGTGTCAGTGGCGCAACGGCGCAGCGCAGTGGGGTAGCGCACTGCGCCAACTGCGCTTGCACTCACCAGAACGTGACGCGTGTCACCTCCACATGCGCTTGCGCTCAATAATTGGCGCAAAGCGCCTGACAAGCCACTATCAGATAATTAATGCACTGCATTATTTACAGAAGGGCCAAGCCCAATTAAAAAGGGCCTAACAGGCCAAATTAAATGCAATGCATTACTTTAAAAAAGGGCAGAGCCCAAATAAAAAACAGATGCTGCGCATCATTTATAAAAGGGCAGAGCCCAAATAAAGGTCTAATAGACCAAACAAAAATACCATGCATTATCAAACAGGAGCAGAGCCCCAGTAAAGGCCTAACAGGCCAAATGCAAATAAAATGTTGAACATTTTCAACTGGACTTAGCCCAATTCTGGCCGTAAGTCCTTAAATTAAATTGAACTGAGCACAAATGCTCTCTCAAATCAATTTACCTCCGGTTCAAGGGTATATCTCTGAACTCCTCTGACACCCATCGTTGTAATCCTTCAATGACGTCAGAGAAGTGACGGGTCCCGACGACCACACATCGATACGGACTGCGGGGTCTTTAAACTCGTGGACCGAAACGTCCTTAAACTAACATTGGACCGAAACGTCCTTAAACTAATGATGGACCACTACGTCCTTAAACTGGCGATGGACCGAAACGTCCTTAAACTAATGTTGGACCGAAACGTCCTTAAACTAATAGCGGACCACCACGTCCTTAAACTGGAATATAGATCACCACGTCCCTAAACTGGAGTGCGGACCACCACGTCCCTAAACTGGAGTGCGGACCACCATGTCTCTAAACTGGAACATGGACCGCAATGTCCTTAAACTACCTATGGACCACTACGTCCCTAAACTGGAACAATAGAGCCTCTAAATGCTCTTTTGCCGGATCTAAACGATCCCGTTTAAGTTGATCTTAGCCCCAAACACGGCTAATGCATCCTTAAACATTCAAATGGACTATAAAACTCCAAATCAACTTTGGTTCAAGGGTAGTCTTTCGGAGGGGAACAGATTCTGGCACGCCCGGTGGGACCTTTTTCTCTTTCCACTCCACACTTCGTGTGTCGTGTTTTTCCCGCGATCAAATAATCGCGGTGTGTATGTTTTTGGTTGCCCTTAGGGGAGTGGATATTGAAACCGGCATTTCGTCTCTATGAAGAATGGCATTTACTCCCACCCTAGCAACTCAGGCTTTGTCATACCCGACGGAGTCAAGTATGGGTCACTTGCAGCCTCAAATCTCTGCAATCCGGCTTTTCAAGAAATTAACGGGCTTCTTTTTGGGTCGATGCTCCCACCTCCCACCCTCGGTGCCTCAACGCCGATGGAGGAAGCCTAGAGGATGTCTGTCGTCCATAGGCAGGCTCCCCAAGCAGCAGCCTTGCCGACGGAATCGGTTCTCAAACAGCTGGCACATGCCAAAGACTAAGGTCGACGCAGGGGGCAGAATATTCAAGCTCTTCAAGAAATCAATAGTTTCAAACTGCACTAACTGCAACAGCAATTCTCGCTCTGTCCCATCTGGAGGAGTAACCTACGGGCCCCAAGTGGCCTCCCTTTTCACTATGCCAGTGGAGCAGGTAACTCAAGCCACCACTGGGCTATTCTTCGGGACCATGCTCCCGCCAACGAGCTTCAGCGCTCCTGTACCATCACAAGAAACTCCCAAGAAGTCGTTTTTCAGCGCTCCTGTGCTTATTTACGCCCTACTTTGCATTATACTATATATAAGCACACAAAAAAATTGTGATAATAAAAGAGTAGAAAGCGAAAAATTATATTTAAAAGATAGGAATACTTTAAGAAAAACAAGAAAGTTAGATGTTTTCTTAAATAAAACTAGTAATAAGTGGTTATAAGCTGTTGTCCCAAAGGTTAGTAAGATGAAGGAAATTACTAATCTGAGGATAAAAATAAGCCTGAAAAATAGTTCCTATTCTGGAAGCCAAACATTTGAACGTTGAAACCCTACTATACGCACGTACACACATCTTGAAACTCAGGATAGTAGAGGATGCCTTGAAATGCTCTTGTCCAGAAGCCAAAGTATGAAGAAAATAAAAGTGGAGAATAAAAGATAAAATGGTGAAAAGAAAAATGAACACTGGTTTTGTTATCACCGAGGCAGCAATAAAAAAATATAGCGAGGGTGCTTTATCACCTAGTGTCTTAGACCAACTGGTTTGGGAGCCACTGCTAAACCTTAGGTGTTGCAAGACGAGGAAAAACACCTAATTAGCAAGCACATGAGTAATCGATCGGTTAGTACCTCAAGAAGTATTAACGGTCGCATGAAGAATGTGTGAGCAAATTCCATCTAAATATCTATCAAAAAGTACTGAGGTAGATGGACAAGAGTATAATTACTTGAATTGAATTCTCTGAGTGTAGGGATATCCAGTTCACACACGTAGGGGTATATGATCAATGTTTGAAAGAAAGGTAGGAATGAAAACTAAAGGCGATGTTTTATTGAGGGATGATGTGATTTCTAATATCTTTTCATGACTATTAAGATAGGGCTCATAGCAACTGAAAAGCTGGTAGAGTTGAAAACTCTTATTTTCAAGTTCTTTCTTCTATAGTTCTTATCTTTATATAACTTTCACCATCTCTCTTTTATTATATGATTTTGTGGGTGTAATCCGCTGAAAACCCTCAGGAGACAACACCCCTCCTACTAGGGATATACCACTGGCGCCGAGTAAGGAAGACCGAGGGCAACTCTCCTTCTGGACTGACTCCGCCGATTCCAACGGCGGAAATTGATGCTGCTGTTCCAACTGGAAACAGCTTTGAACCACTTAGGAAGGTCCACAAGAACTCTCCGACCGCTGTGCTGAAAAGATCTCCTCCACCTATGGAGAGCGCTATAAAGGTGAAGCCGGAAAAGTCCCCTCAACGGCTGTCCTCTAAAATCTACAAGGTCTGGCGTCAAGTCCAAGACTCGGTAATTGATCAAGATTATCCCCGCCGACAGAAAAAGGTGAAAGTTCAGCGGGAAGAGGACCGTCCTATCAATCCACAAAAGGCGATAGCTACTTGGGTGCCCACGGCAAGTGACCCACGGCCGACGTTCGTCAGTGAGCTGCTATCTGAAGAAAGGGTGGCTGCGTTAAAAGACGTGCTTGTGCAGCATAGAGATTGCTTCGCATGGAACTATTCCGAAATGCCAAGATTAGATCCAGAGATTGCTGTCTATAAATTGGCGATATCCCCGGACGTTAAACCAATCAAATAAGCACCGAGAAGAATGCGGTTCGAGCTTGAGATGAGCATCAACGCCGAGGTCAAGAAGCTGATCGACTCCGGTTTCATCCAAGAAGTTCAATATCCTGACTGGATCGCCAATATCGTCCCGGTAATGAAGAAAAATGGGACGGTGCGCATATGTGTAGACTTTTGGGATCTCAATAAAGCCTGCCCAAAGGATGATTTCCCAGTGCTAGTCACTGAGCTGATGATAGATAACACGTCCACTCATGAGGTTTTCTCCTTCATGGACGGCTCATCAGGATATAATCAGATAAAGATGCATCCCGAGGACCAGAAGCACACCGCTTTCCGGACCCCTTTGGGTATATTCTGCTACAAGGTGATGCCCTTCGGTCTAAAGAACGGCGGTGCCACCTATCAAAGGGCCATGACAAAGATCTTCGATGATCTCATACATGAAATCGTCGAATGCTATATCGACGACCTCGTGGTGAAAAGCAAATCATACGAGGAGCATCTCGAGCACCTGAAGACCGTATTTCAACGCCTTCGACAATACAACTTGAAGATGAACCCTCTCAAGTGCGCATTCAGAGTTTCCTCGGGCAAATTCCTGGGATTCATCGTCCGACACCGGAGTATCGAAATAGATCCGTCCAAGATCAAGGCGATCATGGAAATGCCTCCGCCAAGGACTCTCAAACAGTTGCAGTCTCTCCAAGGAAAGCTCGCATATATTCGGCGATTTATAGCCAACCTCTCTGGCAAGTGCCGCCCTTACAGTCACCTGATGAAGAAGGGAACTCCATTCGTCTGGGATCAAAAATGCCAGGGCGCACTGGACGAAATTAAATAGTACCTACAGAACCCGCCGGTGTTGGCTGCTCCGGTCAAGGGAAAACCCCTCATTCTTTATACAACCGCTCTCGAAGGTTCCTTAGGCGCATTATGGGCACAAGAGAACGATCAAGGAAAAGAAAGGGCACTCTACTACTTAAGTCGAGTTCTGCTGGGGGCAGAAAGCAACTACTCTCCCATTGAAAAACACTGCCTGGCGTTGATCTTCGCGATAACAAAGCTCAGGCACTATGCGTTGGCGCACGAAGTCCGTCTCATTTCAAAGGTGGACCCCCTTAAATACTTGATGTCGAAGGCCATATTGACGGGACGACTCGCTAAATGGGCCCTGCTCTTGATGGAGTTCTCGATAACATATCAACCTCTCAAGGCAGTGAAAGGCCAGGTCATCGCCGACTTCCTCGCTGAGCACCCGATACCTGCCGATTCTCTTTTGAATTGCGATTTGCCAGACGAACATGCATCTGACGCGATCGACGGTGGTGATACCCAATGGGAACTTTATTTCAATGGAGCATCTTCCATGAAAAAACGCAAACAAAGTACCTCTATAATCAAATCGGGGGTAGGCCTCATCTTCGTGACTCCACAAGGAGAGATAATGCGCTTCGCTTTCTCCTTAACAGAGCCGAGGACGAATAACGAAGCCGAATATGAAGCCTTGATAGCAGGTCTTGAGATCGCCATCGACATGGGAATTGAAAACCTCCTCATATACGGAGATTCTCAACTGGTCGTTAGTCAAGTAAACGGCGACTACCAAACGTGCAAACCGGAGTTGGTGAAGTATGGGGAAAAGGTGCAACAACTGTTGACCCAAATTCCCTCCTATACTTTGGAGAACATATCGCGCGCGGAAAACAGCAAAGCAGACGCGTTGGCCAAATTTGCTAAAGAGCTGGCTGACGAGAACCTCGATGACGTCAGAATCATGGTACAAAGCCGTCGGGTGCTTGCCCCAGCAGAAATATCTCCGGAATCATCCGAAGAAAAAGGAGCGAGCGAGCAGACGACCCTGCAAGTAAAAGATTAGGAAAATACCGAGGATTGGAGAGAAGTCTTCATAGACTACTTTAAATCCCACCGAATGCCTGAAGAAGCGTCCACAAGACATCAGCTCATGAAACGAGCTCTGTCTTTCGCCTTCGTCAATGATACTCTGTATAAGAGGTCGTTTGATTCTCTGTGGCTGTGATGCTTAGGACCTGACGAAGCGAAAAGAGTCGTCCATGAAGTTCACGACAGACTCTGCAGTTCTCACCAAGCGGGCCCAAAGATGAAATTGAAGATCAAACGGATGGGCTACTACTGGCCCACGATGATCCAGGACTGCCTCGAATATGCGAAGCAATGCCATTCATGCCAAATTCATGGGGACTTCATCCACCAGCATCTAAATCCACTACATCCGACGGTGGCTAGCTGGCCGTTCGAGATGTGGGGAACTGACATAGTCGGCCCCATCGAACCAGCATCGTCTAGGGGACATCGTTTCATCCTGGCGACGACTGACTACTGTTCCCCTTCGAAAGACGGCGCACAAGACTGCGATGTCCTGACGCTGGGATTTAGGGCAGATGCTATTTGGTTTTATCCATCCACCTCTCCGAAGATGCCAAGTTGATTTATGGCACCGTGTATCGGAGGTTTAGACGGATGCGGCCGATGTAGCAGACCTCGTCAGATTCTCCCTCGCTTGAGGGGTTTTTGATTGTGGGGACGCTCTTCTCTGCAGGCGCAAGCCCCTGCAGTTAATTACGCTACCGCATCGCGGTAACAACTTTCTCCTTCTCCAGAATTTCACTTCGTGTCGTATGTGTATGTTTTGTTTGTGGTTGCCCGTGGATTGTATACGGAGACTGAGTAATGCCGTCGCCCGTAGGACGTGGATTAGTCCAAATCCGTATTTACTTAGATTTGGGTTTGGTGTTTTTAGTTTAAGGATGCATTAGTCGCGTTGCGGCTAAGATCAACTTAAACGTTCGTTAAGGATGCGATAGTCCTGTTTGAGACTAAGATCAACTTAACGTGATAATCCATTTAATATCTGGCCATCGGGACTCGTCACCTCTCTAACGTCGTTGAAGGATTACAACGGCAGATGTCAGAGGAGTTCAGAGATGTACCCTTGAACCAAGGTTGATTTGGAGTTTTATAGTCCGTTTGAATGTTTAAGGATACGTTAGCCGTGTTTGGGGGCTAAGATCAACTTAAACGGGATCGTTTAGATCCGGCAAAAGAGCATTTGGAGGCTCTATTGTTCCAGTTTAGGGACGTAGTGGTCCATAGGTAGTTTAGGGACATTGCGGTACATGTTCCAGTTTAGGGACGTGGTGGTCCATGTTCCAGTTTTGGGACGTGGTGGTCCGACATTAGTTTAAGGACGTTGCGGTCCGACATTAGTTTAAGGACGTTTCGGTCCAACATTAGTTTAAGGACGTTCCGGTCCACGAGTTTAAGGACCCCGCAGTCCGTATTGATGTGTGGTCGTCGGGACCCGTCACCTCTCTGACGTCGTTGAAGGATTACAACGATGGGTGTCAGAGGAGTTCGGACATGTACCCTCGAACCGGATATAAATTAATTTAAGAGAACAGCTGTGCTCAGTCAATTTAATTTGAGGACTTACGGCCAAAATTGGGCTAAGTCCAGTTGAAAATGTTCAACACCCTTATTTATTTTTGGTCTATTAGACCTGTGCTAGGGCTTTACCCACACTTAAATAATGCATTGCATTACTTCTATTTTTTTGTTTGGGCTCTGCCCATAAAAGATGCAGAGCATCAATTTCACTTGGGCTCCGCCCCCTTTTTATTGCTTTGCAATTTATTTTGGCCTGCTAGGTCTTTTTGATTTGGGCCTGGCCCTTTAAGAAATGCCTTGCATTTGTCAGGCGCTTTGCGCCAATCAGAGAGCGCAAGCGCTTATAGTGTTGACACGTGTCGCGCAAGCGCAGTGCGCTGCGCCTGCGCTGCTGACACGTGGCGCGCTCTGGTGGGTTGCGCCAATCCAGGAGCGCAACAGCGCAGTTTGCAAGTGCAAGGCACTATGATTTAAGAATATTTTAGATTCAAGAACCAATGGTTCACAAAAGAAGTGCAAAGCACTGTTCGTTTTCTTGATCTAATTTAGATCAAAGAAAAACAAGTTTTTCTTTTTATTTCAGGAACCAAAGGTTCATAAAAGTGCAAAGCACTATTTTTTTATTTTGTTTTTTTTTGTTTTAAAGAACCAGTGGTTCATAAGAAGTGCAAAGCACTGTTTATTATGTGAAGATCATTGATCTGGTTTTTAGATCAATGATCTATTAGAAGAAATTTCTTCTCTCTTGTGAAGGTTTTTACCTTTTTCTTGAAATTTTTCTCAGAGTTCTCTCTGTTTGAAGCTCTTGATTTTTTTTCAAGAAATGTTGATCCCCCCTTTTTTTATTTTAGAAAGAAGGATCATTGGTCGTTGGGACCCACCACCTTTTCGACGACACTGAGAGATTACAGTGCCACATATCGAAGGTGTGGAGGGATGTACCCTTTGAACCATGTCTCACTCATTAGGGGGGAAGAACAGGCTGGAGCTTAAGCTTCTCGCTACTGAAAAAGGCTTCTTTGCGTTCGCACACGTGTGTCGCACGTGTTGGGCGCTCATATTTGCACGTAGCGCACATGGATCTTGCGTATATGCGCATTATGGGGGGGAGCAAGCTCCTATGGAGAATGAGTCTCCTTTGAATATTCTCATGTGGTGCGCACGTGGCGGGCACACGTGCGTTGCACGTGGCGCACATGCGCATTATGAGGAGAAGCAGAGCTTCTATATATGGAGAACATGCTCCTTTTAATATTATTAAATGTTCTCATGTGGTGCGCACGTGCGTTGCACGTGGAGCACATGCGCATTATGAGGAGAAGCAGAGCTTCTATATATGGAGAACAAGCTCCTTTTAACATTATTAAATGTTCTCATATGGTGCGCACGTGCGTTGCACGTGGTGCCGCATGGCGGGCACACATGCGTTGCACGTGGTGCACATGCGCATTATGAGGAGAAGCAGAGCTTCTATATATGGAGAACAAGCTCTTTTTAATATTATTAAATGTTCTCATGTGGTGCGCACGTGCGTTGCACGTGGTGCCGCATGGCGGGCACACATGCGTTGCACGTGGCGCACATGCGCATTATGAGGAGAAGCAAAGCTTCTATATATGGAGAACAAGCTCCTTTTAATATTATTAAATGTTCTCATGTGGTGCGCACGTGCGTTGCACGTGGTGCCGCATGGCGGGCACACGTGCGTTGCACGTGGCGCACATGCGCATTATGAGGAGAAGCAAAGCTTCTATATATGGAGAACAAGCTCCTTTTAATATTATTAAATGTTCTCATGTGGTGCGCATGTGCGTTGCACGTAGTGCCGCATGGCGGGCACACGTGCGTTGCACGTAGCGCACATGGCGCTTGCATATATGCGCATTATGGAGGAGCATGCTCCTATTTTGGAGAACTAAGCTCCTTTGGAAAACTAAGCTCCTTTGAGTATTGAATCCTTTGAGGATTTAACTCTACCTTTCTAAGAGGTATCCCCTCTTATTTATATGGGAGCGGTAGAGAAGCCATCTCTCCTTTTCCCGATGTGGGACTAAAAAATGCATTCCCCATGTAGTAGAGCATTACTTCAGATTACACGTGTATAACACATTTGCTCATAACTTTTGATCTCGGATGAATTATGAGGCCCATAATATATCAAATCGAAGGTCTTTTCGAGATGCTTTCAATATCATCAGAATTTAGCTGATTTTCGTTCCGGAGTTTGTCAAAATACAGCTCGGAAAATACTGGTTCGCATCTTCTTCCTTAGATCACATGTGCATAGACATTTGCTCATAACTTTTGATCCCGGATGAATTATGAGGCTCATAATATATCAAATCGAAGGTCTTTTCAAGATTCTTTCAATACCATCAGAATTTAGCTGTTTCTCATTCCAGAGTTTGTCAAAATAAAGCTCGGAAAATACTGGTTCGCATCTTCTTTCTTAGATCACATGTGCATAACACATTTGCTCATAACTTTTGATCCTCGATGAATTATGAGGCCCATAATATATCAAATCGAAGGACTTTTCAAGATGCTTTCAATACCATCAGAATTTAGCTGTTTCTCATTCCGAAGTTTGTCAAAATAAAGCTCGGAAAATACTGGTTCGCGTCTTCTTTCTTAGATCACATGTGCATAACACATTTGCTCATAACTTTTGATCCTGGATGAATTATGAGGCCCATAATATATCAAATCGAAGGTTTTTTCAAGATGCTTTCAACACCATCATAATTTAACAGTTTCTCATTGGGGAGTTTATCAAAATACAGGCCGGAAGATACTGGTTCGCATTTTCTTAAGCGTATCGCTGCTATTTGATACCTTGGACTCTTTTGCGCAGAAATTTTTGGCGGGAACAACTACTTCTCTAAATGGGCAGAAGCAGTACCGTTAAGAGAAGTTAAGACGGAGAATATCCTCCATTTCTTCAAGACGCATGTCATATATCGATTTGGAACTCCGCGATGGATCATCTCCGATAACGGGCCAGCCTACAGAAGTCACAAGATCAGCCGCTTTGCGCAACAGCATAATATAGACTGGAAGTATTCCTCGGTTTATAATCCGCGAGCCAACGGTCTCGCCGAGGCCTTCAACAAGACCTTGACGAAAATCATAAAGAAAACGGTGTCCCGAAATAAGAAAGACCGACACGAGAGACTGCAAGAGGCTCTTTGGGCGTATCGAACTACGTTCAAGACGGCCACGAACATAACGCCGTACGCGTTGGTATTCGGTACAGAAGCAGTACTCCCTCTCGAGATAGAATTACCCTCTCTACGAGTGGCTGTCCACTACGAGCTAACGGACGAAGAAAATGCTCACCTTCGGCTTGAGGAACTTGACGCCCTTGATGAAACCCGGCTCATAGCACAGCAAAATCTGGAAGCTTATAAAGCAAAGATGACGCGCTCATATGAAAGATTGGCCCGACCGAGGACATTCCGCCAAGGCGAACTTGTGCTAATGGTCAAAAGGCCTATGATCCCCAATTGCGCCAAGCGGGGAAAGTTTGAGCCAAACTATGAAGACCCATACATCATAGATAAGGTCTACCAGGGTGGGGCCTATCTACTCATGGACATGCATGGTGAAAGGCCTTTCAGGCCAATAAACGGTCGCTTCCTAAAGAAATACTATGCTTAATGAGCCACAGCTTAGGTCAATGGTAGATGACGACGACTATGTCCGCTCGCTATCTTCCTAAGCTCAAGCTTTATAAGCAGTAGCCAGCCTTCTCCATGACGGACCGAAATGTCCTTAAACTAATAGCAGACCAAAACGTCTTTAAACTACTACCGCAGCATCTTTTAGGCTGACGAGATATAAAAAAAACATATAAAAATAAAATAAATAAAAACGGTATGTCCATAAGCAAAAAGAGCACGGATGAAAACCCGAAAGGGCTCCGTGAGTAAAAACAGCAGGGCTACCGGCGAGTGTTCGTGAAAACCCGAAAGGGCGCGATCTCGTAAAAAGAAAAAATAAAATAAAATAAAAAGAATAAAAAAAATGGTATGTCCATAAGCAAAAAAGGGCACGGATGAAAACCCGAAAGGGCTCCGTGAGTAAAAACAGCAGGGCTACCGGTAAGTGTTTATGAAAACCCGAAAGGGCGCAACCTCGTTAAAAGACACTTACAGGATCCTCTCGACCTTATAAGGAGAAACCACCCACGTGAGATCCTTACGACTCATAAGGGAGCAACACACTTAGGGATCCCCACGATTCCTAAGGAGAAAATACACTTACGAGATCCTCACGACTCGTAAGGAAAACTCTCTTATGGGACCCTCACGGCTCATAAGATTTGAAAGTCTTAAGTTACAGAGACCTAAACCTGTGCTTAAGCAATCCCCACAATTTCCGATATTGCCCTACAAGTGGTTCAATACTGACCCTTGTATACAATCCACGGGCGCGAATAAACATTTCCCTAATCAAGTCTCATCCGAGACTGGGGATATGTTCGCATGATGAACAACCCTTATAAGTCCTCTCGACTTACAAGGAGAAAACCCTCTTGTAGGATCCTTACGACTTACAGAGGAACATACACTTAGGAATTCTCACGATTCCTAAGGAGAAAATACACCTACAAGATCCTCACGACTTGTAGGGAGAAATACCTTTGTGAGACCCTTACGGCTCATGAACTTAAAAACCTTAGACGACAGGACCCTAACCCTGGTCGCTAAGCCACCTTTGTTCAACATCGACAGAGGCAGATGATGATTCGCTCCTGACAATATTCCAGTTATAGCGGTGCTGATGCCAAAATCGGTGTTTAATTTCAGGTTTACGGCGAAAGCCAGTAGGCCGCTCGTGCATATGAAATAGCCGAAATGATGGGGCAACGTGCAATAAAAGCAGCAAGTAAAAATGTATGCAGGCGAAATAGCCGAAATGATGGGGCAACTCGCAATAAAAAGCAGCGAGTAAAAATAAAATAAACAGCCGAAATGATGGGGCAACTCGCAATAAAAAGCAGCGAGTAAAAATAAAATAAACAGCTGAAATGATGGGGCAACTCGCAATAAAAAGCAGCGAGTAAAAATAAAATAAACAGCCGAAATGATTGGGCAACTCGCAATAAAAAGCAGCGAGTAAAAATGAAATAAACAGCCGAAATGATTGGGCACCGCGAAAAATAGCCGAAATGATTGGGCAATCGCGACCTTCGCGATATAAAAGCTGAAATGATAGAGCATCGCGGAAATAAAACAAAAAAAAGGAAGATGATAAAACTTTGGCCCTACAGTTAAGATCACATCGATCCCTGTATACAATCCAAGGGCGTAAACACACAAGAGGGAACCATACTTTCCCAATAGGCTCCGCCAGAAGACGAGGCCAAATCTTGACGGTTCAGTCCAACTCCGAAGGAACCAATGTCTTCAGCAGATACCTCGACTCACGGATACAAACACTCCTTGACGAGAGCTTCCTGATCCGCGTTGACTCGCAGAGCCACCAGTGCCTCCGTGGGAAATCCTCGACTCGTTTCAAACCCCAAGGAAACAAATAATCCTTGGCGCTTGGGAAACAAATAATCCCTAGCAAACTCCTCGACTCACGGATACAAACACTCCTTGACGAGAGCCTCCTGATCCGCGTCGACTAGCAGAGCCACCAGTGCCTCCGTGGGAAATCCTCGACTCGTTTCAAACCCCAAGGAAACAAATAATCCTTGGCGCTTGGGAAACAAATAATCCCTAGCAAACTCCTCGACTCACGGATACAAACACTCCTTGACGAGAGCCTCCTGATCCGCGTCGACTCGCAGAGCCACCAGTGCCTCCGTGGGAAATCCTTGACTCGTTTCAAACCCCAAGGAAACAAATAATCCTTGGCGCTTGGGAAACAAATAATCCCTAGCAAACTCCTCGACTCACGGATACAAACACTCCTTGACGAGAGCCTCCTGATCCGCGTTGACTCGCAGAGCCACCAGTGCCTCCGTGGGAAATCATCGACTCGTTTCAAACCCTAAGGAAACAAATAATCCTTGGCGCTTGGGAAACAAATAATCCCTAGCAAACTCCTCGACTCACGGATACAAACACTCCTTGAAGAGAGCTTCCTGATCCGCGTCGACTCGCAGAGCCACCAGTGCCTCCGTGGGAAATCCTCGACTCGTTTCAAACCCCAAGGAAACAAATAATCCTTGGTGCTTGGGAAACAAATAATCCCTAGCAAACTCCTCGACTAACGGATACAAACACTCCTTGACGAGAGCCTCCTGATCCGCGTCGACTCGCAGAGCCACCGGTGCCTCCGTGGGAAATCCTCGACTCGTTTCAAACCCCAAGGAAACAAATAATCCTTGGCGCTTGGGAAACAAATAATCCCTAGCAAACTCCTCGACTCACGGATACAAACACTCCTTGACGAGAGCCTCCTGATCTGCGTCGACTCGCAGAGCCACCAGTGCCTCCGTGGGAAATCCTCGACTCGTTTCAAACCCCAAGGAAACAAATAATCCTTGGCGCTAGGGAAACAAATAATCCCTAGCAAATTCCTTGACTCACGGATACAAACACTCCTTGACGAGAGCCTCCTGATTCGCGTCGGCTCGCAGAGAAACCAGTGTCTCTGCGGGAAAAATCCCGATTCGTCTCAAGTTACAAGATGAAGCCTCAGGCAGCAGGGACTAAAAAACTTGCTTCCTGAACAATGGGACCCTGCAAGTCGATCCAAAAAGATCTCTTGCATACTATTCACGGGTCTCACTCTCCAAAGTCGAATCTCGACAAGGAGGGAAACAACCGCTTACGGGTCCTCTCGACTTGTAAGAAGGAAAAATTCTCTTATAGGATCCTTACGACTTATAAGAGAAAACCACACTTAGGAATGCTCACGATTCCTAAGGAGAAAAACCCACCTACGAGATCCTCTCGATCCGTAGGGAGAAAAGTCTTTATGAGACCCTCACGGCTCATAGAGTTGAAAAGTTTTAGGCAGCAGATCTGAACCTGCGGCCTAAGCCATCGCTGTTTCTTGAGAGGGTCAGGATACTCGCTCTAATCATCCGTCAACCATGGTTATTAAGACAGCCTGCTAACAATAAAAGAAAGAAGAAAATGACAGAAAGAACATCCGATTTATATTTGACCAAGCGTTCGAGACACACTCATTTATACATGGGCAGAGGACTCAGGACGAGAAATAAGACAAGCTGAAATAAAGAAAGAGGGTTTCCATTCATGTTGCTAAAATTCTTACAATCATAAAAGCAATGAATAAGAAACATTATTCAAATTATTACAACGGTATAAGCTCAGATCCGGGGCACGGATTGAGGAATTCAAAAGTAAGGCCATCCAGAGTTCTTCTGGCCTTTCTAATTATTCTTATGCGCAGCCTCTCGCGCTCCTGTGTGTCAAGATCCTCAGCAAGCCCTCCCGGCCTTCGATAAGCAGCAACTATCGTCGTCTGCTGGAAGATTTGATGTAGGATGTCAATGAGGCCGTCCCGCCGTTTCTTCGAGATCAGCCCCGTCAGGTACACTGAATGCACCTTGTCTTCGGCATCATCCAGCGCATTGAGCGGTAGGGCCTCGTGAAGACCCGGAAGTGCTCTCCATATTGCTCCCAGCACGACTTTCAAGAGAGCCGAACGACGAGGAAGCAGCCAACCACCGCTTGCTTTCAGACGACCCATGACCTCTGCACATTGAGCGTCTGTAAACTCCTGGTTTTGTTGACGACCCTGTGCGTGGATATCGTCATGGGTGATGAACTCGTGCAAACTGTATAGACGCACCGCCATTATGCCTGGAGGAAATACCACAGGAAGATTAGCGATAGAAGAAAAATAATATGCACTGAGGGCTAAATTCCTCGAGAGCAAAGCTCTGTTCAGGGATTAAAACCCATGAACAAAAGCTCTGCAGATCTATAAGTTTTTGAGAGTGAAGCTCTGTTTATGAAACCCCAATGGGGATCTCTTTATATCAAAAGATCTGTGAGAGCAAAGCTCTTTGGTTGAGATTAATTTAAATTAATTTGATTTACATTAATTTTACCTAAAGTTTCTAACTTTGAAATGAGCAAAGCTCTGCTGGTGAAACCCCGAAGGGACTTTCTTTAGATCAGAAGATCTATGAGAGCAAAGCTCTGTTGGTTAAGATTAATTAAAAATAATTTAATCTAAGAATCAATTTTACCTAAAGTTTTTCTAAAAACTTTGGAAAGGAGAGCAAGGCTCTGGAGTTCTTGAAGGCAAGAGCAAAGCTCTGAAGTTTTTTGAAAATAAAAATCTGAAAGATGATAAACATCTGTGGGGGACCAAAGGTCCTATTTATAGGCATCAAGTGCCTCTTCAACTTCCAAAAGTTGCCACGGCGGTTGGAATTCCGCCACCATTGCGCTCACGTTTGGGGCCACGTAAGCGCAACGGTGGAGGGCATTTGTTTACCCCAATCAGAGCAAAGCTCTGTTCAAATTCCGAGGCGGGAGATGAAGCAACACTTCATATTCCCCCAATCAGAGCGAAGCTCTGCTTTGAAAATTTAAACTTTAATAAATGAAGCAACGCTTCAAATTCTTTGCGCTGCGTGCAACGCGCCACGTGTCAGGCGCGGATGCATCAGCGCAGCGCCCAAGACAGCGCACCCAATCAGAGCAAAGCTCTATTTTAAGCAAAATTAAAGGAAGCAGCGCTTCAGTTGCGCAAGCACTGCGCTGCGCGACACGTGTCAGCGCAGATGCGCTAGCGCAGTTGCGCTGCGCTTTGTGTCAGCGCAGATGCGCTAGCGCAGTTGCGCTGCGCTGTGCGCTGCGCGACACGTGTCAGCGGAGATGCGTTTGTGCCAAACAGAATAAAGATTTTAAGAAATCTTTCTGTTCTTGTTAAAACAAGAAGATTTTCTTCTGTAAAACAGAAGCCCTTGGATCAAAGATCCAACGGTGGGGAAAATTCCCCAAATCACTCAGAAAAAGATCTCTTTAACAAATTTAACTAATTTATGGGCACTATAAAAAGGACCCTAGGCCTCAATTCAAAGGCATCAACATTTTCTATAAAAAAAAAAAGAAGAGAGAGAACTCCTCAAGAACAAAAAGGTAAAAACCTTTAGAAAAAAGAGAAAGTTCTCTTATGAACAGATCATAGATCTAAAAACAAGATCAATGATTTTTAATAAAAATAAAAAAATAATAATAATAAAATAGTGCTTTGCACTTTTATGAACCTTTGGTTCTTTGAGATAAGAAAAACAAGAAAAACTTATCTTTTCTTTGATCTAAATTAGATCAAGAAATCAAATAGTGCTTTGCACTTCTGTTCTTGAATCTAAAAGATTCTTAGTGCTTTGCACTTCCTAACTGCGCTGTTGCGCTCTTGGGAGAGCGCCACGTGTCAGCTACAGAACAACTTGCGCTACGCGCTTTTGAAATAGAGCTTTGCTCTCTGAATTTGGCGCAACTCACCAGAGCGCGCTACGTGTCAGCGGCGCAACGGCGCAGCGTACTGGGATAGTGCACGGCGCCAACTGCGCTTGCGCTCACCAGAACATGACGCGTGTCATCTCTACATGCGCTTGCGCTCAATAATTGGCGCAAAGCGCCTGACAAGCCACTATCAGATAATTAATGCACTGCATTATTTACAGAAGGGCCAAGCCCAATTAAAAAGGGCCTAACAGGCCAAATTAAATGCAATGCATTACTTTAAAAAAGGACAGAGCCCAAATAAAAAATAGATGCTGCGCATCATTTATAAAAGGGCAGAGCCCAAATAAAGGTCTAATAGACCAAACAAAAATGCCATGCATTATCAAACAGGAGCAGAGCCCCAGTAAAGGCCTAACAGGCCAAATGCAAATAAAATGTTGAACATTTTCAACTGGACTTAGCCCAATTCTGGCCGTAAGTCCTTAAATTAAATTGAACTGAGCACAAATGCTCTCTCAAATCAATTTACCTCCGGTTCAAGGGTACGTCTCTGAACTCCTCTAACACCCATCGTTGTAATCCTTCAACGACGTCAGAGAGGTGACGGGTCCCGACGACCACACATCGATACGGACTGCGGGGTCCTTAAACTCGTGGACCGAAACGTGCTTAAACTAATATTGGACCGAAACGTCCTTAAACTAATGATGGACCACTACGTCCTTAAACTGGCGATGGACCGAAACGTCCTTAAACTAATGTTGGACCGAAACGTCCTTAAACTAATAGCGGACCACCACGTCCCTAAACTGGAATATGGACCACCACGTCCCTAAACTGGAACATGGACCACCACGTCCCTAAACTACCTATGGACCACCACGTCCTTAAACTGGAACAATAGAGCCTCCAAATGCTCTTTTGCCGGACCTAAACGATCCCGTTTAAGTTGATCTTAGCCCCCAAACACGGCTAACGTATCCTTAAACATTCAAACGGACTATAAAACTCCAAATCAATCTTGGTTCAAGGGTACATCTCTGAACTCCTCTGACATCTGCCGTTGTAATCCTTCAACGACGTTAGAGAGGTGACGATTCCCGATGGCCAGATATTAAATGGATTATCACGTTAAGTTGATCTTAGTCTCAAACAGGACTATCGTATCCTTAACGAACGTTTAAGTTGATCTTAGCCGCAACGCGGCTAACGTATCCTTAAACTAAAAACACCAAACCCAAATCTAAGTAAATACGGATTTGGACTAATCCACGTTGTTCCCCTCCGAAAGACGGCGCGACATGACGTCTCGCCTGAGATTCGGGGCAGATACTAATTGGTGCTATCCGTCCACCTCTCCGAAGATGCCAAGTTGATTTATGGCACCATATATCGAAGGTTTAGACGGATGCGTCCGATGTAGCAGACTTCGTCAGATTCCCCCTCGTTTGAGGGGTTTTTGATTGTGGGGACGCTCTTCCCTGCAGGCGCAAGCCCCTGCAGTTAATTACGCTACCGCATTGCGGTAACAACTTTCTCCTTCTCCAGATGGTCACTTCGTGTCGTGGGTGTTTGTTTTGTTGCCCGTGGATTGTTTACGGAGACTGAGTTATGTCGTCGTCCGTAGGACGTGGACTAGTCCAAATCCGTATTATCTTAGATTTGGATTTGGGGGTTTGGTTTGAGGATACGTCAGCCCTACTTGAGGCTAAGATCAACTCAAACGTTTGTTAAGGATACGTTAGTCCGGTTTGAGACTAAGATCGACTTAACGGGATCGTTTAGATCCGACAAAAGAGCAATTGGCTCTAATGTTCCAGTTTAGAGACCTAGTGGTCCATTAAATGTATAGCCGTCGGGACCCGTCACCTCTCTGACGACGTTGAAGGATTACAACGACAGATGTCAGAGGAGTTCAGAGATATACCCTCGAGCCAGAGTTAATTAGGGGGATTCATAGTCCAGTCTGTTTGAACGTTTAAGGATACGTTAGCCATCTTTGAGGCTAAGATCAACTTAAACGAGACCGTTTAGATCCGACAAAAGAGTATACGGGGCTCCATTGTTCCAGTTTAAGGACATTGTGGTCCATGGGTAGTTTAAGGACGTTGCGGTCCATTGTTAGTTTTAAGACATCTCGGTCAAGGTTAAGGACGTCGTAGTCCATGGGTTTAAGGACCCCACCATCCATTGTTAGTTTTAAGACATCTCGGTCAAGGTTAAGGACGTCGTAGTCCATGGGTTTAAGGACCCCACAGTCCGGTATGTGCTCTGGATGCTTCACACGGGTTCACTGCCGTACTCTGTGAGGACCAGGCTCCGCTCTGGACGTTTTCCACGGGGTCAAAGAGTGACATTATCCGCGTTCCACGTAACCAGGAATTTTGCATTAAACACGGGTTTAAGGACCCCACAGTCCGTGTTGATGTGTGGTCGTCGGGACCCGTCACCTCTTTGAAGACATTGAGGGATTACAATGCCAAGTATCAAAGGAGTGAAGAGATGTACCCTAGAACCGGAGTGGATTAAATAGTCCTTGGCCCAATTTGGGATCAAGACCGATTAATTATGTTATGAGCCCATTGGCCCAGTTAATCACAAATTGAGGACTTATGGCCATCTTGGGCTAAGTCCAATCAGGAGAGGCTTTGCCTCTATCCATTTAGGCCAATTGGGCCAAAGCCTAGTGTTAAACACTACAGAGCAGTCAGTGTTGAACACTGGGAATGAGGTTAACAAGTTAGTGTTTAACACTAAGAGATAATTGGTGTTTAACACCGGCAACAAGGCTTTTCAAATTAGTGTTAAACACTAAAACAGATCAGTGTTGAACACTGCAAATAAAGCTTTTTAATTAGTGTTGAACACTAAGGCCCAACAGTGTTTTAACACTGGGTTCAAGGGTTTTAATTTAGTGTTAAACACTAAGGCAAGAGGGGTCACGTGGCAGCACGTGAGAGCGCCCTCCCTTCATTTATTCTGCTGAGATTATCGCATCTTTCAGAGCATCACGTGCCATCACGTGATGGGCATTCAAATGCCTGTGTATTAAAGCTTCTGTCAAGGGTCACGTGGGTCACGTGGGGTGCTGCCTCAAAGGGGTTTTCTGTAGATCTCCTGGGGGGGGTCACGTGGTGACACGTGACCCTGCCTCTACGTATATTGTTTAAAGGATCTGTTAATCTTTTCCAGGAATTAAATTCCTCGTAGGGTTAAACCCTGACAGTAATTTCAGAGGAATTAAATTCCTACTTCCTTTTGAAGGTTTTATATTCTGAATAGAGTTGAACTCTGAATTTTCCGTAGGAATTAAATTCCTCATACATGTGAAGAACCAAATAGGGTTAAACCCTAACAAAAGCTTTTTAGGGAATTTGAACTTCCATCCTCTGTTAAATTATGATTAAAGGAATTAAATTCCCGCTGTTTCAACAGAACTAGGTTCTTAATTAGGGTTAAACCCTGTTTCTTTTTGTTCTGAAGGAATTAAATTCCCATGATACAAGGTCAAGCCCTAGTTTTATTTTAAAGGAATTAAATTCCTATAGTTCTGTGAGAATTAAATTCTCGTGCTTGCATTCCCTCTCTATGTTTTGGATCTGCATGGCAGGATCTCAACCCATTGAGAATTAAATTCTTAACCTTAAGGGGAGATGTGCACTTTGCAGATCCTCTATCAAGGAGAGAAGAAATATATTCTTCTGTTTTATATATCAGAGTTAAACTCTGTTGAGAATTAAATTCTCTTTCTCTTTCAAGGAGCTTTTCCCTTTCTTACCTAGGGTTCTTGCAGAAGATCCAAGTCTTTTCAAAGTATCAAAGCTCTCCTCCTTTTCTTTTTTCTTCTCTCTGTCTCTGTATATCTTGGCTCCTATTTATAGGAGAAGCAGCCGAATCAATCAGTTTTTGACGAATCTTCATGAAAGATTTGATTTGCATCCATCATTCATTTTGGACCTTTGGATTATTGGGTGAATTTTATTCACCATTGGATTTCAAATCCAGGGGTTCCCCTTTATTATTTCGGTTAGATTTAAAGGGGAAATCTTTCCAAACCCGAGATTTTCCCATAGATAGATGATATTTCATCACCTCTGAATCTTTAATTCGATCTGCTCCAGATAATCACTTTCCTTTGGAAAGATTTGATTCTCCTTCAGAATTTAATTCTGTTGACAAAATGGGCTTTGAAAGCCGGTCACGTGTGACCACGTGACCCATGGTCACGTGTGGGCACGTGACCCCCTTGGAGCGAGCCTTCCTCTTTCTTTTGCGCTCTGTCTTCTGATTGCTGCTTAAACGTCACGTGCCACCACGTGACCCCTGGTCACGTGTGAGCACGTGACCCTTGTTTGAACTCTCTTTCCTTGGTTCATCTGGAGAACGAGTCTGCTGTTTTGAACGTCACGTGCCAACACGTGACCCTGGTCACGTGGGAGCACGTGACCTCTTCTGAAGCCTTTTCCTTGACTTGATCAGGGAATCGGTGTGCCTTTGACGCTTGCATTCAAATGTCACGTACCGACACGTGACCCTTTCTGAAGCCCTTTCTTTGATGTAGTTGGAAAACTGAACCTGCCTTGATGATGCTTTTAGGTGTCACGTGCCAACACGTGACCGCTAGTCACGTGTAAGCACGTGACCCTCTTCTGAAGCTTTTCCCAGAAGCTTTCCTGATTTTAAATCAGGAAACAAATGCCCCCACAGCGTTGTTCTCACGTGTCTGCACGTGAGTGCAACGCTGTCACCTCTTGTGACCGTTGGATTCCTCTAGGGATCTGGGGAGACGAAACGTTTTCATTATCTTCTATAAATACCTCTGTCTCTTCATAGGAGCCTCCACTTTGTTCATCTTCTTCTTCTGAGAACTTCTTCCTTAAGAATTTAATTCTCGCTTCCAGAGCTTAGTTCTCTGTCTTGAAACAGTCTGCAGAGTTTAACTCTTTTCGAAAAGAATCCTTTTCTTCAGGTAATCTTTTTGGACAACGATGGACCTTCACATTCCTCTGGATTTTAAATCCAAAACAAGGGTTTTTACCCTTTTTTCTTCATATTTTTCCGTAAGAACATGAAACTGCTTAATCTTCAAACTGTAGATCTTTTAGGGTTTAGATGATCCTTGGGGAGATGATGATGGCGTTTCAACTCCATGGAATTTAATTCCATCAAAAATGTTTCTGGGAATTTAATTCCCTTTTCTCAATAAGGAATTTAATTCCAACGAAGAACTCGATTTCTTCACACAGAGGCTTCCTGGGGTCTCTTGGCCCGAGGTTGTTCTTCTGCAATTAATGCGATGGGGGTTTTGTAATGATGTCTTCTGTGGGAATTTAATTCCTTTGATTTTGTTGGGTTCGTTGTAGAGCCCTAGACAGATCTTGTTGAGGGGAATGTGCATGGTCATCATTTTTTATTAAATGAGGATATTCCCTTTGTTTTATTGTAACTGTTTGGTCTCATTATTAATGAGCCGTCATCCGGATTCTGTGGGGCCCATATGTTTTGTGGCCAATGGTCCCAGAAAACTCTGCTGTTGCTTTCTTTAACTAGTCTTCATGTTCATGCATGAATATATATCGCTGACTTTCCTTTTAACGGTCTTCTTTTATTGGATTTCAGGTGCGATGGCTTCTGTTCCACGCTTTCCCTTTTCTCGCTCGGAGGCCGCTTTTCCTCAGTCACCATCTGATGAGGAAGCGATGGCGATGATTCGGGCTCATGATCCGAACTGCACCAACCTTCTTCAGTGGGGATCTTGGTATAGTCAGATTATTCAGGGTCGCCGGAGTTTTCTTTGCGCGGTGCCGACGGAACCCACTTTCCCATTTTTACCGATGGATCCTCCGAGGACGGTTTTTGCTGTGGAAATGCCCAACTGGACTCCAACGGGGAGGCTGGAGCCTTCGACAACCGGCATACCGAATCATCCGATCCCGGCCATAGACATTTTGGGACGGCGTATTTGCCAGGGTGAGGCCCACCCGTGGGGGCAAATTTATAAGATAGGGCTCACTCCTAGGCATCCTACGGGCTACCTTCTCTGGGCTCGTTACATCCTTTCTGCCCATCGGGCGCGGTTGCAGAAAGTCGGGCTTTATCAGGCCATATACGCGTCACTCTTTCATTATAAGTCCCCGCATGCCTGGTGGGTTAAGGCGTTTTTAAACCAATGGAATCTTCCTACCAACACTTTCATCCTAGGAGATCGTGAGGTCTCGATCTCTCTTGCAGAGTTTTATGAAATCTCGGGATTGCCAATCAGGGGTGCACTGTATGAGGAGTTGTTGCCTCCTGACGAGTATGTCTTTGAGCCCGAGTCTGCACCGGTTGACGGCCTGTCTGCTGGGAATGCTGTTCGCCATAAGCGCCCCAGCTTGATCAAGGCGCTGGGTATTTTTGATCGATTGTTCACTGAATCTGAGGAGCAGGGTGTTACCTTTAAAAGCTTCATTTCCTGCTTCCTTCGTGAGGATGTCATATCGAAGACTGCTCTGAAGTTTGCTAACATCAGAGACCCCTTTGGGTTTGGTCCGAAGAAGCTACCGACCGCTGAATCGGACCTGCCACAATATTATATTCCCATCGTGTCGCCGATGTCTTTTGAGTCCGTTGCAGCACCCGGTATGGATGAGGAAACATTCTTTGTGGGGTTTGTCAGTGTTTGGCTTAGCTGGTTCGTTATCCTCATGCATCGCCGCTTCATGAGAGCCTCGGTCATCTACCCGGCTCATCGTATTGCTGAGGGGACGCGGTTGGCCATCGGCATCCCGGCCTTGGCGCACCTCTATAATGGATTGGGTACCGCAGCTAATACCTCTACGCCTGGCGTGGATGTGGTAAACTTTTCGCTTCACTATTTCACGTCCTGGATCGAAATGCACGTATTGGGGGCTTTCGCCATGCATCAAAGGCCCTCATTTTACGATGCCTACCCCTTTCCACGACTTATGCGGCTAGTGGATGCTTCTGTCGCCGACCCGACTCAATTCGGGGCTATTCGGGTGCTAATTTCTCCTCATGCCACCGCTGGCGGGTTGGTTTTTACTGATCGGGTCTTGTCTACTCCTTCGGGTCCCGTCCAACAACTCTGGGACCAGTCGAAAGACAACGCACCTTCTCTGAAGCCCCGGGAGGCCATGCATTTGTATGCAATTAGACCGGGTTACTTGGTGTTTCGCCAGGACAGTGCGGCTCTTTTCATGCGGTACAACCCGCATCGATTTGCCCGACAGCTCGGATACGACCAGGGCGTTCCTTTCAAGGCTTTTATAGTTGCCCCGATCCCTTCGCTCGATGCTGTTCGCGATGCCGCTCATCATTTCATGAGGCTGAATACCGGCTCTCATTTCATGGTCCCTGAAGCCGAGTACATGCCCCGATGCGTAGGTGCATTTACGGGCTGGTATCTTCATCGGATCAGTCCGATTATTCTTGAAGAAAGAAGGGTGCTTCTTGGTCACGACTCCCCTCCTCAGGTTTCGGGGGCTAAGCTACGGCCGAGGGCTCCGGTCCGCTTCCCTTTGAGGGAAATTGGCACTGCGCTCATTCCGGGGGAGTCAGGGGTAGACCTTACTCCAACAGCTGGTATGCCCTTGGGTTCCCGATCGCGGGGTAAACAGGCCCCAGTAGTAGCACCCCTGCCGGCGGCGGCGCCACCTCCTGTGGCGTCGACAATGGCGATGTCATTCTCGGTTGTGGCACCGAGCGAGAGTAACAGGGATGAGGGCGCTGAGGGCGATGTGGGCCAGCGCCGCCCTAAGGCTTCGCGAGGGAGGAAGCGGTCATCCTCAGCGACCGGCTCTGGGTATAAACGGCGGAGGAAAGCGGCTACTGCCCCGCTTGATTCTGTGGTGGAGTCTGAGCCTATCCTTGAAGACGAACCGTTGGCCCTGCAAGGGTCAGACGCTGGACTTCTCTTTCCGAGTTCGGCTGATGAGGAGGCCGCACAGTTGGCTGAGGCCATACGGCGTTCAAAAGACGCGTCTCAAAACGCCAAGGTTCCGAAGAAGTCTTATCCTGCTGTAATTTTTTACGAAGACCCTTCGTGGATTCGGCGGCGATTTATCGGTCCTCTGGAGGAATGGGGAGAAAGGGCTTTGAAGCAGGCCGCTTCAGAAGATGCAGCTGACGCACTTTCTTTGTGGACCGGCGGCCATGAGTCCACTCTCGAACCTCGGCGAGCCCACCTCCTTGAGAAGGAGCAGTGGCTTGAAGAAGCCATACTGAGGGCTTCTTTGCGTATAGGTATGTTGTGTTTCTTTTGTAATTTTTCCGATCATTTATGCCCGTGCATATATATCATTATTCTTATTTGAATCGTGCAGAGTCTTCGACGCTGGGGGAGCTCCCTACGGGCCCATTAAAGCTAAAGCCCGCCGAAATTCTCAATGAGGCCTTGTTGGATGTGGAGGGGACTGGCGAGGCTGCTCCTCTCATGGTGAAACTTCCAGCGGCGGTTCTTGATCAGGGAGTGCTTGCCCCTTCGGGGGAGGCTCCTTTGGAGACCGCCGCCCCAATAACTCTTACTGAGGGCGGCCCAAAGGCTGGGAGCGAGGTAGTCGGGACTACTCTCCTTTTGTTGGAGCCTGGGGTCATGGCGGAGACCGTTGAAGCTGCTATCCCCCCGGCTCAGAATGGGAGGAGTGTTGAAGGTATTCCTCTGCGTTTTAATTTAGCAACCCCTTCATAGTCTGAACTCTTTTATCTTTCCCAGAATTGCGCGGTTTGGCGGTCACGATCGCGGATCTGTCGCCTCGACAGTCATTTCAGCGTTTATTGGAGATGGCAGCTCCGCAGGCGATCTCCCCTCAACGCATTGTCCTCTCGTCTGGGCAAGGTTGGTGCCGTCCATCCCTTCTCATAGCATGTCGTTATTTTACGTACTGACATCGATGTTTTCTACAGTTCTGGAAGCCGATGATGAGGTCGAGGTTCTCGAAGGGCCAGGGGAGCCTTCAGCTCCTACTTGCACGACTGTCGGTGAGTGACATCTCATTGCACTCTCACTCGTTCTTTGATTAAGAATTTTGCTGACGTCTTCCAAATTTGAACAGCTCTGCCAGTCTCCACGGCGTTGGAGTCGCGCATCGTGATGCCACCCGGCCCTTATGCCTTGCGGGCTTCAGAACGCTTGGCCCAATTAAGCCTCGTCTCCTTGTCGTCTCTGATCGAGGAGCTTCGTGCTGGCAGCACGACCACGGCTGAAGCATTCGCTGCCGAGGCTAACGGTTCTCTTCCTTTTCTTGCCACCTACCATAGCGAAGAGGTGGTGCGAGTCTGGGTGGAGTTCTGCCGGCGAGTGGAGGCTTGCCTGCACGCCCTTGAATGTTCTCACCTTTCCTCGGAGGCCGTGGCTGCCAAGGCGGAGTTACGGGGGCTGATAGCACGGTGCGCGGCAAACATGACGTCATGTGAGAAGAGGCTCGGTCGCAAGTTCTCGGAAAGGGAGCTAGCCTCCAAGGCGCTGGGCGAGCTCCAAGCCAATCTCACAGCCAAAGCCAACAAAGCGTATGAACTCTGGCGGGTGCTTCAGGAGTCCATCAAAGAGGTGGTGGCTCTCGATAAAGCTGCCACGTTCACTCGTGAGAGGGTCGAGGCTCATAAGGCCACTGAGAAAGAGCTTGAAGCCCGGCTCGCTTCGTATCAGGCTCAACAAGCTCAAGCGGAGGCTCGTCTTTTGGAGATCTTGCGTCATGAAGCCGTGGTCCAACAAAAGCAGGATGAGCTGACCAAGTTGCTGAATCGCCTGCCGGCCTGAAACATTTGTATCTTTTCCTTCCTTTTTGTACATACTCATGGATGAGGGTATTTTCTTTTTTGTTTCTTTCATGAATTGTACTTTGTACCCATTTTGGTTTATGAATAAAAGATACATTTTTCTTCTCAATGATGTGTCCCCTTTTCATTGAATGTATTCTGCGGATATTCTACCTCGATCTTCTTACAGGACAGCGATGGCTTAGGATTCAGGGTTAAGATCTGCTTCCTAAGACTTTTGCATTTTACGAGCCACGAGGGTTTCATAAAGAGTTTTTCTCCCTACAGGTCGAGAGGATCCCATAGGTGTGAGTTCTTCTTAAAGATCGTGAGGATCCTTAAGCGGGTTTTTCCTTGAGAGTCGTAAGGATCTCGCAAGAGAGTTTTTCTTCCTTACAGGTCGTGAGGGCCTGCAAGTGTTGGATGCGGTCATCCTTGTCCGTGTTTTACGGAGTCGGGGGTTTCTCAAGGTATCGTAGTTTAAAGACGTCACGGTCAAGGTTAAGGACCTCATAGTCCGTGGATTTAAGGACTCCACAGTCCGCTGTTAATTTTAAGACATCACGGTCAAGGTTAAGGACCTCATAGTCCGTGGATTTAGGGACTCCACAGTCCGATGTGTGGTTGCAGGGACCCGTCACCTCTTTGAAGACGTTGAGGAATTACAACGCCAGGCATCAAAGAAGTGAAGAGATGTACCCTTAAACCAAGGCAAAATCTGTAAAGAATCGGGGTGGTTGATTGTTAGTTTTAAGACATCACGGTCGAGGTTAAGGACGTCATAGTCCGTGGATTTTAAGGACTCCACAGTCCGGTATTTGCTCTGGATGCTTCACACGGGTTCACTGCCGTGCTTGGCGAGGACCAGGCTCCGCTCTGGATGCTTCACACGGGTTCACTGCCGTGCTCTGCGAGGACCAGGATCCGCTCTGGACGTTTTCCACGGGGTCAAAGAGTGACATTATCCGCGTTCCACGTGACCAGGAATTTTGCACTAGATGCTTCACACGGGTTCACTGCCGTGCTCGGCGAGGACTAGGCTCCGCTCTGGATGCTTCGCACGGGTTCACTGCCATGCTCTGCGAGGACCAGGATCCGCTCTGGACGTTTTCCACGGGGTCAAAGAGTGACATTATCCGCGTTCCACGTGACCAGGAATTTTGCACTAGATGCTTCACACGGGTTCACTGCCGCGTTAGGCGAGGACTAGGCTCCGCTCTGGATGCTTCGCACGGGTTCACTGCCATGCTCTGCGAGGACCAGGATCCGCTCTGGACGTTTTCCACGGCGTCAAAGAGTGACATTATCCGCGTTCCACGTAACCAGGAATTTTGCACTAGAAGCTTCACACGGGTTCACTGCCGCGTTAGGCGAGGACTAGGCTCCGCTCTGGATGCTTCGCACGGGTTCACTGCCATGCTCTGCGAGGACCAGGATCCGCTCTGGACGTTTTCCACGGGGTCAAAGAGTGACATTATCCGCGTTCCACGTGACCAGGAATTTTGCTGAATATATCCGCATTTCACGGGATGAAGGTTTGACTGTTGGCGATATGTATACCACCGAGCCATGGAACTGGGCGTTGCCGCTGTTCCGCTTAGCTCGAAGTTGTGTCCGTTGTTATGAGACGAGTATTGGGATGATCTCTAGGTCGCTTGTGGCCCGTCGAGATTTAGCTTCGTTCTTTGGTGAAACCTGGGGGAGGGAGGTACGTTCCCTTTTTGTTTATGCCATTGGATTGTATACAGGGCGTGATGGCACATCACCTGTAAGGCATACATTTTATTTTTATTTTATTTCTTTTTCCGCGATGCTCTATCATTTCAGCTTTTTATATCGCGAAAATCGCGATTGCCCAATCATTTCGGCTATTTTTCGCGGTGCCCAATCATTTCGGCTGTTTTTTTTCTTTTTACTCGCTGCTTTTTATTGCGAGTTGCCCCATCATTTCGGCTATTTTTTATGCCTTCATTCTTACTTGCTGCTTTTTATTGCAAGTTGCCCCATCATTTCGGCTATTTTGTAGGCATGTGTGGCTTGCTAGCTTTTTCGCCGCAAGCTCGGATTTTGGACACCGATTTCGGCATCAGCATCGCTGCAACTGGGATGTTGCCAGGAGCGAATCATCATTTGCCTTGAAAGAACTTGGGATTTGATACCAGTTCAGGCATCAGCATCGCTGCAACTGGAATATTGCCAGGAGCGAATCATCATTTGCCTCTGTCGATGTTGAACAAAGATGGCTTAGCAGACAGGGTTAAGGTCCTGTCGACTAAGGCTTTTGACTTCATGAGCCGTAAGGGTCTCACAAAGGTATTTCTCCCTACAAGTCGTGAGGATCTTGCAGGTGTATTTTCTCCTTAGGGATCGTGAGGATTCCTAAGTGTATGTTCCTCTGTAAGTCGTAAGGATCCTACAAGAGGGTTTTCTCCTTATGGGTCGAGAGGACCTACGAGGGTTGGACTTTGCTGGGGAAATGTTTATTCGCGCCCGTGGATTGTATACAAGGGTCAGTATTGAGCCTCTTGTAGGGCAATATCGAAGGTTGTGGAGGATTTGCTTAAGAACAGGTTCAGGCTTCTGTAGCTTAAGACTTTCAAATCTCATGAGCCGTGAGGGTCCCATAAGAGAATTCTCCTTACGGGTCGTGAGGATCTCGTAAGTGTATTTTCTCCTTAGGAATCGTGAGGATCCCTAAGTGTGCTGCTCCTTTGTGAGTCGTAAGGATCTCACGCAGGTGGTTTCTCCTTACAAGGTCGAGAGGACTCTGTAAGTGTCCTTTAACGAGGTTGCGCCCTTTCGGGTTTTCACAAACACTCGCCGGTAGTCCTGCTGTTTTTACTCACGGAGCCCTTTCGGGTTTTCATCCGTGCCCATTTTGCTTATAGACATACCGTTTTTTTTTATTCTTTTTCACCCCTTTTTTTTTACAAGGTCGCGCCCTTTCGGGTTTTCACGAACACTTGCCGGCAGCCCTGCTGTTTTTACTCACGGAGCCCTTTCGGGTTTTCATCCGTGCCCACTTTGCTTATGGACATACCGTTTTTTTTTTTTTTGTTTTTTTTTTTTTTTTTTTATCCATCTCGTCAGCCTAAGGATGTTACGGTAGTAGTTTAGGGACGTTTCGGTCCGTCGTTAGTTTAAGAACGTTTCGGTCCGTTGTTAGTTTAAGGACGTTTCGGTCCGCCGTTAGTTTAAGGACGTTTCGGTCCGCCGTTAGTTTAAGCACGTTTCGGTCCGTCGATATGGGAAGGCTGGCTGCTGCTTGTAAAGTCTGAGCCTAGGAAGATAGTGAGCGGACATAGTCGTCGTCATCTATCATTGACCCAGGCTGTGGCTTATTAAGCATAGTATTTCTTTAAGAAGCGGCCGTTTATCGGCCTGAAAGGCCTTTCACCGTGCATGTCCATGAGTAGGTAGGCTCCACCCTGGTAGACCTTGTCTATGATGTACGGGCCTTCATAGTTTGGCTCAAATTTTCCCCGCTTGGCACGATTGGGGATCATAGGTCTTTTGACCACTAGTACGAGTTCGCCTTGGCGGAATGTCCTCGGCCTGGTCAATCTTTCGTACGAGCGTGTCATCTTTGCTTTGTAGGCCTCTAGATGTTGTTGCGCTATGAGCCGGGTTTCATCGAGGGCATCAAGCTCCTCAAGCCGAAGGTGAGCATTTTTTTCGTTCGTCAGCTCGTGGTGGACTGCTACTCGTAGAGAGGGTAACTCTATCTCGAGGGGGAGCACTGCTTCCGTCCCAAATACCAACGCGTACGGCGTTGTGTTCGTGGCCGTCTTGAATGTAGTTCGGTAAGCCCAAAGGGCTTCTTGCAGCCTTTCGTGCCAGTCTCTCTTATTCCTGGAAACGGTCTTTTTTATGATCTTCGTCAAGGTCTTATTAAAGGCCTTGGCCAGACCATTAGCTCGTGGATTGTAAACCGAAGAATATCTCCAGTCTATATTGTGCTGCTGTGCGAAGCGGCTAATCTTATGGCTTCGGTAGGCCGGCCCATTATCGGAGATAATCCGCCGTAGAGTTCCGAACCGATAGATGACGTGCTTCTTGAAGAAATGGAGGATATTCTCCGTCTTCACTTCCTTCAGTGGTACTGCTTCTGCCCATTTGGAGAAGTAATCAGTTGTCGCCAGGATAAAACGGTGTCCCCGGGATGATGCTGGCTCAATAGGGCCGACTATGTCAGTCCCCCACATTTCGAATGGCCAACTAGCCAGCGTTGGGTGCAGTGGATTCGGATGTTGGTGGATGAAGTCTCCATGAATCTGGCATGAGTGGCATTGCTTCGCATACTCGAGGCAGTCCTGGATCATCGTGGGCCAGTAATAACCTATCCGTTTAATTTTTAACTTCATCTTTAGGCCTGCTTGGTGAGAACCGCAAAGTCCGCCATGAACTTCCTGAATGACTCTTTCTGCTTCGTCAGGTCCTAAGCATCTCAGCCATAGAGAATCAAATGATCTCTTGTATAGAATATCGTTGACGAAAGCGAAGGATAAAGCTCGTTTCATAAGCTGATGTCTTGAGGACGCTTCTTCGGGCATTCGGTGGGACTTAAAGTAGTCTATGAAGACTTCCCTCCAGTCTTCGGCCTTCTCATGGTCTTTTATTTGTAGGGTCGTCTGCTCAGTCGTTCCCTTTTCTTCGCATGATTCCGGAGATATTTCTGCCGGGGCGAGCACTCGACGGCTTTGTACCACGATTCTAACGTCATCGAGGTTCTCGTCAGCCAGTTCTTTAGCAAGTTTAGCCAACGCGTCTGCTTTGTTGTTTTCCGCGCGCGGTATGTTTTCCAAAGTATAGGAGGGAATTTGGGTCAATAGTTGTTGCACCTTTTCGCCGTACTTCACCAACTCCGGTTTGCACGTTTGGTAGTCACCTTTTACTTGACTAACGACCAGTTGAGAATCCCCGTATATAAGGAGGTCTTCAATTCCCAGGTCGATGGCGATTTCGAGGCCTGCTATCAGAGCTTCGTATTCAGCTTCATTGTTCGTCCTCGGCTCTGTTAAGGAGAAGGCGAAGCGCATTATCCCTCCTTGTGGAGTTGCAAAGACGAGGCCTATCCCCGATTTGGTCATTGGGATACTTTGTTTCTGTTTCTTTACGGAGGACGCTCCATCGAAATAGAGTTCCCATCGGGTGCTTCCGCCGCTAATCGCATCAAATGCATGCTCGTCCGGCAAATCACAGTTCAGAGGAGAATCGGCAGGTATCAGGTGCTCAGCGAGGAAATCGGCAATGGCCTGGCCTTTCACTGCCTTGAGAGGTTGATACGTTATCGAGAACTCCATCAAGAGCAGGGCCCATTTAGCGAGTTGTCCCGTCAATATGGCTTTTGACATCAAGTACTTAAGGGGATCCACCTTTGAAATGAGACGGACTTCATGCGCCAGCGCATAGTGCCTGAGCTTTGTTATCGCGAAGATTAACGCCAAGCAATGTTTTTCAATGGGAGAGTAGTTGCTTTCTGCCCCCAGTAGAACTCGACTTAAGTAGTAGAGTGCTCTCTCTTTCCCCTGATCGTTCTCTTGTGCCCATAATGCGCCCAAGGAACCTTCGAGGGCGGTTGTATAAAGAATGAGGGGTTTTCCCTTGACCGGCGCAGCCAATACCGGAGGGTTCTGCAGGTACTGCTTGATCTCGTCTAGTGCACCTTGGCATTTGTGATCCCAAACGAATGGAGTTCCCTTTTTCATCAGGTGGCTGTAAGGACGGCATTTGCCCGAAAGATTAGCGATAAACCGCCGGATGTATGCGAGCTTCCCTTGGAGAGACCGCAACTGCTTGAGGGTTCTTGGCGGAGGCATTTCCATGATCGCCTTAATCTTTGACGGATCTATTTCAATACCTCGGTGTCGAACGATGAATCCCAGGAATTTGCCCGAGGAGACTCCAAACGCGCATTTGAGGGGATTCATTTTCAAATTATATTGCCGAAGGCGTCGAAATACAGTCTCCAGATGCTTTAAATGATCTTCGTATGACATGCTCTTTACTACGAGGTCATCGATATAGCACTCGACGACGTCGTGTATGAGGTCATCAAAGATCTTTGTCATGGCCCTTTGATAGGTAGCGCCAGCGTTCTTTAGACCAAAGGGCATAACCCTGTAGCAGAATATACCCAAAGGGGTGCGGAAAGCGGTGTGCTTCTGGTCTTCGGGATGCATCTTTATCTGATTGTATCCTGACGAACCATCCATAAAGGAGAAAACCTCGTGAGTGGACGTGTTATCTATCATTAGCTCGGTTACCGGCACCGGGAAATCATCCTTTGGACAGGCTTTATTGAGATCCCTGAAATCCACGCATATGCGTACCGTCCCATTCTTCTTCATTACCGGGACGATATTGGCGATCCAGTCGGGATATTGGACTTCTTGGATAAATCCAGAATCGATCAGCTTCTTGACTTCGGCATTGATGCTCATCTCAAGCTCGAGTCGCATCCTCCTTGGCGCCTGCTTGACTGGCTTGATATCTGGGGATATTGCTAATCTATGCACAGCAATCTCCGGATCTAATCCTGGCATCTCGGAGTAGTTCCACCGAAGCAATCTTTATGCCGTAGAAACACGTCCTTTAACGCAGCCACCCTCTCTTCGGATAACAGCTCGCTGACAAATGTCGGTCGCGGGTCGTCTGCCGATCCCAACTCAATCTTCTTGAGGTTATCTGCAGTAGTATGTATGCCATCTTCCAGTTCTTTCGGAGCGGGCGGAAATTCTGAGATCAACTCATCATCGCTGTTCTCAAAGCACCGGGGAAGGTCATCTACGTTCTCGGGTTCTTCTCCTAATATCATAATCGTATAACAAGTGCGAACCCGCTCCCTGGACTGGGGTAGACCCGGTTCTGCTCTCGCGGCCTTGGGCTCATGCTTTCGCGGCGGCGTTACCTTCCAGCTGTCGGATAAAGCGAATCTGCCCCGTCGGTACCGGTCCTCGACCCAGTTCTTGAAGGTGAAGCAGTCTTCGGTAGGATGTCCTATGGCTTGGTGATAAGAGCAATAACTCGGATGAGAGGCCTTGCTAGCTTGCTCAGGTTGTCTAGACTCTGGAAGCGTGATCATTTGATGTTTTATAGCGAGGTTGAGTAACCTCTCCGTCTTGTCTCGGGGGAAGGAGTACGCTCGACTCATCTTCTTCATGAGGGACAAACCCGAGCCGCTTCTTGATTTATTTCCGTCTCTGCGTCGGGCCTTTCGTACAACGGATTGACGAGGATAAGCGTCTTTGTCTTTTGCAGCACGTTGAGATAGACGTTGCGTCCTGGCCTTCTCGTAGATGGCCATTTCGCGGTTGTGATCTTCCCGAGCTTCCTGACCCATTTTCCTGATAG
Source organism: Agapanthus africanus (assembly GCA_030015575.1). Classification (NCBI taxonomy): domain Eukaryota; kingdom Viridiplantae; phylum Streptophyta; class Magnoliopsida; order Asparagales; family Amaryllidaceae; genus Agapanthus; species Agapanthus africanus. The sequence continues at coordinate 384,816,809 of CM057338.1, read as the reverse complement.
GCTTGCCCATTCGTTCTTCAAACGACGGACTCGGCGCTTTAATCGCGGGGTCTAGTTTTGATGGGGGGTTGGCATCTCCTGACAGGGCGTCCTTCTCTCCGTCAAAGGTATATATAGCGTAGCTACTGTGAGCCCGTTCCCGTTTTCCGGCTCTTGCGTATCCAAGCCCGAGTGTTTCCATCTTCCCGTTGGGCAATTTGCGTTGAGTCCCGGGGACATCCCAAATCCTGTTGTAGAACCGCGCCTGCCGAACGGTCTGTTCTAAAGGTACTCCTTGGTGCTTCAACAGCTTCTTTAACCCATTTGTATAGTATCTGGGCAGACGGATGGGTTGTAGCCTGTCAAGTGTAGCATCTGCGCCATGCCAGATCTCTTTCTCTATTTTCGACTCTGAGGATCGGTAGAATAGGATCACCTTCTCACCCCTTCGCCTGGGAGGGACGTAAAATGTTTGCAGGTCCTGCACATTGTGAGCCTGCAGCGTGTCGAGATCCTTGTAGTGTTCTCGCGGCACCATGGTGATTTGCAAACTATGGTCATCGCCAGGGAGTGTTTGTATTGACAGCCGATTAGAGAACACAGTATTAACTTCATCTTCTGAATCACTCCCGAAGACCAACACGGGGGCGGGCGTCCCCAGGTTGTTGCGTTGAGATGGCCCTGCGTAAACTATCTCTTCCTCTTCTTCGGTATCGCTCCCGAAAACAGGGATGGTGGCGGCGGTTTTGTTCTCCGGATTGCGACATCTTTCTGTATCCTCGAAATCTGGCAAAAAGTACTTCGCATCTTCGTATTTGCGGACTTCGTTCACGGAAAATGGGTTTAACTCACCTGTTACGGTATACTCGAAACCATCCTTAAAGTACTTCATACACTGATGTTGTGTAGAAGGGATGATGTTGTATTCGTGTAACCAAGGACGACCGAGCAAGGCGTTGTAGCAGGTCTTGGCGTCAATGACATGGAATTTGATGTCTGTGACGAGAAGTCCAAAGCGTAAGGTCAGTATCACAGATCCGAGAGTCCGTGACGATTGTGAATCGAAACCGGAGATAGTAATCTTGTCACGAGCGAGGTGTTGCACGCTCATGCAGATTTCCTTCAACACCCGAACATTAAGGAGGTTGACGGAGGATCCATTATCCACCAGGATCTTGCCTATCTTGATATCATGGCAGTATCCGGAGACATATAGGGGACGGTTGTGGTCGCACGTCCCGAGAAGGAGGTCTTCATCACCGAAAGTGATGTCGGCTGTATGCACTTCCTCCAGTTCATCCTTCATCTTTTCAGTGGCGAGGAAGGCTTGGAATTGCTCAGGTTCTTGTAACGCCTTAATTAGTGAGTCTCGCGCTTCTTTTGATAATAGGAGGGCATCGAGAATGCTAAGCTGAGAAGGTAGCTTCCTTAGGTGCGCGAGGATGTTATAGTCCATTTTACTCTTCCTAGGAGGGTCTTTGACAGCCAGCTCTCTCATGACTTGGTCATCTAAAGTGATATCTTCAGTGACCTTTTCCCTTCCCTTATCCTTTATATTCCCGGGCCCGAGATTCTTTTCTGGGAGTGTGCGATTGCGCAGGTGAATGTTCTCGCAGATCTCCGATTTCTCCTCTTTCCCTAAAGCGGATTCTTTAAAGAGAGGGCCCAGAGCCATTTCTTCGTCAGAGTCGCTCCCAAAGGTGAGAACTTGTGACCCCCCGGCGTTAACCATGTAACAGTTGCCAGTAGTTCTGTTTTGCCCATCGACGGTACTTCTTCGCTCTCGGCGGATCTTGCGTTTCATGCACTTAAAATGTTGCCGATGAGCAACATATCCTTGCCACCATATCTTAAAGGCGTCGCACTCCTCCGTGGGATGTGATATTTTCCGATGATATGCGCAATAATCAGGGTGCGTCTCTACCCCATCGTGTGTGTTTCCTTCCGAGGGTGGTAGCTTCATTCCCATTGACGTGGCTTTGGCAAACCTTTTCCTCGTCTTGAATATCTTCTTGTCTACTTCGGATGCCATTCGCTCTGGCAGGGGTAGTTCAACTATTTCGTTCAGTTGCCCGCATTTGGCTCCTTCCGATGTGGCCATCTCACGCTCCTGGTCCGCTTTACATTTTAGACGAATCTCGTCTAGAAAAGCGTCGATTATTTCATCTGTTGGCCATGCATGCTCTGATACAGGCTCTGCCTCCAGCTTCTTAGTGCCAGGAGTTTTCCCATCATCGGTAAACGAGTGGGAGATTATGTTACAACTCGCCACATATCCTTCGGATTCATCCGACGAGCTTTCTCCATCATCTTCCTCTTGAAAGATGTGGTTAAGGAACTCTTGCAGTGTGACAGGAGTTCGCGCCTTTTGATTGTACTCTTCCAGTGCGTCGATTTGCTTCTGCAAGTCCGTGTGCTCGTTTCCAGGCTTCACGGACTTCTTGGATTTCTTCTTCTTTTTCTTCGAAGATTTTGATGATTGGGCGTGAGTATCTGGGCTCTTATCGTGAGTCTTTGTAGTCGGGCGGCGCCTTAGCATCCCTTCGATAATTTGAGGTTCAAGAGGGTCCTTCCATTCGATCGCAGGGCACGCATGAAGGTCTCTCAGCATTCTTTTGGTTTTAGTTGATAGCACGACCTCCCATGGAGCTTCTTCAATAAAAGAACATGTTGCCCCCGGTGTATCCGCTTTCCTAGGAGCATGCGGCTGTGGTGGGTTTACCTTCCACTTTTCGGACAGTACAAACTTCCCCTGAAGGTACTGGTCTTCAATCCATCCTTTGAAGACGAAGCAATCTTCAATCGGATGGCCTACCGTTTGATGGTAAGGGCAATAGTTAGGGTTATTCACCTCGGTGGGTTGCGGCGGTCGCCTTGGATTTGGCAGGTTTATAAGTCTGTTATGTATTGCCAGCTCGAATAGCCATTTCGTCTTGTCCCGTGGGAACGAGTAGGGACGCTTCATCTTCTCATTATAATACCGACGTCTTTCCTCTAGTTGATCTGCCGGTTTCAGGGCGTTAGGTTGCTGTTGGGCATTCGCAACAAAGGTTGCTCTTCCTTTACCCTTGTCATTCCGAGGTTCCGACTTCGGGGGAGGTGGTCTATGACCCATCTGGTCCATCTGAGCCAACTTGTCGATCAAAGCCTGGAATGTGGTTGGCTTAAAGAACATCATAAACTGGGAGATAGTTGCGTGGGGGTCCAGGGTTCCCACGAACATGCCCACTGCGGGTGCCTCCTCAATGCGTTGTTCACATCTCGACCACAAGTTCCGCCAGCGTATAGCATACTGGACCCAGGTTTCGCCTGGTTTTACCCTGGCGTTAATAAGTGCAGTTATTGGAGTGCGTTCGCTGGCACTTGCAAATCGCTGAGTGAACAACTCCATTTCAGCGAACGTTTTGATAGAATCGTTCGGGAGTTCCGAATACCATTCGAACACTGTTTCTGATAAGCTGCCCACGAACTGGCGGAGCAACAGTTTATCATCACCGCCGGTGTTACCGCAGAGGGCCCGGAACTGGGCGACATGTTGATGGGGATTGCCGGTCCCCTTATACACGTGGAATTTTGGTATCGTATAGCCTTGCGGGTATTTGATTTGGTCGTACCAGCTCGGATACGGCCGCCCCGTTTTCACGACTTGACCAGCTGCCTCAGTCGCATGATGAACCCGGATTTGCTGGGCTATGTAGTCAGCCAAGTCAGCCTTAGAGATTGCCTCCTCCTTGGCCGTTGAGAGGGCTGGTGGTGGATTTGACGTTTCTCCTCGGTCGTCTTCAAGAACGATTGGGGGATCCTCGGCGGGTAAGTCCTGCTGAATCATCATTCCTATCATATCTTGGAAGAGAAGGCCAATACGTTGTATGTTGGCCGCTTGTTCAGCAGCCTCTTTGTCCTTTTTCTCCAGTGTCCGGCGAAGGAATTCAGCGTCGGTTTCTTCCTCTCGGCGTGCGTCTGAGGACGTTTCTGGATTTTCTTTTGGCCCGGTGAGCGCGGCCATAGCATTCATCATTTCTTGAAGCTTTTGTTGCTGCTCCTGTGCCTTCGTCACGGATCGGGTTAGCGGTCGGTGGCCCGTAGAAGTGCGGCTTTCCTCCTTTCCAGAGGCCATGTAAACAGTGTGCACCACCATGCCCCCAGACTTAGGGCGTCTGGGCTCAGTGCTTTTAGCCGTCGTTGCGTGTCGGGGGGTCTTCTCTGGCCTCCTCCTTTTATGAGCCATGGAGGTTGAGGGGGCCGTTGAGGTGGGCGTCCAGACAGCCTTTTGGGGTTTAGCCTGGTGACCCGCTTCCGGTTGGATTTTCGGCTTCTTGTGCTGGCGGGAGAAATTTGGATCGATGATCGAGTCCCGGGCCTGCCGCCAAACCTTATAGATTTTGGAAGACAGCCGTTGAGGAGATCGGGGCTGTTCTGATTTTATTTCCACAACCTTTTTTAATGGGGGAGGAGACCTCTTCAGCACTGCAGTAGGAGAATTCCTTCGCACCTTGTTTAGCATTTCGAAGCTGTTCCTAGTTGGAACAGCAGCATTAACTTCTGCCACCGGGGCCGATGGAGTCAACCCGGAGGGGGAATTGCCCCCAGCCTTCCTTACTCGGCGCCAATGGCGACGTCGAGCGTGTCGAGCGGACGGTATAGGGTCAGCGGTAAGAATGGTTTCGTCTTGCCCCCTGTCTGGGTAGGGGGTCGCTGTTGGTGTTAGCCTGTCAAAGACCGACGTCCTTTGGGCAGCAGGAGCGGGAGCGGGAGCCGTCAATCTTGTAAAGACCGACCTTTTGGCCGGAGAAGCCGCCTTGACGATTTCGGGCGCAGGAGCAGCCACTTTCTTAGAAGCGGCCTTCTCTGAGATTGTAGGCCCCATGATGGGTTTGCAGGATTTCTGGCCCAATCTAGAGAAGACCGAGGCGTTGACGTTGGGCGACTCGTTGAGAGGAGCCGCGACAGGGGTAAGACGATCAAAGACCGACTTCTTAAGAGCTTCCGTTGTCAACACTGGAGCGGTGAAGTTTGTCGGCGGGAGCATGGTCCCAAAGAACAATCCTGTGGTGGCGTGAGTGACCTGTTCTACGGGCATTGTGAATAGCGAAGCAGCTTGGGGTCCGTAGGCTATACCTCCTGGCGAGGCAGAGCATTGGTTGCAATTGCAGTCTGAGCAGTTGGAGAATTTCACGGAAGTGGAAGCCATCGATCCTTTGCTTTCTGCAATAAGCAAGATGCCAATTCTTAGTATCTTGAAACCCAAGGGCAACCATTAGCGAACCGCGATCGGTTCGCGAGTCACGACACACGAAGTGTGGAGTGGAAAGAGGAAAAGGTCCCACCGGGCGTGCCAGAATCTGTTCCCCTCCGAAAGACGGCGCGACATGACGTCTCGCCTGAGATTCGGGGCAGATGCTAATTGGTGCTATCCGTCCACCTCTCCGAAGATGCCAAGTTGATTTATGGCACCATATATCGAAGGTTTAGACGGATGCGTCCGATGTAGCAGACTTCGTCAGATTCCCCCTCGTTTGAGGGGTTTTTGATTGTGGGGACGCTCTTCCCTGCAGGCGCAAGCCCCTACAGTTAATTACGCTACCGCATTGCGGTAACAACTTTCTCCTTCTCCAGATGGTCACTTCGTGTCGTGGGTGTTTGTTTTGTTGCCCGTGGATTGTTTACGGAGACTGAGTTATGTCGTCGCCCGTAGGGCGTGGACTAGTCCAAATCCGTATTATCTTAGATTTGGATTTGGGGGTTTGGTTTGAGGATACGTCAGCCCTACTTGAGGCTAAGATCAACTCAAACGTTTGTTAAGGATACGTTAGTCCGGTTTGAGACTAAGATCGACTTAACGGGATCGTTTAGATCCGACAAAAGAGCAATTGGCTCTAATGTTCCAGTTTAGGGACCTAGTGGTCCATTAAATGTATAGCCGTCGGGACCCGTCACCTCTCTGACGACGTTGAAGGATTACAACGACAGATGTCAGAGGAGTTCAGAGATGTACCCTCGAGCCAGAGTTAATTAGGGGGATTCATAGTCCAGTCTGTTTGAACGTTTAAGGATACGTTAGCCATCTTTGAGGCTAAGATCAACTTAAACGGGACCGTTTAGATCCGACAAAAGAGCATACGGGGCTCCATTGTTCCAGTTTAAGGACATTGTGGTCCATGGGTAGTTTAAGGACGTTGCGGTCCATTGTTAGTTTTAAGACATCTCGGTCAAGGTTAAGGACGTCGTAGTCCATGGGTTTAAGGACCCCACAGTCCATTGTTAGTTTTAAGACATCTCGGTCAAGGTTAAGGACGTCGTAGTCCATGGGTTTAAGGACCCCACAGTCCGGTATGTGCTCTGGATGCTTCACACGGGTTCACTGCCGTGCTCTGCGAGGACCAGGCTCCGCTCTGGACGTTTTCCACGGGGTCAAAGAGTGACATTATCCGCGTTCCACGTAACCAGGAATTTTGCATTAAACACGGGTTTAAGGACCCCACAGTCCGTGTTGATGTGTGGTCGTCGGGACCCGTCACCTCTTTGAAGACATTGAGGGATTACAATGCCAAGTATCAAAGGAGTGAAGAGATGTACCCTAGAACCGGAGTGGATTAAATAGTCCTTGGCCCAATTTGGGATCAAGACCGATTAATTATGTTATGAGCCCATTGGCCCAGTTAATCACAAATTGAGGACTTATGGCCATCTTGGGCTAAGTCCAATCAGGAGAGGCTTTGCCTCTATCCATTTAGGCCAATTGGGCCAAAGCCTAGTGTTAAACACTACAGAGCAGTCAGTGTTGAACACTGGGAATGAGGTTAACAAGTTAGTGTTTAACACTAAGAGATAATTGGTGTTTAACACCGGCAACAAGGCTTTTCAAATTAGTGTTAAACACTAAAACAGATCAGTGTTGAACACTGCAAATAAAGCTTTTTAATTAGTGTTGAACACTAAGGCCCAACAGTGTTTTAACACTGGGTTCAAGGGTTTTAATTTAGTGTTAAACACTAAGGCAAGAGGGGTCACGTGGCAGCACGTGAGAGCGCCCTCCCTTCATTTATTCTGCTGAGATTATCGCATCTTTCAGAGCATCACGTGCCATCACGTGATGGGCATTCAAATGCATGTGTATTAAAGCTTCTGTCAAGGGTCACGTGGGTCACGTGGGGTGCTGCCTCAAAGGGGTTTTCTGTAGATCTCCTGGGGGGGTCACGTGGTGACACGTGACCCTGCCTCTACGTATATTGTTTAGAGGATCTGTTAATCTTTTTCAGGAATTAAATTCCTCGTAGGGTTAAACCCTGACAGTAATTTCAGAGGAATTAAATTCCTACTTCCTTTTGAAGGTTTTATATTCTGAATAGAGTTGAACTCTGAATTTTCCGTAGGAATTAAATTCCTCATACATGTGAAGAACCAAATAGGGTTAAACCCTAACAAAAGCTTTTTAGGGAATTTGAACTTCCATCCTCTGTTAAATTATGATTAAAGGAATTAAATTCCCGCTGTTTCAACAGAACTAGGTTCTTAATTAGGGTTAAACCCTGTTTCTTTTTGTTCTGAAGGAATTAAATTCCCATGATACAGGGTCAAGCCCTAGTTTTATTTTAAAGGAATTAAATTCCTATAGTTCTGTGAGAATTAAATTCTCGTGCTTGCATTCCCTCTCTATGTTTTGGATCTGCATGGCAGGATCTCAACCCATTGAGAATTAAATTCTCAACCTTAAGGGGAGATGTGCACTTTGCAGATCCTCTATCAAGGAGAGAAGAAATATATTCTTCTGTTTTATATATCAGAGTTAAACTCTGTTGAGAATTAAATTCTCTTTCTCTTTCAAGGAGCTTTTCCCTTTCTTACCTAGGGTTCTTGCAGAAGATCCAAGTCTTTTCAAAGTATCAAAGCTCTCCTCCTTTTCTTTTTTCTTCTCTCTGTCTCTGTATATCTTGGCTCCTATTTATAGGAGAAGCAGCCGAATCAATCAGTTTTTGACGAATCTTCATGAAAGATTTGATTTGCATCCATCATTCATTTTGGACCTTTGGATTATTGGGTGAATTTTATTCACCATTGGATTTCAAATCCAGGGGTTCCCCTTTATTATTTCGGTTAGATTTAAAGGGGAAATCTTTCCAAACCCGAGATTTTCCCATAGATAGATGATATTTCATCACCTCTGAATCTTTAATTCGATCTGCTCCAGATAATCACTTTCCTTTGGAAAGATTTGATTCTCCTTCAGAATTTAATTCTGTTGACAAAATGGGCTTTGAAAGCCGGTCACGTGTGACCACGTGACCCATGGTCACGTGTGGGCACGTGACCCCCTTGGAGCGAGCCTTCCTCTTTCTTTTGCGCTCTGTCTTCTGATTGCTGCTTAAACGTCACGTGCCACCACGTGACCCTTGGTCACGTGTGAGCACGTGACCCTTGTTTGAACTCTCTTTCCTTGGTTCATCTGGAGAACGAGTCTGATGTTTTGAACGTCACGTGCCAACACGTGACCCTGGTCACGTGGGAGCACGTGACCTCTTCTGAAGCCTTTTCCTTGACTTGATCAGGGAACCGGTGTGCCTTTGACGCTTGCATTCAAATGTCACATGCCGACACGTGACCCTTTCTGAAGCCCTTTCTTTGATGTAGTTGGAAAACTGAACCTGCCTTGATGATGCTTTTAGGTGTCACGTGCCAACACGTGACCGCTAGTCACGTGTAAGCACGTGACCCTCTTCTGAAGCTTTTCCCAGAAGCTTTCCTGATTTTAAATCAGGAAACACACGTCCTACGGGCGACGGCATTACTCAGTCTCCGTATACAATCTACAGGCAACCACAAACAAAACAAACACACACGACACGAAGTGAAATTCTGGAGAAGGAGAAAGTTGCTACCGCGATGCGGTAGCGTAATTAACTGCAGGGGCTTGCGCCTGCAGGGAAGAGCGTCCCCACAATCAAAAACCCCTCAAGCAAGGGGGAATCTGATGAAGTCTGCTATATCGGCCGCATCCGTCTAAACCTCCGATACACGGTGCCATAAATCAACTTGGCATTTTCGGAGAGGTGGACGGATAAAACCAAATAGCATCTGCCCTGAATCTCAGCGTCAGGACATCGCAGTCTTGTGCGCCGTCTTTCGGAGGGGAACAGACTTGTCATTCAATCTCAAGATATAAACCGTGATTTCATGCGTAAAATAAGACTACATGAGGTTAAAGAAGATTTGAACAGAAGGAGTTTAAGAAAAGCGGTTGGTCCTGACGGGATTCCTATCGAGATTTGGAGATACTTAGGAGAAATAGGCGTTAAATGGCTGACAGATCTGTTTAATAAGATTTGGCAGACAAAAAAGATACCAAATGAATGGAGGAAAAGTATCCTTGTACCTATTTACAAGAACAAGGGTGACATTCAAAATTGCTCAAATTACCGTGAAATAAAACTTATATGTCACACCATGAAACTTTGGGAGAAAGTGATTGAACACAGGCTAAAGAAGGATATTAAGGTAATAGAGAACCAGTTTGGGTTCATTCCTGGACGATCGACGACAGAGGCTATTCATTTGCTTCGTCAACTTGTCGAGCGTTCTCAAGAGAGGAGAAGAGATTTGCATATGATATTTATTGATTTAAAAAAAACGTACGACAAGGTACCTAGAGAGGTATTATGGGGTACAATGATGAAGAAGGGGGTCCCCGTCAAGTATATTGATATAATCAAGAATATGTACGATGGAGTAGTGACAAATGTCAGAACTTGCGGCGGCTTAACGAGTGATTTTCCGATTACAATTGGTTTACATCAAAGATCTGCATTAAGTCCATTCCTGTTTATCATCGTGATGAATGAGCTTACTAGAACTATCCAAGATGAGGTACCTTGGTGTATGCTATTCGCTGATAATATTGTTCTAGTAAATAAGACGAAAGCAGGGGTTAATGCCAAATTGGAATTATGGAGGCAAACATTGGAATCTCGGGGATTCAGATTGAGCAGGTCCAATACAGCATATATGCATTGCAAATTTAGTAACCAGAGAAGTCAAAACCATATTAGTATAATATCGGAAGGGCAAGAGATATCACCGAGCGACCAGTTTAGATATCTAGGTTTCATCATCCAAAAGAATGGGGAGATCGATAGTAATGTTAATCAAAAGATCCAAGCTGGTTGGTTGAAATGAAGGAGTGCAACAGGGATTTTGTGTGATCGTAACTTTTCGTTAAAATTGAAAGGGAAGTTTTATCGGAGCGCTATTAGGCATGCCTTATTATATGGTACAGAATACTGGGCTCCTAAGAAGAATCATACACAGAAGATGCACGTAGCAGAGATGCACACGCTTCGTTGGACGTGCGGTAACACTAGAAAAGATAAGGTGCAAAATGAGGATACTCGTGCAAAAGTTGGTGTAGCACCTGTGGAGGAGAAGATACGGGAAAACCGGCTAAGATGGTTTGGTCATGTGCTATGCAGACCTATGGAAGCACCGGTTCGACGAATAGATACTCTCGATATGGGCAATGGCAAAATGGCAAAAGGGAGACCGAAGAAATATGGATGGAGATGATACAAAACGATATGGTTGCCAAAGGACTCAATGAAAGTATATTGTTCGATAGGAGTGAGTGGAGGCGGAGGATTCATGTGTTGGACCCGGCGTGATTCTCATGTTGGTTCATGTAGCCTACCCCATATGCTTGGGATAAAAGGCTCAATTGTTGTTGTCGTTGTTGTATTCATGTGCGATTATTAGAACACAAAAATCAGTAAAATTTCACTGATTTTTGTTTTATGTACTTTTTAACATTTCGGATGCTTTAGCCCCTGAAAATCGGTTAAATGCCATAATTTACTATTTTCTTGATTTTTCTGATATTTAGTATATACAATAACTTAGGAATATATTGAAGAATTGTTAATTTTTTTAAATCGTCCATATTCATGTTCCACAACATTTGAAAATTGGTAAAATTTTCACAATTTGTTTCTGGAGATTTTCAACAGTTTGCATGGTTTAGCCTATGCAAATTTGTAAACTATCCTAATTTGCTATTTTCTCGATTTTCTGATATTTCATGTTATACTACTCATAAAAATAGTGAAGATTTTTTAATTTTTTGCTTTTTAAAAACCATCAATATTTATATTTATGTCCGATATATAGAACAAAAGCAATAAAAGTTCTCTATTTATTTTTTCCTTGAGTTTTTCAATATTTCGAATGGTTTATCCCATGAAAATTGGTAAATATCATTGTTTTCTTGATTTTTTGATATTTCGTATACTATGACCCATAAAAATAGTGAAGGATTTTAAAAACAATCGATATTAATGTGATGTTCCACATGAAAATCCGTAAAATTTCACTATTTATTTTTTCCTGAATTTTAAAAAAATTTCACTTGGTTTAGCCCATGAAAATATGTAAAATGCCAAAATTTATTATTTTTTTCAAGATTTTCTAGTTCATATATTATATAACTCATGAAAATAGAGATAAATTGTTAATTTTCTATTTATTTAAAAACCATCAATATTTATGTGTTATAATACACGGAAATCAATAAAATTCCACTATTTTTTGTTTGCTGGACTTTTCAACATTCCGCATGGTTTTAGTCAATGAAAATCGGTAAAATACCACAATTTACTATTTTCTTTATTTTCTGATGTTTCCCATGATATAATTCATGGAAATAGTGAAGAAATGTTTTTTTTAAATATCGTCGGTATTCATATGGATTTTTTGAATTTTAATCTGTTTTCTTTTCTGAATTTTTTCAATATATTGTATGTTTAGTCCGCGAAAATAGATAAAATAGTATAATTTATTATTTTCTCCATATTTTATCATTTCATATGCTATAACCATGAAAATGGTGAATAATTGCTAATTTTTTGTATTTAAACGTAGATATTCATGCACACAAAAATCAGTAAAATTTCACCTTTTTTGGATATTTTTAACATTTCACATGGTTTAACCCTTGAAAATAGGTAAAATATTAAAATTTAATATATTCTTGATATTCTGTTAATTCATATACTATAACATTATGAAAATAATGAAGAATTGTTAATCTTTTTGTTTTTTTAAAAACCATCGAATATCATGAGCTATAAACACCCAGAAGTAGGTAAAATTTCACTATTTATTACTTTCTGGATTTTTTCAACATTTCGCATGATTTAACCCATGAAAATCTGTAAAATATCATAATTTTTACTATTTTCTCAATTTCTGATATTTCATATACCGTATCTCATGGACAATAGCGAGGGATTCTTAATTTTCTGTTTATTTTTAAACCATATTCATGTGCCAAGCCCACAAAAATCAGTAAAAATTATTTATTTATTCTCTACTAGATTTTTTCAGCATTTCGCATGGTCTAGTCTATTAAAATCAGTAAAATACCATAATTTACTTTTTTCAAGATTTTCTAATATTTCCTATATTATAACTCGTAAAAATAGTGAAGAATTGTTATTTTTTGTTTGCTTAAAAAACAATCGATATTCATGTGCTAGTACACGAAAATCAGTAAAATTTCACAATTTTTTGTTTGCTAGACTTTTTCAACATTTCTTATGGTTGAGCCCATGAAAATCATTAAAATACCGTAATTTACTATTTTCTTTATTTTCCGATACTTCATAATACACTATAACTCAAATAAATAGTGAAGAATATTTTATTTTTTTATTTTTTTTAAAAACCATCGATATTCATGTCACGTCCCGCTTTCTAAAATACGGGATACGAGGGGTGACTAAGCCAGCCATGCTCCTACGGTCAGGAAATAATCCCGCCGTAGTCACATTTCGGTTTCTAGCATTACATGGTAGTCAGTAAACAATATAAGAGTAAAGGAAATCACGGTTCACAACTTTATTATATTACAATAAAAGAGTTCGAGATACATTTATTTTGCAGAATGAAATAACTAACCAACGAAAAACAATATGCTCAAAGCAAAAGGGAATGTCGCTGATATTGCAGTCTAGACCTCCGTGGTCTTGAAGGACAGGTCCTGCTCCTTGACTGGATCCACTTTGTTTTTTGATCATGCACACTCAGGTCGTCAGGGCGACACATATAGCAATAAATATATAATGGGTACAATGCTAGTAAACATGAAAGGTATAACAGAATACGGAACATGAGAATAATGAACATCAAATGAATATGAACAGTGCGATATAAGTATCATGTCAGTAAATCAGACAATGTGTATGTCACTACTTATCAGTCACTAAATCGATGAAATCAATTGGTAGAAAGGATACTCTTGTCTAATAAGGGTCTCGTACATGTCCGAGACTACGGTCCATTGTTGCCCGGGACATAACCCTGCAGCCGTGCCGTTAGGCCCACGACCTAATGTATATGTGTGTGTGTACCACTAATATCGAATGATCGTTCTCTAAGTCACTGTACCTTGCTAAATACGAGTTCAATTCCACCTTGATTTCTCATTTCCCAGGTTATAGTATTTGTTCAAGTATTAGATAGGTTGTGAACAAATACGTATCGCTTTCATTTTCAATCACGTTTCCACTTATCAATATCACTTTTGTATTTACCACAACCCAATCACTGACGCTTATATATCGACAATACACAACAGTCGTTAGGTCTCAATGTAAACAATCACTATACAGAAGGTATAAAGTAAGCACAAAAATAGGCAAAAATGTACTGAACGGATATTCACTAAATTATGACACCCAACGCCATATGACTTGCAAAATTCACTATAAATCACACATATAGAATAGACCAAAACAATATGAAAGACGTACAATGTATACTTGATTATCTATGCGGTAAAATTAGTTTCATGTCAAACGGAATTCAGGTTAGGGACTTATCATCATTTCAAATCAGTGATCAATTGCTGGAATTCCAGTTTCAGAACCGGAAGTCCAACTTCGCACGCAGTTTACTAGGGGTTGTGTTCAGATTCAGGTGTTTTCCCGGCTGAATAAAATCTAGTTATATCTGTTAGCTTTCCAACGCATCAAACGGATTAATAATAGCCTTTCAGTATTAGGAGTTATGTCCTGTTTAATGTGAAGGTGTAAGAAATGTTACTGTAGAAACTGCAGAACACGTCGATACTCTAAAATACAAACTAAACATCAAACGACGGTGAAATTGCATGGAATCAGATTCATGTGTTAGCTAACTAAATTATCTACACGGCTATATAGGACTCCGCGTATTTTCGGTTTTATGTAGATATGTACAGATATTTAAATTCGGGTATTCTCAAGGAATGCTGCCCTGGACTGCAGTCCAGTGCCGCGTTCCCCGTCAATTCACGTTGTCGTAATCTATCAATATCGAAAAATAAACTATAGATGGTTCTATATTATCGAGTCAGATTCGATATGAGCTGTAGAACATCACATTCCAATCTGTATTTAATTTACGATGATTTTAATAGGACAACATGCGCGGTAAAATTTCGGATTTGATGTAACTAGACGGAGGTATCATTTCATAGTGATGAAGTCAATATTTTTATCTAAGATTCTTACAAGTCATTTATTATCATTAAAGGGGTTCATGGCCATAAAATTCCACCATTGCAAAAATTAGTTTTAGTTTAGCTTTTGCATCGAGCAGTTAGCACAACATATCAAGGATTTTCGGGATCTTATCTAATCTAGCCGACTTAAATATGATATCGATCCCTATAGTCTCTATACCTTTAACAATTGATCCTAAACTCAGTCTCAATCATTCACGTATAAAAATCCAAGCACTACGGCGTCGTTGTAATACAAACGACCATTTACTACAACTATATATATATATATATATATATATATATATATATATATATATATATAGGAGGAAATCCCCTCCTATGGCCTCTTTCCTCCATTAATCTCATATATATATATATATATTTTAAATGAACACTTACTAATTAGTATAATATTAGCATGTATGAGCAAGTGAAGGGTTCACTTGCTTAGCGATGGCTCGATAGTCGGGATGGCGACGACGGATGGTAGCAGCACAGCAACGATTTACAACCACGGCACGGAGACATCACGGCGCGATGGGCATGGGCTTCGGTGAGGACTTGGAGAGGCTCGGCACTGGCGTGGAGGCGGGCAGCGAGGTAGTTGGTCGCCGGTGAGTTCCCAGTGGCTCGGGTGAGGCGTCGTAGAGTCGATGGAGGTGGCGTCAACAGTGTCGAGCTCCAGTGGCGGTTGCAGCGAGGTGGGACGCACTCGGGTAAGGAGACAGAGTTGAGGAGGCGAGAAGGTCGGGGCTCGTCGGCGAGGTGGAGCTGGTGGTGGCTGTGGCGATGGATGCAGGGGCTCGGTAGGGAGTCGTGGAGTTGATGGAGGTTGTAGTGCGGCTATGGGGAAGCTCCGGGGGATGGAGTTGGGTCAGTTTGGGAGCTCGAAAGCGTCGCTGGTCGCTTGAGGTGGTCGTGGCGATGGGCTGCAGCAGCGACGTAGTGGTTGCAGAGATGGTCGCGCTCAGGGGCGTTGGAGCTTGGTGTGCAGGTTGGAGGAGCACGTCGGCGTTGAGACAATAGTGGTGAGGAGGTGACTGCGGTGAGGGAGATGGGGTTAGCGACGAGAGATGATTGGTGGTGGAGTTTGCAGTGGGAAAAGTGAGAGAGATGATGCGAGATAGAGAAAGAGGTTAAGAGAGAGGGAGAGAGATCAAGTTGTTAGAGATGAGGGGAGGTCGTAGGGGATGAGCCGCGAGAGCTCGGAGGCGGTTGAAATGAGGCGAGGACGAGGTTGTGGAGGAGCGGGTCTCGCGGAGATGTCGACGAGAGGGGGGAGAGTGAGAGAGCCGTTGGAGGGAGAGGATTTGGAGGAGGGGATCGCGGGGAGATTGTGGGCGCGGTTGTCGCGGAGGTGGGCACGGTTGTCGCGGGGAAAAAGAGGCGAGAAAAGAAAAGGGAGAAGGAGAAGAAGAAAAAGGAAGGGAGTCGGGTCAGGTCGGGCATGGGTCGGGTCGGGTCAGGGTTGGGTAGGGTTAGGATTTTTAGAGTTTAGTTTTAGGTAATAATTTAATAAATAAAATAATTTTAAAAAATCAAAAAAATATATGCAAAAATTTTAGGAAATATATATATACGTAAACCGGGGATTTACAATTCATGTACTATATAGGGATGTAAACAGATCGGAATATAGGTGTAAATATCATATCTGGTTGTCGTTGATAGATACGAATACGGATATGAATAATGAAAACCATTATTCGTATGTGAAAAAATTCAGATACGGATACGGATATAAAACGAATATAGTAAAAATTATATACATATATAGTATAAAAGGTCGGATATTAAATCGGATACGGATATGAAAGAAATATATATGTTACCATATCTGTATCCGGTTTTGTTGGCGGTTATGAATATGGATACGAATAGTCCTCAGAAATGAAAATCAATATCCGTATTTGATAAAATTGAGATACGAATACGGATTCATTTCGGATTATCCATATATGTTTATATCCCTAGACCGCTATAGCACCAAAATTAGGAAAATTCACTATATTTTGTTTTCTAGATTTTTTCAATATTTATTATGGTTTAGCCCATGATAATCGGTAAAATACCACATTTATTTTCTTGATTTTTCCAACTTTAGCGTCTGTCTGTCGACAGCCAATATTAAATAATTTGAGAAAACAAAATATAATATGAAATTACATTAAATTTCGTATGCTACAGAACACACGTACGGTTTAAGAAAATATTTACTAATCTCCACTAATTCATTGGTTATAGTCTTGGAGACATCATAATCGAGAAAATAGACAATTACAATATTTTTCCGATCTTTATGAGAAAATAAATTATTATGCAGTTTTTTGATTTTAATGAACTACTGCATGAGAAATATTGAAAAACATGTGGAAAAAAATATAAGTTGCTTGTTGGGGTCAAAAATTATATCTCATTGACTAAAAGTCAAAAAGGTCAAAATCAAAGTCAAATCCCAAACAAGTAAGCACATGCCCAAACTCAGGTCAAGTGGTCCCAAGTCGGATTCAAGCTCAAGCATGGAAGGCCGGCCCCATGCTAAGAAAGAAATGTAATAAATATGTTTATTATATAGTTTAGTAAAAATAAATGCAAGAGAAATAAGCAAAAAAAACAAATTTCGTAAAGTCTAAGAGCTAAGATGCAAAAGTATGCATATATATTAGGAAAATAGGCAAAAAACCAATTTGTAAAACCCGAGGGCTCAAGTGCAAAATGTAAGGGGTATTTCAAAAATAGAAATGAAAAACTTCTTCTTATGCTATTCTTTCTAAGATTTTGAGTCTCCATCAAGAAAGAGACAAGTCTCTTTCTTTTTCATCCTCTTCCTCAAAGAGGGAGAATGCTTCAAAAAAAAAAAAAGAGTTCCTTTTGGGTTTATCTTATCTTTTTCATCCTCTTCTCTTCCAAAATAACCCATATCAAAAGAGAATCCATCTCTTTTGAGAAAACCCCACTCCAAAAACGGCTAAAATCCAAGATCAAAACCAAGCAAAAGAGCAACCCTTTTTTTTATCAAACTTGAAAAACAAAAGATAAGAAGGGCTCTCGGGGTGAAAACCCATGGCTTTTACCCTAAACAAGCATGTTTGGACATATAAATTCGATGAAAGCTCTAAGCTTTCATCACTTGACCCCGGATCTCTTGCGAAATCTATGGGAACATGAGTCATAACCTATGTTCCTTCACAAATTTTGAATACGGTTTGTCCCGTGTTCATCCTTGGAACCCTCCCCCGAAAGGGGGTTCCCGCTTCAACTCCAAAGAGGATTCCCTTTTCGGAACCCCTCCCGGATTCACTGTTTCGGGACCCCTCCCAGGTTCTCAAGTCCGAAACCCCGAAATTGGGGTTTTCTGCCTTTGAAAACCCCCTTCTCTTCAGAGCTCCCCAAAAGGGGGCTCCCGACTTCAGGAACCCCAAGGGAACTCCCGACTTCAGGACCCCCCAAACAGAATCCACCGCTTTAGAAGGGGCTCCCGACCCTCTCGGGAGGCCACCTGAACTCGGGTGGCCATCTCTTGCCTCGCTCTCCCCTTTCCTTTCTCGCGAGCTCCGACACATTCAGAACACTTTCCCTTCAAAAAAAATTGTTCCGAGATGCTGCCCCGAGCCCTACAAAGGGGCTGTTAGCCCCCTTGACTCCCAACCCGCTGACCGGGCAATGGAACCCTGTAAACTCTGCGAAGCCCCCAATATGTTCAAATTAGGACTAAAATTATTTTTTTCAAACACGCTATACATATTGCACAATGAATTCACATGATACACATGACCCATTAATCGAAGGTTCTTTCGTGTCAAAACGAGGGGTAATGAATGTCAGCTTTGTTCGCGGCTGCCGGAGATTAGAATTCCTACAATTAATAAACTCATGCTTACCGTCGGACAGGAGAAATCTGTACATGTCTAACAAGTGAGCTCATCCATCTCAATATGGTGACAAAAAACACTCTACACTCCGATTTTCAAATGTTGTACTACAACAACTAAGCCTTTTATCCCAAGTATATGGGGTAGGCTACATGAACCAACATGAGAAGCACGTCGGGTCGAGCACATAAATCCTCCGCCTCCACGCGCTCCTAACAATATACTTTCATTGAGTCATTTGGCATTCATATCTTTTTGTATAAATATAGATGGGTTAATAGAAACAGAAAAATTACTATCTGCCTTAGTTTCATGGATTATAGTATGCTAAATATGAGAGAATTTAGAAAATTGAAAATTATGATTTATAGGCGATTTTCATGAATGTCATATGAAATAACTAAAATCTGAGAAAATAAAATATTATGCAATTTTTTGATATTAATATATTGCTTGTAAAGTATTAAAAATCTCGAGAAAACAATTTTTTTTTTGAAATTTCATCGATCTTCCTAGTTTTTTGAGATAATAGGTGGGATAAATTAGCCACCTCCTCATAAATGGGAGACCCTGGGCTCAATCTCGGTTCTCCCCAATCATCTACTCCAATCCCTTCTATCTTCCTAGTTATATATACCACATGAAATACCGGGGAGTTAAGAGAAATTTAAAATATGCAAATCTTTACTAGTTTCATGGATTATACCATTCGAAATAATAAAATTATAAGAGAAATGAAAAATGTTATATTTAGTAGACTATATATAACATGTAAAATATCTGAAGCCCAAGAAAATAAAATATTTTCGAATTATTTCCGGTTTTAATGGGCTATATAGCAAGGGAATTAAGTGAACTAAACTAAAACATATAGACCCTTTGGTTGTTTTTCATTTCACAAAAGATATTTTTCCAATGCATTTTCAATTTTTTTTTAGTATAAAGTAAAAACTTTAAATTTTAATTTTAACCGTTTCTCCTTTTTTCTTGATTTCCCGTCAACTTCTACTTTTATTTCCTCATTCCCTATCTTTTTCCTCCTCGAAAAGCCATAGGCATATGCGAATTTGACCAATGATTCAACTACATTATGGCGCATACCTTGCTCTATAACCTTGGATATTAAATCACTTTTATGTGTTATATTCACCCTTATAAGTTTTCGCTTAGGGTTAGGATTGTGGTCATGATGTGTGACTTATCATAATAGGATAAATAATTTAACTTCTGATATAGTTCACCTATTTGTATATGTGGAACACATGTCTGTGGATATGAAGTAGAAGATAGAAGATGCATATCACCTGAAGTAGAAGATAGGAGATGCACATCACCACATAATGCTCGTCGGAGTCTCCTAACTCCAAACCTTTGTTGTTGCCGTTTCCGTTGTTTTTCTATTATTATTGTTTTTGTGCATAAAAGTAACATGAGAGATGCGGGGCTAAAGCGATTTTAGGAAGCCTCCTACACTTTGGGTTATATGAACGATGACGGTAAAAGCCACCATCCTTCATATAAAATATAAATCCTAGTTTCATACCTCCTGTAAAATCGTCTGCAGCCCCACATGATCTCTCATGATACATATATGCATCAACTTTTATGTCTTCCGTATAAATAAGTAAGATATTGACTATGGTATACCGAAACAAACATCTGTTACAATATATTGGATTGATAATTATACCATACATTTGTCAACAATATAAGCATGCTCTTGCAACCTCGCTCATGTACATTAAACATGAATAATTTGTCGAAAAGAAATAAATGGAATTGGTCTAAAGCAATCACCCTAAGTAGGTATGACTTCCTGATTGAATGACGGCCTTGAGTGCATCTCTCACATATGGATACTGGAATCGAAACCCCAACTCCTTCGCTTTCAAAGGGAGTACCTTTTGGCCCTCCAAAACCTGTGAATGAAGCAACCAAGATGTAAATTTTGAGGATGGCAAGGTGTTGGATATATGTATGCCCTAGAGGCAATTATTTGATAGTGGACGTATTTTTACATGTATATATTTTCAGAAGACTTTCTTGCTCGACATGATAGTATGCTATCTGGTTACTCTTTATCTTGACATGTTCATTTGATCATGCTTTTATTCATTTGGTACATGTTGATAAAGCCCTGAGGATATTTGCTTGACTACTGTGATTATGATGCAGATCATACTAGTGGGACGTATGTAGTTTATAAGCATATCCTGAAATGTCCCTAGTCGTGGGTGTATCGAGACGGGGTATCGATATTCCAGAGTAGACTAGCGTATACGATTCTTGACCCATGTGATGGGCGATGGATGATCCCATATGCATTGGTGTTCAACACCAAGATTGTATACGGGTGCTCAGTGAGGACTGGGTACACTGGACAGACTCGCTGAGAACTCATATGTGGTATTATATCTATCGTTGGATAGCAGTTCTCAGGTGAAACTGGTACAGATTAGTCTGTAGATCCGATATCGTCATAGAGTCTTGTGTGTTCTCCCACTGTGCTTTGATTTCCATCCTACCACGGCTCCACTAAGTCGTGCAAACAGGTGGCTTTTTGGTACAGTCCTGAGACACATGGAGGTAATGAGCGATAGGAAGGGTTTCGTCTCTTCCGGTATTGGGGGTTGATATTGCGCTGTGCTCGATTGGCTATATCAGCAAGTCCCTGGCCAGAGCTGAAGAGATTTATTGATAAGCATTATCAGTAGTTTCTCGATCTGTTATAGGCCATACATCGGCATGACTTATTGAGTTATTGGGGTCGACGATACCATCCCTAGACTCGATATGCAGCATATTTGACGAGAAAACAGGACTGTACAGTAAGTGTTACCGGATGGCTCGACAGGAGTTTTGACGGGTTCGCTTGTTTTTCTTCTGCTCGCTCAATACCCGGGTGGCCATTACGTTTAGCTGACCGTTTGCGGCTTGTGAGTGTTTGATATGATTATCACCTACTGCCGGCGTATTGACGGGTCTTAGAGTCCCACTAAG
The DNA here is from genome assembly GCA_030015575.1 of Agapanthus africanus. NCBI lineage: Eukaryota > Viridiplantae > Streptophyta > Magnoliopsida > Asparagales > Amaryllidaceae > Agapanthus > Agapanthus africanus. The sequence goes on along the minus strand of CM057338.1, from coordinate 384,795,428 downwards.
GGGTTACCTAGCTCAGGCGAAACGATATGGGGTGCATATGGTGATATGCGCGGGTGCTTGATTAAATGCGTGTATATGATACCGCATTATAATCTGGCGGTTTTCTATTGGTCGGGTCGTATGAGATATGACCGGTTTATTAAATCAATTGTTGATTTAATAATATGTGACCATTAGCCTTCTTACTTAAAGCTTATTTCTTTATGATGCATGCATTAGTGTATGTATATGTTAATATGGATGCACATATGCAAGCATACATGTGCCATGGTTGATGATACATTGGTGGTGGCAATGCAAGACTCACATGATTACATATTAGATATTTTGATTATTTGAGAAAAGCAAAATGAGATTAAAATCATGGTTGACTATTCAACACTCTTGAGTTGACAAAAGTCAATGGTTTTATTGCCCATGGTTTTATTCCATGGTTTTGCTTAAACTCAAGTTACAAAATATCTAGATATTTTGTAAGCATAGTTTAGCATGGATGACTCTCACTTGCTCTTTTGAGTTTAGAGAGGGTTATCATATTATTCTCTTGAGTTTAGTTTGAGCCATCTCCTTCTTCCTCTCTCTCCTAAAAGCTCTCTAGGTTTTGGAAAGAAAGAGAAAGAATTAAAAAGAAAAGGCTTTTGAGTGAGATTAAAACCCACATCACCATTCTACTTTAGTTTAGCCCACTAGTGTGGAGTGTTTGCTTTATCTTCATCCTTGATCAAGTGGAGCTTGGAGCTTAAGCAAAGGAACTCCGGATGGATCGTCGTGGACAACGAAGGATTCAAGCGGACCGGTTCAAACTCTTGTTGTTCCAAGAAGTCTAGCAGGGAGGTCTACAAAGGTTGTATTCTTCTCTACTTAGTGTTAGACACTAGTTGTAGTATGTGATACTATTTTGTTACCCAAAATTTCTAGTTTTGATCCTAGGTTAGTTTACTCAGCACCTCAAAGTTTTAATTGTAGCATGTTTGATGCAAGACAAACCCTTGTGTGGTGCTAAGAAAACCCAACACAATATTTAAAATGAAAGAGAAAAGTTCGTATGCAAACGTACGATAGTGGCGCCTTCTCCCAAAACTGCTTTGAGAGCAAAATCTGGAACTGGAAGCCAAGATGGCCGACCCATGACTTGCCCCAGCTGCTCACACATCTCCGACAACCGAACTGGGTTCGGAGCAGTTCCATTAATTATTCCTGCACAAGTTATATGATAAATTCATGTGTAGATCTATGAATAAAATTCTGTGATTTTTGTCATGGCACATGCATGCATTTATCATCGATGTTTTTTCAAAGGAATATTCAACCATGTGACAACTATGCTAAAATTTTCAAGTATTAGCAATTCAAAAATATCAATGTCTTAAAATGATTTATATCATGAATATTATGAGTTTATTCATTCCACAATACAAAAAAAATGATATATTGTTGTTCATTGTGTAGTGAAGACTTGCTTCTAAAGTAATTTCCCATGCATATTGATGCACTCTGGAGAAAGAGACAAAACTACCTTGGTATACAGGGTTTTTTATAGCTTCATAGATAAGGTTCACTAAATCATCCAAATGAATCCATGAAAACCTGCAAATACGAGCAATAGATTTAGAGAACAAAATGATAGCCTACACGTGCACATCAAAGAAACCAAAACTTCTAAATAATTTGTAACGAGCCAACAATATTTAGGATCAAAAGTATCATTATCGCTATAATTATCATTATCATCATTGTCCTCATCCAAAGCTCTTCCTGTCATAGATACTTCGGAAATATAGAGCAGGGCTTATTTTACATCGTGTCCTTGCACTATGCAGAACGCTGTAGATTGAGTAGCAAACAACTTTGACTTTCTAATATCCGGATGGCTTTTTCCAACCTATTCCTAATTGAAATAATATATGTAGATACATAGATCAATCTGTGTAAGATCAATCTGATTTAATTTTGGAAACGGCCCCAGACAGAAGGATTAACTAAGATTGATAGAGAAGATACTGATATTCAAGATACATTGTCAAGAAACCAATCTTTTAATTGAGGCCAATGAACGATAAGTAGTAATCCATAAGAGCATGATAAAAATTGCACGTCATCATTATTGGACAAAGGAAATATTTTGTGTCATCTCCATAGCACAATGTCCCTTAACAAGTGTTGATGCAAAAACTGTAATGTCTAAAAATCTTGTACTGGTAAATTAGAAAAGCAGAAAACGTTTTGAGTAGTACTTGGGATGCTCAAAAAGAACCTGAAGCTTACCATTGTTGGCCATTTCCTAAAGGTCCTCCAGCAAACATCATGAAGAGGGGAATCATTTTTGCTGTACAATGACAAATTAAAGAAGTCGTACAAGGTTAAAAAATGTTCTTTCCCATACGACTGGAATACACAACCAGAAGTGAAATATTGTTTATTTCAGTGATGTAAGCAGAAACGACAACTTTAAAAGGATTAATAGTTTCCAGGCTGTCTTCCTATTTGACAAATTGAGGCATAGCAATCTACTGATATACATGTATGTTGTGGAGACTGTGGTTGAGTCTATAAATGAGAATTGTGAGTGTAGAGATCAATGAGCTCAGAATGCAAATTGCTTGCTCTTTTCTGTAATGAGAATTCTTTTTAAAAATTGTGCAAGGAAAATTGGCACAGCGCATCTAGGTTGCATGGATACTTCCAACAGGTCGCCGTATCCGTGTCCGACACGTATCGGACACCAACATTTGCAAGATACTTGCACGACGCGTATCGGACACATTGTGCATATGTTATATACGTATAGTATGTGTTCTATGCATGTCATAGGCATATAAACTTATTTTTAGTACGTTATTATCGTATAGCATGTTAGATTTGTTAATTTATCCTTGTTTAATGGTGTCATGATAGCTTGATATCTTATTTATTTTTATAAGATTATATATATAGCCGTGTCCCCATATCCTATATTTTGGGTTTTTGTCGTGTCGCCGTATCGCATCGTGTCATATCCGTGTCTCCATATCCGTGTCCATGCAAACGCATGCCTCAAAGCAAAGAATTGTTTGAATAACAAATGTATGCTGTGATTGATGATGAATAGATAGGAACGAGCAAGAAGTATATATCTTGAATATCAGCATAGTGACAATGAAAATTGAATAAACTGCATATAAGTCGAGTTTATTCACTCAGGGCCTCATTTCTGCTTAACTTTCAAATTTTGCAACCATATAAGTTTTAGGAGGTATATATGGAATTTATAAGTGAAATAGCCAAGGTAAACAATGATTGTCGCTGGACATTCGTGGCTTCCAGAAGGAACTTATAGGCATACTATATTTACATATTGTCATAAATCATTTAGAAAGATATCGATATTAAATTGAAATCTTTCAGGCAATAGTATATGGAACTTTTCAGAAGTTTGGAGTCTTAAGGTTTGAAAACTGGAACAAATATCCGCAACATTTCAACCCTACACACATAAATTTTGCAGACGATAACTATTCTTTTGCAAAACTGAAAATACATAATTCATTCAAATAGAATGCATACAAAAAAAAAACATTTGTATGTAAATCATTTACGGCAGAATTGATTAAGAAGCATAGATCTTCAGGTTAATTTTACAAACCTAAAGCTCCACCATCTTTTCCGAGGACAATGCCAATACGGATAAGTGCCAATCTAACATCTTTATCTACTTCTAGTGCCTTTCCTTCCCATTCTCTGCAAACCTAGAATTACAATATATAAAAAGATAAGAATTGAAACCAACATAGCGAAATGACGACAATAAATGAAGCATATTGATTTTGGAATCTAAAAAGGTATTCACCACTATACAAACAACTAACTGATACATACTCTATTCCTAAAGGTCAAAAGCAGAGCAATTACCCTACTCCAAATATTGAATTATAAGTAACAAATTATAAGCGGTTGAAAGCCTCGAAACTAGGACACAAACCAATAAATACTTTGTTATTGTTCCGATCAATTTATCTTTTAAAAAATATCCATTCATTAACATCACGACTTGTATAAAACAACAAATATGTGTTACAAATTTACAATTACTTGTGAAATTTTTATTTGGACAAGAAAGCTGCTACAGAAATACTATGGTTTATTGGACCTATTGTACTTCTCTCACTGAATTAATACTACAAAGTTAGAATCAGAAATAAATTATTACTTGTATTAAATGGAGTTAGAGTGTAATAACGATCAGGATTAGCTTGACACTAGATTATGATTGAGATCAATTTCCTTCAGAGATTTGATTACTATACAAAAAGTGGGGGGAGAGCCATTGTGAAAATAATTAACCTCTGATAGGTAGTCATTTCCTGAAGGGCTCCCCTCATCAAAAACCTGAGTTTCACTTGTACCTGAAATGTTCAGTTAAAAGATACATAAGAACGATGTTGCAAAAGTTTGCTGTAACATAAGCATCTGGCATCTGGATGCTTCTTCAAATTCATTAATCTCACAGTTGTAGAATACATAAAGTAAACATGAAAACTCATATAGTAATACAGTTGACGAGACAAATATTCATGCCACAAAGATATTTACATATTGGTCTCAATATCCATTATGTGGGAGTCCATAATCTAGACTCAGCTTATAAAAATTAGCATTTGTTGTTAGGGTAAAGGTGGGAAATACCTCTTCCCTGCTTTAGGGAGGAAATCCCTATTTTTTATGCAGCGCTTACGTCTTATGCTAGTGGCCTCTCTCTTGGGGGTTTTCTCATATATGCACACCTTGATCGACTTAAGTGGATGTTAATCATGGCATACATATAATTATCAATTTAGCCCTCCTTTCCATTCCCCACTTCATCTTCAGAGTAGTTGATTACCACACACAAAAAAAATACTACAGTATTAAGTCGACTTAAGAAATGAAGATATATTCATGATGAACCATATATAGATTGATCACTTCTCATTGAAGTAGACTTTAATGCCTTTGAAGTTTGACTACCTATGTCACCCATGTACAGCTTGTCAAGATTTATATTTGAGAACAAAATATACCAAGAAGTGTTCACTGATAGGTATATGAAGATGAAAAACATTCTTACAATAAGAATAATGTAGTAAGGTTTTGCACAAATGTGATATATTATAAAAGAAAATAAGAACGTTTTATTGAAAATCAGAATTAGAGGAAAGCATTGACAAATCATTGAGCTCACCATAATAGCCAATGGCTGTTGCACTGACCAAAACTGAAGGCCGAAGATCCGCACTTGTTTTGTTTATCAAGTCTACAACCTTCACATCAAGTACATTAGTCAAGTTGAATAGGCCATGAAGCAACCATGCACTTGCAAATTGCACATTGCTTGCTAGGAAGGTCTATGAAAAGAAAAACCTTAGAGGTAACTCTGACACGACTTCGTTTTATCTCCTTTTTAATCTGCAAATAACAAAAGAAAAGAAGGTTAGCTATTAGTCAAATTGGCAAATATGCCATAATTTTATGATGCAGACGTGAGATATCTCTAGCTTTGCCAGTGTACAAAAATTGTGAAATACATGGTTTTTAGTATTTATCTTCCAGATTCTATGTAGATTAGAATATTGAAAAAAAGTGCAGAAGACAAGTTCAGAAAAAAGAAGAGGTGTTCTAAGTTACAATTAATTCAGAAAGGTAACCCAGGGAAATTATGGCCAAAGAGGACCCGTTATGCCTTTAAATTCTAATTTAATAACTTATGTAGTATGAAGAATGGAATACATCATGTGGTTGGTCAAGCAAATTCAAACGCTAGGATACTATCATAAGCAATTTTTCACAATCGAATGTGCACCAAAGCCCCTCCAAATTTGGAAGGTCTCTGATCCTCTTGGCAAAAATCTTAGTAATTAATCTTGCCTGGTAGGGATTGGCAACAATGTGCAATAAATTGAATGTATATAATAACAAACTACACAGGAAACTAGGGCTGCATGAGGCTGGAGCCCTTAGGCATACAGCCCATCTAGAAAAGATAAGAACATGTAAGTGGAGTACACAATTGAAAGTTTATTCAAAATGTTGTGCATATCTTTCTATGCCTACTCCACTATGTATAAACTTATAAATTTATCGAATAAGAACACCAGCAAAGGAATGGCTCTCTCCAAGTTCATTACCAGACTATTTATATAAATGGAAGGAATTATTTTACATGAACAAAGGATACCAATCTTACTTGGCAAAAGGTAGTGGCAATGTCATCAACAGTGACAACGACAACAAGCCCCCATCCCAAGTTTTTGGGGTCGGCTATATGAATCATTCTCTTCCATTCTGCTCAGTTAAGGATCGTCTTCTCGGTTAAATTAACAATATATCCATATTCTTGAGGTCTATCCCTACCCCTAGTTGCACCATGAACCGAAATTTTGTTGCTTTTTCTAACCGGGTTACTGATTGGTCTCCGTTGCACATGTCCAAACCATCTCAATCGGTTCTCTCGTATCTTATTCTCTATGGGACTACCTTTGCTTTGTTACGATTTACGAATACACTCATTACATATCCTATCTTTTAGAGTATTACCGTTCATCCATCTTAACATTCTCATTTCACATTGCAAGATAACATTGCCAAAATATGTAGAATTTTAGTCTAAGGAAGGAATATGGTTCAGGAGGAATAAACACAACTAGAATGGTAGAGAAATTGATTCGTTAATGGAAAAAGGAATGAAAATATCTACAAGAAATCAATCCTCGATCATACAATTTAAAGATACAATACAATTTTTAGTTAACAAAATTAGATGGATAGACCACCATAAGCATGGAGCAGCCGAGCAAGCTCACAAAAAGGGGAATTTTTTTTGTTTGTGTGTTTGGGCTGAAAGAAATGCCAGAGTTTTCCTCAAAATTTTAAATTATGAAAAACTCTTTGGGTGATCTACAGAAAATGCTAGAGTTTTCCTCAAAATTTTAAATTATAAAAAACTCTTTGGGTGATCTACAGAAAATTAAAATTCTTACGGAATTTTGACAGCTGCGTCGAAAAGTAAGAAGAAGACTTCTACAAGATAGACGATACCCTTGCTGAAAGTTAAAGTATGAAGCATGTTGTCCAATTTGCTATATTGCTCATTATAGTTTCTTTGTTTAGGGGTGAAGGTTTTTCCCTGATAGTACGTATTTTAAGTTGTAACTATGTAACTTTGTCTTATTTCATATTTTCAGTGAAATGCTTTAATATTTGGCTAGGGTCACTTTGACCCTATCCATTTCTCACCCAAAAAATGTAAAGGAAAAGAAAAGGTATAATTAGATGGATAATCAATACAAAACCATGAAAGAGACTATCAAGAGCATGAGGATAGCCTAAATGAAAACTGAGAGGACCATTTGGAATGTATGAATATCAATATTAGCATTTACGAGACAAGTTAAGCACATGTAACCATGGAGCAAACCCCCCAATTTCTCATAGCATTGCCATGAGTAGACATTAAAAAAATGAAAACTTAAGTAGCATGGATTTCAGATACGGATATAGGACGTTATGAGTTGGATTCGTAGAGACATAATTTCTCAAAAATCTAGGATGTGATTCGTTGGGATACGTGTATCTTTTTTTTTGGGTTTAAATATATATAAATTATACAAAAAAATTATCATTTTAGCAACCCAAACTAAGAGCACAACCAATTTGTTTATGCTGGTGCATAGCTTGTTGATGTTTTAGTTGTTAATACATTTAGATATGTCTAGAATATAATATTAAATTTTATAACGTGCCAAAAAGAGTTTGACACATGTTCTTGATGAATCCAAAAGAATCCGATATGGATACGAATCCGATACATATCCGATATGGGTACATCTCATCGAAGAATCCGTGCAACATATTAAGTGTAATATAAGCTATAGGGTTAAAATGGAAAACAACCCCAAAAAGTGAAGTCATTGAATGCATCCAAGAATAAAAAGGTGGCAAAGGAGACATACCTCAGGTGACCATCTCGTACTTATGGGCAATCCAGCCAAGTTAACAACAGCATCTGAGCCTTGAATGGAATTTTTCCACTCTCCTTCCTCCACAACACTAATTTTTGGAAACTTCTCATCTGCAGTTTCAGCAACCAACCAGTATGAGGAAACAGAAAGAAAAAAATTTGCAACAGAAGACAGTTTCATTTATACATATTGTTTGTGCCATATAACTTAAATGGAATATTGAAGAAATAAAAACAAAGCAATATCAGCATCTATGTCTTTAAGAGATGATGTCATAAATGAACATTGTGAGTTTATCATTGGCAGTCCCACCATTGCCAGTCCCAAGTCCGGATGAGAAAGAGTGAGGGTTGTGGTAGGCTTGTGACAGGCAACGTAAAACTGTCACATTCTATGACATGAACCATAATAAGAATATCTTGGGGCGTCCCCTATTGAGCGACACGCTACATCGGATCCGGGTGTAGTGTTAAATATGCAAGGACTTCTAAGTCGTCGTCCAGAAGCGGCGCGCTATATCGGACCTCGGATGCAGTGACAAATAAGTAAGGGTTTCATAGAATCCGTCTAGATTCTTGGAACATAAGTTCCCTACGGGTAGATTAACAGAATTAGTGGAGGTGATTATTAGAAGGAGAGCTGGTATTATGTATTTACAATAAACTAAGTGGGTAGGTAAAAAGGATAGAGTCATAGACGCTTGGGGTTATAAGTTTTGGTATACAGGTAGAGATAAAAATCGTAATGGGATAGGCGTAATCATAGATAGACGGTTGTCTGAGAATGTAGATGAGATTAGAAGAAAATGTGATAGAATTTTACCGGTTAAGCTTATTCTAGATGGGGAGAACCTTAATATTATTAGTACTTATGCACCACAGACAGGTCTTGATGACGCTAGTAAGCGTCTATTATGAGAGGATTTAGACGAGATGTGCAAAGCATACCTAATGGAGAGAAGTTATTTATTGGTGGTGATCTCAATGGACATGTAAGTACTAGTCGTAGTGGATTTGATACTATCCATGGAGGTTTTGGTTTTGGACAAAATAATAAAACAGATAGCTCGATTCTAGATTTTGCCTTGTCTTATAACTTGATCTTAGCAAACACTTGATTTAGGAAAAGAAAGTCTCATCTTGTCACTTTTAAGAGTGGATCAAGTACAAATCAAATAGACTTTTTCTGATGAGAAGGTGAAAGTCTACCATAGCACCACCACTATGTTTAAACCGACATCAAGCATGCAATTTTAAAAAATTCGAGATGCTAAGCTAGACTAACTTAGAATCTAACTAGATTATTAAGGTTTAAATGATGATATGATAAGAACTATACTAAGAGATGGAGATTACAACCTTTGTAGACCGTGTCCTTCTCTTCTAAAGCTCCAGATAGTAGTCCTTACGACTCCTCTAGGCTCCACTTGAAGAAGTGCACGAACTTGCTTCACGATCTTCGTGTCGAAGATGATCCACCTGAAGTTCCTCTAATCCAATCTACCTCTTCACTAAACTCTCTTTAGTGAAGAAAGCACCCTAAACTCAAGTGCTAATCAAGTGTAGTATGGTGAAATAGGGGTTCTAAGCTCACTTAGGATTTACTCAAACTCTAGAGTTCACAACTCATGTGATGGTTTAGAGCTTGAAGCATGAAAGAAGAAGGAAAAATGGAGAGAGCTAAAAAATGGCTAAGGCAAATGAGCTAAGGAAAAATCCTCAAGTGAAGAATGACTCTCATATGGCTCCTCACTCATTGAAGTATGAATAAATTCCTAATAGAAAATACAACCATGCTTCAATAGTATAGCCAAATGAATAAAGAAATGGAAAAAGCCATGCCTTGCACCATAACACAAATATCTTCTTATTTTTCCACCTCATTTCTATTTTCCCAAAATAGAAATTGCAACCATGCTTCATTATATATATATATATATATATATATATATATATATATATATCAAATATATATATATATATTAAGAAAATAATTAGTGAGCTTAATATTTGTTAATATATAATTATATCAAATATAAATATATATCAAATTATTAAATCAACACTTGATTTAATAATCCGGTTATATCACATATAACCGACTAATATCATTTATCTGTATATCACATTATCAAATTAACACTTAATTCAATAATCCGGTTATATCACATATAACCTAACCAATATTAAATGTCGCCAGATTAGAATACGGTATCACATACTCGTATTTAATCAAGCTCTCGCATATATCAACATATGTGCCCTACTTCGTTTCGCTTGAATTAGGAAACCTCTGTTTGGGACTCTAAAGACTCGTCAATAAGCCAACAATTGGTAATGATCACATCAGTTACCTACAAGTCGTCAGCAGTACTAGCTGGACGTAACGGCTATCCAGATTGAGCGAATAGAAGATCAACAAGTAAGCTTGTCCAAACTCCCATGAAGCCTATAAGTAACACTTACCGTACAGTCCGGTCTCTTCGTCTGATATGTCGCATATCGAGTCTACGGGTGGAATCGTCAGACCCCGGTAACTTGATAAGTCATGCCGATATATGGCTCATAACGGTTCGAGAAACTACTGATAACACTTACCAGTAAATCTCATTAGCCCTGACCAGGGACTTACTGTTATAGTCAATCGAGCATAACACAACATCAACTCCCAATACCGAGAGAGACGAAACCCCTCTTATCACTCACTATCTTCATATGACTCGGAACTGTACCCAAAATCCACCTGTTTGCACGACTCCTTTGAGTCGTGGTAGGGAGGAAATCAAAACACAGTGGGAGCCATACAAGACACTATGACGATTTTGGGTTTACAGACTAAGTTGTACCAGTGTCACTAGAGAAATGCTATCTGACGATAGGTATGGTACCATCTAGGAGTTCTCGGTGAGTCCTGTTCGGTGTATCCATTCTCTAATGAGCACTTGTGCACAATCTTTGATGTCAAACACCAATGGTTATGGGATCAACCATCGCTCCATACAGGGTCAAGAAACGTGCACACTAATCTACTCTGGAATATCGATATCCTGTCTCGATATCCCCTCGATCAGGAACAATTAAAGGATGTGCTTGTGGACTATCAGACCCCACTAGTATGATCTGCATCATAGTCCTGGAAGTCAAGTCCACATCCTAAGGGCTTTATTAACATGTATCAGAGAGACAGTATAATAATACAAAGTGTGCATGTTAAGATAAAGAGGAACCAGATAGCATATTATCATGTCGAGCAAGAAAGTCCTCTATATATATGTCCAAGCCTCCACTATATCATACAATAATGCCCTCTAAGGCATATATATTCCTAACAATCTCCCACTTGCACTAAAACCAGTTGTTGCAGTAACTCATACCCAACATCCCAAAAAGTCTCTCAAACTGCGTCTGGAGGAGGGCCTTCATGAGTGGATCCGTTACGTTTTCCTTCATGTCAACTCTCCTAACCTCGATCTCCCATCGATCTACTATCTTCCGGATCATGTGATACCGCCTAAGAATATGCCTGGATCGCTAATGGGACCGGGGTTCCTTGGCCAAAACCACAGCTCCATTATTATCACAATACACGGGTATTGGATGCTTAATGGATGGAACCGCACCAAGTTCAGCTATGAACTTCAACCAGACAGTCACTTTGGCAACATCGTTGGCAGCGATGTATTCAACCTCTATCGTCGAGTCTGCTACGTTATCTTGCTTGGAACTCTTCTAAGATACCGCCCCTCCATTGAGGGTGAAGACAAAACCCCGAGACCGACTTACTGTCGTCCTTATCACTCTGAAAGCTTGAATCAGTAAAGGACTCCACTTAGAGTTCTCCGTTACCATACACCAAGAACATTTTTTAGTCATTCTCAAGTACTTAAGAATATTCTTCACAGCTGTCCAGTGTTTCTCTCCAGGATCTGATTGATACCTACTCACTACACCTAGTGAGTAAGCTATATCCGGTCTGGTACATAACATCACATACATGATAGACCCGACTGCCGAAGCATAGGGTATCTCTTGCATGCGAGCCCTCTCCAAATCAGTCTTGGAAGACATCTCTTTGGAAAGAGTGATTCCTGAACAAGCAGGTAAATTCTCACGCTTAGAATCTTCCATACTAAACCTCTTTAGTATGGTATCAATGTATCTGGATTGGGACAATCCCAACATTCTCTTAGATCTATCTCTATAGATCTTAATCCCCAAGATGCAGGAAACATCATCCAGATATTTCATGGAGAACTTGTATGATAAGAAGAGCTTGACCGAGTGTAGCATAGGAACATCGTTTCCTATCAAGAGTATGTCATTCACGTACAATACGAGGAAGACAACCTTACTCTCTACAACTTTCTTGTAAATACATGGTTCAAGTACATTTTTGATGAAGTCAAACTCTTTGATAGCTTTCTCAAAACAGATGTTCCAGTTCCGCAATACTTGCTTTAATCCGTAGATTGATCTAAGCAGCTTGCACACGCTTCCGCTGCTCCCACTGTCTACGAAGCCCTCTGGCTGTGCCATGTACACGCTCTCTTCTAAATCACCATTTAGAAAAGCGGTCTTGACGTCCATCTGCCAGATTTCGTAGTTATGGTATGCAGCAATGGCAGGTAAGATCCTGATGGACTTAAGCATGGCGACAGGAGAAAAGGTTTCATCATAGTCGACACCTGATCGTTGACGAAAACATTTTGCTACAAGTTTAGCTTTGAAGGTCTCAACCTTTCCATCTACACCAATTTTCTTCTTAAAAATCCACTTGTTTCCAATGGGTTTTACCTCTTCAGGAGCAACTTCCAAAGTCCATACTTTGTTGGTGTACATGGATTCCATCTCAGATCGCATAGCATCCAACCATTTCACAGAGTCTTCACTTATGATGGCATGCTCAAAACTAGTTACGTCATCATCTTCCATGATACAATCCTCGCTTCCACTGTCTATGAGAAAGTCGTAGTATCTCTCAGGTGGATGAGCAACCCTACTAGATCTGCGAAGTGGCTGAGCTTCGTCGGGGACTATTGAATCCTCCGGTTCTACCAAATTGTCAGTTATAGTTTGTGTAGCTGGAACTTCTTCCAGTTCTACCTCATTACCACTAATTTCTTTCACAAGAAATTCCTTTTCTAAAAAGGTTACATGTCGAGAAACAAACACCTTTTGTATCTCGGTATGGTAGAAGATATACCATCGCGAATGTTTAGGATATCCTATAAACTTACACAGAACTGACATTGCCTCGAGCTTGTCCGGATTTTGTGTTTTCATATGAACCGTACAACTCCATATCTTAATAAAATTATGACATGGTCTCTTCCCTTTCCATATCTCATTTGGAGTGGTAGGCACGAATTTGGTGGAAACTATATTCAATATGTATGCAGCTGTCTCAAGTGTCTCCAAAAGGAAATAGATAACTCAGCAACACTCATCATAGAGCGCACCATATCTAAAAGGGTGCGATTTCTCCGCTCTGATACACCGTTGTGCTGTGGTGTATACGAAGGAGTAAGCTGAGAGAGAATCTCATTCTCTTTTAAATAGTCACGGAACTTCGTGCTCAAGTATTCTCCTTCCCGATCAGATCGAAGGATTTTAATACTTTTACCCGTTTGGTTCTCAACTTCGTACTTATATTCCTTGAATTTCTCAAAAGATTCATATTTGTGTTTCATCAGGAACACATGTCCGTATCTTGAGAGATCATCGGTGAATATAATAAAGTACGAGAAACCATTTCCGGCATGTGTAGATATAAGACCGCATATATCACTATGTATCAGCCCCAAGAGTTCAGTAGCTCTTTCTCCGTATCCAGTAAACGGAGTTTTGGTCATTTTACCTTTGAGACATGACTGACAAGTTTCATAAGATGTAAATTCAAACTGATTCAAATATCCATTTTTATGCAACTTAGCTAGTCTTGTCGTATTGATATGACCTAGTCTATAATACCACAAGAAGGCTTCGTTTATTTCTGAACTTTTCCTCTTGTGTGTTCTGTACGTTTAGAACTGTAGTTTGATTTAGAACGTATATGCCATTACATAACGTACCAAACCTAATCAACACTTGATTTAGGAAAATGTTCATAACATTATCCTCCAATACAAAGTTATATCCTTCTTTATGCAACAAAGAAACTGATATAATATTGCACATCATATTTGGTATGTAATAACAGTCGTTCAGAATCAATGTATTACTATTTGGTAATACTAGGTGATATTCTCCAACTGCTTTGGCTCAACAATTGCACCGTTCCCTATTTTGAGAGACATCACTTTTTCCCAGTTCTCTACCTCTTCTTAGCCCATGTGAAAAATTACATACGTGGGATCCTGATCCGGTATCCAATACCCAGGACGTAGGGCATACTGAGAAACAGTTCACGGTAACGAACACACCCGAAGAAAATGCATCAGTATGCTCTTTCCTAGTTCGGGTGGCATGGGAATCCGGGTATTCCCCTGTTCCTTCCTCAGACTTATGACAATCATAGGAAAAAACAGAACCATTCCCCAGCACAGTATAATAAGAGGGTTTGGTCAATACATCCATAGTATTATCTTGATTAAGGCGTGTCATGGTCGCTACCTAGAGAGAGAAAGAAGGAAACGCTTTAGCATGCGCTCTTTGCAAGATTAGATTGGTTATTATTTTATCTAATCAGGATGGCTCCCACTGTTTCTATCAAATCTTCCTTCAAACCATAAAAGGTAAGATTAGCCGGGATTAATTACACCCTACAAGTTCGCTAATCGGTCAGCCAGACAGGTATTAGTACTCCGAGGGGGTCTCCCCATGCTTTCGCATGGAACTAATTAAATAACCTTGTTTCCGCAGGGGCATAACCCCATTAACACCTTTGTTAGACACCTACTGGATCAGCTAATTGTAAAGTGGAAAACTCTCTCAAGAGTAACACTTACTCGCAGCGGGTATCGGGATCCAACTATCTCATAGAAGGTATGCAATCTCATTGCAAATTTCAACACTTGAAATTCCCAATATCTGTTTTTACCCCTAACAACTTATGACCTTAACTATGGTCAACAAATCATAAGCGCTAGCTAAGTTCGACCCGTCATTTCGTGATTGAATTAAACCCACCCGTACAACCTTTAACATGGTCAACAAAGCCGTACGACTACTATAATTCAATCGCATCATATGCAGCAGATAAACACTATTCAGCTACTGCACACTACGCCTTGACGGAGCTCAACAAACGCAGCACGAATACTAAATAGCACTTATCTGAAATGACGGAAGGTTACGACTGGTTTTGATGAAAACTTTTAACGTAATGAACTTGATATCGTTGTAGAATCTAATGATTTGAAAAATGAGTGTTTTTTGTAGCATTTGCTAGTTTTGCTAAAGGGGTCACTCCCGGTGAAGGGATATCGGCTCTTTCCTCATCGAATGAGGTGCTTTGATATTCATCAAGGAATACCACTATGCAAAGCAAGAACTAGAGAAGGTATGAAAACAAAACCGAGTAGGTTGTAACATTTGCTAGTTTTGCTAAAGGTCACTCCCGGTGAAGGGATCTCGGCTATTTCCTCATCGAATGAGGTGCTGGATATTCGTTAAGGAATACCACTATGCAAAGCAAGAACTAGAGCTGCCTTTTTGAAAATTTTGATTCTACAACATCTTTAGGTTTCTTTTGTTTCCATTAATCTTATTAATGAAGTCCCATCATTTATATTTCCCTAAACATCAAAGAAAAGAAACGAAAATAGAAGTACGCTTATGCCATCCGAATTCGCCACGGGACCCCGTCATGCACCGTTATGTTACTTAACTAACGGCAGAACGGGTGCTGGACTAGCGTGGGTGCAAAACATAAGCAACGTTTATTATATATATCATATATATATAGCATTCGTCTCACGCAGTTATATGATCACATCACAGAACACAAACAGCAGAAGTCAACATATGAAATATTGGATATATTAAGAGCTCCGTATTTTAAATTCAGCCAGTAATGAAAAACACGGATTCCACGGTCGTGACGAATAGCCAAACCCACGTCCCTAGACCCCTACGAGAGCGGCAAGCAACCCTGCCAATTCTAAAATTAGGAGACCCGGTCTCGACTACTCGAGATGGTCTCCTACTGGACTTTAGAACCCGGTTACTTGTGCTCCCCGCCTTGAGTCTATCCTAATGCGGAAAAGTAAATAATATATATCAATGGAGACATCATCCTCAACCCGGAAGTGTCCCAATAAAAGAATATTACATACAATTGATTACATGAATGAAAATTGAAAAACTGTCATCTCATGCAAAAAACCCCGGCTATTCAATCACGACGATCCAATATAACATATCACAGCAACACATAACATCACATGTCATCAACGTAAGTAAATATGCGTATCCCGAATTCCGTTGACATATAGCAACGAGATCGGGGATACCCCACATATTACACTTACGGTTGCAGAAAAGAAATGAAAAACTACAATATTTAGAATCCGTAAATCTCTTAGACATCATAAATCCGGAATATCTCATATTCCGAATTTCATGCCTAACCCTATAAACCTTGCATTTTAGTCTTAAACTGAAAACTCTTTTCAATAAGCAGTCGGATAATTCAACAAGATTCCCGACTGTCGTTCGTGTACTATACGCGATTGCGACGGAGTTTTGATCCGAATCGAAACTCTGTGGCAATCGATCAACCGAGACTAAAACGCTAAATTTATAAAACACTAACTAGTTTTCACAAAACTAATTATTGTGAATTCTAAATATTGTATCATATATCATCATAATCTTGACGATGTTAAACATTTCGATCGATTTATCAAACACCCAGAAATCACAGAGATCTCAACTTGAACATCATTAAAAATACCCAAAAATTGCCAAATATAACAATGGAGCAGCACAAGAAGTATGAACCCAGAATACCCCAAACTTGAGGCGGAACCGCAGCCAAACATGAGGTTAGGCCGCGGTTCCGCGGCGGTTTGATGGATTTAGGACTTCATATTTCTTGAGGCTCCATTAAATACTCTGCACAATTTTCTGCATATTTTTAATTTGAAAAATTCCAACTTTTGAAAATCTGGATAAAAACTTTGAAAATCCGACTTCAAAAATTCGATCGAACACTTTAACATCGTAAAGACTTACCCTAATATTCTATATTATCTCTGATACCATGAAAGTCTACCCTAGCACCACCACTATATTTAAACCGGGATCAAGCATGCAATTTTAAAAAATTCGGAGTGCTAAGCTAGACTAACTTAGGATCTAACTAGATTATTAGGATTTAAGTGATGATATGATAAGATCTATACTAAGAGATGAAGATTACAAGTTTTGTAGACCGTGTCCTTCTCTTCTAAAGCTCCAGGTAGTAGTCCTTACGACTCCCCTAGGCTCCACTTGAAGAAGTGCACGAACTTACTTCGTGATCTTCATGTTGAAGATGATCCATCCAAAGTTTCTCTAATCCAAACCATCTCTTCACTAAACTCTCTTTAGTGAAGGAAACACCCCAAACTCAAGTGCTAATCAAGTGTAGCATGGTGAAGTATGGATTCTAAACTCACTTAGGATTTACTCAAGCTCTAGGATTCACAAGTCATGTGATGGTTTAGAGCTTGAAGTATGAAAGAAGAAGGAAAAATGGAGAGAGTTAAAAAATGGCTAAGGCAAATGAGCCAAGGAAAAATCCTCAAGTGAAGAATGGCTCTCATATGGCTCCTCACTCATTGAAGCATGAATAAATTCCCAATAGAAAATACAACCATGCTTCAATAGTGTAGCCAAATGAATAAAGAAATGGAAAAAAGCCATGTCTACACCATACCACAAATATCTCTCCATTTTTCCACCTCATTTCTATTTTCCCAAAATAGAAATTCCAACCATGCTTCATTATATATATATATAAAGAAAATAATTAGTGAGCTTAATATTAGTTAATATATAATTATATCAAAAATAAATATATATCAAATTATTAAATCAACACTTAATTTTATAATCCGGTTATATCATATATAACCGACTAATATCATTTATCTGTATATCACATTATCAAACCTACACTTGATTCAATAATCCTGTTATATCACATATAACCTAACCGATATCAAATGTCGCCAGATTAGAATACGGTTTCACATACTCGTATTTAATCAGGTTCCCCCACATATCAACATATGTGCCCTACTTCGTTTCGTTTGAACTAGGAAACCTCTGTGTGGGACTCTAAAGACTCGTCAATACGCCAGCAGTAGGTAATGATCATATCAGTTACCTACAAGCCGTCAGCGGTACTAGCTGGACGTAACGGCTACCCAGATATTAAGCGAATAGAAGATCAACAGGTAAGCTTATCCAAACTCTCATGAAGCCTATAAGTAACGCTTACCGTACAGTTCGGTCTCTTCGTCTGATATGTCGCATATCGAGTTTAGGGTGGAATCGTCAGACCCCAGTAACTTGATAAGTCATGCCAATGTATGGCTCATAATGGTTCGAAAAATTACTGATAACACTTGCCAGTAAATCTCATCAGCCATGACCAGGGACTTACTGTTATAACCAATCGAGTATAGCGCAATATCAACTCCCGATACCGGGAGAGACGAAACCCCTCCTATCGCTCACTGCCTCCATGTGACTCGGGACTGTACCCAAAATCCACCCGTTTGTGTTGGGTTATGCCAGCGTCCTGGCCATCAAACCGTGGCCGAATGAGAAACAATTTTTTTTTAAAACTGGCGTTAGAACAACCCACGAATACGGATCTATCATTAACCCTAAAGCTAGCAAGTTATATAAAGAGTTGAGATGGTTATACCGAATGATCCATGTCCTTCGGTCTTTAACCTCCTTCTCAAGCTCCTAATGGACACCACGATCAAGTTTGATCTCCGGTCTCCCTCCATTGATAATGATCCACCTGAGAGTCTATGAATCAAGCTTTTACCTTGTAACCGAGGTAACTAGGGTACCAAGTTCGCTAAACTAGATAGACTTGAAGATGTAGAGTCTAATGATGGATTGATTTGTCTCTGAACACTCTAGGTTTCTCAACATATGAGACATTAAGGGTGGAGGTAGAAGAAGAAGCTTGAGAGATGAGAGTGTAAGCATAAAGCAAAAGCAACTCAAGAAAAAGACTAAGTGTTGTGAGCAATAATAAAAGCACCAAGTGAAGAAAATATCTCACAACCCCAACAAATATCAAGCATGCCACAATAGTGTTTCATGAGTCACCCCATGAGTCACCACATGAGTCACCAAGTGTGCCATGCTTCATAAATGCCAATGCACATTCATCCCTCCACCTCATTAAATCATTTAACTAAATGATCAAAACTAAAATGAGGTGTTAACTTCTAGAACCTATCATGTAATAAATTACAAGAATACCCCTCATCTGTATATACATACCCGTATCTGTATTCCGAAAAATACGAATACAAAAGAGACGAAAATAATCCAACAATATAATACTAGTATCCGGCTTAAACCAAAGCCACTAGTAAAATCTGTCCGAATCATGATACGTGCACAAGTGCACGTATATGATCGAATCCTGTCGTAAAACCATACGGCCTCTACATCGTTTCGCCCGAAGCAGGAAAACGCTCTGTATGGGACTCTAAAGACTCGTCAATACGCTGGCAGTGGGTTTAACCACAAGCACGTCAACGGCACTAGCTGTACGTAACGGCTATCTAGGTATTGAGCGAAACGAAGGCCGACGAGCAAACTCATCATGACCCCTACTAAGCATGTCCGTGACAATCTCCGTACAGTACGGTCTTTTCGTTTAAGAGTATCGCATATCGAGTCTAGGGGTGGATAAAGTCAAACCCTTAATAACGCGACATTTAGTGTCGGTATGAAGCCCATCACAACCTGAGAAACTACTGATCCAAATCAGTAATTCTCGACTGCCTTGTTCAAGGATTTCTGGTGATGGCCACCCGTGCACTAAGCGACATCAACCCCCAATACCGGGAGAGACGAATCCCCGACAATCCACTCACTGGCTCCATGTGGCTCGGAACTGTACCCAATTAAAACGTATTTGCACGACTCTTTTGAGCCGTAGTAGGGTAATAATCAAAACACAGTGGAAACTCACACGAGACAAATGACAATCTCATGTTAACAGGCTAATCTGTACACATGTCACCTAGGAACTGCTATCTGACAATAGGTATAATACCAACTAGTAAGTTCCCGGCAAGTCCGTCCAGTGTACTCATAGTCCAATGAGCACCTGTATACTATCTTAGGTGAACAAACAGACACTAATGGCTTGTGAGACCGGCTACCGCTCCTCGTCGGGGTCTCGATCAGTATATACTGGTTTACTCTGGAGTATCGATGCCCAGTCTTGATACTCCCACCACTAGGGACATTTAAGATGTGCTTATAAACCACCCAGCTTCCATATATATGATCGCCATCATAATACTGGTAGTCAAGCAAGAATCATATGGACTCTATCAACATGTAATAATGATATGTAATACCACCTAAAACATGTACATGATGATAAAGATAAACCAAATAGCATACTATCATTTGAGTAAAACTGTTCTATCCGTATAGGTCCTCCCTCAAATATCGCAATCACGTGCCTGTGATTCAATAATTGACTTGAGGGCACTATAACCAACAATCTCCTACTTGCACTTAAGGCTAATCATTGCGGTGTCGCATACTCACAGCCCGTGTGATACCGAACACCCAATTTCTCTGATAATCAGTTTTACAAAACTTGTTCGTGAAACTATTGCGTTCAAGAAATAGCCTCAGTGAGTGGATCCGCTCCAATGTTTCTTTCTATATCTCAACTTCGCGGAGAAAGACTATCTCCCGAAATGAGCAATACATGTCTTAGAATTTGTCTGGATATCTGATGGGACCAGTTCACAAATGAACTCCAAATCCAACAAACTTTTTAGACTATATCAGGCACTGAATTTAATCAGTATCCTGCGCCATGGCTTCCTCAGTATCCGCTTGAACTACCTGTCCAACATACTGCCTCTCAAAAGAGGGAAAACTATAACTCAGACAGTTTCTCTGTCATCCAGGTCACCTTGGAAGCCTAAAATGATAACCGCCTCCCGAAGGAGGCTGCCGTTACCATACTCTAAGAACATCCATTTATGTTCATAACTGCTTCCCAACGTTTCTCCAAGATTGGATTAATATATACTTTTTGCAGCCTGTGCAAAATCAATATCTGGTTGTTGTACTTGACATTTCATAATTGACTCAATTGCCTAAGCAAGTGATATACCAATCATGCAAATCTCTCTCCTCATCAGTCTAGAAGACATCTCTTTAGAGAGGATGACTCCATCACCTGCGGGTACACCACCACGTCAGGAGTCGTCCATTCTAAAACACTTTAGAATAGTGTCAAGTACCCGAATTGGGACACTTCCCAATGTAGATCTAAAACCATAGATCTAGTCACCAGAATCCTTGATATTATATCCATATCCTATATAGAGAAACCACTTGTGACAACCACAGTATAACCGATCGTAGTATAGGAAAATATCTTCCTATTTAGTGCATGTCATCCAAATACCAGGACATCACTCCCTACTACCTTCTTACCAGATCCAACTCTTATTTTGGTGAAGTCAAACTCTATGACTATCACATCAAAAATAGATGATTTATCTCCGCTATACCTGTTTTAGTCTATAAATAGACATAAGCAACTTGCCCACTATGCTTCCGCTGCTCCCACTGACTACAACAATCCTCTGGCAGAGTCATATACACGTGTACTTCTAAAGCTATTTTAGAACGACGTTATACTCATTCTCCTGCCAGACCTCATAGTCTAGAACAACAGCATTGGCAAGTTTGGATAAACAAGAACCTCGTTGTCACCGTCTTTGAGGAGACCGAAGTACCTCTCGGGTGTCTGAGGTTACCCACCAAATCTGCGGAGTGGCTAATGGAATGTCGAATCCAATTGAATCTTTAGGTCCTACTAAATTTTCAGTAATCGTTTGTGGTTTTGGAATTATTTCCAGTTCTACCATACTCTCGCTTATGTTTTCTGAAAAGAATCCATTTTACTAAAACTGGTGGCGAGTCAAGAACAATATAACTATTGATCTTCCAGATGGTAGAAAATTAACCCTCGTCAAAGCCCGGAATAACCCACAAAATGCCATTATTGAAACGTGCCTTGAGTTTGTCCAGATTCTGATTTTAAGTATCAGCCGGACAACTCCATGTACCTCAACATTGTCAAGATATGATCCATTATATATCTACTATAGAAACATAGGCACTGATTTAATTGGAACCAGATTCAAAATCATGCAGCTGATTCCATTGCATGTCAACCAAATGGAAGGAGGCTAATCAGCATTACTCATCAAGAAATACATCCATATATGACTAACCTGAAAGAGAAGTTCTCAAAACTATTATTATCAACGGAATATCTAGCACAAGTATCTACATCTTCGATCATCTTGAAGAATCCTGATACTTTGCAACATATGGTTCTCTACTTTATTTTGTACCTATAACTTCTCTAAACTTGGACCCTGTATTTCTACGAAATACTTATCTAAAACTAGAGAAGTCAAAAGTAAACAGAATATAGTATGAGTACCGACCCCTTTGTCCTAATGGACACTGGACAACATACAATACTTTGTATAAGTCCCTTGAGTTTAATAACTCAAATCCTGTGCGTCGTAGGTTGAAAACTGTACTATGGTTAAGAAAAATTACACCGCTGTTGAATGCTCCTTATCTAATCACCAACTGATATAGGTAAATGTCATAGACATAATTTCAAAAAGTTATATCTCACTTTATAAAATAAACATACAGATATATCAGTTTGAAATTGGTGCATAACAACGGATATTCAAAACCAAATATTTGTCGTCAGGCAAAACCCAGGTGATTTCCTCAAATATCACCAATTACAGAGAATTCTGATATGCATTGAGGATCTAATCACCCAATTCCCAATATATTACTCACACTCACCATCTGTAACGCTATACAGATGTGAGAATCAAATCTGGTAAATACATACCCCGGAGTTAGAATCTAATTGGGAAAACAGTTTCTCAATTAACACTGCACAGTGAAACTGAAACATGAAAAAGTTCCGAAGGGGTATCCGGATATTCCTAGTAATGGCTCTTCCACTATCCAGATGCATGACTGTAACTGTATATTTTCTTGCTCTCACTCCAATCCCTTTATACGTCTTTATTTATTACCTTCTGTACACCACGTTTAGGCTAAATGGTTTTCTTCCTTCCCTACCTTTCGGCACCTGCCATGGTTTTCTTCCTTCCCTACCTTTCGGCAACTGCCTATGGTTTGGAAGAAGACTATCCAATAAGCGCAATAGGTGTACTCTCCTAAATACCAGGAGCCCTCGCAACCTGAGAGAAGATAAAGGGAAAAGACAACTAAATAATCTTGTTCTATTTCTCCAGAATCAGAATCCTTTCTCGAACTGGAACACGTTCCTTCGAATTCGTATGTAACTATACGATAGTATATCCAATCAATATGGATCTTCGTAGTGATACGGAATGTTCCGGAAAAATGCAAAGGGTAAAAGTAGGAGCGGCAATGATATATGCGACTATAACAATCCAAAAGCCAAAGTGTTTTAAGAAGGTTCGGTTAACTTGGTTCATGAGTTTTAGTTTAGAGTCGGGCCATGGTCGCTGCCAAAGAAAGAGAGAAAAGAAACACTCAACGTGCACTCTAAACTAAATCAGATTGGTTAATCATTTTATCTAATCAGTACTTCCACTGTTTCCTTGAATTCTCCTTCAAACCCTAAAAGGAGAATTAGTCGGGATCATCCAAAATCACCCGAGAAGTAACACCTACTCATCAGTGGGAATTGGGATCCAACTATTATCGCATGATAACTTGATGGAATCCACTCAAGTCACCACACTTCAGAAGATATGCACATACCTGGCAAGTTTCCTGTATGTTTGAAACTCCCGATATGATTTTTACCCCTAGGACCAAAGTGACCTTGACGAATAATCAACAAATCAAAAGATCCTAATCAAATTCAACCCGTCATTATCTTGTTTGCGTTAAACCCACCCGCACGACCCTTGACGAATAATCAACAAAGTCGCACGACATTCCTAACCATTCCACATGGCTATGCGACAGAAAACCATTACAAAGCTACCGCACACTACGTCTCGGCAAATAGCAACGACAAACGTAGCACGAATACTAAGCAATACTAATCTGAAATGACGGAGGCTACGACTGGTTTTTGACGAAAAACCTTTAACGTAATGAACTTGACATCGTTGAAAGAACCGAGTGGTTTTACAAATATATATCGTCGCAAACTTTTGCTAAAGAGATCACTCCTTGTAAAGGAATGTCGGCTCTTTCCTCGTTGAATGAGGTGCAGGATATTCCCAATCGAATACCACGATGCAAAGTAAATGAATCGACTATAGTAAAGTTATTACGTTGACGCAAACTTCTGTCCAAGAGGTCACTCCCGATGAAGGGATCTCGGCTCTTGCCTCGTGGAATGAGGTGCAGGATATTCCCAATCGAATACCACTGTGAAAAGCAAAAGCAAACGTCTGTAATGTCTGATTTCAAAAACTTGGTTCCAACATGATATAGGTTTGTTTTCCTTGGATTAATCAGAATTAATGCGGTCTCATCAATTAAACATATCACATCAGATAAAGGAATGAAAATATTATGTACGTATATGCTATCCGCATTCGCCACTAGGCCCCGTGATCACCCGTTAGGTTACTTAACTAATGGCAGAGCGGGGGCTGGACTAGCACGGGTGCAAAACATATACAACATCTACTAGTATATATATAAATATATATAACAATCGTCCCAGGTATGATATAAGCAACATCACAGAATCTCAGCCAAGCAATACAGAGTGGTGGATAATTCTGTAGCCTCGGGTTTCGTTTGAGCCGCAAATGAGACCCGACGTTCCATGTCGTGTGGATAACCTGTGCAATGAAAACCTAGACCCTTACGAGTACGGTAAGTTATCCGCCAATCCCAGAAGCGAAGCAACCCCAATCAATAACGTGAATGGGTCACCCAGCACTTCATGAAATCCGATAACTTGAGCATCCCTCCTTGGGTCAAACTATACCCTTACGAGTGCGGCGAATACCCCGCCAATTCTAGAGTGAGGCCCCCTCCGTCTCAAAGCCATGAGATGCGAGCCCGTTACCCTCTAGAACCCGTCTATTCATGCACTCCACTGCTGGGTAATTCTAGTACAGAAAAGAAAATATATATACAACGGTGACATCAACCTCAACCCGGTCGTGTCCCAAACAAATAATATACAAACTAGCAGAGACGGTAATCCGCATGTCGGACGCTCGCCCCACAATATCAAATGTACAAATGAATCTAAACTGTACTACCATTGCACCAATGGCAATTCACCACGACAATCCAGCCACAACCACAGCACAACATAGAACATCAACGTGAATGTCATGTTCGCAAACCTGTCTAAAAAAGCATATAGCAATTAGACGAGTTGTACCGCTCTAATGACATTCACGGTCGCAGATAGTAATGTATGTACTGAAAACTTTTAAACAGTGTTAAAAATAGCGACTTTGAAATACCCGAATTGCCCCCAAACCAAAAATAACAAAATATGCAATCTGGGCAAAAACAAACAATACCTAAAAACCAATATTCCAGAGACCAGAGCATAAAAAATTCTAGACCAAACTACCAAAAAGACCGGCCAGGCCGGCTATTTCCGTGATCTCGCCGGCCAAGTTTTTGATTTTTGGGCTCGTGTTTTGAGGGTGTTCTAGTTGTCACATAAATAGCCTTCTGCAATTGTTTAAATAATTTTTGAAGACTAATTTGAAATCGACAGAAACTGGAAGATTACGGGTATTGTTTCGGAGTTGTTTCGGTTTCGATACTTTAACATCGTCTAAAACAGCTAGTAGAGGGTTAATGGATTGGCTCTGATACCATGTTGGGTTATGCCAGCGTCTTGACCATCAAACCGTGGCCAAATGCGGAATAAATTTTTTTAAAAACTGGCGTTAGAACAACCCACGAATACGGATCTACCATTAACCATAAACCTAGCAAGCTATATAAAGAGTTGAGATGATTATAACGAATGATCCGTGTCTTTCGGTCTTTAACCTTCTTCCCAAGCTCCTAATGGCCACCATGATCAAGTTTGATCTTCGGTCTCCCTCCATCGAAGATGATCTATCTGAGAGTCTATGAATCAAGCTCTTACCTCATAACCGAGATAACTAGGGTACCTAGTTCGCTAAACTAGATAGCCTAAAAGATGTAGAGTCTAATGATGGATTGATTTGTCTGTAAACACCCTAAGTTTCTCAACACATGAGACATTAAGAGTGGAGGTAGAAGAAGAAGCTTGAGAGATGAGAGTGTAAGCATAAAGCAAAAGCAACTCAAGAAAATGGCTAAATGTTGTGAGCAATAATAGAAGCACCAAGTGAAGAAAATATCTCACAACCCCAACAAATATCAAGCATGCCACAATAGTATTTCATGAGTCACCCCATGAGTCACCATATGAGTCACCAAGTGTGTCATGCATCATAAATGCCAATGCGCACTCATCCCTCCACCTCATTAAATCATTTAAATAAATGATCAAAACTAAAATGAGGTGTTAACTTCTAGAACCTATCATGTAATAAATTACAAGAATACCCCTCATTCGTATATACATATCCGTATCTGTATTCCGAAAAATACGAATACAAAAAAGACGAAAATAATCCAACAATAAAATACTAGTATCCGGCTTAAACTAAAGCTACTAGTAAAATCTATCCGAATCATGATACGTGCATATATGATCAAACTCAGCCGTAAAATCATACGGCCTCTATATCGTTTCGCCCGAAACAGGAAAACCCTCAGTGTAGGACTCTAAAGACTCGTCAATACGCTGGCGGTGGGTTTAACCACAAGCACGTCAACGACACTAGCTGTACGTAACAGCTACCCAGGTATTAAACGAAAGGAAGGCCGACGAGCAAACTCATCCTGACCCCTACTGAGCCTGTCCGTGACAATCTCCGTACAGTACGGTCTCTTCGTCTAAGAGTCGTATATCGAGTCTAGGAGGTGGATAAAGTCAGACCCCTAATAGCACGACATTTAGTGTCGGTATGAAGCCCATCACAACCTGAGAAACTATTTATCCAAATCAGTAATTCTCGACTACCTTGATCAAGAATTTCTAGTGATGGCTACCCGTACACTACGCCACATCAACCCCCAATACCGGGAGAGACGTATCCCCGACAATCCACTTACTGCCTCCATATGGTTCGGGACTGTACCCAACTAAAACCCGTTTGCAGGACTCCTTTGAGCCGTGGTAAGGTAGTAATCAAAACACAGTGGGAACTCACACGAGACAAATGACGATCTCAGGTTAACAGACTAATCTGTACACATGTCACCTGAAAACTATTGTCTGACAATAGGTATAATACCAACTAACATGTTCCCGGCGAGTCCGTCCACTGTACTCATAACCCAATGAGCACATGTATACTATCTTAGGCAAACAAACAGACACCAATGGCTTGTCAGACCGGCCACCGCCCCTCGTCGGGATCTCGATCAGTATACACTAGTCTACTCTGGAGTATCGATGTACAGTCTCGATACTCTCACGACTAGGGACATTTAAGAATGTGCTTATAGACCATTCAGCTCCTACGTATATGATCGCCATCATAATGTTGGTAGTCAAGTAAGAATCCTATGGTCTCTATCAACATGTAATAGTGATCTGTAATATTACCTAAAGTATGTATATGATGATAAAGATAATAAACCAGATAGCATACTATCATTTTGAGTAAGACAGTTCTATCCGTATAGGTCCTCTCTCAATCATCGCAATTGCATGCCTGAGATTCAATAATTGACTTGAGGGCACTATAGCCAACAGTTTGCATGACTCCTTTGAGCCATGGTAGGAAGGAAATCAAAGCACAGTGGAAGCCACACAAGACACTATGATGATCTCGGATCTACAGACTAACATGTACCAGTGTCACCAGAGAATTGCTATCTGACGATAGGTATGGTACCATCTAAGAGTTCTCGACGAGTCATGTTCGGTGTACCCATTCTATAATGAGCACATGTACACAATCTTTGATGTCAAACACCAATGGTTATGGGATCAATTATCGCCTCATACAGGATCAAGAAATGTACACACTAGTCTACTCTGGAATATCGATATCCTGTCTCGATATCCCCTCGACTAGGAACAATTAAAGGATGTGCTTGTGGACTATCTAGGCCCCACTAGTATGATCTGCATCATAGTCCTCGAAGTCAAGTCCACATCCTAAGGGCTTTATCAACATGTATCAGAGAGACAGTATAATAATACAAAATGTGCATGTTAAGATAAAGAGCAACCATACAGCATACTATCATGTCGAGCAAGAAAGTCCTCTATATATGTTCAAGCATCCACTATATCATACAATAATGGCCTCTAGGACATACATATTCCTAACAGAAGGATGGATAGAGTTTGTTGCATCGACTGTAAGGTAGTACCAGATGAGAGTGTAACCACTCAACATAGAGTTTTAGTTTTAAAATTTCGATTTAGAAGAGGATCAAGGAAGATTAGACGTAAGGTAAAATCTAGAATTAAGTGGTGGCAACTGAAGGAAGATAACCAAAAGGTTTTTATAGACCGTGTAGTTCAAGAGACGGATTGGCAGTCTAAAGATAATTCAGACAAAACGTGAAGCAAGATGGATAGTTGTATCAAGAGAGTAGGTAGAGATCTACTTGGTGAGTCGAGAGGTGGTGTCCCACCATCTAAGAACACATTATGGTGGAGCGAAGAAGTAAAGACGGCTATTAAAATTAAGAGGGATTTTTATAAAGATTTGAAAAAAAAGCAGAGATGCGGAGAGATTTGAGAAGTATAAAATGGCTAAAAAGAAAGTTAAGAAAGTTGTTCGGGAAGCTAAAACTAAGGTCTACAAGGAGTTGTATGAGAAGTTGGACACTAAGGAGGCTGAAAATGATAAATACTGGATTGCTCGGATGCGGGAAAGGAAGAGCATAGACTTATATGCAGTGAAATGTGTCAAACATGAAGATCAAAAGGTTTTAGTTCGAGATGAAGATATCTAGGAAAGGTAGAAAAATTATTTTGACAAATTGTTAAATGACAGCTTTACTAAGAATTTGGATAGACTTGTCTTTCAATCTCAAAATATAAACCGTAATTTCATGCGTAAAATAAGAATACCAGAGGTTAAGGAGGTTTTGGAGAGAATGAGATCAAGAAAAACGGTTAGTCCAAACGGGATTCCTATCGAGCTTTGAAAATGTTTAGGAGAAATGGGCGTTAAATGGCTGACAGATCTGTTTAATAACTAAAATGATACCAAATAAGTGGAGAAAAATTACCCTTGTACCTACCTACAAGAACAATGGTGACATTCAAAATTGCTCAAATTACCGTAGAATAAAACTTATGTGTCACACCATGAAGTTTTAGGAGAGAGTGATTGAACACGGGCTAAGAAAGGATATTAAGATAACAGAGAACCGGTTTGGGTTCATGCCGGGACGATCGACAACAGAGACTATTCATTTGCTTCATCAACTTGTCGAGCGCTTTCAAGAGAGGAGAAAAGATTTGCATATGATATTTATTGATTTAGAGAAAGCGTGCTATAAGGTACATAGAGATGTATTATGAGGGACAATGATGAAGAAGGGGGGGTCCCGTCAAGTACATTGATATAATCAAGGATATGTACAATAGAGTGGTGGCAAATGTCAGAACTTGCGACGGTCTAACGAGTGATTTTCCGATTACAATTGGTTTATATCAAAGTTCTGCATTAAGTCCATTCCTGTTTACCATCGTGTTGGATAAGCTTGCTAGAACTATCCAAGATGAGATACCTTGATGTATGTTATTCACTGATGATATTGTTCTAGTAAATGAGACGAAAGCAGGGGTTAATGCCATATTTGAGTTATGGAGGCAAACGTTGGAATTCCGGGGGTTCAGATTGAGCAGGTCCAAGACAGTATATATGCATTGCAAATTTAGCAAACAGAGAAGTCGAGACCAAATTAGTATAATACTAGAAGGACGAGATATCACCGAGCGATCGGTTTAGATATCTAGGTTCCATCATCCAGAAGGATGAGGAGATCGATAGCGATGTTAGTTAAAGGATCCGAGCTAGTTCGTTGAAATGGAGGAGTGCAACAGGGATTTTGTGCTATCGTAACTTTCCGTTAAAGTTAAAAGAGAAGTTTTATCGGAGCGCTATTTGGCCTGCCTTATTATATGGTACAGAATGCTGGGCTCCTAAGAATCATACATAGAAGATACACGTAGCAGAGATACGCATGGTTCGTTGTATGTGTGGTAACACTAGAAAAAATAAAGTGCAAAATGAGAATATTTATGCAAAAGTTGGTGTATCACCAGTGAAGGAAAACATACGGGAAAACCAGTTAAGATGGTTTGGTCGTGTATGACGCAGACCTATGAAAGCGACGGTTCGACGAATAGATACTATCGATATAGACAATGTCAAAAGGGCGAAAGGAAGACCGAAGAAAACATGGATGGAGATGATACGAAAAGATATGGTTGCCTAAGGCCTCAATAAAAATATATTGTTCGATAGGAGTGAGTGGAGACGGAGGATTTATGTGCTGGACCCGGCGTGATTCTCATGTTGGTTCATGTAGCCTACCCCATTTACTTGGGATAAAAGGCTCAGTTGTTGTTGTTGTGAGTTTATCATTGGCAACATTGATGAAAATATCTGAAGTATATGTATCCATTACCTTCTTACCGGGGAAAACTAATCGTGCTTGTCCTCTGGATCGTGTTAGAACATGTACAGTGTGATCATCTGCATAAATATATCAGAAATTGTCAATCTTTTATGGGATGCATGTACCATAGGAAATAGATATCTAATAGGATAACATGCATTCTATAGTATCTATACAAGGGTGGAAAAAAAGAGAGAAAGATGCATAACTATGAGAAAGTGCGCATTAATTCTATAGTATCTATACAAGGGTGGAAAAAAAGAGAGAAAGATGCATAACTATGAGAAAGTGTGCATTAAGGATGCAAGACACACATGTTCATGCCATACATAAGTTGTTTTAGGTCTCTAGACATGGCAATTAGCCAATTTGATATTTCTGTTTCTATCAGAGATCAGTTTTTGTGTTGATCAAACAAAAATAGTATAAGCCATCCGCAGCACTGTCCAAAAGTTAGCATACTTGTGAGACTTTTAACACATGGATCGATGCAACACAAACAGAGAAAATGCAATCTAGTATAATTATGTACTTTGAATTAAAGGGTATTCCAAATAGTCTTAGAACAATGGAACATCATGTGAACTAGATGGTTAATTCAGTTATTAGAACACAAAGGTTCCGTTGATAATGAAAAAAATATTGCAGAATCAAAAGGAGCGTCTTGGTCCGAGTGAGGATAGCATTTCTCTCCTTAAGTTACCGGAATTATTTATAATAAAATTTCATTAGGTTGGAATGCCTTAGCCGCCAATAAAGCTGAAATAAGCATGGCGCTAGACTTCCAAATGATAAATTTATGATCAGTGTGCAATTCAGGCTTCGATTTTGTTTTACAAAAAAAGGACAACAAATAATATCCATCAAGAACCATCTCCCACACTCAGTTGACCAAATAGAAGCAGAAAACCTTCTACTATATTTCGAACTAACTCTTTTTTTTGGGTGATATGGAGTTCAGAGTTGGGGGGGCGGGTTTCAAAATTCATACCGTCAGAGCAATGTGAACCAAATTAACGGGTAAACTAACATCATACTGGAGCCAGTAGTTTACTCAAGTCCACTGCATTTGGTAAAGCTTTTTAAGGACCCAATTGGATATATTTGATCCACCTGTTTGTTTGTTTTCTATGGTTCTAAAGTGGATGCTGAAATTCTAACAACTATCTTTGACTACTCTGTAAGTGAAATCAGCTGATATTAACACAAAAGTATTTTCACTGACCTACTTTCCGTGTTGAAAATTATTGGCCATTTTAATTAGAAACCATACAAAAGTTATAAAAGAGTCCGCCGCCCATAGCTCTATAACGATTAATTCACTAAAGGAAATTTCTGTACCAATGTATAAGTGGAGGAAGTTTGCCAAATAAACAACATTCGGTAGGGCGCAAAGTAACATCCTGTGGCTGCAAAATATTTTTTTCGAAAAAATTGAAAAGTTGGTAAAGTAGGGAGTTAAAATATAACATCCGTTAGAAGGACGCAACCAACAACGTCGGACTTTCAGAATGAGCCATTATACATTAGTTTGGCATGTTT
Source organism: Agapanthus africanus (assembly GCA_030015575.1). Lineage (NCBI taxonomy): Eukaryota > Viridiplantae > Streptophyta > Magnoliopsida > Asparagales > Amaryllidaceae > Agapanthus > Agapanthus africanus. Next base: position 384,762,973 of record CM057338.1, on the reverse strand, counting down.
ATTCAACTAGATTAAAAAGAAGAAGAAGTCAAGATCCAACGTTCAAGCCTAACTCAGCATATTTGTTATTATTAGTCTTATGTGTGTAACATTGACAATTTAAATAATAATAAATAAAGAATAAGAGAAGTCTATGCAATACATTCTTTAATGATAAATGGTTCAAATATGACCTGCAAGTAACTTCTGAACCAATCTTCGCCCAATAAAACCTGTAGCTCCTGTTATTGCAATGCTCAGCTGACTTTCCTGGAACAATACAATATTTTGAAGTCAGCTACAGCCAGATATTGGATTTGCATTCATAGGGACATTTTAAATTAAACAAAAGAGTAGTTTTAGAAAAAAATTTGTCAAACTGGGATGTATTGTATCTTTTAAAAGTTTCTTCAATTTTCAATTACCAAACTGATTCTTCATAATTAGCTAAACATCACTTTCAAAAACCTAGGTTTCCAAGCATAGAAAACCTGGTTTCATTTCAAACGGTTCCAGAAACTATGTTGTGAAACCAGAGTACCTGTTTGCACGACCAAACCTTGAAAATAAGGCTAAAACTTTTAACTTTATATGAGATTCTATTAACTAATTCATTAAAATGTAGTTGTACCCAGGGAGCGTCAACTAAAATGAACATAACATTATTTTAAGTAAATATAAAATCAAGGTACCTTAGGCGATTGTTTTGCACTCGAGCTGCTGCTGCTGCTGATAGCACACAATACCCTATTCCTTTTAAAATCTTGTCTCTGTATAGAGAGAGAAAAATATAAAGAATTTTTTTAATCTATCTACTAGTGAAAGAAAGGTAGAAGAGTAGGAGAAGCACTCACATGATGATGTGTTGTTTGTGGGGTAGCAGGAATGAAGAAAGTAGCTCTGCAGAACTCCATGCTTTGGGTCGGAACTTGGAACTTTCAGAGAAAGTGATGAGGAGAACGAGGGTGAGAAGAAGAAAAAGGGGGTGAGGTTTAGAGAGTAACAAAAGAGTCTTCGTGTTTTTAGGAGAGCCACACCAATTACAAAGTTTGCTATCCACTTTAAAAATGGAAGCAGGTTCTTCAAAGACAGTAATAATAGGGACCACAGTTTGTGACCAATATTTGACCATAATGCTTTCTGCTATTGGCTGTACCAAAATCAAATCCGTAATAGGATAAATCCAAGGCTGGAGCTTAAGCTCATTTGTCATCTCAGCCCTCGTCTGCTAAATGGAAAATGCTAACAATTTGTATAAGATTTCATTGGCCAAAAAATTATGGGTCTTCCTTGTTGCTGCCTGCTCTGCAATTTGTACGCAGCTATCTACAGCATTTGAGCCATGAAGAACTGAATGTCGATTGAGAAATCGATGCATTTACATATTTAAACAAACTTATCATGATGCTTTATGCCTCAGATTTGCAGGCAATCATCAACAACAGTAACCATTTACCCCTCCTGGACCTGTACCTGCTCTTTTCAATGGCACTACATTTGGCCATCGCTTCACAACTTCAACCTACGATTGGGACCTGATGCCAACTGATCTCAAACGCTTTATTGTATAAATTTAAACAGAACTTTCATTTGAAAAGAAAAAGAATTGTGGAGGTGAAAAAGAGAAAATAAGAAAGAAGGAAAGAAAAGAAGAAGAGTTTTCTATTCATATATTTTTTGGATAGGAAGAAGTTACAATTTCAGCTACCAGAAAGATTATAGCTCAAGAATTAATTGAAAAATATAATAAAAATTGCAATTTCTTATTCCTTATTAACTGGGCAGCAAGAAGTTCCAGTGACCTGAAAGAATTATAGCTCACAGTTTTTCCTGCTGATTTTTCCCTTCTTTATTCAGTAACTAAGCAGGCGAAATGCAAAGACCTTCTTAGATTTTTTTCGCTTCTTTCCCTCACTTAGGATCGATCCACATTTAGAACAGCAACAGGGTCAAAAAGATAATTCATTTATCTTATTATACGGCATCACAATTTTGTAAATACAAAGTCAGGTTGCAAAAGGAGAGATACCATCTAAAACCAACAGCTTTTAAGAACTGACCTGTCCTTCCGTGAACAATTCTGAACTATGTTTTGAAATGACACTAAAGATCACAGAAATTTATCAATTATCTGTAGAGAAAAGTTTAAGGGAAAAAACATGCTGTAGCAGAAGCAAATCTCAACCACTGCATTCTGTACTTACCTGGAGCTTATTGTCTCTGTAACTAAACAGTCAAATGTATAATCTACATAACTAAGATCGATTGCTGTGCAATATAGAAATTCTAGACACAAGAATCAAGAAACCACAGAGGTCTAGGCTTCTTTAATTCGCTCATAGCTACGCATACCTAACCTGATCTCAGTGTATAACAGAGCAAAAGAACGAACAGTTTGCAGGGTGAAACTAAACAAAATGTAAGACTATAATGATCTTATAGAAGAAAGAACAAGAAGACATGGCTGAACTTCCTAGCGCAACATAGGAGAAGAACAACTAAAGACAATAAATCTTCCAAAGAATATGGGTAGACGTGCTCAAAACTTCTAGAAAATTATAGCAAATGGAATGTAGGACAAGGAACATGTTCATTACCACGGTATATACTGTAAAGGCCATACAGGGAGTTATGGGGATTGCATGAAGGCGGTATTAACTCTTTAGAGTAATGGAAACTTGAGGATGCTGGCATGAGCAATTAACAGGATCAGCATTCAATATCATAAACGTCATCGGGCTGATATTCCAATATGGTACCTTAATCACATGGTTTCCCGATATTCATGGAATTGGAGCTATTTGAATTTCGATCAAAGAAAAACGTCCCTAAGGCTCCTTTAGTGGAAAGCCTGAAACCCCCCGTGATGGCAACCTATGATTTAACCTTGTGATTCGGTGCATCAATTATTTTTACTGCAAACTTTTCCAGATGGCATCAGTACTCACTCCAGAAAGTGAGGGGCACTTAGCACACGTAGTTTTTGGCTATAGGATTCTTGGAATAAATTAAATCATGGGATCGCCAACTGATGGAAGGTTGATGATATGTTATGAACCTTAAGTTTAAATCCATAAGAAGTTCCATGGATGGACACCAACAACTATGAAGAATAACTCATAGCCATGGTTGCAGCTGATCTAGCACAGAAAAGCCACTTAAACAATATGACAGAAATTTCAGGCGATACGCCGACAACAAAACTCCCTGATCACTAGTTCAAAATAGATGCTTCGTCGAGGAGGCAGCATCGTGCTTAAAGAAAGCTAGGTTTTTCCATACTAAACCAGAAACCAGAAACTAGGCAGCATCGTGCAATTTAGGCTTTATTTGAGCCATGGAGTTGAGGATAACACATTAGAGCAAACTTACATCTTTCCCTCCCTTTAGACATTTTGGTATGTCAGATTACAATGACAATTTCAAAACTTTCATGTAATTATACAGTTAAAACAATTCTGCAACCAAATACCCATAACATTAAAACTCCCCCATTGTGCGAAAAATTAGATTTTTTTAATACTTGAATACATCAAGCATCAAACTTATATTGATAAGTGCTGAAATATTACATAAGAAAGCATGGCGAGTGACAATCTAGCGATGGATGAGATGAAAGTATGGAACCCTAACCCTAGAAGATGATGATGGAATTAGATGAGCTTAAAGGGGAGGGGCCAAGGGGTGGACCTGGGGACCTCGACCCTGTCCTTGATCCTCTCAATCTTCTTCTCCTTCTTCGGCCTGCAGTTGCCGTACGACCCCTTGAACCGCTTCCCCCTCTTCGTCTTCATGTCCCCGCGCCCGCACGGTACCATCGTCACTATCGACCCCGAGCCTGCTTCAGACGATGACGTCACAGCCGGCAACGTGTACATCGGCCTCTGCTCCGCCAGCTGCATCGCCCTGCGCGCCACCCATCGCAACGCCATCGGAGCTCCTCTCCTCTCCTCTCCTCTCGCTTTGGCGGCGGCCTCCTCGCTGCAATCGATTGTTAAAGGGCCTTCCGTTCTTCTTTTGGAATTACGCTTTGGGCTTTTTGACTATTGTAGTCGGCCCTAATTGTTCCCCCAAAAACAAAAGAAAAAAATTCGAAAAAAATTTCAAGAAAGATTTTTTCCATGCATTTGATACATTAAATGGGTCCCAAATACTATTACACCCTCATGATAAAAATTGGACGGTTGAGACGTGATGATGCTCAATATTGGTCTATTGGATCACGACACGTGGCAGATGACGTGTCCAAGAACTCAGAAGAAAGGCTTACAAGGAGCCTATCAGGCCACCCCTGTACCCGAGCTGCAGACAAACGCTGGCTCACCTCCGAACCCCCTGCACAATTGGTCTCCTCGGCCTCACAGCTCGTCTCCGGGCCACCGCAGAACCAAAATACCTCGGCTCTCACGCTCGTCCGCGAGCTCTCCCATCGAGGTCATCTTCCTCGGTTTCATCAACCGACCAACGACACCGCTCACAAGCTCAACCGCCGCTCCACGAATCTCGCCATACGCAGATTCTCCGCCAGCAACATCCCACGTTCCACGCCATCGCGGTCCTCATTAAGGGGCGATCCGCTCCTTACGCAGGCGTGATGTCGGGGACGTAACTGCCGGCGAGATCTTCGCGCCTGCTGCTGCATACTGCCGCTGCTATAAAAAACCCTATCATAGAGGGGTCAAGTAAGCCATTTTTTATTCCACTTAGCCGTTACTCTGCTCGGATCTAGCGCTAACTTGATCGTCGGAAGGTCCTCGGTGGTACAAACCACCCCAGGACTTCTTTACAGGTACTCGGCGCTAAACTCCTCAAATCACCAATCTCCTCAAACCCATTGAGACCCACACGCAACAGGAGATCACCTTCAAAATCCGCCGGGAGATCGATGGAAGACAACATCTGACGGAGACCCGAAAAGAACCTCCATCAGTTGGCGCCGTCTGTGGGAAGCGAAACTCCACAAAAAAAAACAAAGTTGGCCTTCCGATCTTCATCCCCATGGCAAGCAATCACCCTGAAGATCCAGATACCAGCCGCCGCCTCTCTCTCACCGGAGGCGCGAGTGAACCTCCTCCGGCGACCGTCATGAACGCCCTCGCCGGCCGAATAGACCGACACCCCCTCCCTTGACGGGGTCGCACAAAGGAGGCTCGCCACAGCAGCTCGAGGGCCACCTCGCCTAAGGATCTAAGCCCTCACTAAGAGGCAGCCCAGCAGCTACCCTGCTCGGCTATCCCTGGCGGGTAGCTTCCCTACCACAACGCCAAGGATCAGAAAGTCCTCCCAGAGGCAGTCGAGCCCGAGGATCCCTCGCTCGGCTATCCCTGGCGGGTAGCTTCCCTACCGCAACGTCAGGGATCAGAAAGCTCTCTTAGAGGCAGTCGAGCCCGAGGATCCCTCGCCCGGCTATCCTTGGCGGGTAGCTTCCCTACCGCAACGCCAGGGATCAAAAAGTCCTCCCAGAGGCAGCCGAGTCCGAGAATCCCTCGCTCGGCTATCCCTGGCGGGTAGGTTCCCTACCGCAACGCCAGGGATCAGAAAGTCCTCCCAGAGGCAGTCGAGCCCGAGGATCCCTCGCTCGGCTATCCCTGGCAGGTAGCTTCCCTACCGCAACGCTAGGGATCAGAAAGCCCTCCCAGAGGCAGTCGAGCCCGAGGATCCCTCGCTCGGCTATCCTTCAGGACAAAAGCCCTCGTCAAGAGGCACCGGGCAGTAACCCTGCCCGGCCAAGGGTCATTAGTAGGCTTCTTACAGCTCTGTAGCTCTTCCCGCGCCAAGAACCAAAGTCCTCCCAAAGGCTGTCGGGTCCTTGCTCGGCTATCCCCGGCTGGTAGCTTCCTACCACAACCGACAGGGATCAAAGTCCTCGCCAAGAGGCACTGGGCAGCAACCCTGCTCGGTCCCCGTCCTGAAGGATCAAAAGCCCTCGCAAGAGGCAACCGAGCCCGACCCTTACTCGGTCATCTCCGGCCGGTAGCATCCTACCCACGACGCTAGGAATCAAAGCCCCCGTCAAGAGGCAACCGCGCAGCTTCACTGCTCGGTCATCCTTCGCAGGCCTCTCACGGCTCTTCCAGCGCTAAAGGTCAAAGCCTTCAGAAAGAGGCACCGAGCAACTACCCTGCTCGGCCATCCTTAACAGGCCTCCCACGTCCCCTTCGACGCTGATGGTCTGAAGCCCTCATCGTGAGGCCGCCGAGTTCCTTCCTACTCGGCGCATCCCCAGCGGGCATCCTCCTGCCCATCAGATGCTGAGGATCTCAAGCCCTCATCGTGAGGCCGCCGAGTTCCTTCCTGCTCGGCGCATCCTAAAGGGCATCCTCCTGCCCATCAGACGCTGATGGTCTGAAGCCCTCATCGCGAGGCCATCGAGTTCCTTCCTGCTCAGCGCATCCTCAGTGGGCGCCCTCCTGCCCATCAGACGCTGAGGATCTGAAGCCCTCTTCGCGAGGCCGCCGAGCCCCTTCCTACTCGGCGCATCCTGACGGGTAGCTTCCTACCCAACAAAGACAAGGATCAAAGTCCTTCCAGACTCGACTATTCCTGGCCGGTAGCTTCCCTACTCGCAAAGCCAGGGGTCAAGGCCCTCGCCAAGATCAACCGAGCAGCTTCCCTACTCGGTCATCCCCAGCAGGCATCCTCCTGCCCAACAGACGCTGCGGGTTTGTGGCCCTCATAACGAGGCCACTAAGCCCATCACATGCAGCGGATCCGAAGCCCCAACAAGAAACATCAGGTCTATCCAAGTCTGAGTAATCCCCCCTCGACTTCGGGGCCATGAAGATGCCTCCTTCTCGGCAGCGCTTGGCACACTCGGTAAGTGATCGAAATCAACTCGACGGCCGATCGCTCCACTTGTCGTTCTCGCACTGGACCGCGCCCCATCAGACGCCACAGGTCTGCACACGTCGCGTCGGCCAACCGATGCTTGACACGTGGACCGCCGCTTCAGTGGCAGGATGCACGAACCGGCGCACCTTCTTTAAATGCAGAGATCTCGCCCTAATTCGCTGGCAGAAAAGACAATTGACAGCCCGGGGGCGCGTCCCGATGAAACCTTAGGAGGGAGCTTATTCCGGGCGGCCCAGCAGTCCACTCCTGACCCGACCCGCTAGCTGGTCGGGACAAGAGCGGGGGTTAATGATGATGCTCAATATTGGTCCATTGGATCACGACACGTGGCAGATGACGTGTCCAAGAACTCAGAAGAAAGGCCTACAAGGAGCCGACCAGACCATCCCTGTACCCGAGCTGCAAACAAACGCTGGCTCACCTCCGAGCCCCCTGCACAATTGGCCGCCTCGGCCTCACAGCTCGTCTTTGGGTTACCGCAAAACCAAAAAACCTCGGCTCTCACGCTCGTCCGCAAGCTCTCCCGCCGAGGTCATCTTCTTCAGTCTCGTCGACCGACCAACGGCACCACTCACAGGCTCAAACGCCGCTCCGTGAATCTCGCCATACGCAGATTCTCCGCCAGCAACATCCCACGTTCCACGCCATCGCGATCCTCATTAATGGGCGATCCGCTCCTTACGCAGGCGTGACGTCGGGAGCGTAACTGCCGGCGAGATCATTGTTGGAGATAGTGCCCTCAGAGTCAATTATTAGGTCACAGGTACGTGATTGTAATGATTGAGGGAGGACCTATCCCGGTAGGACAGTCTTACTCGAGATGATAGTATGCTATCTGGTTTACCTTTATCATCGTGTACTGCTTTAGGTGACATGACACGTCGCTATTACACGTTGATAGAGCCTCTAGGATTCTTGCTTGACCACCAGCAGTATGAGGGCGATCATATAAGTGGGAGCTGGGGGTCTATAAGCTTATCCTTAAAAGGTCCCTAGTCGTGGGAGTTTCGAGACTGGGCATCGATACTCCATTAGTAGACTAGTGTATACAGTCGAGACCCCGACGAGGGGCGGTGGCCGGTCTCACAAGCCACTGGTGTCAGTTGGATCACCTAAGATGTATACAGGTGCTCATTGGGTTATGAGTACACCGGACAGGACTCGCCGGGAACATGCTAGTTGGTCATATACCAGACGTCAGATGGCAGTTCCCTGGTGACATGTGTGCAGGTTAGTTCATCGACCTGGGGATCGTCATTTGTCTCGTGTGAGTTCCCACTGTACTTTAATTACTACCCTACCACGGCTCAAAGGAGTCGTGCAAACAGGTTTTAGTTGGGTACAGTCCCGAGCCACATGGAGGCAGTGAGCGTATCTTCAGGGGTTCGTCTCTCCCGGTATTGGGGGTGAGGTCGTGCTGTGTCTAGGAGAGCCATTACACAAAGTCCTTGGCCAAGGCAAGGAGATTTACTGGTAGGTATTCCAGTAGTATCTCAGGGTGTTCTGGGCTACACTCCGACACGACTTGTACCGCTTTTGGGGGTCTGACTTTTACCAACCCCCTAGGCCCGCCATGCGATGCTCATAGACGAACGGACCGGACTGCACGGATATTGTCACTGACAGGCTCAGTAGGGTTGTCAGGCTGAGTTCACTCACAGACGTCCCTTTTAGTCAGTACCTGGTAGCCCGTTACGTATTGGCTTATACCTCTGACGTGCTAGTGGTTAAATCCACAACCAAGGTGTTGATGAGTCTTTAGAGTCCCCCACATTCAGTTACTCAGCTTTCGGGCGAAAGGTTGTAGAGGCCGTATGGAGATATGGCAAGGTCCGATCAGATACGTGCGGTATTGCACGGATCAGGATCGGACAGATTGTACTATAGGCCGTATGGTTATATGGCAGGGTTCGATCAGATACGTGCGGTATTGCACGGATCAGGATCGAACAGATATTACTAGCCGATTTTGGTATAAGCCGGATTCTAGTATAGTACAGTGTAGATTTTGTCTCATTGTATTTGTATTTCGGTCGAAATACAGATGCGGGTGTGTATGCATAGTATCGGGGTTTTCCTGTAATTTATTACGGGACCAGTTTTCTGGAGTTGCCAGTTTGCTTTCCGTTTCGGCCAATTTCCTTTGTTCCGTTCATTGGCCGAAGATTGGTGGAGGAGGGTTTATTTGCATTGTTGCAAATAGGCATTTGTGGAGGGGGTCTTTGCTTTTTGTAGCATCATGATAGTCTTCATGATGGTGCACCATCCATTGACTTGCTTGACTTCATACTTCATGATGGCTTGACTTTGTTAGCATCATGGTTGTTGATGATGGTTGTGTGGAGTGTTGGCATTGCTTTGTGATCATGGTTGATTATGTTAACCATTCCTCTCTTTTTCTTGCATGATTGATATGGTCACCCCCCCTTGACTTTTTCCTCTCTCCTTTTTTCCTACATGGGCCGGCCACTTTAAGGGGGGGTTGATTGATTCATTTTGTGTGGCATTTTTGGTTCATATTGTGCTAAGAAAAGAGCTCTCTAGTTGATCTCCAAAATCCTTTCTTTCCTCCACCAAAAATGGCACCTCCACTACCCCAAAAATTGAGACACAAATTCTACTAAACATTCTACAACAAATCTTGGGCACGTCGAGTAGCCGGCTTCGTGCCCGAGTTGCCTCGGCATTGAGGTGGGATCCCGTAAAAGAAGTAGGCGATGTGGTGCACTTCCGGCGACGAGGAGGAGACGGGACCTTTCCGCAGGAGATCGGGACCATGACGAGAAGACCGGAGGACTTGGATCGTCGGTATATCTCTAACCCATCTTCTAGTTAGCTTAGACTTGTTAATGGTTTCGATCCGGGTGTTTAGTGCGTGGGGGTGCCGGTTTGCTAAGTCCGCAAAATTAAAGTTTTTCACCGCTTCCGCATTCCGGCGTCGGATTGACGGCCGGGGCGCCGCCGTGCACTTACAATCTTCGCGCCTGCTGCTGCATGCTGCCGCTGCTATAAAAAACCCCATCACAGAGGGGTCAAGTAAGCCATTTTTTATTCCACTTAACCGTTACTCTGCTCGGATCTAGTGCTGACTTGATCGTCGAAGGGTCCTCGGTGGTACCAAACCATCCGGGATTTCTTTGCAGGTACTCGGCGCTAAACTCCTCAAATCACCGATCTCCTCAAACCCATTGAGACCCACACGCAACAGCAGATCACCTTCAAAATCCGCCGGAAGATCGATGGAAGACAACATCTGACGGAGACCCGAAAAGGACCTCCATCAAGATGAGCAAAAGATTCAGAAGCGTCCACAACAACAGTAACAATGGTTGTAAAAAAACAATGATAATTCAATCATCGAACCATGATAATGATGAAAATGGTTATATCGTCCTTTTTAAATGGTGAAGATGGCGATCGTATTCGCCGAATTAAGATTTTAATGACTTTAAAAGATAAAAAGGAACCGTTTCATTGTTGGTCCAGTGGATGGATGCATATGGATTAGGAGGAAAAAGGACAGCGATTTTAGGCACAACCCATCATTTACCGTGTAATCCTTATGGCAGTGGTAGAAAGCGATAAACAAGAAAAAAAATTCCACGACGAAGCAAGGAGAGAAACAACAAATTGCTCGAGCAACGTTTATGGAGATTTTGCAACGTTTAGTTTCTTACTCGGTAGCAAGGGGGAAAACAAAAGATTTTAATGTCCATGTCGTGAATGATGATTATAAAAACAGTTAAAAAAACAAATTGACCACAAAGGATCCAATAGTTTCCATATCGAACACGAACGACACTGCATGCCAACCACGACGGTCACGGCGCAGGTGGTATTCAAAGGGAGAGGATGCCGACAGAGACAAAGACGTCGGTAATGACCATTGGAGGCAGAAGAATCAATAACTATATTGGGAATCAAAATAATGGATTTGACCTATTTCTTTAAGATTTCAACGAACTCTTAGAAGGATAAAAAAATATCTTGCTTCACCGTTTGGAATATTCAAAAAAGAAAAAACAACTCAATCTAAGAGTTCAATGAGAATAGGCGTAATGTGGAAGTTCAATTCTAAGTAAGACTAAAGATTAAAACTAAATATATATTACATATAGAATAGATAGATAGGTCAAACCTAAACATATGAATGCAGTATGTGGGAATCCAACTAATCTAGGAATAGCATTTGAACTGGTCACAGCTCACCTTCCCCTAACCTTGCGGAAACTCAATCTTGATAAGAATTAAATAAAAAGTGGGGAGAAATGTGAGAAAAAAGTCTCCTACTTCTTACACAACGCTCTTGAAATTAAAAAAACACCCCCTCACCATTTATTACATCCCTTCTCTTTTGGTAAACACCTCACATGCCCCCATTTATCACCGTCCCCCGTCTTCTTTACCCTTTTTCCTCAAATTTTCATTTTCCCCCTCAGAACACCAGACACCGATCCTGACCAACCAACTTCCGCTACGTACACAAACTCCGACCGTTAACGAAAAGCGCAGCAAAGCAAATCTCTCGTATAAATTCCCACCCTCCCATTTTTATTTCCTTTCTATTTTTGCAATTATTTTTATTTTCTTTATTATTGGATTTGATTCCCCCAATATTTAAACGCCTCGATCGAACGATCTTCGATTTCTTTCTTCGTCTTCGTTCCGTGTCCAATGCCTCCTCGCCTTTGACCCCATTCCGATCTCGATTCGCGCGCGGGGATGGGGCAGTGCCAGGGCAAGAACATCGCCGTCTTGGACGACGACGGCGGCGGCGGCGGCGACGCCAGAGGCCGACGCCGGAGACGAACGCCGGCCTCTTCCCCGCTTCCAGCGAACGGATCCGTCTCCGGCGGCGGGGCCACGCCGGTTCACCCCTCCAGCTGGCCCAGCCCTTACCCTAACGGGCCCCAGTCGGGATCCGCTAGCCCGCTGCCTGCAGGGGTGTCTCCCTCGCCAGCGAGGACGCCGAGGAGATTCTTCCAGAACCTGCGGCGGCCGTTCCCTCCACCGTCGCCGGCGAAGCATATAAAGGCGGCCCTGGAGAAGAGGCAGGGGCCGAAGGTAAAGGAGGGGGCGCCGGGGACCATACCGGAGGACGCGGGGGAGGAGAGGGTTAGGGCTTTGGATAAGAATTTCGGATTCGGGAAGAATTTCGGGGCCAAGTATGAGGTGGGTAGCGAGGTTGGGAGAGGGCATTTCGGGCATACTTGCTCCGCGAAGGTGAAGAAGGGGGAGTTCAAGGGCCAGACTGTCGCCGTCAAGATCATCCCCAAAGCTAAGGTGCATTTGTTCTTCTAAATTTTGTAGATCAAGAGTTAGCAGTAGGAGAATATATATGCTAATGCCGGTATATTTGAAAGCAAATTGATGTTCATCACGATAGTATGAATGGATATGCTAGTGTTATTCGCAAGTGCTATAACTGCAATGCAGCCTTCTTAGGCAATTATGATTTTAGACCTTAGTGGTCCAGTTCTAAGGTGCTATGGATTCAAGTTCTCAAATTTGCACAAAATGTTAATCATGGCACCATCATTATAGCTATCTTACCGACATTAGTTATAATACCCAATGTGTACCGTAATTGTTCTTGGTATGTTATTCCTAGCTTTCTTGTGATATTTAAAACTTCAGCATGTGGTTGTAGTCCGTAATGTTTATGCTTTAGCTTTTAGAAGCATCTATAATTATGGACTCTAGTCACATTACAGTATGGCGCGTCATCAGATTTTCTTGGGATGAAGTGTCCTTGATCTCCTTTGAGAAGTACCAAAGGTTTATGTTCAATTTAAGTATAGTTTCACACTTCAGATTTATGTAATTCGTTTTAGAAAGATTAGGAAAATAACTATATCAGTATATCCCCATATCTGTGATTTTGAGCTGTAAGATTGGGATCTCTTATAGTGCATGTAGGGTAAGCCATCCCAGACTTGTATTACTAATAAATATATAATTTTGAGTGGATGTGTTCTTTGTTTGTAGAAGATGTACTGAGCTTTCATGTATTTTATAAATGTAGACAGGAAAAGCAGAAAACAATAGACTAATAGTGATTAATGAAATGGTCCTTGTCATTGTCGTTGGTTGAAGGAAAAAATCGATTGGAAATTCTTTGTTCTGAAGATTTTTCTTCATGTGCAATACTTCTTTTGTTGAGGCTGCGTTTAGGAGTGCTTTGGGAACTTGTCATTCTTGTGATGTTGTTTTGTGAAAACACAATCATTGATGTGTCTGCCATGAAGAATTAGCAAAAGGAAAGCTTGAAGGCTCCATTTGGAAGCAAAATGGAAGACTTGAAGATGGCTCGACTTTAAGTAGCTTTCCAATAATTATAGTTAGGAAGAAGAATTATTTCTGAAGGATCCACCTTTCTAATATCTGTTTAGGTTCACAGATTTATCAGTTTGTGCATATTTGGGTTGAGCCATTGCAAGTTCTTACCCTGTAACTAGACTATAGGAACAAGAGAGTTCGATTACTTAGGTTTAGGCGTTGATATTGAGTTTTCCCCCCGACTTATATACACCTAACAAGTGAATGGTGAACCTGAAGAGAAATGCTAAACTGCATAAGCAGTCGATTGCTCTGCAACCAAACTTATTACCTGAAATCTTGATATGTGTATTGAAAACTATGTTTGATTTGATTCTGTGGTTGTTAACTTATTTTGATATGTCCCTCTTGGGAAGCAGCATTGTTGACATTGATTTTTTTAAAAAATATACGTGATCATGAATATTCCACTCTCACTGAAACTTCAAACAATCATTATATTGATTTTTTATGTCCAAATTATGTCTCTAAGATGTCTCTTATGAAGCCTGGGTGACCTACACCCATAGTGCAATAATTTGATAAGGACTTTCGTAAATTCAATGGCCATGGAATGTATGTAGGTTCCACATAGTATGTAAGTAGGTTCTCTCTAATGGATCCACATAGCATATAAGTGCCACGATGATACGATCATCATATACACTTCAAACGGCTTAGAATGAATGCTTACCAAATCATGCAAAATGGGAACTAAGGAGCTTAGGCCTCAGACCCATACTTCAGAAGGTTGCTAGAGATTTTTTTTCTTTTCCATTTGTGGTAACAAACCTGATAGGATAGATAAATGCATCTGTGAACTCCCACTATAACTTCAGACTCTCATAGTATTGGTGTCGTGATTTTAAGACAGGGCCAAAGCAATTCAGGTTCTAAACCGGTGTCGTTCAAATCCCAATGAACATGCATTAAGAAAATTGGTTTTAAAAATTACTGTTGCACAACAGCCCATGTTTTGGGCCATGAAAGGCTGTTTGGCTCACAAAGGCTTGTTAGAATATAAAGAACATATCCATTAACCCTCATCAGAACTTTCCAGCTCTAGTGCACTGGCGGAAATTTTAAGAACACTGAAGTTACCATTAAAATCAGGTGCATACGTAAGTTATTTAGCTACGATCATATCCCACAAACAAAACAGCCTTCTAGATGAGTTCACCAAAGAATATTTGGAGTATTATTAAGAAGGTTGTCTTATGGTTTGTTGTAGGACAAGGTCAGACTGACTAAGCTTCCCTATCATACAAGGGAAATTTTTTATTGCTCCATTGCTCCACCGTCTTATTGTCAGTTATAATCATCTTTTAATGTTTGAACAAGTTTGCTGATCTTTCACTTTGTCAAATGATTTGGCACTTCTAAAAGTTTCAAGTTGATCCTATTATTTTATTTGCTCCTTTTATTGAGGCCGATGGATGATATTTCATGCTACAATCAATGTTCAGGTTGTTTTGGTTTGTCAGTGAAATTCACCCGACACTTTCCCATTACTTTCATGTTAACCCTTTATTCATTATCAAAGGTTCTGCTCATCTCTGTTGAACCTCAGTAACCATGCTGTTTGTACTTCAATGTTTAACTGGGTTATGTTCTCTTGCAGATGACTACAGCTATAGCAATAGAAGATGTTCGTAGGGAAGTGAAAATCTTGAAAGCTTTATCCGGGCATAAAAATCTTGTCAAATTTTATGATGCGTGTGAGGATGCTGTAAATGTCTACATAGTCATGGAGTATGTCTCAATTTCTTTTCTCTTCTGCATTTCCTTTGTTATTCATTAATTTAATGGAAATGATTGGCATATATCCATCGATGGATACATGTAGGGCGGACATTAATCTTTGGTTGTTTTAGTTGCTTAGGCAAATCTCTCTCTCTCTCTCCTCTCTCTCCTCTCTCTCTCTCACACACACACACACACACACACACACTTAGAGCTTTAACTTATCTTCAATTTTCCTATTGAAGCTTTGCTTCATAGCCGTCCCCATTTGAATGTGAAAAGGCTTAGATGATGATGATGATGATGATGATGATGTATTCTGTTTGCAGCTTCCTCACACATTGAAAATGATAATATCTGAGCAAAATAAACTTGCTGTTGGCATTTGGAACCTGAAGCTAGGAGCAAATAAAAACACATTTGATTTAGTCAATTATTTCGGTAAAATGCTGACAAATATATTGTATTGCATATTGACCTAAGGGAATTAAGCAGAATAACCCTTATAATTTTTGTTAAATTAAATTTCTTTCCTTTCTTTTCTTCTCAGATTGTGTGAAGGTGGAGAATTGTTGGATAGAATTTTGTCCAGGTAAATAAGTATCTATGGACTTGAGCCTCTCATATGGATGTATGCATGTCTCTATACTTGTTCAACCATGGAGTTCTAATGTATTGTAATGTTCAACTACTTTCTGAAGAGGCGGAAGGTACATGGAGGACGATGCAAAAGTAATTGTTGTTCAAATTTTAAGTGTAGTCGCCTTCTGTCATCTTCAGGGTGTTGTCCATCGGGATTTAAAGCCAGAGGTATGGTCTCACACACACACACACACACACACACACACGAGGAAACGTATTATACCGTGGCACGGTAGGAAATTTCCTACCGTGGCACCTCAAAAAGTCAACTATCCATCGATATTTTCGATGATCGGCTCCGGCCATGTTGATCTCCATGTCCTTAAATATATGTCTATTAATTTTCTTTGAGTTTTTAACTAACCATCATGGTGAATCTTTCTGAAACCTTTGTTGTGTATTATTTAGAATTTTCTCTTCACCGATCGAGATGAAAGTGCTCCTATGAAGCTCATTGATTTTGGCCTTTCTGATTTCAACAGACCAGGTAACATTTGAAACAGCATAGTCAAATTTGGATATCTGCACGCATGCTGCTATTAGCTTTATTCCTTTAATTATTCAAACTTGACATTATGCATTAAATCAATAAACTGCCAACATTCTGGTTGCATATTTTACCGTGATTCCAGTTGAAAATCCTCACCCTGCACTCTGAAGCGTTGGACACTTCTTACCTAATATATGGTGCATCTCTGCGGGTGTTTGCTCTTGTCCATCCATGTCTGGCACTTACATAGGATTTCTATTTCCTCTCCCGGAAGGCGAGAGAGAGATTGAATTAACAGAGAAGTCAGTGACGGTACTCCTTTGGGTGGATGTTCGGGTGAAATATGCAAAATTCATGCACGGCTCTTTGTTTCCATGCTTGTCAACCTGGCTGCTTCATTTTCAACATGCATAAAATGTGTGTGCTATGCATTCTTCTTTTAAAAAAACAACACGCAATTCCCAAAAACTACCAAAAGGTTTACCTGGTTGACAAAAAACTATCAAAAGGTCTCTAAACTATGAAAAACTACTAACGGTCAACCTGGGCGAATGGTTAACGGTGTTAACAATGCATATTCAATGGCATGTGCGCTTTAAATAAGTTCAATTAATTAAATAAAAATAATCCTAATTACTTCATTTACATTTTTAATGTTTGTTGATTTATGACTTATTGGCAACAACAACAGTAGAGACATTGTCCGGTGGTGACCGAAGATGGCTACTACCAGGGTTAGGGTTAGGTTTATTTAGGGAAAATAATGAAGAAGGTGAAGGGGAGGGCGGCGACGGTGAGGAGGTGTCTAGAGGCGGTGGCAAGAGAGAGAATGGCGGCAGCGGAGAGATGATGGAGGGGAAGCAAGAGAAGAATTGTGGCTAGGGATAGGGTGGCTAGGGTTTCGATTAGGTTAGGGTTAGGCAAAAAGAAAGGAGATGAAGAGGACATCGACGCTGGGGCTAGGGTTGCTAGAGTTTGGGTTAGGTTAGGGTTAGGCAAAAAGAAAGAAGGGGATGAAGGGGAAGATGGCGACGGCGAGAGAAGAGGGCGTCGATATGAGAGAGGTCGAAGTGGAGGGGGCGGCGACGGCGGAGGACACGGCTAGGGGTAATATTAAGGTTAGAGGATGAAGAAGAGCGCTAGTTTTGGGCATTCTGATTTTTTTTAATGATGTGGTAGTTTGAGACCTTTTGGTAGTTTGTTGCGAAATGGATAAACCTTTTGGAAGTTTTTGGGAATGAAGGGAGAAAAATCAAAGCAAGCCATTATTTATGTTTAACATTCCCATTCACAGAGAAATTCAAACTGAAGCTTATATATGTGCCATGTTCTTGCATATGGACCATGGATAATTGTTTGTTGGATTATGTGAAATGTCCTTTCCGCTGCACCAAAACTCTTTCTACCGCATCAAAACTGCGAAATTGTGATGAGGGTTGAGAGAATATATTTTATATTCTAACACACACCTGCAAGTCAAAGGCGGTTGAAACCTAGGCTTTTGCACAGTTGTATTTTTAAATATGCGCCCGGTGAGAATCGAATATGGATTGCTCTGCTACCATGTTAAATATTCCTTCTGCTGCACCAAAACTCCGAAGTTGTGATTAGGGTCGAGAGAATATATTTTATACTCTAACACATTACAGCACTCTTGTTTGTGTATTCAAATCAATATCTCAATTGCTTACTGCCTTCTCATGTATTTGGAAACCCGTCCACCTTTCTGTCTCTCTTGAGAAGTAATATTGTCCTTCAATCAGCACCATGTGAAGAAGGCAAACCTGGCGTCTTTGTTTAGAAACTGAGTAGGAACTTTATTGTGCCCTTGGCCCTAACATCATTAGAGCCTTCATTTATTATATTTATGGAAATTAGTTTTATAATATCGACTAATATTTTTTTGTCAAAAAAAAAAATCAACTTAAGATTCATCCCGACTTTCATAAGAACATCAAATGCTGAACAAGCTTACATAAATGCTTTTCTTTTGTTGTTTACAATAATTAGTTTGCATGCGTGTTCAAATTTAACTGTTGTAAACTGCCTATAAATTAGGTTTGTCCAATAGACGACCATCCTTCGTATATCCGAAGGAGCTTTCTACTTGTTTTGCTGACATCTTGTTAAGCTTGAAATTTGGTGAAATGTTACAGCTCCTGGCATTTTTGTGCAGACGAGAGATTAAATGACATTGTTGGCAGTGCATATTATGTTGCACCTGAGGTCCTTCACAGATCGTACAGTATGGAGGCAGACATTTGGAGTATTGGTGTAATAACATATATCTTGTTATGTGGTAGCAGACCTTTCTGGGCACGGACAGAGTCAGGAATATTCCGAGCTGTGTTGAGAGCGGACCCCAACTTTGATGATTCGCCCTGGCCTGCTGTATCCCCGGAGGCTAAGGATTTTGTCAAAAGGCTTCTAAACAAGGACTACAGGAAAAGAATGACAGCAGCACAGGCTCTAAGTAAGTTGATAGTTCAACTTCTCATTATTTTATGCACTATATTGGTTATCCTGTCATTACCTAATTCTGTTGTTGCTCCATGGAATATTAAGTTTAAAACTCTGTAGAAACTCTATTTGGACTGCATGCCTTATACTTCCTCTCTTTTAAAAGTAACACCTATGTCTATTCTAAGAACTAACCAGTGCTTCTATGATGGCAGATCATCCTTGGTTGAGAGATGATCATCGGCAAATTCCCCTAGATATTCTAATATTTAAACTACTTAAATCATACCTTCGGGCTTCACCTCTTAAACGCGCAGCACTAAAGGTATATATTCCTTGATTTAGAGGCTCATCACATTAAGTTGGATATTCGTGTTTTGTACCTTATTGTTTGTAAAATGTTTTTTTGTGGATTGTAAAAGACATCTCAAAGGTTGCCAATGTGCTATTATTGTTGTTCTTAAAATGTGAATCTTCCTATGCTTAATTAAAGCAAATGATTTAAATACTAGTACTTATTCAAAGCTTTAGAATTTTGATTTGTAGAGGAAGATGTTTTGTACATAAATTAGATGCTGTAGATTCTAAAGCTATATCTTGCCATGTACCTTATGTATGCTTTTAATTGCAGATATGTGTTTGGTGGATTTATCCCATTGGTTGCATCTTTTGTAGCAATCGTGTTAGTATTCTTTTGATCTGATCCTCTTTTTCCTACCTATTTTTTTTGTGCAGGCCCTATCCAAAGCGCTAACAGAAGATGAGATATTGTATCTCAGGTCTCAGTTCAAGCTATTAGAACCAAATAAAGATGGGCATGTCTCACTCGAAAACTTTCGCAAGGTGAGCAGCATTTTCGTGGTTTATTTTATTGTTTTCGTTGGAGTTTTTTATTTATCTCAAGGAGAAGTTTACCATCAAGGTGACTCTCAGCAATCATTCATCACTCATTTGATAGAAATCAGATGAACAAGAAATGTTACTTGTAAATTAGTACCAAGACCAACCACAATGGGCTCCTCAGCTATAAGAAAAGAAGCAAAAGGTATTCGAATAGCAGCAGGTGTTTCTTCCCATCAACAACACAATTTCACCCAAAATGACCTTGAGCTTGCTTAGCCAGTATAGCACTTTGGAATCTTTGCATTTGCAATTTCAAGAGGATTTTTGAATTGAAAATGCAAGGCAACACGCTATCATCTGCTTTGTGGAACTTCTTCCTCCAGGAGAGCTTTTTCTCCAATATGAGACTTTCCTGCCATCCATCTGAGTTCGCATCCTCCACACACATGACCTCCCCCCACCCCACCCCGCACCCACCCCAAAAAAAGAGAAGAAAAAAGGAAAGAAAAATGAAAACATAACAAGTGCTGGACCCCTTCCTAGATTAAGCTTTTATGTAAGCTGCTTGCTAACATGGTATTACCGTATTAGAGCTCCAGGAAGTCTAAGATCTTGGGTTCAAATGCCACCTTCGATGTTAAATAACAAGTATTTCCCTCATATCAGTCATTTTCCAAGTGTAAAAATGACTGATCTAGGCTGGATAATATTCAGGCTCACTATCAACACAACACCATTTCAATCCATAATAAGCAATAACATCCCCTTCACCTTCAGTAAAGTTTAGAAGTACTCCTTGAGACATCGTATCCAGCCAACAACGAAGAGAAAGAGCAATGAGGTTTAGAATGAAGAGAGAAGGCTCGGAACCTTTTTTTCTCTTTTCTTTTCTTTTATAGAAGATCTAGATTTTTAAAAAAAGTTGGATATTTTGATCTGTGTTCCTTTTGGCCCATTGGCAGAGAAACGTGACTCAGTGATGAATGATGTTTCTTTTAGTAATGATGATGTGTCTTCTCTTTGGCCATTGGCAGACATGTGGCCATTGGCAGATTTGTGTTCTTTAGAATGATGTTTCATGGTCATCTTCTCCTGTGTCATCTAGCTCTTAATGTAAAATAACTTCTGAGTTCTGCTTCTTGGTTACATGAGCTTACCAATTCAGAGAATATATTTCAGGTTATAGCCACCATATTTCCTCGATGTGGGGATGTGTGTTAGTCAGAATCGTTCTCTATAGCTAAACATTTTTATAGTGCAGGGTTTTGTTGGAAGAAACATGGACTGCGATGATAATTCATATTTTCTTCGAGTCTTTTGGCATATCATAGATTATGCTACTTACCTTAATTTGCTTTCCATAATTGTGTGATATTATCCTATTTTTTTGCATGTCCTAGCTGCTACATAATGTGGCTTCAATGCAGGTCCTTTTGCAAAATGCAACCGATGCCATGCAAGCCGCCAAGGTTCCTGACATATTAAATGCGGTGAGCATCTAATACCACAGATATTAAGCAGTATGCTGCATTTCTGATATCTTTCATTATTTAGTTCTTGAGAGTGATAAGGTGTAGAGGAATTTAATCTTGGTTTTTCGCTTTCCAACATGTAATAACATCTCGCTTATCTGGAATTTAAGTCCCTTCTTTATAGTTATAAATACGTCAATAATTATTGATAAGAACTGTATCTTGTCATCTTGTATCTTTCGTGCCTATGAAGGCACTCAACCAAATCTTGTACCTTTCCTCTTTCCGGCTGTAGGTTTTACCTGATTAGATTCGGAGTACCTGAGTATCATATTTTTGTTATTGGCTACTCCGAGTATCATATTTTTGTTATCGGCTTCTTCAGATAAATCTTTATGCTAATAAATAAAATAAAATAAAATAAAATAACCCTGAAAAACTAATCAGAAACCTTGGGTGTAACACAGCTGGAACCACTTTCCAATAGAAGAATGGGCTTTGATGAATTCTGTGCTGCTGCAATTAGCCCTTATCACCTAGAAGCTTTAGAAGGGTGGGAGCAAATCGCCAGTACAGCTTACGAGTACTTCGAGCAGGAGGGAAATAGAGTTGTCACTGTTGAAGAGCTTGCTCAGGTTATTATAGAAAAGATCGCCCAAGATTTTATTTTCCCCTACTCTTTTTTGTCAGGTCTAATACTTGTGACGGAAACGATTTTTTTTGTGCAGGAAATGAACCTCGCGCCAGCCGCTTATACCATTATGCAAGATTGGATCAGGTCCTCAGACGGGAAGCTTAGTTTTCTTGGATACACTAAATATTTACATGGTGTGACAATACGCAATTCAAACATGAGGAATCAACAATAATGTCATCTATTAATTTGCCATTCATGTAACTGTTTTCTACAATTCATTGTTAATCTCACCAAAATTTACAGGGCTAGCAATTTTCCCTATGGTCTCTTTTTTGTTTCGTTTTTCCTGGTTTCCATTTATTATCATGGGTTGTAAAGAATGGTATGTATAATCAAGTTGAGAAGGAGCTTATTAGTTTTCAGGCAAAAGCATAATTGTCATGAACTTTCATCGGCTACCTGGTATAAATCTCCTTTTTAGTATAGGATTTGATCGAGTGTTCTTTATATATCTTGTATATTTGCTTATAGAATTTGACGTGCGTGCAGAACGCAGCAGGTTACATACGGCCCTGAGGCTAGCATAAGCAAACCTGATCCTCACATAACGTGATCAAGCTTGTAACTTAAACAGGTAATCTGCACACTCTCATCGCTTTATTTCTTCTTCAAACTAGTCAATAATTTATGTATAATTGCACATGCGAAATGTGACGACAGATATTTGCAAGTCAATTTACATGATGTGACCAGTTTGGCATAATGTGCTTGTCTGCACTTAATGCATATGGTTATGCTTTTTCGGCCCTTAATTAGCCACCCATAATTGATGATTTTTAGAAGAAACCTTATCATTATCATATTGTATTCCATCTGTAAATTATATTCTACCAAAAATACAAACAAAAATGAAAGAAATCAAACATCATAGGTTAGTTTTTCCTGCTCCTGTGGCTACATTTCCTCCTCCAAAAGGTTACATTACTATGTGATAAGAACAAACTGGCCATAAATACTTGCTGCCTACCCTTCTCAACTCTGCGATACCACAGAATAATAAATGTCTCTCGCCATCAATCAACTGATTAGCTTGGGATCATTTATAGGCTAAGATGCATGAAACCCTTTTATATTTTAAAAATCCTCAGTTTTTTCAGTTTACATATCTTGCAAGCGACTTATTTTTTTCATGAATGCCGTTCCAGTCCTTCCTCCCAAAGTTCTCTTCTCTCTTTTCTTGTGCAAGATCTCCAAGACAATTTTACATGGCAGCTACCTCCTCTAGACGAGTAAGCATGAATTCAGGGAAGTATGGATTTGGGGGAAAAAGAAGAAGAAAAGGGAAGTAATTGGATCGGTTAATTAGAATGATAGAAAGTCGATTTTAGTATTAGATAAATCTCATGTATGGAAATAATAAGCTATTAATGCCTCTATAGTTTATAGGACAAAGTGCAGGTTATCCAAGTTATGTTGGTTCCCCCTTCTCTTCCGGTAAACTTTAGCCATTGTATATTTTACCCAAGTTTTGATTATAGGGAGATCTAGATAGTAACATATGATTCATGAAAGGCAAGATTACAGCTCCAGATAAGTCAGATAATCAATTTCAGCAGTTTCATATGCGTATTTCCAAGGAGTCGGTTACTTAATTTTGGCAGTTTCCAAAGATGCATGAATCAAACAAACTTGGAAATCGTACGAGAGCTGGTGTTCAGATCCCTGAATTCATTCTCCAGTATAGCTTTCACACCACCTTTAAATATTTGACATTGCACCAAAAACATTCAATATTATGTTTACATTCACAACAGAGAAATGCTATTTATATCTCACTTGTTAAAATGGATTTAAACATGTTTATATCATCATAAATCTTAAATGGATATCGTTGTATCAAAACTTTGTATTAACTGTATTTATAATGAATAATAATAAGATAGGCACGCATGGCAAAAAACTACCATGAACATGATTGCTGCAGACGTCATAAATAATAAAGATATAAAAAGCATTGATAATCTTTTGATCCCTGACCATTTTGTCCCAGAACATGATCTTTGTATTGTTTTTCCACATGCATGTACTTGCATGTACGATTTGGATATGCTTTCACTTTGTACAAGAAGAGCAAAAAATGAATCAAACAAGGTGCTCAACTGAAAGGAAATTCAGTGCTTGACATATATCATAGATTAATCAAACCACTGGGCCAAATTCAGATGTATACATGTACGATACAACTCATGCCCTCAATATATATCTCCTAAATTAAGTTGGAACTGTTAATTAAATCCCAACACATACAAGTATGCATGCATCAAACACTGAAGCACCTAGAGAGGCTAAGATGGAGAGGGGGAAGATGGAACTGATGATGGTGGTGGGCCCCCAAAGCACCACCACCATTATCTCTGTCGATGATCCCCTGGACCTGCCGGAAATACTCGACGTTGCACGGGATGGTGATGGCCCCTTTGTGGTTGAAGCCGTACTCATCCTCGGCCTCCTTGAGCAGCCGGAGGAACAGGGCGTGGTTGAGGTAATCTACCGGCACTACGAACCTCTGCTGCTGCTCTTCTTGTTGGCCTACCCTTATCACCATGCACCCTTTTTTCGGCGGCGGAGGAGGATTATGGTGAGCTTTGTGCTTGATCAGGTGGAAGCTTAGGAGATGGTGGACGTTGTTGTGTTGTTTCTCTCCTCCTGATCTCATCTCTGCTTGCTACAGCTAATGAAGTTGCTGGAGAGAGAGAGAGAGAGAGAGAGAGAGAAGGGGATCACAGTGGAGGTTCTAGAGAGAGAAAGGCCAGGGGTCGGAGCTAGAGATGGCCAGGTGGAAGAGGGTTAGGGATGAGTCGCACAGTGTCCTTGGCACGTTGGACATTCTTTCTTTCTTTCTTTCTTTCTTGCCCACGATAACCACCACCTCAAAAACTCTAACCTAGAGCTAGGGTTAGAGAGGGCAAGAGATGGACATGTTTTAGACTCTCTCTCTCTCTGATAACGAAAGGAAAGGTAGCATCGAAAAAATATCTCCTCCACGGTTTTTTCAACGATTGGCATCCATCATCATCAATATCATGTAAGGCATGAATAAACTAAATTTTATGTGATTCCATCACCTTTTCATCTTTGATTTGGGTGTACATTGTTAATTGAAACGGTTAAAAAATAGTGGAATCATATGAAATTTGGTGTATCCACATCTTACATGATAAAGATAATGATGATGGGTGTCGATCGTCGAAAAAAATCGTGAAGGATATAGATTTTTGACGCCATCCAACGAAAAAGCCCCGGCCTCTTAATTTTCTTCATTATTCTCGTCGGCGCGTGTGTTTTTCTTATTTTTATTTTTGATGAAAATATACAGAGAGAGGTGATTGGCTTGAATAAGAAAGTCTATCAAATTTTTAGGGTACATATATACTTTATCTCATGTTTGGTTTGGTCAAAATAAAAAATCAAATCTTTGATTTGATAGAAAGAAAATCCAGTTTAAGTATCTTCATTCATGTTTAATGGAGGAAGTCTTATAAACTAGTGAACTCTTCAATAGTTTAGAAGACCGTTACGGACAAATTACTATATATACATATTAGATACCGTCTTAAATGGTCTCTAATACTAAAGGTACGGACGGTCTTTAAAGAGTATTAAGGACCGTTCGTATTTTAAACGGTCGCAAAAAGAGTGGTCGCTGACACGTGTATTAGCAACCGTCTACAAACTGTCGCTAATGACTTATTATGAACGGTCGCCAATACTATGCCACGTAGACTAACCAACGACTCTAAACTGTTTTCTGTATCGGTGAACGGTTGCTAATATGGATTTTAGAGATTGTTTCTGTAGCTTGAATGGTCGCTAATACCCATATATTTTTGAAATTTTTTTTAACAGAAAATGCCTTTTCCCCTACAATGATTCATTTAATCATAATATAATACACAAATATAGCGTTTTGATGATAAACAAATATATAAACACGATATATCACAAACCAATAGCATTTCCATCTCAAACCATTATAAATCCAACAATTTCAACAAATCAAACAATATGAAAAATACGAAACCATCTCCAAATCAACGCAGACAATATTGTTTTGAATACAAATAATCACTAATACAAATAGGGGTTGCCCCTACGGATTTATCCGTAGGAGCAAACCACTGCCCCTACGGATATATCCGTAAGGACAAGAAATTACCCTGTAGGTGCAAACGCCGTAGGTGCAAGTCTTAACCTTGAACATACCCCTACGGTCAAAAACTTGCCCCTACGACGTAATGTGTAGGTCCATATGTCCCTAAGGATTAGACTGTAGGGACGGAAAAGTTATTTAATTTATCGGTTTATAAAATAAAATAGTTGTCCCTACGGAGTTCTCCGTAGGGCCAAATGTCTGCCCCTATGGATAAATGCGTAGGTCCCGATGTGTAGGGGCAAAATATCAGGTATCCTGATATTTTGTCCCTACGAATACCTGTGTAGGGGCATGTTTAAACCCCTACGGACAAACTCCGTAGGGACAAGAATAACCCCCTCTTACTGAGATCATAGGGGTATCCTGATATTTTGCCTCTACGGATAAATCAGTAGGGACAAAGTAGGACGGTAGGGACGTATTATCAGGGTTTTTTTTAAAAAAGGTCTGTCTGTTTTTTTCTCGCCCTGTGCACAATAATATATACATCATATATAAAATTAATCAATACGCAGAATATATACCGCAGTATTCATAATCACATCTCACACATAATATACAAAAGAAATCAATAAGCAGAATACGATATCAATATAAACACGCAAACACCACCAATATCAATATCGTCCAAAATATATATAATATGTATCATATAAATAAATATATGTTTAAAATATAAGAATCAAAAAGCTACCCTACCTCGGTCCAGCTCCACCTCTGATAAACGCCGTAATCTGGCGCGCCTGCTCCTCGGATATACCCTGAGTCAATATCTCGAGCAATGCGGAGTGTGCGGGAGTCTGAGCGGGCTGTGGAGCTGTAGGAGTGGTCTGCGCAACCGTCACCGAGGAAGTGGCTTGCGGAGCCGCAGCTGCGGGAGTCTGAGCGGGCAGTGGAGCTATAGGAGTCGTCTGCGGAACTGCAGCCGAGGTAGTGGCTTGCGGAGCCGTAGCCGAAGGAGATGCATGTGGAGGCTCGGCTGATGTACCCTGTCGCGTCTGTTCAATTTTGTGTGTAATAAACGAGTAAGAACTGTGTATTAGTCGAATTCGTATCATTATCAAGTTATTGCGAAGCCCCAATCTATGTATATTTAGGGACTTAGGCTTCGTTTAGATATCTAGTTTGGAAAACCGTAGTTTATTTTAATTAGATATGTATGTATGATTAATCAAAACTAAGTCTACAACCAAATAAGCTCATGCTACGTACTAATATTGGATATGTTGCTATCTATAACATGACATAATATTTTACTATTAAGTAGTATACATACCAACATCTCCTTCAACTCCTGAACGGTGGCCTTCAAGGTGTCCAGTTCTTGCTGGAAGCGTCGCTCACTGGAGACGGATGAAGTAACCGCCGGAGTGGAGTCCAACCTCATAGGGGTCCTGCTAGGACCCAGTCCCCGGCCTCTCTCCCAACCTCCGTGGTGCCCTCCGTGTGCGGCGTCTAGGACTGGGGTCTGCATTATCGGATCGTTCTGTCCGGTAAAATCGATCCCTGATGCCTCTTCCTGCTCAAACACCCGCTCCTACACCCACATTAACCAGTAAAATATAAGTATATCATTTAAATTTGAACTTTTCAAAACAAAAATTTCAAATAGGGGTTAAATAAATATTAACACTTACGCAATACTCCTGGGTAGCGGTGTCGGGGTATCGAAGCTCGCCCGTGGTGGGATCTGTCGAGGTGCCGTGGACGACAAGATACGCGGACAGCACGCTCGGTGTACCACCCTGCGCCAGGGTCTGAGCTCTCTGCAATATTAGAAAATAACTCTTAATATTAGATATATTAGAAAATAACTCTTAATATTACATTATATCACAAAGGCCGATCTATTGTAATTTACCGATAACTCCATGACACGAGTAATATTTCTCGAGCCACCTGTATAAGTGGGGCGACCCCTCTTCGCCGACTTCCTATTCTCTTTATTTTGATCGGCTTGTTTCTGCACAACACATTCAGATTTACCCGATTAAAGTGTGATTTAATCACTACAAGTTTTACACGATACTAGTAAGGTAATGTTAAACCCTAATGTGTTCCACTCGATATGATTAAATGACGATAGTCGCATATTAGAATGTAATGATAATTATAGTGTAAATATAATATCCATATAATTACAATTTGACAACTAATAATTTATAGCATATAGAGCAAGTGAGGGGTTCACTTGCCTTCAGTCGCTTGATATGGAAGCGACATCACGTGCGGGATCCGTATCGTCACTCGAGACGATGCGATGCTGGACACAGACGCGGCGCGGCGCGATGCGTAGTGACTCGATACTGGACGTGGTGGCGACGCGGGCGTGATACGGTAGTGGACGTGGCGATGACGCGGGCGCGACACGGTACTGGGCATGGTCTTGACTCGGTGCGTGGTGCGGATGTGGCACGGCGCGAGCACTGGATCGGGTACGGTATGGCACGGGGCTGGCACAACGTGGCACGGGGAGTGGGTACGGGACGCGACACGTCTGGGTACGCGGTGGCACAGAGACGAGCACTGGACCGGGCACAGTAGTGGGCATGTCATGGTGCAGTCGTGGCATGGAGGTGGCACTGCGTGGCACGGGTACAGGGCATAGGGTGGCTCGGTGCTGGGCCCAGTGGCGGCTCGACGATGGCAGCAGGCGGAGCACAACGGTGGTGTTGCGGTGCTGGCAGGGCAGCGGGCACGTCGTTGTTCGAGGCTGGCATGAAGCGGACACTTATGTATGGAGAAGACTCGGCGACGGCAGTGGTAGGCTCGGGGTCCAGCGGCGGTCAGGGGAGCTCCGGCGACGAGTAGAGGTTGGTAGTGAAGGGTTTGGTTGAAGGAGACACAAGTGAAGGAGCTTCGGAAATGGGATACGAGCAAGGCAATAGCGAGGTGAAGGCGGCGGTGATGGCTTGAGAAGGAGTTGGGCTCGGCTGCAGGAAGAAGGAGGAGGCCGCGATGGTGTTTGAAGATCTCGAAGATTGTGAGAGGAGATGACAATGATGGCGGGGGCATGACGAAGGAACGGGGGCTGGCACGGGGCAGTGACTGCGTCAAATGCGGCGGAGGTAACGACACGGCAAGGTGACTCGGTGGTGTTGGGTGCAGCGAGGGCGGCGAAGGTAGTCGGCGGTGTAGTTCCTCGTGGTCGGAGGAGGGGACGAGCAGCTGGGGGTGAGGTAGGGGAGTGGTATCGGAGGGGCTCGAGCAGCGGTGCTCGTCGGAGATAGTCGGCGGAGGTTGCAAGCGGAGGGGGCAAGGGAAGAGAAGACGAAGAGGAGTGGGGAGCTCGTTGTTGTTGTCGGTGTTGGTTTCGGGAGGAGCTCGAGAGAGGGCTTTGCGAGTGAAGAGATAGAGAGAAGTGAGAGGGGGGTCGGTTGTGAGAGACGAGGCAGGCGAGGGGCTGGGTCATGGGTGAGCGCGGGTCTCGAGGAGCGTGAGGGGGAGTGGAGAGGCAGTGAAGGGGAGTGGGTCACGTGGAGCCGTTGGCGAGGAAGGAGGAACGACGAAGGCGAAGGCTTGGGGTAAGCGCGAGGGAGGGGAAGACGTGGGTTGTTGAGGGGAGCGAGTCTCGCGGGTGTGGGGAAGTGGGCGCGGCCGTTGGAGCGTGGGCGCGGGGGCTTGCGAAGAAGAAGGGGCTGGGATCGAGAGGAGAGAGAAGGGAAAGGGAAAAGAGGAGAGAGAAAGAGAGGGGGAAAGGGGATCGGGTCGGGTTCGGGTAGCTTAGGGTTTGGGTACGGGTAGAGTTAGGAAACGGGCTTGGGCTGGGGTTGGGTTTGGGTAGGAGAAGTTTGATGAAAATTAATTAGGAAATTAAAATAAGAGTGGGAAAATAATTTGAAAAACAGGATTTAACGGAAAATGAAATAGGAGAAATATAGAGAAAATATTTGGAAAAATATAGGAAATAAAGTTTTAAAAAATATACAAAATTTTTTATATGCAAGATACCGGGTATTACAGTTAGACCCAAAGATACCAACAGAGACGAAAAGGGTACATCGAGCGCATAACTGCAATTTATATAAACCCATAGATATTTAATGAATTTTTACACTAAACTACCTTAAAATTATACTGACACACACAAGCATATATGTATACACGAACAGAAGTAACATACGTACCAGATGTGCGGCATGGATGTTTCACATGACCGTTTAGATTATTATGGTCCATAATGTACCGTCCCTAATGTGTACAGTTTCTACCAGTGTAAGTTACAGTCCAAAAGACGCTCAACCCCCGGGACATACTAGAATATAAAATTACGTTCACTCAACTTTCCTGACAGATCAAATTTCATTGTAGGCCGGTTGGGCTCTCAAGACAACAATATTAAAGGATTTGATATAAATTTTGATTTGGTTTATAAATGAAGCTATAATTTAAAAATCTAAACGGTAAATCATAAACAACAAGATTTTGAATCATTAAATTTCAAAATACAAACTAAAAGTTAGGATGAATATATTTGTGAAATATTTTATACGTGGACACACACACATATATATACACTCACACATACATGCGCGCGCTCACACACTCACACATTCACATACGTATGCGCGCGCGCACTTACACATACGCTCAAACACACATGCGCGCGCGCACTCGCTCACACACTCACACATATCCTCAATTACCTAAAATTCACCTTATCGTGAATTCATATAATAATTTCTTTTAGTCCATCTTATCCTGAATTAATCTAACAATCATCACAAATGTCACAAATACCAAGTAGTGAGATATAATTTGTAATTAAGGTTTATACTTTTTTATTAAGGTTTATAAGTTATTATTAGGGTTTGTTTAGGGTTTATAGATTCTTCACAATCCATCATCACAAATTTCATAACCTAATATCCACATGTAATTAAAAAACCCTAACATCCATATTTAATTTCAAAAATTCATAACCTAACATTCACATCACAATTTCACAACCTAACATCAAAATTACATCACAATTCATAACCTAAACTTACAATTCATAACCTAACATCCATATTTAATTTTAAAAATAATAATTGAAGAAGAAAAACCCTAACCTTTGATCGGATTTTGAACACCAGCAGCAACAGCAAGTGCAACAATACCTAAAAAGAATTAGATAAGAAAAGATGAATTTTTTTTTGGAAGAATTGAGGAAAAATGAAGAGAGAAATCATCTCTTGGGGTCAAATTCGCGGGCTGTGAAAATTTTGGGGAAAAATGAGAGAGAGAAAGTCATCTCGCGGGCTAAAAGATCAGAGAACAATATGAATCCACCAGCAATAAATCATACACGATAGTAAAATTTTGAATCATTAAATTTACAAAATACAAACTAAAAGTAAGGATGAATTTGTGAAATATTTTATATGTGGGCGCATACACACATATATACGCACTCACATACTCACACATATGCGCACACACATACACTCGCTCACATACTGTAACACCCCAGCACGTTCATACGACACTAATCGGTATTTTAAATCTTGCTTTATATTTTTTATTTATCTATTTAGGTCGCGATCGATTCAAACAGTCACTACTAAAATAGGGGGTTGCCCCTACGGATAACAGCATCCGTAGGGCAGATTTAGTTTGGCCCTACGGATTAATCCGTAGGGCCAAACGGTTGCCCCTACGGTCCTTCCATATTTATTTAAAAATTATTAAATCTTAAAGTGTTGTTTGCCCCTACGGAGCCGCAAACCAAGCACCTACGGGCATATCCATAGGGGCATCTAAATAGAGATTTAAGTGATCGATCCCTACGCTGATTATTTCTTATTCCCTTATCACTTGCGCGCGAACCCAAATCCCCAAACCCTCGTTCCCGCCGATCTCCGTTCTCGTCGTGGCCAGCGCCGGCCGAATCGTCGTCGCCACCGCCTGCTTCTTCCTCATCTCCGTTCGTCGTCGCCATCGCCTGCTTCTTCAACCTACGGCCGATTCGTCGTCGCCACCGATTCGTCATTGCCACCGCCTGCACAGGTTAGGAAATCTTCAATTAAACAAAATTTTGATTGTTTTAGGTCTATGGTTCATGGTTTGGGTAGGCATCGGTTGGGGTTAGCGTTAGGGTTAGGGGTGGGGCTGGGGGGCTGCTGTTGCGGTTGGGGTTGGGGTTCGGCAGGGGGTAGCGGTTGGGGTTGGGGTTGTGTGTCCCTGAGCACTTCTTGATTGGGGCTGGGGCTGGGGCTAGGACTGGGGCTGGGTATATCATCCAACAAAGAGCGGCATGACGACTTAAGAAACCTCGGAGCTTTTCCAGCTAAAATTATTAGATTGAAGAAGGGGTTCAAGGTACGCTAAAACTTCATAAGTACTACTACAGAAGTTGTCGAGGAAGATCTTGGAAGTCAACAACAATTTAAGTATTATCACTGTTTTCCAAAAAACATAAAATGTACTCTTGAATATTCTAAAATGTTCTAGAATATGTAAGAATTCTTTAGAACGTTCTAATTACTTTTAAAAAATGTTAATGAAAAGTATCTAGAAGAAGGTTCTAGCTCATGGCCATAGATAGAAGCTTCTTTCTATGAGTGATTAGAAGTTCTAAAAAAGATTTACTTCCAGACAATTCTAATGAGGTCAATAAAGGTTCAAGTTGTAAGTAATCTAACAAACTTCAAAATAACTAAGTTGTTGGAGATAAGAAATTCAAACAAACACTACATGTACGTTGGAGAGAAATGGTGCTCCAATAACAAAAAATTGATGTATCCAAGAATTATCAACAACTACATCATTCTTGTAACAAATCTGTCTTAATAACATTCCTATTTCCTTTTGTATACTTCACTCATCTCTATTAACCACCAATTCTTCAATCAATACTTTTACTTACTAAAGTTATTATATCATTAGAATATGAGAACTAGATATATCCTATAAGTGGTATCATAACAATCCTATGAATTCTAACAAGATACTATGAATAAATACGAAGCTTTATTGAGAATGCACAATCCAATGTAAATATTATAGTTAATTTATTTAAACTCCATAAAGTCTAAACACGATTAGTCTAATTTTAGATTGCAAGACCATCTCAAAACGACCATAAGAAAATGACGAATTCATATGTACGCAACTGCTTTGATTATCATCATATTATTAACATCTTTAACTTCTATCATTTTTCTAATATGTTTCATAGTTAATATAATAATCCTTTGTCTATATTTGTTGACAGTGGCCTTTCTTTTGGATGAACATGTTTTTTGATGCATGTTTCAGTCATGTGAATTCATATGTTGCGTACAACGCTTTATGATATCAGTATCCTATATTTGTAGTTTTAATTGTTGATTGTTATAGATGAATGCTATTGCAATAATAGTTTTTGGTAGATGAATGCCATTGCAATGTAGGATGATCAGTTTTATCAATCTTGATCTTAATGGTTTAAAATCATGTTACACATACAACACGAATGCACAACAAACGCATCATTAGAGAGTGATTCAAGATGTTCAAGTTAAAACCAATATATGATACTCGATGATAATATGAAACCTTCATATTCACATCGATACTCATATATGAAACTAAAAGCACCACTTATTCCCCGTCTATCGGTTAACATACGTGCGATGCTCGTCGTGACATAGAACTATACGAAGGTTGTTAAATATCGGACGGTACAGCTTGATACTAACAACCGTCGTATAGTCTACGCGACGAGAAAATTCAATCGTATGGTAACCCATAGATTTGTCCCGTGTGGACAAATTAAGAATGTATAAAGCAAACGCCTTCATTCACTTGTGTTTTCATCCGTTTTGAGATATTTCGTCGGTACCTTTCCGCTGGTTCTCCGTGTACAAAGATAGATTAGATGTTCATTTCAACGTTGTTTCACAGCTTTGAAATGATTATCTATTCTATTACAGTGTACTCGGAGAACAACAGGGAGGTGCTGCCGAAATTTACTCGAAACGGTTGAAAGCACAAGTGATGGGTGTTCGCTCTATACATTCTTAATGGGATAGAAGCCTACCCCCGACAGCCGGAACACACACATACAACAAGAATACACAACAAACGCATAATTAGAGAGCGATTCGAGATGTTCGGGTTAAAACCACTATATGATAATATGAAACCTTTATATTCTCATCGATACTCATATATGAAACTAAAAGCGCCACTTAGTCCCCGTCTATCGGTTAACATACGTGCGATACTCGTCGTGACATAGAACTATACGAAGGTTGTTAAATATCGGACGGTATAGCTCGATACTAACAACCGTCGTATAGTCTACGCGACGAGAAAATTCAATCGTATGGTAACCCATAGATTTGTCCCGTGTGGACAAGTTAAGAATGTATAAAGCAAACACCTTCATTCACTTGTGTTTTCATCCGTTTCGAGATATTTCGTCGGTACCTTTCCGCTGGTTCTCCGTGTACAAAGATAGATTAGATGTTCATTTCAACGATGTTTCACAGCTTTGAAATGATTATCTATTCTATTACAGTGTACTCGGAGAACAGCGGGGAGGTGCTGCCGAAATTTACTCGAAACGGTTGAAAGCACAAGTGATGGGTGCTCGCTCTATACATTCTTAATGGGATAGAAGCCTACCCTCGACAGCCGGAACACACACATACAACAAGAATACACAACAAACGCATAATTAGAGAGCGATTCGAGATGTTCGGGTTAAAACCACTATATGATAATATGAAACCTTCATATTCTCATCGATACTCATATATGAAACTAAAAGCGCCACTTAGTCCCCGTCTATCGGTTAACATACGTGCGATAATTTATTCTTTTCAACGACAAACGCACACACAAAGCATATACACGGATTTTCTCTTTTGTCAGTAACTATCTCGTTCTTATATTTCTCAATATAGTCAGCATAACCTACAATTTATATGTTATACAGTCTAACATGGCTCATGAGTACGTCAGAGTTAAGGACTGGATGTATGTGGATTGGAAACAACGTATACAACCAAAGTTTGTCGCTGGAGTTGCTGCTTTCCTTGAATTTGCACGCGCACATAATAAGATCATAATAGAGAAGATTCTCTGTCCGTGCGATAGATGTGGCAATAAGTACTGGCAGAAGGTAGAATTGGCAGAGCTTCATATTGTAAAACATGGGTTTACTAGACTTTATACAACTTGGAAATATCACGGGGAAGGAGAAGAATGCAGTACTGCGGCATAAGAAGTAGAACACGATAATGCGGCAGGAGAAGAAGAAGAATTCGGTAATGCGGCAGAAGGAGAAGGCGGTAATTTATTTCCATCAGAAGAAATGGAGGATATGGTAGAGGCTGTCCTAGATGAATCTATTCGTACCGAAGATGACATTCCTTCCGGTCAAGGACCGTGTGCGGATAAATATGAAAATTTCATGAATGATGCTAGGAAACCAATTTATGAGAATGTGAAGTATTCCACCCTCTCATGGTTCGTCCAACTTTTCCAGATTAAGTGTCTAAATGGATGGATCAACAAGTCATTCACAATGCTTCTTTCGTTCTTGAAAGATTCTATGCCTCCGGGAAATAATGTGCCCGACAGCTGGTACGAAGCCCAGAAGATGATGTCTGATTTGGGTCTAAAGTGCGAGAAGATTCAAGTATGTCCTAAAAATTGCGTGTTGTACCGGAAAGAGAATTCAGATTTGAAAGATTGTCCAACATGCGAAGAGCCCAGGTATAAGCCGAAAGATTCTAATAAGAAGCCTGATATACCTTTGAAAATAGCATGATACTTTCCCATAACACAGAGGCTACAGAGGCTATTCAGGTGCAAGAAAACAGCCGAGGCAATAATTTGGCATCACCGTGCTCCTCCAAGTGAAGATGGAAAAATGAGCCATCCAAGAGATTCACCGGCATGGAAGGATTTCGATAGGAGGCACGCAATATTCAGTAGCGATCCTCGCAATGTCTGGCTCGGACTGGCTACTGATGGCTTCTGCCCATTCAACTATATGGCTGGAAGTCACAGCACATGGCCCATTGTAATGATAATTTATAATCTGTCGCCTTGGTTGGCTATGGACCAATCATACTTTATGATGCCTCTTCTTATCGACGGACCAAACTCACCGGGGAACAATATCGACGTCTATCTCCGACCTCTGATCGAGGAGTTGAAATCTTTGTTCGTTGATGGTGTAGAGACATATGATGCAAACACAAATACAACCTTCATACCGCGTGCGGCTTTAATATTGGCAATTAATGACTTTCCTGCGTATGGAATGCTATCAGGTTGGTCCGTACATGATCACAAAGCATGTCCTCATTGCCATGAACACACAACATCGAAATTCTTGAATTTTAGCAGGAAGGTTTGTTATTGCGGCCATCGACGTTTCCTGCCTCCAGACTACCCCTATAGGTTAGACACGGTTCACTTTGATGGTTATCAGGAGCTTCTTGGACCTCCATCCCCATTATCCGGAGAGGACGTGACTGCTAAATGGGATGGTTACAATAACGTGACCTTCGGGATGGATCTGACGAAACAGGTCAAACCACCATATTGGAACAAGTTAAGCATTTTCTTCGAGCTTCTGTACTGGTCTACAAATTCAGTGCGTCATTGTCTGGACGTCATGCATATAGAGAAGGGAGTATCAGAGCACATACTTAACTTGCTTCTTTGTAAAGACGGGAAATCTAAAGACAACATGAATGCTCGGATGGATCTACAAGAGTGGGGAATAAGAAGTGAATTGCACCCTAGACCGGTAGCGGGTAAATCGGGCAAGTTTGTACTTCCCAATGCCGCTTATCATATGTCACAACCGGAGAAGAAAAGATTCTTGCAGGTGTTGCATGATTTGAAAGTCCCCACAGGTTTCTCAGGATCATTCAGCAAGAAAATAAAAATTGTGAAGGGCAAGATCGATGGGCTGAAAAGTCATGATCGCCATGTTATCTTGGAGCACCTTCTTCCCTTAGCCCTCAGGACTTCTCTTCCCGACTCGGTTGGTCTAGTAATCAACGACCTATGTTGTTTTTTCAGGGAGTTGTGTGCTAAAACACTGGAGGTTGTGACGCTGGATAAACTAGAAAATTCTATTACGTTGATACTTTGCAAGTTTGAGCGTATTTTCCCACCGTCATTCTTCGATATCATAATACACTTGACGGTTCATCTTGCAACTGAGGCGAAATTAGCCGGACCGGTACAATATCGATGGATGTATCCCGTCGAGAGATACGTGTAATTTTTCGTTTCGCGCAATTTAAAAATTTATTGTTGTCCTGTATGCCCGTATTTATTTATTCAACATATTTTCATTAGGTACCTCTACACTTTTAAGAAGTATATACGCAATAAAAATCGACCAGAGGGTTCTATCATGCAAGGTTATCTTCTTGATGAAGCAACCACATTTTGTTCCCGCTATCTGGACGAGAACATTGAGACAAGGCTTAACCGACCAGGAAGAATTCAAGACGGACCATATGGTAAAGCCGAGTATAAGAGGGTAGACACTATCTTTATCAACAAGATATACCGGTTTATCTTGCTTAATTGCGAATGTCTTGAACAAATTAGAGAGTAAGTTTTTTTGGATTAATTGTTATATCTGTGTTTGTGTGTGTATGAAATGATATAATATTAATGTCACCATTATTTGTCGAAAACAGAATTCATTTTAACGAGATACGTGAGGGGCATCCTGATTGGAATGAAGAACAATTGGAAAAATATCATCAGGATAATTTTTGTGATTGGGTCACAGATCATGTAAGTTATTCGAATAACATTTTATTGCTAGCAGTTTTAATCTAAACTAGTATCGTTATGTATTTGTCGTAAAATTTGTTTTGTTAGATCCACGATCCGAACTTGTCTGCATCATTTGAGAGTGATTCAAGATGTTTAGCTCAATTTCCTAGTACGGAAGTTGCATATTACAAAGGATTTGGTGTCCTTGGATACAAATTCGAAGTTAAGGAATTAGAAACATCTAGAACCACTCAGAATAGTGGGATTGCGACGGTAGGATCGGACGGTGTGATTTATTATGGGTACTTAAATTGTATACTCGGCATCCACTATCCCGGACGATCAGAACCCTTTTATATATTCCAGTGTACTTGGTACGATACGCGAACCGATACGGACAGGTGGAGAAGCAATCTTGGGACTTGGAAAGATGAATATGGATTGACCAGTGTGAACACACTTCGATTTTACTGTCAGGAAGATCCGTTTATCTTTCCGAACCAAGCGTTCCAAGTATACTACTCACAGTGTTTGAAGCATCCGGGATGGAGTGTTGTATGCCGATGGAAACCCAGAGATGTCTACGATGTCCCAGAATACGAGGACAGCGATGAGGACGAAGAAGAGAGAAGGCTTAAAGTGCTCCGACCGTCTATTTCGAAGGACGGGTTGTCTTCTACCGATCATGAAGTTACGTGGGTTAGAAATTACATCGACGATGAAATCCAAGTAGATATGTATAATGCGCCCACAAAACGAAAAAGGTTATCAGTAATATTATATTATTACTTCACATTTTACGCTCTATACATATATAGTCAATACTTTTAATGATTGTCTAATGCGTCCACGAACCGTTTATCTAGATTTGATGACGATGTCGGGAGCAGCGAGGGGCGGCAGGAGCTCCAGCCGCGGCAGAGGCAGAGGCAGAGGCAGAGCGGTTCTGCCGCTCGGAGAGCTTCGTAGGGAGCTTCAGAGGGCCGGTCTTGCACCCAGATCGGAGACCCCTTCGGATGCCTCCTTCTGTGTGGAATTTGCCACATCTCCAGGTATACTGCACGCATATCCATTTTGAATGTAATATTACAGATATGCATGCCTGTTTATGTCAAAATTACTTATATTGTCAATGTTTGATTGTCTAGTTGTTGGTGATGCGTCCACATCTGGGACAGAGGCCACTACCGCTCCTCCAGGTATGTTTATATATCATATAGTGCATGTATATTGATTTAGAATGCTATATCATAAATATACACACATTCCTTTTGCTCTTACTTAGCAATTTTTATTATTGTCTAGCTGTAGGTGGTGACACCACCGCACCTGCGGGTATATTTATATATCCTATAGTGCATGCATATTGATTTAGAACGTTATATTATTGATCTACACATTCTTTTTGCAATTACTTATATAATCTATTTTTAATTGTCTAATTATAGGTGGTGCGTCCACATCTTCCGCAGGAGCCACTCCTGCCGCTTCCATACCATCCACATCGTCTGCAGGTTAGTATGAATAAATATAAATATTTTTTCATTTTACATATGCTCTATAGAATAAATATGAACTTCATGGAAATTTAGCGTCAATGATTATTTTCTAGTTGCAGGGGATGCATCCGCATCCGGGACCCCGGTCGTTCCTCACCGGAGGAACTATCGTCCCGCTCGTGCTGCTGCCCGGGCCCAGGCTCGTGCGATAGTCACCGGAGGTATATATCACACTTCAATTTTCGCTTAAGCTTGATTTCTTAATATAACTTTGTCTTAATATTGATTATCTTGATATTTCGTGCAGACGCAGGGCCTCCCCATCCCCAGAGGGGGACTCGAGACCCGAATCAGTCCCATAGGCTGAGGCCTGACAGAGCTAGGGGGAGGCACCATTCCCCCTCCTTTTTACCCTTGACTATCGCTATACCGGTCCTCATGCCGAGAGGTTCGGCCGGTATATGGGGGATGAGAGCCGGCTCGTGAAGAACTATCCACTTCACGTTGAGTGGGGCGAGCAGCACCGGCGCTCATTCGCCCTCTTCTTTGATCAGGCTCGGGTACGTATTAACGGCCTATTTTCATTTGATTTATCCAATATATTTATTATTAACACTTGCAATCTAATAACAATGTTTTTTTGTATTTTCAGTCGGATTACGATTTTCAGCCTGTACCCGACCCTGATCACCCTGGGAGGGTGCTCGACCTTCATGCTCTGTACAATGGCCTGATGAAGAACATGCAGACCAAGGTCCGATACAACAGGAATGAGCTGAAGGCCGACTGCTACTCCCTGTGGATGGCGACCCCCGAGGCAGAGAGAGCGGCCCTCCTATCTACTCCGGCGTTTGCGAGAGTCGACGTAGAGACATGGCCTCTATTGTGCGATTATTTCGACTCCCAACACAAACAGGTATGTATTTTAAATGTAATTCATTGTTTATGATATAAATTATTTCTTTGTGTTCCTTAATTAGAAAACTAAATGTTAATGCGTTGTGCAGAAACAGGCCGCTCAGAATACAGAGAACAGGAAGTCGGCGAAGAGGGGTCGCCCCACTTACACAGGTGGCTCGAGGAATATTGCTCAAGCCATGGAGTTATCGGTAAATTACAATAGACCGACCTTTCTGAAATTCTGCAATATTAAGAGTTATTTTCTAATATTTCTAATATTAAGAGTTATTTTCTAATATTGCAGACAGCTCGGACCGTGGCGCATGGTTACACCGAGCGTGCTGTCCGCATATCTTGCCATCCACGGCACCTCAACAGATCCCGCCACGGGCGAGCTTCGATATCCCGACGTCGCTACCCAGGAGTATTGCGTAAGTGTTAAATATTTATTCTACCCATATTTGAAATTTTAGTTTTGGAAGCTTCAAGTTTAAATTTTATACTTATACTTTACTGCTTAATGTGGGTGTAGGAGCGGGTGGTTGAGCAGGCCGAGGCCTCGGGGATCGATTTTACCGGACAGAACGATCCGAGGCTGCTGACCCCAGTTTTGGACGCCGCACACGGAGGGCACCACAGAGGTTGGGAGAGAGGCCGGTGACTGGGCCCTAGCAGGGCCCATATGAGGTTGGACTCTACCCCGGCGGTTACTTCCTCCGTCTCCAGTGAGCGACGTGTCCAGCAGGAACTGGAGAGCTTGAGGGCCACCGTTGAGGAGTTGAAGGAGATGCTGGTTTGTATACTACTTTATAGTAAAATATCATGTCATATTATACATATCAACATATCCATAATTAGTATGTAGCTTGAGCTTATTTGGTTTTAGACTTAGGTTTGATTAATCATACATACATATGTAATTAAAATAAACAACGGTTATCTAAACTAGATATCCAAATGGGATTTCGAAATAACTTGATAATAATACGAATTCGAGTAATACATAGTTCTTACACGCTTCTTACACACGTTTGGTCCAGACGCGACAGGGGCAGAGGCATGCATCTCCTTCGGCTGCGGCTCCGTAAGCCACTACATCGGCTGTGGTTCCGCAGACAGCTCCTATAGCTCCACCGCCCGCTCAGACTCCCGCAGCCGCGGCTCTGCAAGCGACTCCCTCGACGGCGGCTGCGCAGACCACATCGCCAGCTCCACAGGACGCTCAGACTCCCGCTCACGCCGAATTGCAAGGTTTATTGACCGAGGAGCAGGCGCGTGTTATTCTATCGTTATTCAGAGGTGGAGCTGGACCGAGCTAGGGTAGCTTTTTGGTTCTTATTCTTTGAAACATGTATTTATTTATATCATACATATTGTACTACATTTTGAAACGATATTGATATTGATATTGGTTTATATTTATATCATATTCAGTATTTGGGTTTCTTTTGTATATTATATGCGTGAGATGTGATTATGAATACTGCGATATATGTTGTGTGATGATTAATTTTATATTTTATTGATATATATATTATTGTGCACAGGGCGAGAAAAAATAAGGCAGCCCTTTTTTTTAAAAAAAAAACAGATAATGTGTACCTACGGATTAATCCGTAGGTACACATGTTGCCCCTACGGTTTAAACCGTAGGGGCAAAATATCAGCAGTAACTGATATTTCCTCCCCGATCTCAGTGTCAGGGGGGTTGGTCTTGCCCCCGATCTCAGTGTCAGGGGGGTTGGTCTTGCCCCTACGGATATATCCGTAGGGGCAAACAAAGACCCCTACGACTATTTCCGTAGGGGCAAAATATCAGGATTCCTGATATTTTGCCCTACGGATATGTACCTACGGATATATCCGTAGGGGATACTAATTGGCCCTACGGATAAATCCGTAGGTACAGTTAATATAATTAAAATAACTTTTTTTCCCTACGCCCTAATCCGTAGGTGCAAATGTACCTACACATAACTCCGTAGGGGCAAGTTTTTGACCGTAGGGGCAAGTTCAGGGCTTCAACTTGCACCTACGGCGTTCGCACCTACAGATGAATTTTTTGCCCCTACGGAGATATCCGTAGGGGCAGTGGGTTGCCCCTATGGGTAAATCCGTAGGGGCGACCCTTATTTCTAGTAGTGAGTGGAGGTAGTTTTTCGACCCGACCCGCATGTGTAAAATCCATTATGGTTATATTTTATTAATATTTATCTATAGACTAAATCCATGTTATATATATATATTCTGGTAGCCACACGTTAAGGATAATTTATATTTGTTAACTGTTATCATATGGTTAAGCATCCCATATTTTATTTTGAGTTTTATCTATTACGCTTAAATCTAATAGAATCTGGATACCAAATATTTCTTAAATTCAAATATATTTAAATCCTTTTAAAATCTTAAATAAGGGGTATGTCACGACCCGAAAGTACGGAACATAACCGGCACTTAGACTACGAACGTCTCGAGGCGTACGTACTCTAAGTAAGCCAAACCCAGAAACCTAAACTAAAAAAAGTAGTAGAGAGTAGGAAGAACCATATCAAATCAACCTGTATGCAACATAATATACAACGCCTAAAGGCGAGGATCACGACAGAAAAGGAAACTCAACAGCAAGAAACCCAGAGAAATATAACGCACGACTCTAAGGTCGAAAGAATAAACATCACTGGTCTCTATCTCAAATAAGTACATGTTTGGTTGATGGAATTTCTAGATACAACTGAAATATAATATACAAGGTATAATGATGGGTAAGATACAATAAACCCACCTACTAGCAAGTCACCCGAAAGGTACAGTGCCCGCAAAGCCGTAATGAAATCCGTACGGCAACACCTGCAAGAAACTGGGGCACAACGGGGGTGAGTTACCAACTCGTGAGTAGAAAAAGATCTACGACAGAAAATCGCAAATATGACGCAATCCTAGGTCATACGATCAATATATATAATCCTCAAATATATAACCAGCAATCTCTAACCATGGCTAGTGCAAATATTTAACCCAAGTGTAAACCCATGTGTCTGTGCCAGTGCATCAGGTGGCAATATATCAAATGAATGATGTAAGAATGCATGAACCAGAATGCATGTACTGAAGAAAACTGCTTTCATAAATTTGTGAGATTTCTGTATTTTTAAAATGAGGTATCATAATGAGATCAGCATAAAACAGTGCCTAGCATCGGCACAAAACATAAATCTCAATATCTCGATATCTCTGTATCACAATCTCTGTACCTCAATATCTCAAATCTCAATATCTCAATCATAATATCCAGGACGCCGTCAGTCCAGATCGTCCCCTACCATCCATCTCATGACTACGACGGTATCCTCCGGATATCCGACGTGTCGGGTAATATCACCGGTCGGTCGTGCTCCCCTGCCAGGCTCAACGCCATCTCCTGCGATCTTCTTGCCCCGGGGTACCGCACCGGGCCCACCATGTACCCTTAACGGTTCATCCGCCTCCTCGAATCGGGTCTCGAAATCCATCGGCAAACTCATGGTGGACGACTCATACATCATGGAAAAACCGCATTTTTATTTAAAAAGAGAAAGCAGTTTATATATATGTTTTGCGGTTTCCCTCCAAATCCAGAAAATCTCATGGAAACCCGAATCCAAATCATCAATAGCATGTGAAATCATGAATATAAGCATGAGAATCCATGAATGCAGCATATAATGAATAACGGTATGCATGAAGTGACAAGTGATAGCTACAATATCAAGCTAACATATAAAGCAAGCATACTAATATCATGTCACTACTAGCTAGCAAGTTAAATCAAGCAATAATATTTTCTAAGTGTTCGTGACATGGCAATTACCGATGAAGATGTGTGTGAGCCGGCAAATAAGTGTACGTGGTACATACGCATCATCGGTAATGGTGCTGGTGTCCTAACAGCAGGATATCAATAATGAAATATGAATCATAACAGTATGCGATGCAGAGCAACAATGATAAAGTGCGGGAGCTGAATGCTAACACAATGATGGCTGAACTGCATCTAATGTCATAAGAATCCTATAGCTACACCAACTATAAGGCTGAGCTAAAAGGTTAACTGCAGGTAGGGTAAACCGCCTAACCTCTGGGTCGATATATGTATATGTATATATAGTCGGTGATCCGCCTCAATAATATCACATCCGATAACATATCTCTATAATCAGTTATTCCCAAATCAAGAGTGCGGATCAAACATCAATTTATAGCTCGTACGTAAATCCGTCGTACGGCATCCCCAAATCTGGGTACGGGTCAATATCACGTTCGTCATATCATTCATCTGGTATTCTCTTATCAAATATCATTATCTGCGTACTGACCTATGTCTAGTACAATGCTAACATCATCACTATAATCAAGATCTGATCACTGATCGACAGTCTCGTATAAATCAATATAATCATCATATACCGTCAATATAATCATAATCCAGCTTCTGATTTACAGCCTATAGCAAAAACGATATCATCAGCCCAAATCATCTCAAGGAGTATACATCGCCCAAGACGGCCTATCACAGATATCCTGTCATATCATATCATGTCATATCCTATCGTGTATCATAATCACA
Source organism: Agapanthus africanus (assembly GCA_030015575.1). Lineage (NCBI taxonomy): Eukaryota > Viridiplantae > Streptophyta > Magnoliopsida > Asparagales > Amaryllidaceae > Agapanthus > Agapanthus africanus. The sequence goes on along the minus strand of CM057338.1, from coordinate 384,718,592 downwards.
TGTCGATCACTTAATATATTTGTCACCATTCCTAAGGCATCATCATTCCCAAAATCCTCTAAAGTATCAAGACGTATCTAAATCATGAATTTTACCGTCATAACATGTCATATCACCGATATCATAATCTCAGATCAAACTCATCGACTCATACCAATCCCAAGTATCATCCTCAAATCCGTAATAAACACGTAGCCTCATACCCAAGTGAACATATATCCCTAACGAATCCCATAACCATATATGAAACAAGGATGTATGCAAGTATGTATATGTGTGTATGTATGTGTAGTGCACCCACTACCCTAGGGTTCGTAACCTTTCACCATTCCAACATACCAACAACCATTTAACATCAAATATTTCCCGAACAACATAAAAATAATTGTAGGTGTGTATACGCATCCGTATACATCACCACGGACTGCGGTGGTGCTATACGCCATCCACCCGACTTCTCCCTGTAGATATAAATCTACTCACCTTGTTCATGTGTGCCGGTGCCGATGTCGCCATCTGCATCTCCAACGCTTCGACGTCACGTGAGTACCTACAAGAATATCACATGCTAAAACTCATGAAAATCACATCGGAAACCAAAATGGTGCATGCTACGCCCATAGGTAAAAACCTGTGGCCTCGCGTGAAAACACAGTCAATGCTCACTGGTCGTTGGCGTTCAAACGCCACCCGACGGAAACGAATCACCAAATACCCAAAATCCATACGAAAACACGTCGTAAAACATACGCCAACTCATGAAAATGAACCCAGATTTTACCCTAACTGGAAACAGTCAAAACTAGACATACAGGGGGTCAAGTTTACATGAAATAGAGCTGTGCACGCAAAACGAGGAGGTTCCACCCTGGTCTGGCCGCAATTTAGATTGGCGGCCCAAAAATGGTGGTTGGGGCTATGGTTTTGGATAATGGTTCCTATCTACCTGCACGTCTCACTGCCAAGTCAATTTTATTTTAGGAGGTCCGGATTGATAGCAGTTTCCAGAAAGCCACAAAGTCGACAAAAATGCTGAATTACGCCAAGTATAACCAATCTGGTATTTTGGTGAAATCTGGAACAAATCTTGGTCACAATGGTCTCAAGTATACCTAATAAGACTATACTATCATTCAAAACCATCTCTTGGCCACATCTCACTCAAAATCCCTAACTAGCACTAGATTATGGATATAACAGTAACTTTTCAGCTAAACACTAAAACTTGCAAGATGGGAATTGGGTTGTGAGATTATACCTCAAGGGATCCTAGAACAAAGGGGAAGGGAAGATGATGGAAGGAGGAGGGGTGGTTGCTGCTGAAGTTCCTGCCTGAGGCCGATCTCCTGTCTGGTTGCAGTTGCTGATGCTGCATCTGCTGCTTGCAACTTCTCTTTTGTTTTGTGTTTCACTGTGTGTTGCAGCAGCAGAGATGTTAGACTGTGGCTGTTGTTGTGGTTGCTTAGGTATTGTGGGAATGGGTGTGGTGGTGTGGTGGTGTTTGTGGGGTGTTGGTTGGAATAAGGTTGAAATATTTGATGTTGTGTTTGAAGGGGCTGGTTCTGCAGCTGTTGCTGCTTGCAAATTCCATTGTTTTTCCTTGGCTGATGTAGCAGCAGTTGGGGCTGTGGTTGTGATATTGGGGCTGAAATGTTGATAGGGGTGCATAGGTATGGGGCTATGGTGCTAGGGTGGTGGCTGATGTAGCTGAAGTGAGGAAATTGGGCTGATGTAGCTGCTGAAATGGCTGTTCAGCAGCTGATTTGTTGATATGGGGGTGTATAGATGTGGGGCTAGTGGCTGCAGCTGTTGTAGTTGTTGTAGGGGCTGATGTTACAGCTTGTAGCAGCAGCTAGGGGGCTGATATGTTGATGAAGGGACCTGATGCAGCTGCTGCTGGGTGTGCTGATGCAAGATTGGGGGCTGATGGATTTGTTTTAGCTGAATTCAGGCTGATGTGAAGAAAGATTTGGCTGAAGTTGTGCTGTTTGGGGGCTGAAAAGGTTTGATGGGAGTGTGGCTATAGTGTTAGGGCTGGTGTAGGGCTGCCGAATTTCTGCTGATGATATTTGATATGGGGCTGAAGTGATGATATATGGGCTGAAGTTGTTTTGAAGTGGTGTAATGTGTGAGAGTGAGAGGTAGTATGAAAGAACACAAGGGATAATGAAGGTTGAGAGGGATCATGCACACTCTAGCCACCTCTCTCTCACTCTTGAACCATGTTAGCACCCTCAAGCCATTCATGGCTCACACTCTCCTACACAAGTCAACCTAATCCTAATCATCCTTAACCAAGCTAAAACCCTTAAGTAACCCCACTAACCTAACCAATTGGTTCAAACCACCATGGTCACCTCAACATGGTTCAACCCTAAGCCATCAAGAGTCCAAAACATGAAACAAGTGTAGAAATGTTATGTGCACATTTTTGCACAAAAAGCCAAAAATCCAATTAGCGATTTTTTAATCGCGGTTAACACCAAAACATCATATAATCCATCATAAAAACTGCAAAATGGCATATGTCCACAAAATAAGCTATTTAGAATTTCTATAATTTTCTCCAGAATTTTCACCATTTATCGGTATTTAATTAAACCGACTATTAAAATATTCATTAAAAATTAATATTAAATTCTGGAATTTCCCAAAAATAGTATTTTATTTTTTTGAAATGTTACAGTCCTCCCCCTTTAAAGAAATTCGGTCCCCGAATTTAAATTTAAACCTCCAAATTCCAAAATATTTCAATAAAATGTTCAAATCAACGGGGCTCCGAAATCATCAATCCATAAAACGCATCATACCGCAAGACATGCGCATGCGTAACGAGCAGATAACTCGAAAACAAACTCCGTCAAGCATCCCGCAATCATCGGAGTCAAGGTGAAATACAAATGCCAAATCCCAACAAAGCCGATATGCTATAAACCGGAACTATACGTGTAAATATATGAAGGAAATGCATGCCAATTTTTTTTTTATTTTTTAAAATCGATGTGCAATGCGCCTAACACTGCACCGCGGAGGACGCCTTTATAAGAAAATAGCCATATACGTATATATCTTTTGTTTAATATGCACGTTCCGCCGTTTTAAAAACAATTTAGAAGGGTTCCCACGTTTTAACCGTTTCGTGTCATATCAGACACGCATGTAAATAATGAGACTATAGCTCGCTTTTGGAAATTCCTTTGCAATCTATTAATGCATGCAAAATATATTCAGGCACTGTCATCTGACTAGTCCTGCTCAGTACGAAAACACATAGCAAATATCATCAAAACGTACTGCTCCATAGAAATCAATCCAAAAGTGCATATGAAAACCCTGTGCGTTCGGTGCGCACGGAAATCAAAATCCATGTATGCCAAGCAGGTGCACAAAAACGATATCAAGGTGCAACGGGTGTGCACGCAACATCGGTCATAGGCAACGTGTGTGCCTGACCGCAAAATCAGGTGCGTAAGTGCGCAAAACAAATGTCGAGCATCACCCTCGAAATCGAAATCCAGTGCATCCAAGTGCACAAAATACATGTCACTGCACTGCAAGCACATATAAACTATACAGAGTGCAGGAACCAAATCGTGTGCGTGCATACGCACAAAATCAACTCAAATGTCTAAACCCCATAAAATCACAAACATGTGAAACCAAGGCACGAAAACGATGTCAAGTGCAACAACTGTGCGAAAATCGTAAATCCTCAATCATCAAAATCAAATCATACGAATAAATCATCCAAAACATCGAAATCAAGTATGGCGGAATGTTCCGCTCAAGCACGTCCTCTAAGAATCTCTGGCCAACTATCGCGGTCACTAGTAGGACGTCTCGTCGACGATCATGAACTCTGGCCTGCTGGTGTGCGTAACAATGACCACTCCTGGGTCCAAGTCTCCTTTGTGGATTACCAATCTCTCGATCCATCGGCTCATCGGCCCTGTCAGGTGTGCTAACGGGGACGATTCCGTTCTGGCACTTCTCTGATCATCTCTCGGTCAATCATCGCGATCACTCGTAAGGCAGTATGCCACTGGCGTCGGCCTCCGACTCTCTGAATGTACGTGACACATCTGATCCTAGGTGCAAGTATCATTGCAGCAGTGTCCTGGAAGGAATCCTGATCAAGGTCTCTTCCAAGTCTCATCTCTGCCAATCGTCCGGGAGTCATCGTCCTTTACCATATCTGCTTCTAGTTCTGGAATGGCTGCATACTCATCACGACTTCTTCTGGAAGGTATATCCAATTACAATGCCTCGGTATGCGCATCGCATCTTTGACGTCGGTGGAGTGGAACGTCATCACCTCTAGATCTGGTACGAACCTCTTACTCCACTTTTCTCTAATGTTGACTGCTTCGGACTCGTCTCGTCGTGGCTGCATGGACTGAGCTCCAACGGCTATCCTCGTATCTGGAGTCTCCCAAGAAATGTATCTCACCACCTAGCATCCGAATTAAGTCGAGCCATCCGATCGAGTCGTCAAAACCTCATAATCCCCCAAGAACTCAACATCTTGGGTACAGTATAATAGTATCGAGTACATACCACAGCATCGGTGGTCCAGCCGTAGAAGGGCAAACCCAAGCCTCACTAATGGCGCCGCAGAACCGCCGCAAACCCGAAGGTTCAAAGGCTTTCATACGGTCATTAAGTCGAGTTAGGGTTTCATTCTTCTAGAGGGACCATAGAATCGCCTGCATGTCTTTCCGAATACTTTAAACTTGGAATAATAGGTTTCTGACATTCGATCGTCTCTGTCGACTCTCAACGTCTCCAGGTGAGTTCGTCTCTAGCTGGAATCAATCTATCTGATGACCTCGCATCGGGGTAGCGAACAATCCACATATCCTAGTCATTCATCCTCGGTGACTAGCAACCTTCTATCATCTCTTAGTACAAACTCGTACTGCCATAGCTCCAACATCTGGGGCGATATCCCGTCGTTCGCAGCAAGAACTGGCTCGCTCGTCTGCACGCTGAACCGTGCCACAATCATCATGGACAAGCAATACACCAACGGTCATCAAAATCTGGCTGGCCCCTGTCAGTGGCTCAATCCTCTGGTGCTGATCTGCACGTCCGAGTATTCTCATACATCGATCCATCCAACGCTAGCGGTGCAAAACCCAATCAAAAGACACATCTCTACAATCGTGTGTCGCCGGAATCATGCCCTGGTCAGTCCTCGTTCGTAACGAGCCCATGCTGACCGCAACTCTTAGCCGTAGCTTTCCCTGCCCGTAATCGTGGCAGCAAAACCATAACTGGTACCGATGAGGCTAGATCATGAATGAATATGATACTGAACAAAGAAATGTGCATCCTAAGGTTTCTTAAGTGGAGTGGCGTGTCGTAAATATGCCGCGGAACATACCAACGGTACGTCACTCTACTTTAGTCACCTATTCCATCAACCAAGGGTCATCCTATACTCCGAAGGTAAAACCTAACGCTCTGATACCAACTTTGTCACGACCCGAAAGTACGGAACATGACCGGCACTTAGACTACGAACGTCTCGAGGCGTACGTACTCTAAGTAAGCCGAACCCAGAAACCTAAACCAAGAAAAGTAGTAGAGAGTAGGAAGAACCATATCAAATCAACCTGTATGCAACATAATATACAACGCCTAGAGGCGAGGATCACGACAGAAAAGGAAACTCAACAGCAAGAAACCCAGAGAAATATAACGCACGACTCTAAGGTCGAAAGAATAAATATCACTGGTCTCTATCTCAAATAAGTACATGTTTGGTTGATGGAATTTCTAGATACAATTGAAATATAATATACAAGGTATAATGATGGGTAAGATACAATAAACCCACCTACTAGCAAGTCATCCGAAAGGTACAGTGCCCGCAAAGCCGTAATGAAATCCGTACGGCAACACCTGCAAGAAACTGGGGCACAACGGGGGTGAGTTGCCAACTCGTGAGTAGAAAAAGATCTACGAACAGAAAATCGCATGTATGATGTAATCCTAGGTCATACGATCAATATATATAATCCTCAAATATATAACCAGCAATCTCTAACCATGGCTAGTGCAAATATCTAACCCATGTGTAAACCCATGTGTCTGTGCCAGTACATCAGGTGGCAATATATCAAATGAATGATGTAAGAATGCATGAACCAGAATGCATGTACTGAAGAAAACTGCTTTCATAAATTTGTGAGATTTCTGTATTTTTAAAATGAGGTATCATAATGAGATCAGCATAAAACAGTGCCTAGCATCGGCACAAAACATAAATCTCAATATCTTGATATCTCTGTATCACAATCTCTGTACCTCAATATCTCAAATCTCAATGTCTCAATCATAATATTCAGGGCGCCGTCAGTCCAGATCGTCCCCTACCATCCATCTCATGACTACGACGGTATCCTCCGGATATCCGACGTGTCGGGTAATATCACCGGTCGGTCGTGTTCCCCTGCCAGGCTCAACGCCATCTCCTGCGATCTTCTTGCCCCGGGGTACCGCACCGGGCCTACCATGTACCCAAAACGGTTCATCCGCCTCCTCGAATCGGGTCTCGAAATCCATCGGCAAACTCATGGTGGACGACTCATACATCATGGAAAAACCGCATTTTTATTTAAAAAGAGAAAGCAGTTTATATATATGTTTTGCGGTTTCCCTCCAAATCCAGAAAATCTCATGGAAACCCGAATCCAAATCATCAATAGCATGTGAAATCATGAATATAAGCATGAGAATCCATGAATGCAGCATATAATGAATAACGGTATGCATGAAGTGACAAGTGATAGCTACAATGTCAAGCTAACATATAAAGCAAGCATACTAATATCATGTCACTACTAACTAGCAAGTTAAATCAATCAATAATATTTTCTAAGTGTTCGTGACATGGCAATTACCGATGAAGATGTGTGTGAGCCGGCAAATAAGTGTACGTGGTACATACGCATCATCGGTAATGGTGCTGGTGTCCTAACAGCAGGATATCAATAATGAAATATGAATCATAACAGTATGCGATGCAGAGCAACAATGATAAAGTGCGGGAGCTGAATGCTAACACAATGATGGCTGAACTGCATCTAATGTCATAAGAATCCTATAGCTACACCAACTATAAGGCTGAGCTAAAAGGTTAACTGCAGGTAGGGTAAACCGCCTAACCCCTGGGTCGATATATGTATATGTATATATAGTCGGTGATCCGCCTCAATAATATCACATCCGATAACATATCTCTATAATCAGTTATTCCCAAATCAAGAGTGCGGATCAAACATCAATTTATAGCTCGTACGTAAATCCGTCGTACGGCATCCCCAAATCTGGGTACGGGTCAATATCACGTTCGTCATATCATTCATCTGGTATTCTCTTATCAAATATCATTATCTGCGTACTGACCTATGTTTAGTACAATGCTAACATCATCACTATAATCAAGATCTGATCACTGATCGACAGTCTCGTATAAATCAATATCATCATCATATACCGTCAATATAATCATAATCCAGCTTCTGATTTACAGACTCTAGCAAAAACGATATCATCAGCCCAAATCATCTCAAGGAGTATACATCGCCCAAGGCGGCCTATCACAGATATTCTGTCATATCATATCATGTCATATCCTATCGTGTATCATAATCACATGTCGATCACTTAATATATTTGTCACCATTCCTAAGGCATCATCATTCCCAAAATCCTCTAAAGTATCAAGACGTATCTAAATCATGAATTTTACCGTCATAACATGTCATATCACCGATATCATAATCTCAGATCAAACTCATCGACTCATACCAATCCCAAGTATCATCCTCAAATCCGTAATAAACATGTAGCCTCATACCCAAGTGAACATATATCCCTAACGAATCCCATAACCATATATGAAACAAGGATGTATGCAAGTATGTATATGTGTGTATGTATGTGTAGTGCACCCACTACCCTAGGGTTCGTAACCTTTCACCATTCCAACATACCAACAACCATTTAACATCAAATATTTCCCGAACAACATAAAAATAATTGTAGGTGTGTATACGCATCCGTATACATCACCACGGACTGCGGTGGTGCTATACGCCATCCACCCGACTTCTCCCCGTAGATATAAATCTACTCACCTTGTTCATGTGTGCCGGTGCCGATGTCGCCATCTGCATCTCCAACGCTTCGACGTCACGTGAGTACCTACAAGAATATCACATGCTAAAACTCATGAAAATCAAATCGGAAACCAAAATGGTGCATGCTACGCCCATAGGTAAAAACCTGTGGCCTCGCGTGAAAACACAGTCAATGCTCACTGGTCGTTGGCGTTCAAACGCCACCCGACGGAAACGAATCACCAAATACCCAAAATCCATACGAAAACACGTCGTAAAACATACGCCAACTCATGAAAATGAACCCAGATTTTACCCTAACTGGAAACAGTCAAAACTAGACATACAGGGGGTCAAGTTTACATGAAATAGAGCTGTGCACGCAAAACGAGGAGGTTCCACCCTGGTCTGGCAGCAATTTAAATTGGCGGCCCAAAAATGGTGGTTGGGGCTATGGTTTTGGGTAATGGTTCCTATCTACCTGCACGTCTCACTGCCAAGTCAATTTTATTTTAGGAGGTCCGGATTGATAGCAGTTTCCAGAATGCCACAAAGTCGACAAAAATGCTGAATTACGCCAAGTATAACCAATCTGGTATTTTGGTGAAATCTGGAACAAATCTTGGTCACAATGGTCTCAAGTATACCTAATAAGACTATACTATCATTCAAAACCATCTCTTGGCCACATCTCACTCAAAATCCCTAACTAGCACTAGATTATGGATATAACAGTAACTTTTCAGCTAAACACTAAAACTTGCAAGATGGGAATTGGGTTGTGAGATTATACCTCAAGGGATCCTAGAACAAAGGGGAAGGGAAGATGATGGAAGGAGGAGGGGTGGTTGCTGCTGAAGTTCCTGCCTGAGGCCGATCTCCTGTCTGGTTGCAGTTGCTGATGCTGCATCTGCTGCTTGCGACTTCTCTTTTGTTTTGTGTTTCACTGTGTGTTGCAGCAGCAGAGATGTTAGACTGTGGCTGTTGTTGTGGTTGCTTAGGTGTTGTGGGAATGGGTGTGGTGGTGTGGTGGTGTTTGTGGGGTGTTGGTTGGAATAAGGTTGAAATATTTGATGTTGTGTTTGAAGGGGCTGGTTCTGCAGCTGTTGCTGCTTGCAAATTCCATTGTTTTTCCTTGGCTGATGTAGCAGCAGTTGGGGCTGTGGTTATGATATTGGGGCTGAAATGTTGATAGGGGTGCATAGGTATGGGGCTATGGTGCTAGGGTGGTGGCTGATGTAGCTGAAGTGAGGAAATTGGGCTGATGTAGCTGCTGAAATGGCTGTTCAGCAGCTGATTTGTTGATATGGGGGTGTATAGATGTGGGGCTAGTGGCTGCAGCTGCTGTAGTTGTTGTAGGGGCTGATGTTACAGCTTGTAGCAGCAGCTAGGGGGCTGATATGTTGATGAAGGGACCTGATGCAGCTGCTGCTGGGTGTGCTGATGCAAGATTGGGGGCTGATGGATTTGTTTCAGCTGAATTCAGGCTGATGTGAAGAAAGATTGGGCTGAAGTTGTGCTGTTTGGGGGCTGAAAAGGTTTGATGGGAGTGTAGCTATAGTGTTAGGGTTGGTGTAGGGCTGCTGAATTTCTGCTGATGATATTTGATATGGGGCTGAAGTGATGATATATGGGCTGAAGTTGTTTTGAAGTGGTGTAATGTGTGAGAGTGAGAGGTAGTATGAAAGAACACAAGGGATAATGAAGGTTGAGAGGGATCATGCACACTCTAGCCACCTCTCTCTCACTCTTGAACCATGTTAGCACCCTCAAGCCATTCATGGCTCACACTCTCCTACACAAGTCAACCTAATCCTAATCATCCTTAACCAAGCTAAAACCCTTAAGTAACCCCACTAACCTAACCAATTGGTTCAAACCACCATGGTCATCTCAACATGGTTCAACCCTAAGCCATCAAGAGTCCAAAACATGAAACAAGTGTAGAAATGTTATGTGCACATTTTTGCACAAAAAGCCAAAAATCCAATTAGCGATTTTTTAATCGCGGTTAACACCAAAACATCATATAATCCTTCATAAAAACTGCAAAATGGCATATGTCCACAAAATAAACTATTTAGAATGTCTATAATTTTCTCCATAATTTTCACCATTTATCGGTATTTAATTAAACCGACTATTAAAATATTCATTAAAAATTAATATTAAATTCTGGAATTTCCCAAAAATAGTATTTTATTTTTTTGAAATGTTACAGTCCTCCCCCCTTAAAGAAATTCGATCCCCGAATTTAAATTTAAACCTCCACATTCCAAAATATTTCAATAAAATGTTCAAATCAACGGGGCTCCGAAATCATCAATCCATAAAACGCATCATACCGCAAGACATGCGCATGCGTAACGAGCAGATAACTCGAAAACAAACTCCGTCAAGCATCCCGCAATCATCGGAGTCAAGGTGAAACACAAATGCCAAATCCCAACAAAGCCGATATGCTATAAACCGGAACTATACGTGTAAATATATGAAGGAAATGCATGCCAATTTTTTTTTTTATTTTTAAAATCGATGTGCAATGCGCCTAACACTGCACCGCGGCGGACGCCTTTATAAGAAAATAGCCATATACGTATATATCTTTTGTTTAATATGCACGTTCCGCCGTTTTAAAAACAATTTAGAAGGGTTCCCACGTTTTAACCGTTTCGTGTCATATCAGACACGCATGTAAATAATGAGACTATAGCTCGCTTTTGGAAATTCTTTTGAAATCTATTAATGCATGCAAAATATATTCAGGCACTGTCATCTGACTAGTCCTGCTCAGTACGAAAACACATAGCAAATATCATCAAAACGTACTGCTCCATAGAAATCAATCCAAAAGTGCATATGAAAACCCTGTGCGTTCGGTGCGCACGGAAATCAAAATCCATGTGTGCCAAGCAGGTGCACAAAAACGATATCAAGGTGCAACGGGTGTGCACGCAACATCGGTCATAGGCAACGTGTGTGCCTGACCGCAAAATCAGGTGCGTAAGTGCGCAAAACAAATGTCGAGCATCACCCTCGAAATCGAAATCCAGTGCATCCAAGTGCACAAAATACATGTCACTGCACTGCAAGCACATATAAACTATACAGAGTGCAGGAACCAAATCGTGTGCGTGCATACGCACAAAATCAACTCAAATGTCTAAACCCCATAAAATCACAAACATGTGAAACCAAGGCACGAAAACGATGTCAAGTGCAACAACTGTGCGAAAATCGTAAATCCTCAATCATCAAAATTAAATCATACGAATAAATCATCCAAAACATCAAAATCAAGTATGGCGGAATGTTCCGCTCAAGCACGTCCTCTAAGAATCTCTGGCCAACTATCGCGGTCACTAGTAGGACGTCTCGTCGACGATCATGAACTCTGGCCTGCTGGTGTGCGTAACAATGACCACTCCTGGGTCCAAGTCTCCTTTGTGGATTACCAATCTCTCGATCCATCGGCTCATCGGCCCTGTCAGGTGTGCTAACGGGGACGATTCCGTTCTGGCACTTCTCTGATCATCTCTCGGTCAATCATCGCGACCACTCGTAAGGCAGTATGTCACTGGCGTCGGCCTCCGGCTCTCTGAATGTACGTGACACATCTGATCCTAGGTGCAAGTATCATTGCAGCAGTGTCCTGGAAGGAATCCTGATCAAGGTCTCTTCCAAGTCTCATCTCTGCCAATCGTCCGGGAGTCATCGTCCTTTACCATATCTGCTTCTAGTTCTGGAATGGCTGCATACTCATCGCGACTTCTTCTGGAAGGTATATCCAATTACAATGCCTCGGTATGCGCATCGCATCTTTGACGTCGGTGTAGTGGAACGTCATCACCTCTAGATCTGGTACGAACCTCTTACTCCACTTTTCTCTAATGTTGACTGCTTCGGACTCGTCTCGTCGTGGCTGCATGGACTGAGCTCCAACGGCTATCCTCGTATCTGGAGTCTCCCAAGAAATGTATCTCACCACCTAGCATCCGAATTAAGTCGAGCCATCCGATCGAGTCGTCAAAACCTCATAATCCCCCAAGAACTCAACATCTTGGGTACAGTATAATAGTATCGAGTACATACCACAGCATCGGTGGTCCAGCCGTAGAAGGGCAAACCCAAGCCTCACTAATGGCGCCGCAGAACCGCCGCAAACCCGAAGGTTCAAAGGCTTTCATACGGTCATTAAGTCGAGTTAGGGTTTCATTCTTCTAGAGGGACCATAGAATCGCCTGCATGTCTTTCCGAATACTTTAAACTTGGAATAATAGGTTTCTGACATTCGATCGTCTCTGTCGACTCTCAACGTCTCCAGGTGAATTCGTCTCTAGCTGGAATCAATCTATCTGATGACCTCGCATCGGGGTAGCGAACAATCCACATATCCTAGTCATTCATTCTCGGTGACTAGCAACCTTCTATCATCTCTTAGTACAAACTCGTACTGCCATAGCTCCAACATCTGGGGCGATATCCCGTCGTTCGCAGCAAGAACTGGCTCGCTCGTCTGCACGCTGAACCGTGCCACAATCATCATGGACAAGCAATACACCAACGGTCATCAAAATCTGGCTGGCCCCTGTCAGTGGCTCAATCCTCTGGTGCTGATCTGCACGTCCGAGTATTCTCATACAGCGATCCATCCAACGCTAGCGGTGCAAAACCCAATCAAAAGACACATCTCTACAATCGTGTGTCGCCGGAATCATGCCCTGGTCAGTCCTCGTTCGTAACGAGCCCATGCTGACCGCAACTCTTAGCCGTAGCTTTCCCTGCCCGTAATCGTGGCAGCAAAACCATAACTGGTACCGATGAGGCTAGATCAGGAATGAATATGATACTGAACAATGAAATGTGCATCCTAAGGTTTCTTAAGTGGAGTGGCGTGTCGTAAATATGCCGCGGAACATACCAACGGTACGTCACTCTACTTTAGTCACTTATTCCATCAACCAAGGGTCATCCTATACTCCGAAGGTAAAACCTAACGCTCTGATACCAACTTTGTCACGACCCGAAAGTACGGAACATGACCGGCACTTAGACTACGAACGTCTCGAGGCGTACGTACTCTAAGTAAGCCGAACCCAGAAACCTAAACCAAGAAAAGTAGTAGAGAGTAGGAAGAACCATATCAAATCAACCTGTATGCAACATAATATACAACGCCTAGAGGCGAGGATCACGACAGAAAAGGAAACTCAACAGCAAGAAACCCAGAGAAATATAACGCACGACTCTAAGGTCGAAAGAATAAATATCACTGGTCTCTATCTCAAATAAGTACATGTTTGGTTGATGGAATTTCTAGATACAATTGAAATATAATATACAAGGTATAATGATGGGTAAGATACAATAAACCCACCTACTAGCAAGTCATCCGAAAGGTACAGTGCCCGCAAAGCCGTAATGAAATCCGTACGGCAACACCTGCAAGAAACTGGGGCACAACGGGGGTGAGTTGCCAACTCGTGAGTAGAAAAAGATCTACGAACAGAAAATCGCATGTATGATGTAATCCTAGGTCATACGATCAATATATATAATCCTCAAATATATAACCAGCAATCTCTAACCATGGCTAGTGCAAATATCTAACCCATGTGTAAACCCATGTGTCTGTGCCAGTACATCAGGTGGCAATATATCAAATGAATGATGTAAGAATGCATGAACCAGAATGCATGTACTGAAGAAAACTGCTTTCATAAATTTGTGAGATTTCTGTATTTTTAAAATGAGGTATCATAATGAGATCAGCATAAAACAGTGCCTAGCATCGGCACAAAACATAAATCTCAATATCTTGATATCTCTGTATCACAATCTCTGTACCTCAATATCTCAAATCTCAATGTCTCAATCATAATATTCAGGGCGCCGTCAGTCCAGATCGTCTCCTACCATCCATCTCATGACTACGACGGTATCCTCCGGATATCCGACGTGTCGGGTAATATCACCGGTCGGTCGTGTTCCCCTGCCAGGCTCAACGCCATCTCCTGCGATCTTCTTGCCCCGGGGTACCGCACCGGGCCCACCATGTACCCAAAACGGTTCATCCGCCTCCTCGAATCGGGTCTCGAAATCCATCGGCAAACTCATGGTGGACGACTCATACATCATGGAAAAACCGCATTTTTATTTAAAAAGAGAAAGCAGTTTATATATATGTTTTGCGGTTTCCCTCCAAATCCAGAAAATCTCATGGAAACCCGAATCCAAATCATCAATAGCATGTGAAATCATGAATATAAGCATGAGAATCCATGAATGCAGCATATAATGAATAACGGTATGCATGAAGTGACAAGTGATAGCTACAATGTCAAGCTAACATATAAAGCAAGCATACTAATATCATGTCACTCCTAGCTAGCAAGTTAAATCAAGCAATAATATTTTCTAAGTGTTCGTGACATGGCAATTACCGATGAAGATGTGTGTGAGCCGGCAAATAAGTGTACGTGGTACATACGCATCATCGGTAATGGTGCTGGTGTCCTAACAGCAGGATATCAATAATGAAATATGAATCATAACAGTATGCGATGCAGAGCAACAATGATAAAGTGCGGGAGCTGAATGCTAACACAATGATGGCTGAACTGCATCTAATGTCATAAGAATCCTATAGCTACACCAACTATAAGGCTGAGCTAAAAGGTTAACTGCAGGTAGGGTAAACCACCTAACCCCTGGGTCGATATATGTATATGTATATATAGTCGGTGATCCGCCTCAATAATATCACATCCGATAACATATCTCTATAATCAGTTATTCCCAAATCAAGAGTGCGGATCAAACATCAATTTATAGCTTGTACGTAAATCCGTCGTACGGCATCCCCAAATCTGGGTACGGGTCAATATCACGTTCGTCATATCATTCATCTGGTATTCTCTTATCAAATATCATTATCTGCGTACTGACCTATGTCTAGTACAATGCTAACATCATCACTATAATCAAGATCTGATCACTGATCGACAGTCTCGTATAAATCAATATCATCATCATATACCGTCAATATAATCATAATCCAGCTTCTGATTTACAGCCTCTAGAAAAAACGATATCATCAGCCCAAATCATCTCAAGGAGTATACATCGCCCAAGGCGGCCTATCACAGATATCCTGTCATATCATATCATGTCATATCCTATCGTGTATCATAATCACATGTCGATCACTTAATATATTTGTCACCATTCCTAAGGCATCATCATTCCCAAAATCCTCTAAAGTATCAAGACGTATCTAAATCATGAATTTTACCGTCATAACATGTCATATCACCGATATCATAATCTCAGATCAAACTCATCGACTCATACCAATCCCAAGTATCATCCTCAAATCCGTAATAAACACGTAGCCTCATACCCAAGTGAACATATATCCCTAACGAATCCCATAACCATATATGAAACAAGGATGTATGCAAGTATGTATATGTGTGTATGTATGTGTAGTGCACCCACTACCCTAGGGTTCGTAACCTTTCACCATTCCAACATACCAACAACCATTTAACATCAAATATTTCCCGAACAACATAAAAATAATTGTAGGTGTGTATACGCATCCGTATACATCACCACGGACTGCGGTGGTGCTATACGCCATCCACCCGACTTCTCCCCGTAGATATAAATCTACTCACCTTGTTCATGTGTGCCGGTGCCGATGTCGCCATCTGCATCTCCAACGCTTCGACGTCACGTGAGTACCTACAAGAATATCACATGCTAAAACTCATGAAAATCACATCGGAAACCAAAATGGTGCATGCTACGCCCATAGGTAAAAACCTGTGGCCTCGCGTGAAAACACAGTCAATGCTCACTGGTCGTTGGCGTTCAAATGCCACCCGACGGAAACGAATCACCAAATACCCAAAATCCATACGAAAACACGTCGTAAAACATACGCCAACTCATGAAAATGAACCCAGATTTTACCCTAACTGGAAACAGTCAAAACTAGACATACAGGGGGTCAAGTTTACATGAAATAGAGCTGTGCACGCAAAACGAGGAGGTTCCACCCTGGTCTGGCCGCAATTTAAATTGGCGGCCCAAAAATGGTGGTTGGGGCTATGGTTTTGGGTAATGGTTCCTATCTACCTGCACGTCTCACTGCCAAGTCAATTTTATTTTAGGAGGTCCGGATTGATAGCAGTTTCCAGAATGCCACAAAGTCGACAAAAATGCTGAATTACGCCAAGTATAACCAATCTGGTATTTTGGTGAAATCTGGAACAAATCTTGGTCACAATGGTCTCAAGTATACCTAATAAGACTATACTATCATTCAAAACCATCTCTTGGCCACATCTCACTCAAAATCCCTAACTAGCACTAGATTATGGATATAACAGTAACTTTTCAGCTAAACACTAAAACTTGCAAGATGGGAATTGGGTTGTGAGATTATACCTCAAGGGATCCTAGAACAAAGGGGAAGGGAAGATGATGGAAGGAGGAGGGGTGGTTGCTGCTGAAGTTCCTGCCTGAGGCCGATCTCCTGTCTGGTTGCAGTTGCTGATGCTGCATCTGCTGCTTGCGACTTCTCTTTTGTTTTGTGTTTCACTGTGTGTTGCAGCAGCAGAGATGTTAGACTGTGGCTGTTGTTGTGGTTGCTTAGGTGTTGTGGGAATGGGTGTGGTGGTGTGGTGGTGTTTGTGGGGTGTTGGTTGGAATAAGGTTGAAATATTTGATGTTGTGTTTGAAGGGGCTGGTTCTGCAGCTGTTGCTGCTTGCAAATTCCATTGTTTTTCCTTGGCTGATGTAGCAGCAGTTGGGGCTGTGGTTGTGATATTGGGGCTGAAATGTTGATAGGGGTGCATAGGTATGGGGCTATGGTGCTAGGGTGGTGGCTGATGTAGCTGAAGTGAGGAAATTGGGCTGATGTAGCTGCTGAAATGGCTGTTCAGCAGCTGATTTGTTGATATGGGGGTGTATAGATGTGGGGCTAGTGGCTGCAGCTGCTGTAGTTGTTGTAGGGGCTGATGTTACAGCTTGTAGCAGCAGCTAGGGGGCTGATATGTTGATGAAGGGACCTGATGCAGCTGCTGCTGGGTGTGCTGATGCAAGATTGGGGGCTGATGGATTTGTTTCAGCTGAATTCAGGCTGATGTGAAGAAAGATTGGGCTGAAGTTGTGCTGTTTGGGGGCTGAAAAGGTTTGATGGGAGTGTGGCTATAGTGTTAGGGTTGGTGTAGGGCTGCTGAATTTCTGCTGATGATATTTGATATGGGGCTGAAGTGATGATATATGGGTTGAAGTTGTTTTGAAGTGGTGTAATGTGTGAGAGTGAGAGGTAGTATGAAAGAACACAAGGGATAATGAAGGTTGAGAGGGATCATGCACACTCTAGCCACCTCTCTCTCACTCTTGAACCATGTTAGCACCCTCAAGCCATTCATGGCTCACACTCTCCTACACAAGTCAACCTAATCCTAATCATCCTTAACCAAGCTAAAACCCTTAAGTAACCCCACTAACCTAACCAATTGGTTCAAACCACCATGGTCATCTCAACATGGTTCAACCCTAAGCCATCAAGAGTCCAAAACATGAAACAAGTGTAGAAATGTTATGTGCACATTTTTGCACAAAAAGCCAAAAATCCAATTAGCGATTTTTTAATCGCGGTTAACACCAAAACATCATATAATCCATCATAAAAACTGCAAAATGGCATATGTCCACAAAATAAGCTATTTAGAATTTCTATAATTTTCTCCAGAATTTTCACCATTTATCGGTATTTAATTAAACCGACTATTAAAATATTCATTAAAAATTAATATTAAATTCTGGAATTTCCCAAAAATAGTATTTTATTTTTTTGAAATGTTACAGTCCTCCCCCCTTAAAGAAATTCGATCCCCGAATTTAAATTTAAACCTCCACATTCCAAAATATTTCAATAAAATGTTCAAATCAACGGGGCTCCGAAATCATCAATCCATAAAACGCATCATACCGCAAGACATGCGCATGCGTAACGAGCAGATAACTCGAAAACAAACTCCGTCAAGCATCCCGCAATCATCGGAGTCAAGGTGAAACACAAATGCCAAATCCCAACAAAGCCGATATGCTATAAACCGGAACTATACGTGTAAATATATGAAGGAAATGCATGCCAATTTTTTTTTTTTTTTTTAAAATCAATGTGCAATGCGCCTAACACTGCACCGCGGCGGACGCCTTTATAAGAAAATAGCCATATACGTATATATCTTTTGTTTAATATGCACATTCCGCCGTTTTAAAAACAATTTAGAAGGGTTCCCACGTTTTAACCGTTTCGTGTCATATCAGACACGCATGTAAATAATGAGACTATAGCTCGCTTTTGGAAATTCCTTTGAAATCTATTAATGCATGTAAAATATATTCAGGCACTGTCATCTGACTAGTCCTGCTCAGTACGAAAACACATAGCAAATATCATCAAAACGTACTGCTCCATAGAAATCAATCCAAAAGTGCATATGAAAACCCTGTGCGTTCGGTGCGCACGGAAATCAAAATCCATGTGTGCCAAGCAGGTGCACAAAAACGACATCAAGGTGCAACGGGTGTGCACGCAACATCGGTCATAGGCAACGTGTATGCCTGACCGCAAAATCAGGTGCGTAAGTGCGCAAAACAAATGTCGAGCATCACCCTCGAAATCGAAATCCAGTGCATCCAAGTGCACAAAATACATGTCACTGCACTGCAAGCACATATAAACTATACAGAGTGCAGGAACCAAATCGTGTGCGTGCATACGCACAAAATCAACTCAAATGTCTAAACCCCATAAAATCACAAACATGTGAAACCAAGGCACGAAAACGATGTCAAGTGCTAACGGGGACGATTCCGTTCTGGCACTTCTCTGATCATCTCTCGGTCAATCATCGCGACCACTCGTAAGGCAGTATGTCACTGGCGTCGGCCTCCGGCTCTCTGAATGTACGTGACACATCTGATCTTAGGTGCAAGTATCATTGCAGCAGTGTCCTGGAAGGAATCCTGATCAAGGTCTCTTCCAAGTCTCATCTCTGCCAATCGTCCGGGAGTCATCGTCCTTTACCATATCTGCTTCTAGTTCTGGAATGGCTGCATACTCATCGCGACTTCTTCTGGAAGGTATATCCAATTATAATGCCTCGGTATGAGCATCGCATCTTTGACGTCGGCGGAGTGGAACGTCATCACCTCTAGATCTGGTACGAACCTCTTACTCCACTTTTCTCTAATATTGACTGCTTCGGACTCGTCTCGTCATGGCTGCATGGACTGAGCTCCAACGGCTATCCTCGTATCTGGAGTCTCCCAAGAAATGTATCTCACCACCTAGCATCCGAATTAAGTCGAGCCATCCGATCGAGTCGTCAAAACCTCATAATCCCCCAAGAACTCAACATTTTGGGTACAGTATAATATTATCGAGTACATACCACAGCATCGGTGGTCCAGCCGTAGAAGGGCAAACCCAAGCCTCACTAATGGCGCCGCAGAACCGCCGCAAACCCGAAGGTTCAAAGGCTTTCATACGGTCATTAAGTCGAGTTAGGGTTTCATTCTTCTAGAGGGACCATAGAATTGCCTGCATGGCTTTCATACGGTCATTAAGTCGTATTAATATTATTATTATTATCATACTACTATATCTATATAATTTATACACCGTAGTTATTTAACGTTAATCAGTTTTATAATATACAGTGTATACAAGTTTACAACTTATGACATGCTGTGTGTGTGTATATATATATATATATATCGTCGTAATTTTATTATTATTATCATTATACCATTTATATTTATATAATCTGTATATCATTAATTAGTTTATAATATGCATTTTATAAAGTTATGCAAAATATACTTTGAAAATATTATAGTTTACATATGAAACTTCGTCGCCAAGCGGTGTGCACCTTACCTTATAAAAATCATTAGCACATGTTCTTTAGTTTGTTGCGAAACTAACTCAGAATACTATAACCCTGTGAAATATTACTTGCAAAATAAATTGTTTAAATAACATAAATTGTAAATGAAAATACCTGTGAACTGTTGTCCAGGAAAATTCCAGCAGCAAACTTTCAACCTTGAACGTTCATAACTTTTTGTAGGAATAACCTGAGATATTTTAACTTATAAAAATGAAAACCTTATTGAATTAGTTTTGTTTTGGTATATGACAGGTCCCTTTTGGAGGACGTTTGTTATTTTTAAGTTATTTTACTAATTGTAAGTCCATGTCACGCACCCCACGAACTTGCGGGGAGGTGGAATATATGAAAAACGATTATCAAAGCTTCGTAACACGGACTTGAGCGCATGAATCGTTATCTAAACCATTGCTAACTAAAAACTAGAGGTTTAACTACTCGGATACGAAGTTATACCTCACGATACTAGTCCTTCGGGTCTTCATCGCGGTCCTCCACTCCTCGTAGGCTCCTTAGAACATCGGTACCTCAACGGCCTCCTCGAATCAAAGACGATCCACCCGAAAGCTCCTACGCCAAGCTTAATCTCAAACTTGAGATAACTAGGTTGCTTAAAGTGCTAATCTAAGCTACCTACGGGATATAGAGTGAGGTTATGGATGTATTAGTCTAGCTAACCCTTGATCTCAACACATGAGAGGCTAGGGTTAGAGTTTGAA
Organism: Agapanthus africanus; assembly: GCA_030015575.1. NCBI lineage: Eukaryota > Viridiplantae > Streptophyta > Magnoliopsida > Asparagales > Amaryllidaceae > Agapanthus > Agapanthus africanus. Next base: position 384,697,763 of record CM057338.1, on the reverse strand, counting down.
GAGAGAGTGAGCTTGAGGAGAGAGAAGGTGAAGATGATAATGAAAAGAATAATGAACTCATATGAATATATCAACCATAATAATTAATCAAATAAATAATATAAATGATTTATCATCATGGTTGGATTCATTCATCTAGTGTGATTCATCATATGACTCATTAATTCATTAATGAATCATTTAATGTAAAGGATGAATCACACAAATGAGTCATTAAGCAATTAATGTTCATGCCACCTTAACCCCTTAGTCACCACTCTTCTAGAACCTTCCCGACAAATTACGAGAATGCCCCTCCAATCCGTGAAAATACGGAAAAACTTTAGACTGTATAAATCCAATAACCCGATACTAGAATCTGGCTTAAACCAAAGCCTAAAAACTGTCCGAAAAGTCGTACGTGCGTAAACACACGTATGTGTCTGAACCCTTGTCGTAAAACCATACGACCTCTATATCGTTTTGCCTGGAGCAGGGTGTTCCCCTCCGAAAGACGGCGGAGACGACGTGAGGACGTCTAGCCTGGGATTCGGGGCAGATGCTATATGGTTTTATCCGTCTACCTCTCCGAAGATGTCAAGTTGATTTATGACACAGTGTATCGGAGGTTTAGACGGATGCGGCCGATGTAGCAGACTTCGTCAGATTCCCCCTCGCTTGAAGGGTTTTTGATTATGGGGACGCTCTTTCCTGCAGGCGCAAGCCCCTGCAGTTAATTACGCTACCGCATCGCGGTAACAAGTTTCTCCTTCTCCAGAATTTCACTTCGTGTCGTGGGTGTTTGTTTTGTTTGTGGTTGCCCGTGGATTGTATACGGAGACTGAGTAATGCCGTCGCCCGTAGGATGTGGATTAGTCCAAATCCGTATTTACTTAGATTTGGGTTTGGTGTTTTTAGTTTAAGGATACGTTAGCCGCATTTGAGACTAAGATCAACTTAAACGTTCGTTAAGGATTCATTAGTCTGATTTGAGACTAAGATCAACATTAGTTTAAGGACGTCTCGGTCCAATATTAGTTTAAGGACGTTTCGGTCCAATATTAGTTTAAGGACGTCTCGGTCCACGAGTTTAGGGACCCCGCAGTCCATATTCATGTGTGGTCGTTGGGACCCGTCGCCTCTCTGACGTCGTTGAAGGATTACAATGATAGATGTCAGAGGAGTTCGGAGATGTACCCTCGAACCGGAGATAAATTGATTTAGGAGAGCAATTTTGCTCAGTCAATTTAGCTTGAGGACTTACAGCCACGATTGGGCTAAGTCCAATTGAAAAATGTTCAACACTTTTATTTGTTTTTCGGCCTGTACTAGGGCTTTACCCCTTTTTAGTAATGCACTGCATTATTCTTGTTTTGGTTGGGCTCTGCCCTTTTATAAATGATGCAGAGCATCTATTTCTTTGTTTGGGCTTTCCCCCCTTTTTTTAAAAAATGCATAGCATTTTTTTTATTAGGCCTGTTAGGCCTTTTAATTGGGCTCTGTCCCTTTTCTTTAACAATGCAGAGCATTAAGTACTCTGACAGTGCCCCACATGGCTTGTCAGGCGCTTTGCGCCAAGTAATGAGCGCAAACTCACATGGTGGTGACACGTGTCACGCTCTGGCGAGTGCAAGCGCAACAGCGCAGTGCACTGTGTCAGTGTGCTGCGCTGCTGCGCTACCGACACGTGGCGCTTCCTGGTGGCTTGCGCCAATACAGGAGCGCAACAGCGCAGTTCTTGCAAGTGCAGAGCACTGTTTTATCTTTTGATCGATTTTAAATCAAAGAAAAGAAGTTTTTCTTGTTTTCAAGGAACCAATGGTTCATAAGCAAGTGCAAAGCACTATTATTAGTTAGTTTTCTTTCTTATTGAAGATCATTGATCTTGTTCTTAGATCAATGATCTGTTTTTAAGAGAATTTTCTCTTTTTCTGAAGGTTTTTACCTTTTTTGTTCTTGAGGAATTCTTCAGAGTTCTCTTTTTTTCTCTCAGAAAATGTTGATGCCTTTGAATTGAGGCCTAGGGTCCTTTTTATAGTGCCCATAAATTAGTTAAATTTGTTAAAGAGATCTTTTTCTGAGTGATTTGGGGAATTTTCCCCACCGCTGGATCTTTGATCTAAGGGCTTCTGTTTTACAGAAGAAGATCTTCTTGTTTTAACAAGAACAGAAGAGATTTCTTTAGAATTTTAATTCTGTTTGGCGCAAATGCCCCAGCGCAGTGCTTGCGCAACTGAAGCGTTGCTTCCTTTAAATAGAGCTTTGCTCTGATTGGGCGCGCCTTCTTGGGCGCTGCGCTGATACATCTGCGCCTGACACGTGGCACGTTGCGCACAACGCAAAAGATCTGAAGCATTGCTTCATTTATTAAAGTTTAAATTTTCAAAGCAAACCTTTGCTCTGATTGGGGAAAGATGAAGCGTTGCTTCATCTTCCGCTTCGGAATTTGAACAGAGCTTTGCTCTGATTGGGGTAAACAAATGCCCCCCCACCGTCGCGCTTACGTGGCCCCAAACGTGAGCGCAATGGTGACGGAATTCCAACCGTTGCGGCAACTTTGAAAGTTGAAAGGGCACTTGATGCCTATAAATAGGACCTTTGGTCCTTCATAGATGATTATCATCTTTAAAATTCTCATTTTCAGAAACTTCAGAGCTTTGCTCTTGCCTTCAAGAACTCTCAGAGTTAGATTTTCTTTAAGAGAAACTATTTAAGTAAGAATTAATCTTAAATTAAATCAATTTTAATTAATAGAGCTTTGTTCTCATAGATCTTTGATCTAAAGAAAATCCTTTTAGGGTTTCACCAAATAGAGCCTTACTCTCAGGAATCTGTTTCAGGGTTTCTTAACTCATGAACAGAATCTTGCGTCTTTGGCAAAACATAGATCTCTTTGATCTAAAAAAAAATGAACTCTTAAGATTTCGAATATGGATAATGAGAATTAAAAATGGAGTTTTGTATTTAACGGATTATATCATCTTTTAATAGTAACAATCTTAGAGTTCTCGGGGGATTTATTTAAATTCCCCCTATTAGGATTCTGGTAATCAGTCCTGCTTGCAGAGCACTGCTCTCGGGGAGTTTAACTCTCTGTGTATATTATTTTTCTTTTTATCGCTAAACTTCCTGTGGCATTTCCTCCAGGCATAATGGCGGTGCGTCTATACAGTTTGCACGAGTTCATCACCTACGACGATATCCGCGCACAGGGCCGTCATCAAAACCAGGAGTTTACGGACGCCCAGTGTACGGAGGTCATGGGTCGCCTCAACGCAAGCGGTGGTTGGCTGCTTCCTCGTCGTTCAGCTCTCTTGAAGGTCGTGCTGGGAGCAATATGGAGAGCACTTCCGGGGTTTCACGAGGCCCTACCGCTCAATGCGCTGGATGATGCTGAAGATAAGGTGCATTCAGTGTACCTGACGGGGCTGATCTCGAAGAAACGGCGGGACAGCCTCATCGACATCCTACATCAAATTTTCCAGCAGACGACGATAGTCGCTGCTTATCGAAGGCCGGGAGGGCTTGCCGAGGATCTTGACACACAGGAGCGCGAGAGGCTGCGCACAAGAATAATCAGAAAGGCTAGAAGAACTCTGGATGGCCTTACTTTTGAATTCCTCAATCCGTGCCCTGGATCTGAGGTTATCCCATTGTAATAATATTTTTCGTTTGTTACTTTTATGATTGTAAGAACTTTTGGCAATATTAATGGAAAATTTTATCCCAGCCCGTCTTTATTTTCCGTTCTGAATCTTTTGCTTATGTATGGATGAGTGTGTCTCGAACGCCTGATCAAATGTAAATCGGATGCTCTTTCTGTCGCTTTCTTCTTTCTCTTATTATCAGCATGTCGCTTTAGTAAACATGGTCAACAGATAATAGAGCACGCATCTTGTCTTTCTTTAAAAAAAAAAATAGCGATGGCTTAGGCCGCAGGTTCAGATCTGCTGTCTAAGACTTTCCAACTCTATGAGCCATGAGGGTCTCGTAGAGATTTTTCTCCCTACGGATCGAGAGGATCTCGTAGGTGGGTTTTTCTCCTTAGGAGTCGTGAGGATTCCTAAGTGTGTTTTCTCTTATAGGTCGTAAGGATCCTGTAAGAAAATTTTTCCTTCTTACGAGTCGAGAGGACTCGTAAGCGGTTGTTTCCCTCCTTGTCGAAACTTGACTTCGGAGAGTGAGACCCGTGGATAGTATGCAAGAGACCGTTCAGATCGACTTGCAGGGTCCCATTGTTCAGGAAGCAAGTTTTTTAGTCCCTGCTGCCTGAGGCTTTATCTTGTAAGTTGAGACGAATCGGGAATTTTCCCGCGGAGACGCTGGTTTCTCTGCGAGTCGACGCGGCTCAGGAGTCTCTCGTCAAGAAGTGTTTGTATCCGTGAGTCGAGGAATTTGCTAAGGATTATTTGTTTCCCTAGCGCCAAGGATTATTTGTTTCCTTGGGGTTTGAAACGAGTCGAGAATTTCCCACGGAGGCACTGGTTGCTCTGCGAGTCGACGTGGATCAGGAGGCTCTCGTCAAGGAGTGTTTGTATCCGTGAGTCGAGGAATTTGCTAAGGATTATTTGTTTCCCTAGCGCCAAGGATTATTTGTTTCCTTAGGGTTTGAAACGAGTCGAGAATTTCCCACGGAGGCACTGGTTGCTCTGCGAGTCGACGCGGATCAGGAGGTTCTCGTCAAGGAGTGTTTGTATCCGTGAGTCGAGGAATTTGCTAAGGATTATTTGTTTCCCTAGCGCCAAGGATTATTTGTTTCCTTGGGGTTTGAAACGAGTCAAGAATTTCCTACGGAGGCACTGGTTGCTCTGCGAATCGACGCGGATCAGGAGGCTCTCGTCAAGGAGTGTTTGTATCCGTGAGTCGAGGAATTTGCTAAGGATTATTTGTTTCCCTAGCGCCAAGAATTATTTGTTTCCTTGGGGTTTGAAATGAGTCGAGAATTTCCCACGGAGGCACTGGTTGCTCTGCGAGTCGACGTGGATCAGGAGGCTCTCGTCAAGGAGTGTTTTTATCCGTGAGTCGAGGAATTTGCTAAGGATTATTTGTTTCCCTAGCGCCAAGGATTATTTGTTTCCTTGGGGTTTGAAACGAGTCGAGAATTTCCTATGGAGGCACTGGTTGCTCTGCGAGTCGACGCGGATCAGGAGGCTCTCGTAAAGGAGTGTTTGTATCCGTGAGTCGAGATGTTTGCTAAGGATTATTTGTTTCCCTAGCGCCAAGGATTATTTGTTTCCTTGGAGTTTGAAACGAGTCGAGAATTTCCTACGGAGGCACTGGTTGCTCTGCGAGTCGACGCGGATCAGGAGGCTCTCGTCAAGGAGTGTTTGTATCCGTGAGTCGAGGAATTTGCTAAGGATTATTTGTTTCCCTAGCGCCAAGGATTATTTGTTTCCTTGGGGTTTGAAACGAGTCGAGAATTTCCTACGGAGGCACTGGTTGCTCTGCGAGTCGACGCGGATCAGGAGGCTCTCGTCAAGGAGTGTTTGTATCCGTGAGTCGAGGAATTTGCTAAGGATTATTTGTTTCCCTAGCGCCAAGGATTATTTGTTTCCTTGGGGTTTGAAACGAGTCGAGAATTTCCCACGGAGGCACTGGTTGCTCTGCGAGTCGACGCGGATCAGGAGGCTCTCGTCAAGGAGTGTTTGTATCCGTGAGTCGAGGAATTTGCTAAGGATTATTTGTTTCCCTAGCGCCAAGAATTATTTGTTTCCTTGAGTTGAGGTATCTGCTGAAGACACTGGTTTCTTCGGAGTTGGACTGAACCGTCGAGATTTGGCTTTGTCTTCTGGTGGAGCCTGTTGGGAAAGTATGGTTCCCTCTTTGTTTACGCCCTTGGATTGTATACAGGGATCGATGTGATCTTAACTGTAGGGCCAAAGTTTTATTATCATTTTTTTTATTTTATCTCCGCGATGCTCTATCATTTCAGCTTTTATATCGCGAAGGTCGCGATTGCCCAATCATTTCGGCTATTTTTCGCGGTGCCTAATCATTTCGGCTAATTTATTTTATTTTTACTCGCTGCTTTTTATTGCGAGTTGCCCAATCATTTCGGCTATTTATTTTATTCTTATTCGCTGCTTTTTATTACGAGTTGCCCAATCATTTTGGCTATTTTGCATGCACACATTTTTACTTGCTGTTTTTTATTGCAAGTTGCCCTATCATTTCGGCTATTTCGTATGCATGTGCGGCCTATTGGCTTTTCGCCGTAAAGCTGAAATTAGACGTCGATTTCGGCATCAGCACCGCTACAACTGGGATATTGCCAGGAGCGAATCATCATTTGCCTCCGTCGGTGTCGAACAAAGGTGGCTTAGCGAACAGGGTTAAGGTCCCGCCGACTAAGGCTTTTGACTTCATGAGCCGTAAGGGTCTCACAAAGGTATTTCTTCCTACAAGTCGTGAGGATCTTGTAGGTGTATTTTCTCCTTAGGAATCATGAGGATTCCTAAGTGTTCGTTTCCTCTGTAAGTCGTAAGGATCCTACAGGAGGGTTTTCTCCTCATAAATCGAGAGGATTTACAAGGGTTGTTCACCATGCGAACATATCCCCAGTCACGGATGAGACTTGGTTAGGGAAATGCTTATTCGCGCCCGTGGATTGTATACAAGGGTCAGTATTGAACCACTTGTAGGGCAATATCGGAAGTTGTGGGGATTGCTTAAGCACAGGTTTAGGTCTCTGTAACTTAAGACTTTCAACTCTTGTGAGCCGTGAGGGTCCCATAAGAGAGTTCTCCTTACGAGTTGTGAGGATCTCGCAAATGTATTTTCTCCTTAGGAATCGTGGGGAACCCTAAGTGTGTTGCTCCCTTGTGAGTCGTAAGGATCTTAAGCGGGTGGTTTCTCCTTACAGGGTTGCGAGGACCCTATAAGTGTCCTTTAACGAGGTTGCGCTCTTTCAGGTTTTCACAAACACTCGCTGGTAGCCCTGCTGTTTTTACTCACGGAGCCCTTTCGGGGTTTCATCCATGCCCTTTTTGCTTATGGACATACCGTTTTTTTTAATTTTATCTTTATATATTTTTTACGAGGTCGCGCCCTTTCGGGTTTTCACGAACACTAGCCGGTAGCCCTGCTGTTTTTACTCACGGAGCCCTTTCGGGTTTTCATCCATGCCCTTTTTGCTTATGGACATACCGTTTTATTTTATTTTATTTTTGTATGTTTTTTTATATCTTGTCAGCCTAAAAGATGCTGCGGTAGTAGTTTAAAGACGTTTCGGTCTGCTATTAGTCTAATAAGGACATTTCGGTCCGACTTTGAGAAGGCTGGCTACTGCTGATAGAGTTTGAGCTTAAGCATAGTATTTCTTTAGGAAGCGACCGTTTATTGGCCTGAAAGGCCTTTCACCGTGCATGTCCATGAGTAGATAGGCCCCACCCTGGTAGACCTTATCTATGATGTATGGGCCTTCATAGTTTGGTTCGAATTTTCCTCGCTTGGCGCGATTAGGGATCATAGGCCTTTTGACCATTAGCACGAGTTCGCCTTGGTGGAACGTCCTTGGTCGGGTTAATCTTTCATATGAGCGCGTCATCTTTGCTTTATAAGCTTCCAGATTTTGTTACGCTATGAGCCGGATTTCATCGAGGGCGTCAAGCTCCTCAAGCCGAAGGTGAGCATTTTCTTCGTCCGTCAGCTCGTAGTGGACTTCCACTCGCAGAGAGGGTAACTCTATCTCGAGAGGGAGTACTGCTTCGGTACCGAATACCAACACATATGGCGTTGCGTTCGTGGCCGTTTTAAACGTAGTTCGATACGCCCAAAAATCCTCTTGCAGTCTTTCGTGCCAGTCTTTCTTATTTCGTAACACCGTTTTCTTCATGATCTTCGTCAAGGTCTTGTTGAAGGCCTCGGCTAGACCATTAGCTCGTGGATTATAAACCGAGGAATATCTCCAGTCTATATTATGCTGTTGTGCGAAGCGACTGATCTTGTGGCTTCTATAGGCTGGCCCGTTATCGGAGATGATCCGTCTTGGCGTTCCAAACCGATATATGACATGCGTCTTGAAGAAATGAAGGATATTCTCCGTCTTTACTTCCCTCAGCGGTACCGCTTCTGCCCACTTAGAGAAGTAGTCAGTCGTCGCTAGGATGAAACGATGTCCTCTAGACGATGCTGGTTCGATGGGGCCGACTATATCAGTCCCCCACATTTCGAATGGCCAGCTAGCCACCGTTGGATGTAGTGGATTCGGATGCTGATGGATGAAGTCCCCATGAATTTGGCATGAGTGGCATTTCTTCGCATGTTCGAGGTAGTCCTGGATCATCGTGGGCCAGTAGTAGCCCATCCGTTTGATCTTCAACTTCATCTTTGGGCCCGCTTGGTGAGAACCGCAGAGTCCGTTGTGAACTTCCTGAATGACTCTTTTCGCTTCGTCAGGTCCGAGAAATCTTAGCCATAGAGAATTAAACGACCTTTTGTACAGAGTATCGTTGACGAAAGCAAAAGACAGAGCTCGTTTCGTGAGCTGATGTCTTGTGGACGCTTCTTCAGGCATTTGGTGGGATTTAAAGTAGTCTATGAAGACTTCTTTCTAATCCTCGGTATTTTCCCAATCTTTTACTTGCAGGGTCGTCTGCTCGCTCGCTCCTTTTTCTTCGGATGATTCCGGAGATATTTCTGTTGGGGCAAGCACCCGACGGCTTTGTACCACGATTCTAACGTCATCGAGGTTCTCGTCAGCCAGTTCTTTAGCAAGTTTGGCCAACGCGTCTGCTTTGCTGTTTTCCGCGCGCGGTATGCTTTCCAAAGTACAGGAGGGAATTTGGGTCAACAGTTGTTGCACCTTTTCACCTTATTTTACCAATTCCGGTTTGCACGTTTGGTAATTGCCGTTTACTTGACTAACGACGAGTTGAGAATCTCCGTATATGAGAATGTTTTCAATTCTCATGTCGATGGCGATCTCGAGGCCTGCTATCAAGGCTTCATATTCGGCTTCGTTATTCGTCCTCGGCTCTGTTAAGGAGAAGGCGAAGCGCATAATCCCTTCTTGTGGAGTTACGAAGATGAGGCCTACTCCCGATTTGATTATAGGGGTACTTTGTTTGCGCTTTTTCATGGAAGATGCTCCATCGAAATAGAGCTCCCATCGGGTATCACCACCGTCGATCGCGTCAAACGCATGTTCGTCTGGCAAATTGCAATTCAGAGGAGAATCGGCAGATATCGGGTGCTCAGCGAGGAAGTCGGCGATGGCCTGGCCTTTCACTGCCTTGAGAGGTTGATATGTTATCGAGAACTCCATCAAGAGCAGGGCCCATTTAGCGAGTCGTCCCGTCAACATGGCCTTCGACATCAAGTATTTAAGGGGGTCCACCTTTGAAATGAGACGGACCTCGTGCGCCAACGCATAGTGCCTGAGCTTTGTTATCGCGAAGATCAACGCCAGGCAGTGTTTTTCAATGGGAGAGTAGTTGCTTTCTGTCCCCAGCAGAACTCGACTTAAGTAGTAGAGTGCTCTTTCTTTCCCTTGATCGTTCTCTTGTGCCCATAATGCGCCTAAGGAACCTTCGAGGGCGGTTGTATAAAGAATGAGGGGTTTTCCCTTGACCGGAGCAGCCAACACCGAAGGGTTCTGCAGGTATTGCTTGATCTCGTCTAGTGCGCTTTGGCATTTTTGGTCCCAGACGAACGGGGTTCCCTTCTTCATCAGGTGGCTGTAAGGACGGCACTTTCCTGAAAGGTTGGCTATAAATCGCCGTATATACGCGAGCTTCCCTTGGAGAGACCGCAGCTGTTTGAGAGTCCTTGGCGGAGGCATTTCCATGATCGCCTTGATCTTGGACGGATCTATTTCGATACCCCGGTGTTGGACGATGAATCCCAGGAATTTGCCCGAGGAAACTCCGAATGCACATTTGAGAGGGTTCATCTTCAAGTTGTATTGCCGAAGGCGTTGAAATACAGTTTTTAGGTGCTCGAGATGTTCCTCGTATGATTTGCTTTTAACTACGAGATCGTCGATGTAGCATTCGACGATTTCATGTATGAGGTCATCGAAGATCTTTGTCATGGCCCTCTGATAGGTGGCACCGGCGTTCTTTAGACCGAAGGACATCACCTTGTAGCAGAATATACCCAAAGGAGTCCAGAAGGCGGTGTGCTTCTGGTCTTCGGGATGCATCTTTATCTGATTATACCCTGATGAACCATCCATGAAGGAGAAAACCTCGTGAGTAGACGTATTGTCTATCATCAGTTCGATGACTGGCACTGGGAAATCGTCTTTCGGGCAGGCTTTATTGAGATCCCGGAAGTCTACGCATATGCGCACTGTCCCATTTTTCTTCATCATCGGGACGATGTTGGCGATCCATTCGGGGTATTGAACTTCCTGGATGAAGCCAGAGTCGATCAGCTTCTTGACCTCGGCATTGATGCTCATCTCAAGCTCGAGCCGCATTCTCCTCGGCGCCTGTTTGACTGTCTTGATGTCCGGGGATATCGCCAATCTGTGTACAACAATTTCTGGATCTAGTCCCGGCATTTCGGAATAGTTCCACACGAAGCAATCTCTATGCTGTAGAAGCACGTCCTTCAACGCAGCCACCCTTTCTTCAGATAGCAGCTCGCTGATGAATGTCGGTCGCGGATCGTCTGCCGATCCCAACTCAATCTTCTTGAGGTTATCTGCAGTAGTATGTATGCCATCTTCCAGTTCTTTCGGAGCCGGTGGAAATTCCGAGATTACCTCATTGTCATTGTTTTCGAAGCACCAGGGGAGCTCATCTATGTCCTCGGGCTCTTTTTTTAATATTGTAATCATGTGACAGGTGAGAATTCGCTTCCAATCCCAATGTGGAACCGGTTCTTCTTTCGTGGCCTTGGGCTCATGCTTTTGTGGCGGCGCTACCCTCCAACTGTCAGACAGAGTGAATTTGCCAAGCTGATACTGATCTTCAACCCAATTCTTGAAAGTGAAGCAATCTTCAAGAGGATGGCTTATTACTCGATGGTAAGAGCAATAGTTCGGGTGTGAGAGTTTGCCCGCTTGTTCGGGGTGTTTAGACTCCTGCAGTGTAAGCATTTGATATTTTAGAGCAAGATCAAGTATCCTCTTCGTCTTATCCCGAGGAAAAGAGTATGCTTGACCCATTTTCTTCACGAGGGATAGATCAATAACGCTCGACTCCCGTTTGCGTGGCTTCTTAGCCCTGCTTTGTTGCTGTTGAGCGCCTTTTTGGCCTTTCGACTTATTTCTGTTTTTGCGTTGAGCCTTCTTTATAACAGGTTGACAAGGAGCGGCATTTTCATCTTTCACGGCCTGTTGAACGAGGTGTTGCGTTCTGGCTTTCTCGTAGATGGCCATTTCGCGGTTATGGTCGTCCCGGACTTTTTGACCTGCTTCCCTTATAAGCTTGTCCATTCGTTGTTCGAACGACGGACTGGGCTCTTTTGCATCTGGAACTTTCACTGTCTCAGGATTAGCGTCCTCCCATTGAGCATCCGCTTCTTCATCGAAGTTATACATGACATAGCAGCTGTTTAGTAGCTCTCGTTTCTTTGATCGGATATATCCAAGTCCTTTTGTCTCCATTTTCCCATTAGGCAGTTTGCGTTGAGTCCCGGGAACGTTCCAGACTTTGTCATAGAACTTGGCTTTTCGAACTGTCTGCTTGAAGGATATCCCCTGGCGTTTCAGCAGCTTTTTCAAACCCTCCGTATAATATCTGGGGAGACGGATGGGCTGAAGCCTATCAAGCGTAGGATCCGCGCCTTGCCTGATTTCTTTCTCCACTCTGGTTTCTTCAGAGCGGTAGAATAGAATAGCTTTTTCGCTTTCTCGCCTGGGAGGGATATAGAACGTTTGCAGCTCCTCTACACTGTAGATATCAAGTGCATCTAGTTCTTTATGGTGTTTAAGCGGCACCATGGCGACTTGCAGACTTTGCTCTTCATCAGCGAACATTTGTATTGAAGGCCGAGCAGAGAATATAGCATGGACCTCATCTTCCGAGTCACTACCAAAGATCAACGTAGGAGTGGACGGTCCTGGCTTGTTGTGTTGGGGCGGACCCGAATAAACTATCTCCTCTTCCTCCTCGGTATCACTGCCGAAGACAGGGATGGTGGCGTTAGCTTTGTTCTCCGGCTTGTGACACCTTTCCGTATCTTCGAAATCCGGTAAGAAGTATTTGGCATCTTCGTATTTGCGGACCTCGTTCACTGAGAACGGGTTCAGTTCTCCCGTCACGGTATACTCGAAACCATCTTTAAAATACTTCATACACTGATGTTGTGTAGAAGGGATGATGTTGTACTCGTGTAACCATGGTCGGCCGAGCAAAGCGTTGTAGCATGTCTTGGCGTCTATGACGTGGAACTTAATGTCCGTGACGAGTAGCCCGAAGCGTAGCGTCAGTATTACAGACCCAAGAGTTCTTGATGATTGGGAGTCGAACCCGGAAATAGTAATCTTGTCCCAAGCAAGGTGCTGGACACTCATGCAGATTTCTTTTAAGACCCGCACGTTGAGGAGATTAACGGAGGATCCATTGTCGATCAGGATTTTGCCTATCTTTATATCGTGACAGTATCCTGAGACATAGAGGGGGCGATTGTGCTCGCACGTCCCAAGGAGAAGGTCCTCGTCGCCGAAAGTGACATCGGCCGTGTGCACTTCCTCCAATTCATCCTTCATTTTTCCTCGGCTAGGCATGCTTGGAATTGTTCCGGATCTTGGAGTCCCTTAATTAACGAATCTCTCGCCTCCTTTGATAGCAAAAGAGCGTCAAGAATGCTGAGCTATGAGGGTAGCTTCCTCAGATGCGCTAAGACGTTGTAATCCACCTTATTCTTCTTCGGCGGGTCCTTGGCGGCTAGCTCTTCCACCACTTGGTCATCTAAGACGATATCTTCAGAGACCTTTTCTTTCCCTTTATCTTTTCTGTTTAAGGGTCCGAGGTTCTTTTCAGGCAGCGTCCGATTCCGCAGCCGGATATTTTCGCAGACCTTCGGCTCTTCTTCTTTTCCCGAAGTGGATTCTTTAAAGAGAGGGGCAAGTTCCAGCTCCTCATCAGAATCGCTCCCGAATGTAGGCACCTGTGATCCCCCGGCGTTAACCATGCGACAATCACCGGTAATTCTGTTAAACCCTTCGGTCATATCCTTCCGCTCCTGACGAGTTTTACGCTTCTCCTGCTTAAAGCGTTGCTGATGGGCAACATATCCTTGCCACCATCTATCGAAAGCTTTGCACTCTTGAGTGGGGTGTGAAACCTTCTGATGATATAAGCAATAGGAGAGGTGCATTTCTATTTCACCAGTAATTTTTCCTTCGGAGGATGGTAGCTTCATGCCCATTGATATGGCCTTAGCAAACCTTTTCCTCATCTTGAATTGGCTTTTATCCGCATTGGGTGTACTTTTCTCCAGCGGGATCATCTCAGCTCTTTCATCAAGTCGCTGGCGCTTGGCCCTTTCAAATATTATCGCCTCACGTTCTCGATCAACTTTACTTTTCAACCGAGCTTCATTAAGGAATGCGTCAATTACTTTATCCGATGGCCCCAGAAATTTTGATTCGGTATCTGCCCCCAGCGTTTCAGTACAAGAAGTCTCCTCATCATTCATGAGCGAATGAGAAATCACATGACAGCTCGCCACGTATTTTTCAGATTCATCTGACGAACTTTCTCCATCACCTTCTTCTTGAAAGATATGATTGAGAAACTCTTGGAGTGTGATGGGAGTCCGTGCCTTCTGGTTGTATTCTTCTAGCGCGTCAATTTGTTTTTGCAAGTCCGATCGCTTATCGTCAGGCTTCAAGGGCTTCTTTGATTTCTTCTTCTTCTTTTTCGAAGATTTTGACGACTGGTTGCGAGTGCTTGAGTCACCACCATCGGTCTTTGGAGTTGGACGTGGTTTCAACATCCCTTCAATGACCTGCGGTTCCAACGGGTTCTTCCACTTGATTGCTGGACATGTTTGAAGGTCGTTTAGCATCCCCTTTGTCTTGGCTGATAATACAACCTCCCAAGAAGTTTCTTCAACGACGGAGCATGTTGCCCCCGGCGTATTCGTCCCTTTAGAGGTGTGGGGCTGCGGGGGATTCACCTTCCATTTGTCAGATAACGCGAATTTGCCCTGTCGGTACTGATTTTCAAGCCAATTTTTGAAAACGTAGCAATCCTCGATCGGATGACCCAGTACTCGATGATAAGGACAGTAGTTGGGCTCGTTGACGTCACTTGGTTGTAACGGGCGTTTTGGATCTGGCAGATTTATGAGTCGGTTGCGCAACGCCAGTTCGAATAACCTCCTCGTTTTATCGCGGGGAAAGGAGTAAGAACGTCCTAGCCTCTCCTCAAGGGCTAAGTACGGACACACATTATTTTGACGAGCAACCGGCTTCGAATCGCTCGGTTGTTGTTGAGCATTAGCGAACGATCGCTTTTCCCTTCCCCTTGTCATTTCGGGAGTCCGGCTTTGGAAGAGGAGGTTTTTGGCCCATCTGATCCATCTGTGCTAGCTTGTCAATCAAGGCCTGGAAGGTAGTCATCTTGAAAAACATCATAAACTGCGAGATGGTTGCTTGTGGATCGAGGGTTCCCACAAATATACCCACTGCGGGAGCTTCTTCAATGCGCTGCTTGCACTCCGACCATAAGTTCCGCCATCGTATAGCGTACTGAACCTACGTCTCGCCTAGCTTTACCCTGGCATTAATCAGTGTCGTCATCGGGGTACGTTCACTGGCGCTTGCAAAACGCTGAGTAAACAGTAGCTCCATCTCTGCGAAGGTCTTAATAGAGTCGTTCGGGAGCTCAGAGTACCACTCGAACGCCGTATCTGATAGGCTTCCAACAAACTGGCGAAGCAACAGCTTGTCGTCATCGCCGGTGTTGCCGCAGAGTGCCCTGAACTGGGCAACGTGCTGGTGAGGATTGCCGGTCCCCTTGTAGACATGGAACTTAGGAATTGTGTAACCGGGTGGGTACTTGATTTGGTTGTACCAACTTGGATATGGCCGCCCCGTTTTTACGACCTGACCCGCTGCTTCCATCGCTTGATGGACCCGGATCTGCTGAGCTATGTATTCGTCCAGATCGGCTTTGGAGATTGTCTCTTCTTTAGCTGCTGACAGAGCTGGCGGAGGATTCGACGTCTCTCCCCTATCGTCTCCAAGGACGATCGGGGGCTCTTCAGCCGGAGGATCTTGTTGTATCATCATCCCTATCATGTCTTGGAAAAGGAGGCCCATACGCTGTATGTTGGCTGCTTGTTCAGCAGCCTCTTTGTCCTTCTTCTCCAATATTCGACGAAGAAATTCGGCGTCGGTTTCTTCCTCCTGGCGTTCATCCGAGGACGTTTCAGGGTTTTCTTTTGGCCCCGTAAGCGCGGCCATCGCGTTCATCATCTCCTGGAGCTTTTGCTGTTGCTCCTGAGCTTTGGTCACTGACCGCGTATGCGGTCTATGACCTGTTGATATGCGGCTGTCCTCTTTACCAGACGCCATACAGACGGTATGAACTACAATGCTCCCAGACCTAGGGCGTTTGGGTTTACCTCTTTTGGTATTTACCGCAGGTGTAGGGACTCTCTCTGGCCTCCTTCTCTTATGGGCCGTAGTAGTTGAAGGGGCCGTTGCTTTGGGCACCCAAGCGGTCGTCACCGTTCGTTGCTTGACCGGGGGATTTTCTTCTTGCCGACCTTTTGACTTCTTCTGTTGGCGAGAGAAGTTAGGATCGATGACAGATTCTCGGACTCGTCGCCATGTCTTATAGATCTTGGAGGACAGCAATTGAAGAGGCTGGTCCGGCTTTTCTGCTTCCACGGCGGTTTCTACCGGTGGAGGAGATCTTTTAAGGACCGCAGTTGGCGAGTTTCTGCGTACCCTATTCAACAACTCAAAGCTGTTCCCGGTTGGAACAGCAGCGTTAACTTCCACCGTCGGAGTTGGCGGAGTCATCCCAGAAGGGGAGTTGCCCCCGGCCCTCCTTATCCGGTGCCAGTGGCGTCGTCGGGCGCGACGAGTCGTCGGTATTGGCTCAGAGACAGAAACAGCTTCTTCTTGCCCCCTGTTCAGGTGTGGGGTGGTTGCCAGCGTCAGCCTATCGAAGACTGATATCTTTTGAGCAGCAAGAGTAGGAGTGGGAGTTAGGACGGTCAATCTTGTAAAGACCGATCTCTTAGCAGGAGAAGCCGCCTTGACGACTTCAGGAGCAGCTTTGGCTACTCCTTTTGAAGTATCCTTTTCTGGGGCTGCAAGCTTCATCGCTGGTCCGCGAGAGTTTTGGCCCAATCTGGAGAAGACCGAGGCACTGGTTTTGGGCGACCCGTTGAGAGGGGCCGCAATAACTGAAAGTCGATCGAAGACCGACCTCTTAGGAGCTTCTTGTATGGGCACGGGGGTGCTAAAGCTTGTTGGCGGGAGCATAGTTCCGAAAAGCAGCCCCGTGGTGGCTTGAGTAATCTGCTCCACGGGCATGGTGAACAAAGAGGCCGCTTGGGGCCCGTAGGTTATGCCCCCAGTTGAGGCCGGACGCGAGCTACCGTTGCAGTTGGAGCACTTCAAACAAGTTGAGGCCATCGATACTTAATTTCTCTTCTGCACCAAGCAAGAGACCAAATCTTAGTAAACTTGAAATCCAAAGGCAACTGTTAACAAACCGCGATTGGTTCGCGAAGACGACACACGAAGTGTGGAGTGGAAAGAGGAAAAGGTCCCACCGGGCGTGCCAGAATTTGTTCCCCTCCGAACGGCGGCCGCGACGACGTGAGGACGTCTAGCCTGGGATTCGGGGCAGATGCTATATGGTTTTATCCGTCTACCTCTCCGAAGATGCCAAGTTGATTTATGGCACAGTGTATCGGAGGTTTAGACGGATGCGGCCGATGTAGCAGACTTCGTCAGATTCCCCCTCGCTTGAGGGGTTTTTGATTATGTGGACGCTCTTCCCTGCAGGCGCAAGCCCCTGCAGTTAATTACGCTACCGCATCGCGGTAACAACTTTCTCCTTCTCCAGAATTTCACTTCGTGTCGTGGGTGTTTGTTTTGTTTGTGGTTGCCCGTGGATTGTATTCGGAGACTGAGTAATGCCGTCGCCCGTAGGACGTGGATTAGTCCAAATCCGTATTTACTTAGATTTGGGTTTGGTGTTTTTAGTTTAAGGATACGTTAGCCGCATTTGAGACTAAGATCAACTTAAACGTTCGTTAAGGATACGTTAGTCTGATTTGAGACTAAGATCAACATTAGTTTAGGGACGTCTCGGTCCAATATTAGTTTAAGGACATCTCGGTCCGATATTAGTTTAAGGACGTCTCGGTCCGATATTAGTTTAAGGACGTCTCGGTCCAATATTAGTTTAAGGACGTCTCGGTCCACGAGTTTAGGGACCCCGCAGTCCATATTCATGTGTGGTCGTTGGGACCCGTCGCCTCTCTGACGTCGTTGAAGGATTACGACGATAGATGTCAGAGGAGTTCGGAGATGTACCCTCGAACCGGAGATAAATTGATTTAGGAGAGCAATTTTGCTCAGTCAATTTAACTTGAGGACTTACAGCCACGATTGGACTTACAGAAGAAAATCTTCTTGTTTTAACAAGAACAGAAGAGATTTCTTTAGAATTTTAATTCTGTTTGGCGCAAATGCCCCAGCGCGTGACACGTGTCGCGCTGCGCACAGCGCAGCGCAACTGCGCTAGCGCATATGTGCTGAAACGTGTCGCGCAGCGCACAGCGCAACGCAACTGCGCTAGCGCATCTGCGCTGACACGTGTCGCGCAGCGCAGTGCTTGCGCAACTGAAGCGTTGCTTCCTTTAAATAGAGCTTTGCTCTGATTGGGCGCGCCTTCTTGGGCGCTGCGCTGATACATCTGTGCCTGACACGTGGCGCGTAGCGCGCAGCGCAAAGGATCTGAAGCGTTGCTTCATTTATTAAAGTTTAAATTTTCAAAGCAAAGCTTTGCTCTGATTGGGGGAAGATGAAGCGTTGCTTTATCTCCCGCCTCGGAATTTGAACAGAGCTTTGCTCTGATTGGGGTAAACACAGGGAAACTCTCTGTGTGGGACTCTAAAGACTCGACACTACGCTGGCAGTGGGTTTAACCACAGACCGCAAGCGGCACTAGCTGTACGTAACGGTCCCCAGGTAGATGTCGATAAGAAGGCCAATGAGGAAAACCATCTGAACCCCTACTGAGCCTGATGTGACAATCTTCGTACAGTCCGGTTTGTTCGTCTAAGACTATCGCATATCAAGCCTAGGGGGCGGCAAGCGTCAGTCCCCTGATAGCTGTATAAGTCGTGTCGGAGCGAAATCCGTTACACCCTGAGAAGCTACTGGAACCTACCAGTATATCTCGCTTGCCTTGGCCAGGGACTTTGCGTAATGGCTCTCTGGAACAGCGCGATATCATCTCCCAATACCGGGAGAGACGAATCCTATCTAACCGCCACTGCCTCCAAGTGCTCGGGACTGCACCCAACTGCTACCTGTTTGCACGACTCCTTTGAGCCGTGGTAGGGTAGCAATCTAAGAACAGTGGGACACACTCGAGGCGAAGTAGCAGTGTCAAGTCTGCGGACTATACTGTACTCATGTCATCTGGAAACTGTTAACTGACGATGGGTATAATACCGACCAATCAGTTCCCTGGCGACACCTGTCCGGTGTACCCGTAACCTAATTAGCACCTGTATACTATCTCTAGTACAACGTACTGATGGCTGTGGGACAGACCATCTCCCCAACTGGGATGAGAAGCGTATACACTTAGTCTACTCTGGAATATCGATGCCCTATCTCGATAATCTAACGACCAGGGACCTGTATAGGATGTTGCTTACAGACTACCCAGCCCGCACTAGTGTGACTGCCATCACGACGCTGGTAATCAAGCAAAGATCCTATGGGCTATACTAATATGTATAAGTGATACGTTACAAGAAACATATGCACATATTAAAGTAGACTCAAACCAAGTAGCATACTACCATGTTTAGCAAGACTGTTATATACAACTGTGAATATCCCAAGTTTCCATTAAGTAATATACATGCTAGTATGATACAATAATGGCCCCTAGGGCATATACACTAACAATCTCCCACTTGCACTAGGGCCATGAGCTGGCATATCGTAGACCTATCATCTCGAATAGCCTCTCGAACTGCGTCTGAGGAATGGCCTTTGTGAATGGATCAGCAATGTTATCCTCCGTCTTTAACTCTCTTCACCTCGATCTCCCGGCGATCTATGATCTCCCTGATCAGCTGATACCGCCTTAAGATGTGTCTGGACTTCTGATGGGACCTGGGTTCCTTCGCTAAAGCTATAGCACCGTTGTTGTCACAATACAGAGGTATTGGACCAACACTGGAAGGAACCACCTGAAGTTCTGTGAGGAACTTCTTCATCCAGACAGCTTCTTTTGCGGCATCGCAAGCAGCTATGTACTCCGCTTCCATCGTTGAGTCTGCAACGGTCTCTTGCTTGGAACTCTTCCAACAGACCGCCCCTCCATTGAGGGTAAAGACATAACCCGACATGGATTTGGAGTCATCTTTGTCACTCTGGAAGTCGGAGTCGGCAAAGGCCTCCATCTGGAGGTCTTTTCCGCCATACACTAAGAACATCTCCTTAGTCCTCCTCAGGTAGAATGTTCTTTACTGCTATCCAGTGATTCTCCCCTGGGGTTGCTTGATACCGGTTTACTACGCTCAATGCGTATGCTACATCTGGTCTGGTACATAACATCGCATACATTATAGAGCCTACCGCAGAAGCGTAGGGTATAATCGACATGCGATCCCTTTCCAAATCATTCTTGGGAGACATATCTTTGGAGAGGGTGATTCCGTGACAAGCCGGTAGGTTACCGCGCTTAGAATCTTCCATACTGAAACTCTTCACTATGGTGTCTATGTACCTGGACTGTGAAAGTCCCAACATCCTCTTTGATCTATCACGATAGATCCGGATCCCCAGAATGTAGGTGGTATCACCCAGGTCTTTCATGGAGAATTTATGTGACAAGAATCTTTTGACTGACTGTAACATAGGAATATCATTTCCTATTAGGAGAATGCCATCCACGTACAAGACGAGGAATACTACAGCTCTCCCTACAATCTTACTGTATATGCATGGTTCATCTGGATTTTTGATAAAGTCAAATTCTTTGACAGTATCATCAAAACAGATGTTCCAACTCCGCGATGCCTGCTTTAGTCCATAAATGGACTTAAGCAGCTTGCATACTTTACCGCTGCTCCCACTCTGAATGAATCCCTCTGGCTGATCCATATAGACGCTCTCTTCCAAATTACCATTTAGAAAGGCCGTCTTTACGTCCATCTGCCAGATTTCATAATCGTGGAAGGCAGCAATAGCAAGAAGGACCCGAATAGATTTAAGCATAGCCACTGGAGAAAAGGTTTCGTCATAGTCCAAACCAAGCCTTTGACGGAAACCCTTTGCAACAAGTCTAGCCTTATAGGTTTCAACCTGTCTATCTACACTAATCTTCTTTTTGAAGATCCATTTGCATCCTACGGGTTTTACCCTATCTGGAGCAACGTCCAAAGTCCATACTTTGTTAGTGTACATGGACTCCATTTCGGTCCGCATTGCATCTAGCCATTTTACTGAGTCACCGCTCTGAATGGCTTGCTGGAAGCTAGTAGGCTCATCATAGTCAATAGTGCAATCCTCTCTATCCCCGTCTATGAGAAAACCGTAGTATCTCTCGGGAGGATGAGATTACCTACTACTCCTGCGGAGTGGCGTCGGGATGTCCTGTTCTCCTGAACCTTCTTGTTCTACTAAGGTTTCAGTAATAGTTTGTGGTTCTGAAATTTCTTCCAGTTCTATTGCGCCCTCACTTATCTGATTTTCTAAAAACTCAGTTTCCAAGAAGCGAGCATTATGAGAAACAAAAATCTTTTGTTCCTTTGCGTAATAGAAATAATATCCCTTGGAGTTCTTTGGATATCCCACAAACTTACACTGTACTGATCGTGCCTGAGCTTGTCCGCAAACTGCTTCTTTACGAAAGCTGGACATCCCCATATCTTGATGTGCTTAAGATAGGGTTTCTTCCTACACCACATCTGATATGGTGAAGTAGGCACAGTCTTAGTTGGAACTCGGTTCAAAAGGTATGCAGCTGATTCTAGTGCATATCCCCAGAATGATTGTGGTAACTCAGCCTTACTTATCATGGAACGAACCATATCCAATAGGGTTCGATTCCTTCTTTCAGATACACCGTTGTGTTGTGGTGTGTATGGAGGAGTAAGCTGAGAGACAATTCCATTCTCTTTTAAGTAACCTAGAAACTCGGCACTTAAGTATTCACCACCTCGATCAGATCTCAGTGTCTTGATACTTTTGCCGGTTTGTTTTTTCACTTCATTCTTGTATTCTTGGAATTTCTCAAAGGCCTCAGATTTATGCTTCATTAAGAAGATATATCCATACCTAGAGAAATCATCCGTAAAAGTAATGAAGTAGGAATAACCACCTCGCGCATGTGTAGACATTGGACCGCATACGTCACTGTGTATGAGTCCCAAGAGCTCGCTTGCTCTTATTCCGTGTCCAGAAAACGGAGTTTTTGTCATCTTTCCCATGATACAAGATTCACAAGTAGCATAAGATTGATATTCGAACGGATTCAAATATCCTTCTCTATGTAACTTAGTCAACCTTCTCTCATTGATGTGACCTAGTCTACAATGCCATAAGAAAGCCTGATTTAATTCCGGAGACTTTCTTTTAAGTGTATTCTGGATATTGAAAACCTGAGCTTGACTTAATACGTATATGCCGTTATCTAATGTACCTGACCCAATCAGAACTTGATTTAGGTGGATGTTTACTACATCGCTTTCGAATGTAAAATTATATCCCTCTCTTGAAAGTGAGGACACTGATATGATATTACAAGTCATACTAGGTACATACAGACAGTTACGTAAAATCAATATCTGCCCACTTGTCAAACTTAGGCGATATTCTCCCACGGATTCAGCATTCACTGTCATTCCGTTTGCAACTTTGAGAGACCAATCACCTACCTTTATAACTTTACGGTTTCTCAAAGCATGTAATGAATTACAGATATGAGATCCTGCTCCGGTATCTAATACCCAGGAACTAGAGTTAATTGACAAACAGTTCTCAATAACAAACACACTTGAGGCTGAAGCCACAACATGCTTTGTATCTTGGCTACCGGCTTCCAAAGCCCTGCAATCATTCTGCCTATGCCCAATCCCACAACAATAGGAACGTCCCTCTTTTACTATTTTAAGTCCCGAAACTTTTGCCCTTCTCTTTCCTTCTACTTCCCTGATTTCTTTCAGGGTAGAAGGTAGAGACTGTAGAATCAAGTCAGTACTTGACTCGTTCTGCAACGTGGTCTCCAGGTCCTGGAGCTCATCAATATAGCTAGTCATTGTAAGGACGTTGTCCCCTACAGATGACCCGTCAGCCAACCTCGCTTGAATTAATTCGTTCGAGGTTTCATATCTCGTGATATGAGATTGCTCTCCATATAAATCTTTATTATGGAGAAAGATGGAAACTAAGTCCATCTTCTCGTGCTGCTTCTGGTATACACCATCATCTGAAGCTAACACGAGGCACTTAGCTTTCGTTTTATCTTTTTTTCTTGTCTGACGGATATCCATATCCGCAACAGTGGAAACTGGACCTGGGACGGCGGGATCTTGAGTAGTAATAGGGTGGTCCAGCTTGTCATAGGCAATGGACATCTGGACAGACCTTTGCCAGTCATATAAGTCAGATTCAGTCAAATTATTATCTAGATGTAACCTATGTGTGGTCATAAGGTCCCTGCAATTAAGAGAGAGAGAAGAAAACATTTTAGCATGATGCTGTTGCAAGTTTAGATTGGTTTTTAATTTATCTAAACAGGATGGCTCCCACTGTTTCTCAAATCCTTCCTCAAACCATAAAAGAAGAATTAGCCAGGACAATTCTCACCGTACAATACTTACTTAACCGTTCAGCCAGGCCAGTGTCGATACTTCGAGGGAGGTATTCCAATGCTTTCGCGAAGTTCCTTAATTAAATAACCTCTTTTCTCTGGGGGCGTAACCCCGCTGACACCTTTCTAGGCACCTACTTGGTTTATAGCATTGATCGTTAAGTGACGAATCTCCTGATAAGTAGTATATACTCACAGTAGGATCGGGATCCAAAATATCATCGTATGATAATGTTGAAGGATTCCTACCAACATTCATCAAACTCTAGAATGGTATGCATCTCTCTGCAAATTTCAGTTTCTTTAGAAATTCCCGATGTATATTTTTTGCCCCATGCTCTTATGACCTTGACTTTGGCCAAACAAATCATAAGTCACATGTCAAGTTCTACCCGTCATTGTCCAGGTTAATTTGAACCCATCCATACATACCCTTGACTTTGGCCAAACAAGGTAGTACGACTGTCCCAAAACAACGCATCTATCTATGCTACATATGACTATCCAACAGCTACCAAACACTGTGCCTTGACTTTGGCCAAACAAACACAGCTTGAATACTATTGAATACCCAAATGAAATGACGGAGGGCTACGAATGGTTTTGGCAAAACCGTGAACGTAGTGAACTTGATATAATCGAAGGAACCTGATACTTTTTAAAAAGAGTGGTTAAAACTCCGCAATTAAAAAAATTCTGATCTTTTAAAAATAACCGAGTGGTTTCTTTTAAATTTGTTCCAACGATTCAACTTTGGTTTATTTTCTTTGCATTATAATAATGCGTCCCATCATTTATCCTATCATTGCAGAAAACAACGAAAATACCACGTCCTCTTATGCCATCCGCATTCGCCACTGGGTCCCGTCATCACCCGTTAGGTTATTTAACTAACGACAGAGCGGGGGCTGGGCTAGCGCGGGTGTAAAACATAAGTGGCGTCTAATAGCTATTTATATATAGATATTGTACATTCGTCAGACGCAATAATAAGCATTCCAGATCACGGATAAACTTTATTGGATATGCAAGCAATCCGCGTTTCTTTTGAGCCTGCAAGGAAAGACGGATTACACAGTTGTGATGAATAGCCATTACCCCATCCTAGACCCTTACGGGTACGGTAAACTACCCGCCAAGTACCAGAAGTGAAGCGGTCTGCCTCAACACTTCAAAATACCCGGTAGTTTATGCACCCCACCTTGGGTCTATCCCAGGAGCAAAAACAGTAAAAAGAAATAATACAACGGTGGCTACAACCGCAACCTGGATGTGCCCCGCAAAAGAATATTACATCAAATTACATTTACATTGAATGAATGAATATTAAATACATCTCAAACCCCGGCTAATCATTACAACAGTCCAATACAGTTTATATACACAAACAGTAAACATTACAGAAATGTGCAACCCCTTGCCAACCGACATACTAGCAGTTAGGGGAGGTTTACGAACACATTAAACATTACAGATAAAAACCCAATTAGCAAATATCTTAGAATATCGATCGACTTCCCTTTTTCATGTCTATCCCAAAAGCAAACCTGCACTGAAGTAACCTGGATAGAAAAAGAACATACAGGAAAACAAAAAACCAGAAATTATGAATTACTGTAAAACTCCGAGTCAACTCGGCGTTGACTCGGCGGCGGATCCGCAGCAGAAGCCCTCTATTGCCGCGGATCCGCGGCCGTTTTGCCGAGTTAGGGGGCTCGTATTTTCCCAGTATTCTTACAATTCCCTGCTGTGAATTTTAAGGTATGTCAAATTATTTTTCAGACACTTTTAAAATTAACAGAAACTAGGAATATCCGGGTTTTTGTTTTCGGGTTTTCCGTCGATCGAACTTCTAATCAGTTGCTAACAAGCTAGTAATGGTTTAGTTGGCTCTGATACCACTGTAAGTCCATGTCACGCACCCCACGAACTTGCGGGGAGGCGGAATATATAAAAACGATTATCAAAACTTCGTAACACGGACTTGAGCACATAAATCGTTATCTAAACCATTGCTAACTAAAAACTAGAGGTTTAACTACTCGGATACGAAGTTATACCTCACGATACTAGTCCTTCGGGTCTTCATCGCGGTCCTCCACTCCTCGTAGGCTCCTTGGAACATCGGCACCTCAACGGCCTCCTCGAATCAAAGACGATCCACCCGAAAGCTCCTACGCCAAGCTTAATCTCAAACTTGAGATAACTAGGTTGCTTAAAGTGCTAATCTAAGCTACCTAGGGGATATAGAGTGAGGTTATGGATGTATTAGTCTAGCTAACCCTTGATCTCAACACATGAGAGGCTAGGGTTAGGGTTTGAAGAGAGAGTGGGCTTGAGGAGAGAGAAGGTGAAGATGATAATGAAAAGAATAATGAACTCATATGAATATATCAACCATAACAATTAATCAAATAAATAATATAAATGATTTATCATCATGGTTAGATTCATTCATCTAGTGTGATTCATCATATGACTTATTAATTCATTAATGAATCATTTAATGTAAAGGATGAATCACACAAATGAGTCATTAAGTAATTAATTCTCATGCCACCTTAACCCCTTAGTCACCACTCTTCTAGAACCTTCCCGACAAATTACGAGAATGCCCTTCCAATCCGTGAAAACACGGAAAAAATTTAGACTGTATAAATCTAATAACCCGATACTAGAATCTGGCTTAAACCAAAGCCGGCTAGTAAAAACTGTCCGAAAAGTCGTACGTGCGTAAACACACGTATGTGTCCGAACCCTTGTCATAAAACCATACGACCTCTATATCGTTTCGCCTGGAGCAGGGAAACTCTCTGTGTGGGATTCTAAAGACTCGACACTACACTGGCAGTGGGTTTAACCCTAGACCGGAAGCGGCACTAGCTGTACGTAACGGTCCCCAGGTAGATGTCGATAAGAAGGCCGATGAGGAAAACCATCTGAACCCCTACTGAGCCTGATGTGACAATCTCCGTACAGTCCGGTCTGTTCATCTAAGACTATAGCATATCAAGCCTAGGGGGCGGCAAGCGTCAGTCCCCTAATAGCTGTATAAGTCGTGTCAGAGCGAAATCCCTTACACCCTGAGAAGCTACTGGAACCTACCAGTATATCTCGCTTGCCCTGGCCATGGACTTTGCGTAATGGCTCTCTGACACAGCGCGATATCATCTCCCAATACCGGGAGAGACGAATCCTATCTAACCGCCACTGCCTCCAAGTGCTCGGGACTGCACCCAACTGCTACCTGTTTGCACGACTCCTTTGAGCCGTGGTAGGGTAGCAATCTAAGAACAGTGGGACACACTCGAGGCGAAGTAGCAGTGTCAAGTCTGCGGACTATGCTGTACTCATGTCACCTGGGAACTGTTAAATGACGATGGGTATAATACCGACCAATCAGTTCCCTAGCGAGTCCTGTCCGGTATACCCGTAACCTAACGAGCACCTGTATACTATCTCTAGTACGACGTACTGATGGCTGTGGGACAGACCATGTCACGCCCCGCTTCCCAGTGTACGGCGAAGTGGACGCGACAAGGCCCGCTACGTATGTACTCAGAAGTACATCATACGCTAAGCGTAGCTAAGCAATATAAAATAAATCACAAGAGACAAAAGATGTAGAAATAACAACAACTTTTATTAATAACATTCTTTGTACAATACATGAAAAGGAAATACAACTGAAATGAAAAGCGATGCCTAAACAGTGGCATAACAGGAAATGAAAATACTGAAAAGAACAAGGTACAATGAAATTATACTGCAGGGTCTTCGACAAATTGCTCCAAATCTTTTTGTGTTGGCTCAACTTCTGCCGGGTCCAGGTCACCTGACGACATTCAAAGAAAAGAGAAACAGAATGTCGTCAGCGAACAGATCGCTCGGTAAGTCCCAAAGGTAAGAGGGAAAAATAGACAAGAGTAGGAGAGAGAGAGAGAGAGTAGCTTTTAATGTTGTATTGTATTGTCATGTTATAGTAATATGGTGTTAACGCTGTTGTTGTAGCTTGGTACAGAAGAATGCCAGTGTATACGAGAGGGGTCTCAGTATGCTAGAGACCAGGGCAAATGGAAGTACAAGGCTCCGTTATACAACCCGGAACAACGGCAATTGGATTCAGTTTATGTGTCTTAATCTTACCGTCTCGTGCCACCTTTAACACCTTCCGTACCAATCTACCCCTTAAACCCCGCGATGCCTTGTTTGTATTGTTATCTTGTAAAACTTGTAATGATTGCATGATTGACTTGATTGACTGACCGAAACCATGATATCAGGAAACGGTTATAACCGTAGAGTCATGTAAATGGAATACTGGGAAACATGTAAAAGGAATATCCATGGTTCGGTTCAGTCAAGTTATATAGATTGTGAACTGGATTCTGGGATTCCTGTATTCATCTTGAGTTGAAATATAAAGAATATAGATTGACTTGATTCATATTCAGATCAGAAATAGTCAGACTCTAACCCGAGTCAGACTAAAAGAAAGATAATTTGAAGTTCTATATTTATTAGGGGCCTTATTGTAATTTATAAAACTTGAGGGGGTTTTATGTAAAAAGTACTATTGTATAGTTTTCAAAATACACCTCAAGTATTTATTATTCGTCTTTATAGTTATAATGAGTAGGAATTTTATTTGTGTTCTTCTAGTGAATATATCCTAATGAAAGTATTAATTGATTTATTTGAAATTTCATAGTATTTTAATGTAACTTTTAATCTTGTAATTTTTTTAGGAAAAGTGGAAACTTTATATTATAATAAAATAGGTGTCTAAATGATAATTAAATATATATTAATACAAGAATAATTTTAAATAATATTTTATTTTCCAAAATCTATTTTTTTCTTAAATGCCGTATTTTAAACCTTTCGAGACCGAATGCTCCTTGCGGAGGTCTGAATCTCGCACTACTAGCCCGCGGGTGCACGATGAACCGTACTATCCCTAACGGGTTCCCCAAAAGTGGGTTGTAGTGGCACTTTGCTTAGATTTAACAAATACTATTCATTTAGGAAAACGGTTTTATAAATAAAAGGTATTTATTTGTAAAAGGTGTAAATTTCCGTATTTTAGTTTCTAGGGTTTCCTAAGCCAACTAACCTATTTCTAAGGTCTAAACGACAAGTCATTAGAAGCCTCAAATCGCCTCTTCACCGTCAATTGCGGCCAGGTAAGTGCCAGGTAAGTGGGAAGGAAGCACAGTAGTGGGCCTAATTAAAAACCACTAGCCTTAGACACACCTGCCTAGACACCACAAGACAGTTTAGATAAACGATCGATGTCCATGACATATCGTGCTTTTATTTGAAAAGATTTTATTTAGAATTGTGTACAACTTAAAGCTTTCAAGAAAGGTTTATAAAGAATATGGTATTTTAGTGAAAAGTCCTATATTTTCGTATTCTATATTTTGACGTTTATCAATTAGAGTTATATTTGTGTGTGTGTA
This sequence comes from Agapanthus africanus, assembly GCA_030015575.1. Taxonomy (NCBI): domain Eukaryota; kingdom Viridiplantae; phylum Streptophyta; class Magnoliopsida; order Asparagales; family Amaryllidaceae; genus Agapanthus; species Agapanthus africanus. The sequence continues at coordinate 384,669,334 of CM057338.1, read as the reverse complement.
GAGGTAGGTCATTACCTCGTGACTTATTTTAAGTTTTAATGAAGTTTTAGAGGTTAAACATGATATATTGAACTTGAAGGTATTAAAGCGCAAGAATACGGTATTCGAAAACGTTATCATTTCATGTGTGAAAATTCATTCAAATTGGTTTCTACAAGTTTAGTGATCAAGATAAACCTATTTAGGAGTGAGGGAATTAATTAAACTAAGAAAAATGAACTTCATGGTATTTTTATGAAAATAGTACGGTTTTGCAAAGAAGCTATCATTTCATGTGAGAAAGTTTGTTTAAATTGGTTTATAGGTGATTAATAGTCAACATGAATATAGGTAGGTGTTATGTATTAGGTGACAAGTGGAAATTTATAGAAAAACCGAATCGGAAATCGATTTGTCCGATTTCCGTCGGGTTCCAAAAAGTCGTATTTTTACATTAAGGAAAAGAGAGATAGAAGAGATGGGACTTACGGGTTTGGACAAGCTAAGGAGGCTAAAGAAGGTGGTGATTGTCGATGCGTCGAAAACGTCGCGAAGGTTCTGATCCGATCGCCGGAATCCGTCGTCGGTTTCGGCACTGCTTCGCTTCTCGCTCTTTGCACCGAGTTCTCGAGAATTTGGGAGAGTGGACTTAGAGTGGTGAGGTGAAATGGTAAAGGGTAGGGGTCTTTATATAGGGCTAGGATAGGATTAGGGTTTTAATTAAAAAATATATAAAAATCATTAAAAATCATTAAACCTAGGAGTAAAAGGGATTTATTGGCCAAATTAAAACCGATCCAGGTATAATAAGTGTGCAAGAGGGTTGACCAAGTCAAGAGCCAACTTTTCTCAGTTGGTGACTCGGCCGTCCGGCCAAGTCCGGCCGGATCGGCCGGACCGAGTCGGCCGATTCGCCGGCCGGAGGCACCGAGTCGGGCCGAGTCAGGCTTCCAGTGGCCGAGGATTTTCTGGAGGTACAATTTGGTATATTTACTTTTTGTTGTCCAGTACATATTTTGGGAGTTATGGCCTTTTTACCGTTGACTTCCAAAAAAAAAATAAAACAAAATAAATACAAAAATAATGTGGGGCATGGGATTTGAACTCCGGTGGCTTGGTTCAGCGGTGCAAGGTATTACCAATGAGCTACAAGCTCTTTCTTGTAATTATTGTGTTATTTAATTACTTAAAATGATAGCAGCAAGAGTAAATACTCCAAGTATACATTAAATTTTAAAGTGATTTCTTGTACACTAAAAATGGAGTTATTTCATTCTTGTAGCTTGTAATTAAAAACAAAAATAATTACCTAAATCTTGTGCTCAGGCTAAAATACCCCTTTGTGGATTTTAAAAATATTTTGAAAAAAATTTGTATAGGAAAAAGTGTATAAGAAAATTAGGGTTGTTACATTCTACCCTCCTTATAAAAATTTCGTCCTCGAAATTTGTAAAAGGAAAGTGTAACAGTGCAAAAAAGTTTGGCGAATAGAAGTGATACGATGGTGAAAAAAAAGGCTTACCGGTGTTACCTTGACATACAGTCTCGGCTTCTACGGCTTCTAATGTGAAGGTCTGTCGCCGTGGTATATTCCTTCTAGCTGGAGGCACATTCCGCCTTTGAGGCCTATTTCTCTGCCCTCTAGGCATGTCCCTCATTGCCTGTTGGAATTGGCGAGTAGGCTGTGCAGGTGATGGAGCAGGTAGTGCAGGACGAGTTGCAGGGGCCTGGATGGTTGGCCGCTGCGGTTGGTTGGTGTGTGTGTGAGATGAGTTGCTGTTGTAAGGACAGTTCCCAATTCCGTGGTTGGATGCGCCACAAATTAGACACAGGCCTTTTGCGCGCCTACAGTCCTTCCACAAATGTCCCTTTGTATGGCAGTAATGGCAAATTTCTTCAGTCCTCCTGGGTTCAAACAATGGCCTGGAAGAGGCTCCACCTGCCATCTGGTTGGCAGGGCGCTTGACTCCTGCAGACTGAGGTCTGCCCCTCTCTTTTATTACTGCCTCATAACTGCGGGCAGCTTCTAGGGCTCCTCATGAGTCAAAAACTTTCCTGTGGCTAGAGCAGCCTTCATCTCTGTGTCCAAACCTTGCTGAAAGTGACGGGCTCTGATCTCGTCCGTCGGTATCAGGTGTGCCGCGAATCTGTTTAAAGATTGTGTTAGCTGTGTAATGTGTGATAATTAAAATGGAACTATTGTGACATATCTTACCGGCTCAACATGGTGAACTCAGTATCGTATTCATCTACCGATTTGTCCCACATTGATCCTTGCTGTAGATGAATAAACTGCTGCTCCATTGCAAACCTGGCAGTCACAGGGAAATATTTCGCGTCGAACTTCTCGCGAAATGTCTTCCATTCAATCGGCTGTGCTAGACGGCTTTCTTCCACCTTCCACCAATTGCGAGCATTATCCGTGAGCTGTAGTTTCGCTACACGGACCCAAGCGTGGTCTGGCACTTGAGCTGCTGCCAGATCGTCTTCGATGCCTTGTGCCCATTCTTCCGCTTCAAGAGGGCTTCCTTTACTAGAGAACTGCTTTGGGTGCAAAGCCCTGAATTGCTTTACTCCCGGTGCATCGGTCTCAGGACGGTTCAAAAGTTGTTGCTATCCCTCGAGAAGACTGCGGATCGCCTCAAATAGCATCGTTTGCTCAGTGGGTGGTGCCGGAACAACTGGTGTGAGAGGTAGTGCTGGAGGGGTGTTGTTAACGTTGGTGCTGGTGTTGTTTGGGGAATCCATGACCTTGAAGAAAAATTTGGATTAGGACAGATTCAAATACATGAAATGATAAGATTCAAGGAATAGAGATCTGCAAGATTCAAAGAACATGAATTGTAAAGAATGTTTTAGTTGCTGGTTCTTGTGTTATATTGCTTAGGTTGTTCACGCAGACCAGAACTGCATGACAGGGATTCATACAGCTCTGACCTGCATGGGCCACCAACAAAACCTGTCACGCCCCGCTTCCCAGTGTACGGCGAAGTGGACGCGACAAGGCCCGCTACGTATGTACTCAGAAGTACATACGCTAAGCGTAGCTAAGCAATATAAAATAAATCACAAGAGACAAAAGATGTAGAAATAACAACAACTTTTATTAATAACATTCTTTGTACAATACATGAAAAGGAAATACAACTGAAATGAAAAGCGATGCCTAAACAGTGGCATAACAGGAAATGAAAATACTGAAAAGAACAAGGTACAATGAAATTATACTGCAGGGTCTTCGACAAATTGCTCCAAATCTTCTTGTGTTAGCTCAACTTCTGCCGGGTCCAGGTCACCTGACGACATTCAAAGAAGAGAGAAACAGAATGTCGTCAGCGAACAGATCGCTCGGTAAGTCCCAAAGGTAAGAGGGAGAAATAGACAAGAGTAGGAGAGAGAGAGAGAGAGTAGCTTTTAATGTTGTATTGTATTGTCATGTTATAGTAATATGGTGTTAACGCTGTTGTTGTAGCTTGGTACAGAAGAATGCCAGTGTATACGAGAGGGGTCTCAGTATGCTAGAGACCAGGGCAAATGGAAGTACAAGGCTCCGTTATACAACCCGGAACAACGGCAATTGGATTCAGATTAGGTGTCTTAATCTTACCGTCTCGTGCCACCTTTAACACCTTCCGTACCAATCTACCTCTTAAACCCCGCGATGCCTTGTTTGTATTGTTATCTTGTAAAACTTGTAATGATTGCATGATTGACTTGATTGACTGACCGAAACCATGATATCAGGAAACGGTTATAACCGTAGAGTCATGTAAATGGAATACTGGGAAACATGTAAAAGGAATATCCATGGTTCGGTTCAGTCAAGTTATATAGATTGTGAACTGGATTCTGGAATTCCTGTATTCATCTTGAGTTGAAATATAAAGAATATAGATTGACTTGATTCATATTCAGATCAGAAATAGTCAGACTCTAACCCGAGTCAGACTAAAAGAAAGATAATTTGAAGTTCTATATTTATTAGGGGCCTTACTGTAATTTATAAAACTTGAGGGGGTTTTATGTAAAAAGTACTATTGTATAGTTTTCAAAATACACCTCAAGTATTTATTATTCGTCTTTATAGTTATAATGAGTATGAATTTTATTTGTGTTCTTCTAGTGAATATATCCTAATGAAAGTATTAATTGATTTATTTGAAATTTTATAGTATTTTAATGTAACTTTTAATCTTGTAATTTTTTTAGGAAAAGTGGAAACTTTATATTATAATAAAATAGGTGTCTAAATGATAATTAAATATATATTAATACAAGAATAATTTTAAATAATATTTTATTTTCCAAAATCTAATTTTTTTCTTAAATGCCGTATTTTAAACCTTTCGAGACCGAATGCTCCTTGCGGAGGTCTGAATCTCGCACTACTAGCCCGCGGGTGCACGATGAACCGTACTATCCCTAACGGGTTCCCCAAAAGTGGGTTGTAGTGGCACTTTGCTTAGATTTAACAAATACTATTCATTTAGGAAAACGGTTTTATAAATAAAAGGTATTTATTTGTAAAAGGTGTAAATTTCCGTATTTTAGTTTCTAGGGTTTCCTAAGCCAACTAACCTATTTCTAAGGTCTAAACGACAAGTCATTAGAAGCCTCAAATCGCCTCTTCACCGTCAATTGCGGCCAGGTAAGTGCCAGGTAAGTGGGAAGGAAGCACAGTAGTGGGCCTAATTAAAAACCACTAGCCTTAGACACACCTGCCTAGACACCACAAGACAGTTTAGATAAACGATCGATGTCCATGACATATCGTGCTTTTATTTGAAAAGATTTTATTTAGAATTGTGTACAACTTAAAGCTTTCAAGAAAGGTTTATAAAGAATATGGTATTTTAGTGAAAAGTCCTATATTTTCGTATTCTATATTTTGACGTTTATCAATTAGAGTTATATTTGTGTGTGTGTAGAGGTAGGTCATTACCTCGTGACTTATTTTAAGTTTTAATGAAGTTTTAGAGGTTAAACATGATATATTGAACTTGAAGGTATTAAAGCGCAAGAATACGGTATTCGAAAACGTTATCATTTCATGTGTGAAAATTCATTCAAATTGGTTTCTACAAGTTTAGTGATCAAGATAAACCTATTTAGGAGTGAGGGAATTAATTAAACTAAGAAAAATGAACTTCATGGTATTTTTATGAAAATAGTACGGTTTTGCAAAGAAGCTATCATTTCATGTGAGAAAGTTTGTTTAAATTGGTTTATAGGTGATTAATAGTCAACATGAATATAGGTAGGTGTTATGTATTAGGTGACAAGTGGAAATTTATAGAAAAACCGAATCGGAAATCGATTTGTCCGATTTCCGTCGGGTTCCAAAAAGTCGTATTTTTACATTAAGGAAAAGAGAGATAGAAGAGATGGGACTTACGGGTTTGGACAAGCTAAGGAGGCTAAAGAAGGTGGTGATTGTCGATGCGTCGAAAACGTCGCGAAGGTTCTGATCCGATCGCCGGAATCCGTCGTCGGTTTCGGCACTGCTTCGCTTCTCGCTCTTTGCACCGAGTTCTCGAGAATTTGGGAGAGTGGACTTAGAGTGGTGAGGTGAAATGGTAAAGGGTAGGGGTCTTTATATAGGGCTAGGATAGGATTAGGGTTTTAATTAAAAAATATATAAAAATCATTAAAAATCATTAAACCTAGGAGTAAAAGGGATTTATTGGCCAAATTAAAACCGATCCAGGTATAATAAGTGTGCAAGAGGGTTGACCAAGTCAAGAGCCAACTTTTCTCAGTTGGTGACTCGGCCGTCCGGCCAAGTCCGGCCGAACCGAGTCGGCCGATTCGCCGTCGGGCCGAGTCAGGCTTCCAGTGGCCGGGGATTTTCTGGGGGTACAATTTGGTATATTTACTTTTTGTTGTCCAGTACATATTTTGGGAGTTATGGCCTTTTTACCGTTGATTTCCAAAAAAAATTAAAACGAAATAAATACAAAAATAATGTGGGGCATGGGATTTGAACTCCGATGGCTTGGTTCAGCGGTGCAAGGTATTACCAATGAGCTACAAGCTCTTTCTTGTAATTATTGTGTTATTTAATTACTTAAAATGATAGCAGCAAGAGTAAATACTCCAAGTATACATTAAATTTTAAAGTGATTTCTTGTACACTAAAAATGGAGTTATTTCATTCTTGTAGCCTGTAATTAAAAACAAAAATAATTACATAAATCTTGTGCTCAGGCTAAAATACCCCTTTGTGGATTTTAAAAATATTTTGAAAAAAATTTGTATAGGAAAAAGTGTATAAGAAAATTAGGGTTTTTACAGACCATCTCCCCAACTGGGATGAGAAGCGTATACACTTAGTCTACTCTGGAATATCGATGCCCTATCTCGATAATCCAAAGACCAGAGACCCGTATAGGATGTTGCTTACAGACTACCCAGCCCCCACTAATGTGATTGCCATTACGACGCTGGTAATCAAGCAAAGATCCTATGGGCTCTACTAATATGTATAAGTGATACATTACAAGAAATATATGCACATATTAAAGTAGACTCAAACCAAGTAGCATACTACCATGTTTAGCAAGACTGTTATATACAACTGTGAATATCCCAAGCTTCCATTAAGTAATATACATGCTAGTATGATACAATAATGGCCCCTAGGGCATATACACTAACACTAATCAGGGTGGCGCTGAATTTCTGAACGGAGCTTTCTTATGTATGGTTAATCAACACCACTTTTATAGTTATTAATCGGATTGAATATGCTATCCTTATTAATACTATTATCTTGGTCTTGTACATTATATGATTACGTTATCCTTGACATGATTGTAACCTATCAGACTATACTATTTTTTGTTATCATGTTAATACATATTGCCTGTAATACTTACCGATGACAACAATATTGACATGTTATCTTGATTGACCTGATTTGTTGTTTTGCTAGACAAGACATGCACATGATTGTCCCTATATTGGTATTAGATAGATATTCTATTGATATCTGACTTGAACACAAAATCTGGGGGAAAGGGGAAATCATGAATGCAACCAAAACGTAACTCAAGAGAATATTATTATTGTTTGCCGTGATTCCGAGCATGAATGGAATAACCATTGTTTATTGTGCCGTGGTCCCGTGGGGAATGAATGGTATATATTGTACCGTAGTTCCGTGGGGAATGAACGGGATATATACTATTGAGTTACGATGAGAATTATATTAATTGATTTCAGATACCGTTAAGATAGATAACCTAGAAACACAGACCCTAGGATACACGTGACATGTTTGAATACCTATAGACTGATGTTATAACACATGTGATTGTTTGTTTATACTCATGCCTTATTCTGCACGTGACATCCTGTATAGCACACTGTTCAGTTATTATTATTATGATGATATTTATGACGCACCAACGTTTGAGTTTTGCATGGCCCAAATACTTGACTTAGCACGTGAGTATTTCGACAGGACTACCGATCAGTGAGGACCATTTCACTGATATAGCTCTTATTGATGGTTAGTTATTTCTTGAATCTTTATTGCTTCGACTATTATTTTCTGTTGTCGTTTGTGGTTATTTGGACATGTTTAGAGATATAAAGTTATATTATTGTTCTTGATTACTGATAGACAGCCGTAATGTGACTATAAGAGCATATTTCCTTACCATAGGTAGCATGGTTGGTTTTGTTACATTCCCGAATTTTTGTACTTTGGGATGTGGGACATGACACACACTCACACATACACTCACTCACGTACGTACGTGTGCGTACACACTCACGCATACGCACAAATACCCACATACGCGAGCGCACATATGTGCGTGCATGCACACTCGCACACAAACACTCTTCAAATTTCTATGTCAAATTCTCGATTTTCACATCCATAGTCCTAAAATCCATCAACCACTCTTTAAATTCTCTATTTTCTCTATTTTAAATCTTAAAACCCAACACCAAATACATTCTTCAATATAGCATCCTAAAACCCAACACCTAACATAAATTCTGTAATTTCTTATCTTTAATTCTTCATATATCCTAAAACGTAACACCCTATCCTAAAACTCAACATCCTATCAAAGATTTTCATAACCTAACTACACAATTACTTGATTTAATTCAAAAAAGTAATGAGCGTAACTTTAAACCGAATTTAGGAATGATGATGGCGATTTCGAGCTTCACCAGCAGTAACAGTTTAGGGAAAAATTTTTGGGGAAGAATTGGGAAATTTTTGGAAGAATTGGGAAAGAAAATGGAATCCGAGCGGGTGAAAATTAGGAAGAAGGGGGGGAGAGGGAGCCTTCACGGCTAAAATATTGAGAAGGTATTAGCGACCGTTTTATACGGTCGCTAATACTTAATATACGGTCGCCAAAGTATTGGTGACCGTTTATTAGGGACCGTATATTTTATACGGTCTCTAATACCCTATTAGGACCGTATATAAATGAACGGTTTTTAATACACCGTCCCTAATACGCACAGTTTCTAGTAGTAGACACTCTAGCTAGAGCAATGGAGTTAGGGCAAGTTACATTATCTGAAAGTTTATAGACATGTTGAGATGCGGCGTAGTCAAAATATCTCCATATATACAAGCTATCATTACATCAAGATCTTAACTTTCTAACATTATTTACACTATCAGTAGTGAAAGATGAACCATATTCCAAGAGCTGTAAGCCCAGCCTTCAACGTATCAGGAAAAAACCGGAATGTTCAGTACTGGAAAGCGTGGGTCCCGAAGTCTTGGCGCATGGCACCACAGTGTTGTGGAAACTTTAAAGATCTAGTTGGCACGTGCCAAGTGGAGAAATGATGGTTGACATGTGTGGAGGAGACAGACCATGGCAGCAGGTTTGGAGCATGCATGCATGCTCTCATACGTACGTGTCCTGTCCTTCTTGTGTTCCTGTTTTGCGCTACACAAGTGGGACTTGTAGTTCTTTGCTTTCTTCTTCAATTCGTAATGTTCCATTCCTTCACTCTCCATCACAAAATTCTTGTAGTTCTAGTCTATGGCCAACATTAGATTGCTATCTTTTTCATAAAAACTCCCAAAAATATCATGCATGTTCTCATGAATGACCATCACAAAATATTGATAATACATATTCTTTACCATATAACTAAAACTTAAAAGATGCAAGGCTGTTTATCTCTTCCTTTTCCAGAAGAAAATTAAAAAATAAGAGGATTAAGTGGTTGTTCCAGAATAATTGCATCATCCACTATGGTTTCTAATTGTAGTAACCACCATTATAGACCAAAAAGATTGGCTAAAATTCATTAATCAAAATATAGCCAAAATACATGAAGGTCACTACTACACACACTAATGGGCTGCCTCTACGGATATCTCCGTAGGGATATAAAACTTCACCGTAGGTCTAAAAGCCGCAGGTGAAAACTTTCGTCCTGAACATGCCCCTATAGAGTAATAATTGTCCCTACGTCTTACTCCGTAGAGGCATTTATCCCTACGGATTACTCCGTAGGGACATAATCTTTATTTAATTTATTGATTTATAAAATAAAATACTTACTCCTACGAATTTATCCGTAGGGCCTGATAGATTCCACTACGGATTTATCCGTAGGTCCAGATAAATGCCTTTACGGATATATTAATTCGTAGAGACAAGTTTTATCCCTGTTATTGAGTCCATAGAGATAAAATATCAGGTATCCTAATATTTTTTCCCTACGGCGAACTGTGTAGGGATAAACGTTGCATCTACGGATTAATCTGTATGTGCAACAGGTGGTCCTACAGATTGATCCGTAGGGACAAAATATCAGGTTTTTAAAAAAAAAGAGGCCTCCTGTTTTTTCCCCGCCATATGCACAATAATATATACATCATATAACTAAATACAGAAATATTCATAATCAACATCTCACACATAATATATAAAAAAAATAAACAAACAAAATACGATATCAATCTAAATCATTGTGAACAAGCAAACCACTACCAATATCGTCCAAAATATATACAATATGTATCAAATAAGTACATATATCCTCAAAAATCTCAAAAAAAGCTACCCTAGCTCGGTCCAGCTCCTCCACCTCTAATAATCGCCGTAATCTGGCGTATCTGTTCCTCGGTGCAACCCTGAGTCGTCAAAAACTCGACTAATGAAGGAGCAGACTATGCGAGAGTCTGAACGGGCTGTGGAGCTGCAGGAGTGGTCTGCGCAACCGCAACCGAGATAGTGGCTTGCGGAGTCGCAGCCGAAGGAAATGCATGTGGAGCCGCAGCCGAAATAGCCTGCCGAATCTGTTAAATTTTGAGTGTAATCAACGAATAAGAACGATGTATTAGATTTTAGTCGAATTCATATCATTATCGGATTATTGCGAAACCACAATCTAAGAATACTTAAGGACTAGTCTGGGTATCTAGTTTGGAAAACCGTAATTTATTTTAATTAGATAGTTTTATGTAAGTATGATTAATCAAAACTAAGTCTACAACCAAATAAGTTCAGGCTACTAATATTGCATATGTTACTATCTATAATGTGATAATATTTTACTATTAAATAATATACGTACCAACATCTCCTTCAACTCCTCTACGGTGGTATTCAAGACGGCAATATCATACTCCAGACGTCGTTCACGGGGGGTAGGGGAAGTAACCGCCGGAGTGGAGACCAACCTCATATGCGCCCTGGGTCTCTCTCCCAACCTCCGTGGTGTCCCCCAACCTCCGTGGTGTCCCCCGTGTGCGGCGTCTAGAACTGGGATCAGTAGTATCGGATCGGTCTGTCCACTAAAATCGATCCTCGATGCCTCCGCTTGCTCCACCACCCACTCCTACACACACATTAACCATTAAAATATAAGTATATCATTTAAATTTGAACTTATCAAAACAAAAATTTCATTCGAATTAGAATAAATATTAATACTTACGCAATACTCCTGGGTAGCGGTGTCGGGGAATCGAAGCTCGCCGTGGCGGGATCTGTCGAGGTGCCATGGACGGCAAGATACGCGGTCAGCACGCTCGGTGTACCACTCTGCGCCAGGTTGGTACATATATTATAAAATAACTCATAATATTATATTATATCAAAATAGATTTATTGTAATTTACCGATGTCTCCATGGCACGAGTAATGTTTCTCGAGCCACCTGTATAAGTGGGGCGACCCTTCTTCGCCGACTTTCTATTTTCCTTATTTTGATCGACATGTTTCTGTTAGTGTATATGCCCTAGAGGCCATTACTGTATCATACTAGTTTGTATATTACTAAATGGAAACTTGGGATATTCACAGTTGTATAGACAATCTTGCTCAAAATGGTAGTATGCTACTTGGATTGTTTCTGCTTAAATATGTGCATGTGTTTCTTTTAGCATATCGCTTATACATATTAGTGGAGCCCTTAGGATCTTTCCTTGATTACCAGCGTTGTGATGGCAGTCACACTAGTGGGGGCTGGGTAATCTACAAGCACATCCTTATACAGATCCCTGGTCGTAGGATTATCGAGATGGGGCATCGATACTCCGGAGTAGACTAGCGTATACGCTTCTCATCCCAGCAGGGGAGATGGTCTGTCCCACAGCCATTAGTATGTCGTACTGGAGATAGTATGCGGGTGCTCGTTAGGTTCGAGTACACTGGACATGACTCATCGGGAACTGTTGGTTGGTACTATACCTATCGTCAGATAACAGTTCCCAGGTGACAGAAGTACAACTTAGTCCGTCGAATTGATACTGCTACTTCGCCTCGAGTGTGTTCCCACTATACTTTGATTACTATCCTACCATGGCTCAAAGGAGTCGTGCAAACAGGTAGTAGTTGGGTGCAGTCCCGAAGCACTTGGAGGCAGTAGCGGTTAGATAGGATTCGTCTCTCCCGATATTGAGGGTTGATATCGCGCTGTGTCTAGGAGAGCCATTACACAAAGTCCCTGGCCAGGGCAAGCTAGAATTACTGGTGGTGTTTCCAGTAGTTTCTTAGGGTGTTCTGGGCTACACTCCGGCACGACTTGTACCGCTATTAGGGGTCTGACGTTTACCGCCCCCTAGGCCCGACATGCGGTACTCTTAGACGAACAGACCGGACTGTACGGAGATTATCACATTCAGGCTCAGTAGGAGTTCGGATGGGTTCACCTCATCGGCCTTCTTATCGGCATCTACCTGGGGACCGTTACGTACAGCTAGTGCCGCTTGCGGTCTGTGGTTAAACCCACTGCCAGCGTAGTGTCGAGTCTTTAGAGTTCCACACAGAGAGTTTCCCTGCACTGGGCGAAAGGTGTAGAGGCCGTATGGTTTTACGACAGGGCTACGATCACTTACGTGCACTTGTGCGCGTATGCTGTTCGGGCAGACAATGCTAGTGGGCTTTGGTTTAAGCCGGATCCTAGTATTGTATGGATGTATTAGTTTTGTCTTCTGTGCATTCGCATTCTACGGAATGCGGATGCGGGTGTGTATGCACGGTTGTGAGGAGCGAAGAAGGAGGTGCCTCATTAGGGTTTTGACCATTGGTTCGGTCAAACCCATTATGAGGCGAGGAAAATATTTACTAATCTTTTTAATGATAATTGTGTTATGGTTAATTGATTTGACCATTTGATCATGCTTGACCATTTGACCTGGTTGACCATTGTTGACTTGGACTTTTCTTGAGAGCACTAGATCCTTCTTTTGCTTTTGGCTTTGGATTTGATTTGAGATGATAATGGTCAAATCAATGTAACCATCACACTTTATCATGATAAGAGATTAGTAATTATTTTGCATATGGATCATTATCTCTTGCTCATTCTCTCTCATCCAAATGAGAGCTCCCATGGTTCCTCCTTCTTCTTCCTCTCTTGATTTTTCTATAGCTCTCATGTGTTGAGAAAAATAGAAACAAAATAGACAAACAAATCCACCATCATCTTTTACACCATCTAGGACATCAAGAATAGCAAACTTGTTGCCCTAGTTACCTCGGCTTGAGGTGGAGCTCGGACTACAGACTCTCGGGTGGATCGTCTTCGACTCAAGGAGGCCGCGGAGGTGACCAAGATCCGGATTGACCCATGAAGCCTACGGAGACGTGGAGGGTAGCGGAGAAGACCCGTAGGACTAGTAGCATGAGGTATAATCTCCTTGTATAGTAGATAGAACCTCATGTAGTTTGTTAGCAATGGTTTAGTAAAGATCCTCAAGTTTTAGTCCATGTTATCTTGTGTTAAAAATTTTGATTTTTACCTATTCCGCCTCCTCGTAAGCACCGGGGTGGATAATATGGACTTACACGGGCAGATAATGCTAGTGAGCTTTGTGAGACTGACTAGTAGAGGAGTTGAGTGTTCGGTATCACACGGGCTGTGAGTATGCGACATCGCAATAATTAGCTTTGAGTGCAAGTGGGAGATTGTTGGAGATAGTGCCCTCAGAGTCAATTATTGGATCACAGGCACTTGATTGCAATGATTGAGGGATGACCTATTCCGGTAGGAGAGTCTTACTCAAGATGATAGTATGCTATCTGGTTTATCTTTATCATCGTGTACTGCTTTAGATGACCTGACAGGTCACTATTGCACGTTGATAGAGCTCCTAGGATTCTTGCTTGACTACCAGCAATATGAGGGCGATCATATACGTGGGAGCTGGGGTCTATAAGCACATCCTTAAAAGGTCCCTAGTCGTAGGAGTTTCGAGACAGGGCATCGATACTTCAGAGTAGACTAGTGTATACAGTCGAGACCCCGACGAGGGGCGGTGGCCGGTCTCACAAGCCACTGGTGTCAGTTGGTTCACCTAAGATGTATACAGGTGCTCATTGGGTTATGAGTACACCGGAACAGGACTCGCCGGGAACATGCTAGTTGGTCTTATACCTGACGTCAGATAGCAGTTCCCTGGTGACATGTGTACAGGTTAGTTCATCGACCTGAGTATCGTCATTTGTCTCGTGTGAGTTCCCACTGTACTTTGATTACTACCCTACCACACTCAAAGGAGACGTGCAAACAGGTTTTAGTTGGGTACAGTCCCGAGCCACATGGAGGCAGTGAGCGGATCTGCAGGGGTTCGTCTCTCCCGGTATTGGGGGTGAGGTCGCGCTGTGTCTAGGAGAGCCAGTACATGAAAAGTCCTTGGCCAAGGCAGGAGATTTACTGGTAGGTATTGCAGTAGTATCTCAGGGTGTTTTGGGCTACACTCCGACACGACTTGTACCGCTTTTGGGGGTCTGACTTTTACCAACCCCCTAGGCCCGCCATGCGATGCTCATAGACGAACGGACCGGACTATACGGATATTGTCACTGACAGGCTCAGTAGGGTGTCAGGATGAGTTCGCTCACAGATGTCCCTTTTGGTCAATAGCTGGTAGCCCGTCACGTATGGCTAATATCTCTGACGTGCCAGTGGTTAAATCCACAGCCATAGTATTGACGAGTCTTTAGAGTCCCCCACAGACCAGTTGCTCAAGTTTCGGGCGAAACGCTGTAGAGGCCGTATGGAGATATGGCAGGGTTCGATCAGATACGTGCGGCATTGCACGGATCAGGATCGGACGGATAATACTAGCGGGCTTTGGTATAAGCCGGATCCTAGTATTGTACAGTGTAGATTTTGTCTCTTTGCATTTGTATTTCGGTCGGAATACAAATGCGGGTATGTATATACAGTAGCGGGGTTTTCCTGTAATTTATTACGGGATCAGTTTTTTGGAGTTGCCAGTTTGTTTTCCGATTCGGCCATATTTCTTTGTATCTTTCATTGGCTGAAGATTGGTGGAGGAGGGCTTATTTGCATTTGTGCAAAAAAGCATATTGGAGGGTTGTCTTTGCACATTGTAGTGTCATGATGGTTGCACCATCCCTTGACTTCTTGACTTCTTCATGATGGCTTGACTTTGGGTGTGATGATTAGTTCTTGGAGTGTTGGATTATGGTTGTGATCATTTGACTTCATGATTATCCTTATTCTCTTGCATTATTCCTCCACCCTCTCTTGGATTTTTTCCCTCCTCATTCCCATCCACAAAAGAGTCCGGCCAAGTATGGGGCTGTCCCAATTTTGGTAGTGGGGATTTTTCTCTTCATGCTTGTTAAAAAATCCCAAGTTCATCACAAAATTCCACATCTCCTTTCCTCCACTAAAATGGCAACTTCCAATACCCCAAATGAGACATAGAACACTACACGCATTCTACAGCAATCTTGGGCACGTCGACTCGCCAACTTCGTGCCCGAGTTGCCTCGGATCAGAGGTGGGAGCCCGTAAAAGAAGCCGGCGATGTGGTGCCCTTCCGGCGAGGAGATGAAGACCGGAGATTCCGCAGGAGATCGGGACGACGATGAGAAGACCGGAGGACACGGATCACTCGGTATATCTCTCTACTCGTTCTTTAGTTAGCTAGGACTAGTTTAATGGCCCGATCCGGGTATTTAGTGTGCGGTGGTGCCGGTTCAGAAAATTAAAGTAAAGCATCGCTTCCGCACTCCGGCGTCGGATTGACGGCCGGGGCGCCGCCGTGCACTTACAGTGGTATCAGAGCCTCGCCATTAACCTAGTCTAGCTTTATCTAGTGTGTTTATATTTCCGATCGAACAAAATTCCAAAAACCGCATTTTCATGTGCATCAGTTTCTGTCGAAATTTTTTTAGCTCCAAAATTTTTTCAGGTTGTTGCAGAATGATGTGGAGGGAATTCTAAGAATTCTGTGAAATTTTGGTCTCGTGAACACACTACATCACCGCAGAATCGCGACCACACCCATGCTTGGGCCGCGGTTCCGCCGCGACTTGCACTGTTCAGTGTACCAAAATTTTGCAGAAAGCTCCTGACTTGAAAATAGGGTTTTTGGAATGTTCTTTTTGGACCCAGATTTTCTGTGAGTGCTACAGTAGTGCTTGGGGCCTACTTGGGTAAATTTGATCGATCGAATATTTTAAACACATTAGTTCACAGTATTTACATTATATCTGCGACCGTGAATGTCACTTGATCGGTAAATCCTATCTAACTGCTATAGCCCGGTTAGACGGATTTGCGAACGTGACATTCACGTTGATGTTCTGTGATTGTGCTGTGATGTTGCGGATTGGTCGTGTGGATAGCCTGGTTGCAGTGGTAGTACAGATTTGGTTGTATTATGTACATTTGATATTGCGGGACGAGCGTCTGACATGTGGACTGCCGTCACTGCCTGATTGTATATTATTCTTTTGGGGCACGACCAGGTTGAGGTCGATGTACCCGTTGTATGTATATTTTACTTTCTGCACTAGGATTACCCCAAGGTGGGGTTCACGGATAGCCGGGTTCTAGAGGGCAACATGCCCGCATCTCATGGCATTAATACGGAGGGGGCTTTACTCTAGAATTGGCGGGCTATTCGCCGCACTCGTAGGGGGTATAGGTTGACCCAGGAGGGGTGCTCAAGTTACCTGATTCCGTGAAGTGCTGGGTGGTCCATTCACGTTGCTGAAGGGGGCTGCCTCACTTCAGGTTTTGGCGGGTAACTTGCCGCGCCCGTAGGAGTCTAGGATTTCATTGCACAGGCTATCCACACGACCAGGGGAACGTCGGGTTTCAGTAGCGGCTCTGTGAAACCCGGGGATCCCAGATATCTGTATTGTTCTGTGATGCTTATTACATTTCTGTGATGTTGCATTTTATTACGCCTTGAGCGAAATATTATATATTGATATATATACTAGTAGATGTTGTATATGTTTTGCATCCGCGTTAGTCCAGTCCCCGCTCTGTCGTTAGTTAGCTAACCTAACGGGTAATGACGGGACCCAGTGGCGAATGCGGATGGCATATACGTACGTCATTATTTTCGTTCTTTATTGGTGTGATCAATTGATGGGACTGCGTTGATTCGGATCAATGCAAGTTAAAAACAAATCTAATCTGATGTTATTGGAACACTTTTCAAAAAGCTGTTATTGCAAGGATGTTCACTTTTGTTTTGCATCGTGGTATTCAGTTGGAATATCCTGCTCCTCAGTCGACGAGGCAAGGGCCGAGATCCCTTCACCGGGAGTGACCCCTTGGACAGAAGTTTGCGTCAGGGCAATAACTTCACTATAGCCGATTACTTTTGCTTTGCATCGTGGTATTCAGTTGGAATATCCTGCACCTCATTCTACGGGGAAAGAGCCGAGATCCCTTCACCGGGAGTGACCTCTTTAGCAAAGGTTTTCGTCACTATATTTTTAAAAGCTATCCGGTTCCTTCAACGATATCAAGTTCATTACGTTAAAGGTTTTCGCCAGAAACCATTCGTAGCCCTCCGTCATTTCAGAACGGTAGCACTTAGTATTCATGCTATGTATGTTGGCCTTCGTCAAGGCATAGTGTATGGTAGCTATTTGTTACTTTTCTGCAGCATAGATAGATGCGTTGGTTTGGGACAGTCGTACTACTATTTTGGCCTTCGTCAAGAGTATGTGGGTGGGTTCAAATTAACCTGGATAATGACGGGTAGAACTTGATATGTGACTTATGATATGTTGGCCTTCGTCAAGGTCATAAGAACATGGGGCAAAAATCACATCGGGAGTTTCTAAAGAAACTGAAACTTGCCAGATATGCGCATACCTTCTGGAGTGTGATAACGTGAGCGGATTCCGTCACGTTATCATGCGATGATAGTTGGATCCCGATTCCCACTGATGAGTTGGTTTACTCCTCGGGTGATCCCGACTAATTCTTCTTTCAGGTTTGGAGGAGAATTTGACGGTACAGTGGGAGGTTTCCAGATTAGATAAATTGGTAACCATTCTGATCTAAGTTAGAGTGCACGCTGAGTATTTCTTTTCTCTCTCTCTTTGGCAGCGACCATTGACCCGACCCTAAGACCATGACTTAGTGACCAAATTAATCGAACCTTCTTAAACACTGGCTTTTGGATTGTCAGAGTTGCAAACCTCATTGCCACTCCTACTTTTACCCTTTTCTCCAGGACACCCCGTACTACTACGAATGTCCACTTCCATTGGACAAAACCATCGTATGGTTATATACGAACTCGAAGGAATTTATTCGAGAATGGTTTCCGGTTCTGGAGAAAACGAATAGGACTATTCAGTTGTCTTTTCCTTTTACCTTCTCTCAGGTTGGGAGTACCCCTTAGATTAGGGGATAATACACCTATTACGCAAATTGGATAGTCTTCTTCCAGACCATAGGCAGGTGCCGACCGGTAGGGAATGAAGAAAACCAATTAGCCTAACAATGGTGTACAGAAGGTATTATGTAAAGACAAAGAAAGGGATTAGAAGGAGGGCAAAGTAAATTGCGACTGATATTCACGACCAAACCAAGTATTTCATTACCACTCCCACTTCACCTTTGTATTTCTCCAAAACACTCCGTATCACTACGAAGATCCACAGTTTATTGGATACTCCATCGTATGGTTATATACAAACTCGAAAGGAACTTGTTCCAGTTCGGGGATGGATTCTGGTTCAGGAGAAATAGGTATAAGGTTTATTCAGTTGTCTTTTATCTTCACCTTCTCTCGCATTGCGAGTGCTCCTAGGATTGGGACAGTACACCCATTATGCTTATTGGATAGTCTTCTTCCAAACCATAGGCTGGTGCCGAACGGTAGGGAAGGAAGAAAACCATTTGGCCTAAAGGGGTGTACAGAAGGTAATGACTAAAGACATATGAAGGGATTTAGAGAGGTGGCAGAGATTTATACGATTACAGTTGTGAATCTGGAAGAGGCATTACTAGGAATACCCGGGATACCCCATCGAAACATTTCAATGTTTCAGTTTCACAGTGTACTGTTAAAAGAAAACTGATTTCCCAATTAGAAACTTGCTCCAGGGTATGTATTTATCAGGTATGATTCTCACATCTGTATGGTTTTACAGATGATGAGTGGGAGTAAGTTATTGGGAATTAGGTGATCATCCTCATTATATCGGAATTCGTTGTAATTGGTGATATTTGAGGAAGTCACCTGGGTTGTTTGCCGGACGACGAATATTTGGTTTTGAATATCCGTTATAATGCACCAATTTCAAATTGATATATCTGTACGTCTATTTTTATAGAGTGAGATATACCTTTTTGAAATTATGTCGATGACATTTACCTATATCAGTTGATGGTTAGGTAAGAAGTATTAAACAGCGGTGTAATTCTTCTTAACCATAAGTACAGTTTTCAAC
Organism: Agapanthus africanus; assembly: GCA_030015575.1. Lineage (NCBI taxonomy): Eukaryota > Viridiplantae > Streptophyta > Magnoliopsida > Asparagales > Amaryllidaceae > Agapanthus > Agapanthus africanus. Next base: position 384,650,168 of record CM057338.1, on the reverse strand, counting down.
CTACAACACACAGGGAGTGAGTTATTAGACTCAAGGGACTTGTACAGAGTATTGTATATTGTCCAGTGTCCATTAGGATAGAGGGGATGGTTCTCGTACTATATTCGGTTTACTTATGACTTCTCTAGTTCTTAGACAGGTGTTTCGTAGAAACACAGGGTCCAAGTTTTGAGAAGTTATAGGTATAAGAATAAAGTAGAGAACCAGGTGTTGCAAGTATCGGGATTCTTCAAGGAGATCAAAGATATAGATACTTGTGTACGGTATTCAGGTGATAGTAATGACTAAGAGAACTTGCTTCTCTTTCAGGTTACTCATAATTGGAAGCATTCCTAAGTTGAGTAACGCTGATCGGCCTCCTTCCATTTAGTTGACATGCACTAGAGGCAGCTGCATGATTTGAATCTGGTTCAATTAAATCAGTGCCTCTCTTTCTATATTGGATATAGAACAGTTCATATCTTAACATTGTTAAGGTACGGGGAGTTGTCTGGCTTATGCTTAAAACCAGACTTTGGATAACTCGAGGCACGTTTCTGTAATGGCTGTTTGTGGGTTGACCCTGGCTATGACGAGGGTTGACTTTCTACCATCTGGAAGATCAATAGTGATATTGTTCTAGACTCGCCACAGTTTTAATAAAAATGGATTTTTTTCAGAAAACAGTTGTGGGAGTATGGTAGAACTGGAAGTGATTCCAGAACCACAAACGATTACTGAAGATTTGATAAGAACCTAAAGATCCAATCTGGTTTGACATTCCATCGGCCACTCCGCAGATACGGTGGGTAACCTCAGGCACCCGAGAGGTACTCCGGTAGCCTCAAGGACGGTGACAGGGAGGTTCTTGTTTACCCAGACTTGTCATTGCTGTTGTTCTAGGCTGCGAGACCCGGCAGGAGGATGAGTATAGCGTCGTTCTAAACTAGCTTTAGAAGTGTACGTGTATATGACTCTGCCAGAGGGTTGTCGTAGTCAGTGGGAGCAGCGGAAGCATTGGTGGACAAGTGGCTTATGTCTATTTATAGACTAAAGAAGATATAGCGGAGATAGATCATCTATTTCTGATGTGACGGTCATAGGTTTGACTTCATCAGAATAGGGGATGGATCTGTTAAGAAGGTAGTAGGGTGTGATGTCCTGGTATTTGGATGACATACACAGAGTAGGAAGTGATATTCCTATACTACGATCGTTATACTTTGGTCGTCACACAGTGGTTTCTCCACATGGGACTTGGACATTATATCAGACATACTGGTTACTAGATCTATGGTTTTAGATCTAGATTTGGGTGGTTTCCCAATTAAGGGTACTTAGACAGCATTCTAAGAGTATTTAGAATGGACGACTCCTGGCACGGTAGTGTACCTGCAGGTGATGGAGTCACCCTCTCTAAAGGTGTCTTACAGACTAAAGGGGAGAGGGATGTGCATGATTTGCAGATCACTTGCTTAGGCAATTGAGTCAATCATGAGATGTCAAGTACCACACCAGATGTTGTTTTTGCACTAGATGCAATAAGTTGACATTGATCCAATCCTGGAGAAACAGTTGGAAGCAGTTTTAGAACATAAGTGGATGTTCTAGGGATATGATAACGACAGCCTCATTCGGGAGACAGTTATCATTCCAGGCTTCCAAGGTGACTTGGACGACAGGGAGGTTGTCAGAGTTATAGTTTTCCTTCTGATGAGGGGCAGTATTTTGGACAGGTGGTCCAAGGAAATACTGAGGGAGGTATGGCGCAGGATACTGATTAAGTTCAGTTGACGATACAGTCTAAGAAGTTTGGATTTGGAGTTCATTTATGAGCTAGGTCCCATCAGAAATCCAGACATATTCTAAGACAGGTATTGCTCATTTCGGGAGATGGGTTTCTCCGTGAACTTGAGATATAGAGAGACATAGAAAGAAACATCAAAGCGGATCCACTCACTGAGGCTATTCCTCGAACGCAATAGTTTCGCAAACGAGCTTTGTGAGACTGACTATTAGAGGAGTTGGGTGTTCGGTATCACACGGGCTGTGAGTATGCGACATCGCAATAATTAGCCTTGAGTGCAAGTGGGAGATTGTTGGAGATAGTGCCCTCAGAGTCAATTATTAGATCACAGGCACGTGATTGCAATGATTGAGGGATGACCTATTCCGGTAGGACAGTCTTACTCAAGATGATAGTATGCTATCTGGTTTATCTTTATCATCGTGTACTGCTTTAAGTGACCTGACATGTCACTATTGCACGTTGATAGTGCCCCTAGGATTCTTGCTTGACTACCAGCAGTATGAGGGCGATCATATACGTGGGAGCTGGGGTCTATAAGCACATCCTTAAAAGGTCCCTAGTCGTAGGAGTTTCGAGACAGGGCATCGATACTCCAGAGTAGACTAGTGTATACAGTCGAGACCCCGACGAGGGGCGGTGGCCGGTCTCACAAGCCACTGGTGTCAGTTGGTTCACCTAAGATGTATATAGGTGCTCATTGGGTTATGAGTACACCGGACAGGACTCGCCGGGAACATGCTAGTTGGTCTTATACCTGACGTCAGATAGCAGTTCCCTGGTGACATGTGTACAGGTTAGTTCATCGAACTGAGGATCGTCATTTGTCTCGTGTGAGTTCCCACTGTACTTTGATTATTACCCTACCACGCTCAAAGGAGACGTGCAAACAGGTTTTAGTTGGGTACAGTCCCGAGCCACATGGAGGCAGTGAGCGGATCTGCAGGGGTTCGTCTCTCCCGGTATTGGGGGTGAGGTCGCGCTGTGTCTAGGAGAGTCATTACACGAAGTCCTTGGCCAAGACAGGAGATTTACTGGTAGGTATTCCAGTAGAATCTCAGGGTGTTCTGGGCTATGCTCCGACACGACTTGTACCGCTTTTGGGGGTCTGACATTTACCAACCCCCTAGGCCCGCCATGCGATGCTCATAGACGAACGGACCGGACTATACGGATATTGTCACTGACAGGCTCAGTAGGGTGTCAGGATGAGTTCGCTCATCGACGTCCCTTTTGGTCAATAGCTGGTAGCCCGTCACGTATGGCTAATATCTCTGACGTGCCAGTGGTTAAATCCACAGCCATAGTATTGACGAGTCTTTAGAGTCTCCCACAGACCAGTTGCTCAAGTTTCGGGCGAAACGCTGTAGAGGCCGTATGGAGATATGGCAGGGTTCGATCAGATACGTGCGGCATTGCACGGATCAGGATCGGACGGATAATACTAGCGGGCTTTGGTATAAGCCGGATCCTAGTATTGTACAGTGTAGATTTTGTCTCTTTGCATTTGTATTTCGGTCGGAATACAAATGCGGGTATGTATATACAGTAGCGGGGTTTTCCTGTAATTTATTACGGGATCAGTTTTTTGGAGTTGCCAGTTTGTTTTCCGATTCGGCCATATTTCTTTGTATCTTTCATTGGCTGAAGATTGGTGGAGGAGGGCTTATTTGCATTTGTACAAAAAAGCATATTGGAGGGTTGTCTTTGCACATTGTAGTGTCATGATGGTTGCACCATCCCTTGACTTCTTGACTTCTTCATGATGGCTTGACTTTGGGTGTGATGATTAGTTCTTGGAGTGTTGGATTATGGTTGTGATCATTTGACTTCATGATTATCCTTATTCTCTTGCATTATTCCTCCACCCTCTCTTGGATTTTTCCCCTCCTCATTCCCATCCACAAAAGAGGCCGGCCAAGTATGGGGCTGTCCCAATTTTGGTAGTGGGGATTTTTCTCTTCATGCTTGTTAAAAAATCCCAAGTTCATCACAAAATTCCACATCTCCTTTCCTCCACTAAAATGGCAACTTCCAATACCCCAAATGAGACATAGAACACTACACGCATTCTACAGCAAATCTTGGGCACGTCGACTCGCCAACTTCGTGCCCGAGTTGCCTCGGACCAGAGGTGGGAGCCCGTAAAAGAAGCCGGCGATGTGGTGCCCTTCTGGCGAGGAGATGAAGACCGGAGATTCCGCAGGAGATCGGGACGACGACGAGAAGACCGGAGGACACGGATCACTCGGTATATCTCTCTACTCGTTCTTTAGTTAGCTAGGACTAGTTTCATGGCCCGATCCGGGTATTTAGTGCGCGGTGGTGCCGGTTCAGAAAATTAAAGTAAAGCATCGCTTCCGTACTCCGGCGTCGGATTAACGGCCGGGGCGCCGCCGTGCAGTTACATTCTGTACTTAAATTGTGACAATATTTGGTTCGGAGTGCGACTCTCGACTGCAGTCCAGAGCGACTCTAGTTGTTGTTCACTGTCCCGTAAAGGGTACCACCCTGTTTCCTTAACTCATAGGTTGCGGAACTCCGTTGTTTATTTAAGGTGAATCTGTTATCTAGGTAACACAAGTGGTTTCATTCTGTTTCGTCATCGTTTGCTATTTAATCTGTAATTTAAAAGAGCTGGACGTATAACTGTCCAGAACAGATTCAGATGTGACATATTAGTGTTAAACAGTGTATAAATCCTAACGTACAGACGCGATTGAGAATCCGTCTGTTGCGTTGAAAACCTTACTGAAAACACTAGATTTCATTCAACTGTAGTGTCGCTAAATTTTGATCCCAACTGGGATTAAAGTGCGTTGCGAAACGGACTTCCGATTCTGAAACCGGATTTTCAGCCGTGAACGCTTAAAATGAAATGGCCATAACTAGTGATCCTGAAACCCGATTGGCGTGAAACTAAATTCGCTGGATAGATAATCGAACATACTATTTATTCCCCATTCATCGTTTCGCTAAACTATACACGTATGATTTATGATAAATTATGCAAGTGGTAGAATACTGATTTATGACATCTTAATCATGCTTTACATACTGTTTCCTCATCATATCATACATATGTCACCGCATTGATAACCTAGTGATCATGTGCATTACCCAGTGTTACGTATTAGTGATGATTGTGGCAAGTATGTTAGTGTTCGTGTATAAGTGGATAAGCGAAAGTGACACGTACTTGTACACAATCAGTGAACCCTTTTATTCTATTGCATTGTCGACGTCTGTGGGACGCGTGTAAGTGTGACTATAAGTGGTATGGGACACTTATGGAAGCTCTTGCATGGGTGTCACAGATAAGACACCAGACACTGCCATTTATCTTGGGTATTAGTCGGGACGTGCTTGATGGAGATCCTGTCTCCAGTTCTCGCGCAGACTTGTCACAGACCGACTGGTATTTGAGGTTATGGTTAGCGTTTGATGTAGACCACGGGGTGTGGGGTAGTTTGAGTGTGAGTTCAACAGAATCTCGGGAGTCCCATTCCGGCTTATATATATGGAGATATATGGAGATTTACAGGGTACATGATTATTACCGTGAGTTACATGTTGGGCCCGTGGTCCCTTGCCCTTGGGTCCTACCCTTGGGTGGAGGACACTCGCGAGTGGTTGACTCTCACACTTGGACTGACGATAGTCTTAGTGACCTGTACAGTGAGACTTAGAGACTGATAGGGATAATGGCATTGATATACATTTTTTACTGTGTTGACATACCTGGCATACTATATTACTGCTTTACTGTTCACATGATCTATTAAACATTTCATTGGTTACTGCATGTTCATATCTATACCGTCTTGATTTACTGTTATATATATATCTATTATCACTGTTCGAGTTGTCACTTGTATCTATATATTATATTACTATTATGTCGCTCTGACGACCTGAGTATGCATGCTCAGTGTAAGGAGTGATTTAGCCGGGACCATGACCAGACGCACATCACGGACATCTTGATTAGCTATCCAGAGTTATACCCTTTTGTTTTCCCATCAGGTCGGTCCTTTATATTGTTTTGTTTCAGTTACTGCATTTTTCATTACCTGCGCATTATTTACTGATTACCACGTAAAGCTAGAAGCCGAAGTGTGACTACGGCAGGACATTTCCTTGACCGTAGGAGCATGGCTGGCCGTGTTAACCCCTCGTATTCCGTATTTTGGGAAACGGGGCGTGACAAAGCCGGATCCTAGTATTGTATGGATGGATTAGTTTTGTCTTCTGTGCATTCGCATTCTACGGAATGCGGATGCGGGTGTGTATGCACAGTTGTGAGGAGCGAAGAAGAAGGAGGTGCCTCATTAGGATTTTGACCGTTGGTTCGGTCAAAACCATTATGAGGTGAGGAAAATATTTACTAATCTTTTTAATGATAATTGTGTTATGGCTAATTGATTTGATCATTTGACCATGCTTGACTATTTGACCTAGTTGACCATTGTTGACTTGGACTTTTCTTGAGAGCACTAGATCCTTCTTTTGCTTTTGGCTTTGGATTTGATTTGAGATGATAATGGTCAAATCAATGTAACCATCACACTTTATCATGATAAGAGATTAGTAATTATTTTGCATATGGATCATTATCTCTTGCTCATTCTCTCTCATCCAAATGGGAGCTCCCATGGTTTCTCCTTCTTCTTCCTCTCTTGATTTTTCTATAGCTCTCATGTGTTGAGAAAAATAGAAACAAAATAGACAAATAAATCCACCATCATGTTCTACACCACCTAGGACATCAAGAATAGCAAACTTGTTGCCCTAGTTACCTCGGCTTGAGATGGAGCTCGGACTACAGACTCTCGGGTGGATCGTCTTCGACTCAAGGAGGCCGCGGAGGTGACCAAGATCCGGATTGACCTATGGAGCCTACGGAGACGAGGAGGGTAGCGGAGAAGACCTGAAGGACTAGTAGCATGAGGTATAATCTTCTCGCATAGTAGATACAACCTCATGTAGTTTGTTAGCAATGGTTTGGCAAAGATCCTCAAGTTTTAGTCCATGTTACCTTGTGTTAAAAAATTTGATTTTCACCTATTTCGCCTCCCCGTAAACACCGGGGTGGGTAACGTGGACTTACAGTTTCTGCACAACACATTCAGATTTAGTTTTCTAATTAAGCAACACAAAAAAATAAATTATATACTAAATAATGAATTACATTTTGTAACGACCGTGTTTTCTAATACCTAATAAAAAAATATTTTATTTAAAATTTCTACTATCAAATAATCATTTACGTGTTTCGTTGATAGAATAATAATTTTTTAAGTAATAATTTTCAAAGCATTGGATAGGATTAAAGGAATTTTCTAAAATCTATTTATTGTTTTTATAGGCTTAAAATGTTTTAGTAAGATTTTATAACGCCTTAAAATAATCTACATATTTTTATTATCGATTAAAATAATTAATTTGTAATTAAAAATATATCAAGGATAAACTAGGTATTATATAATTATTATAACTAAGCTAAAACCGTAAATATGAGATATATTATTTATTTTGGCCCAAAATTATTTTTATACTTAAGATGACAATAAAACCTATTTTCTGAAATTTTCCCATAATTTTTCCGTAAATTTAACTATTTTTAACAAATTTTTTTAACCCAAATCAATATTTTTAAATAAACTGCTGAATTTTTATTTTCATTAATTTTTATTTTTTAAAATTTTTTAAACCCCTTTAATCTGGACCGTTGGATCACAAGATCCAACGGCCCAGACTGTCGCGGCGGCGCCCACGTGGTGGGGACCATGCGAAAACGCGCGGTCTCCACTCGCAGGCGCACGCGTGTCGCGTGGCGACACGTGGCATCCGGCGGCGGCGTGGCGGTGTGCCCTTGGCCGTTGGATGCAGATCCAACGGCCAGGATCCTCTGGCGGCGAGCGTAATCATCAGCTGATGATTCGCAATCATTGGCCGGCGCGATTTTTCGTATATTTTAACTGAATTTTGGATTTTATGGTTAGAAATAAAACCCTATAAATAGGCACTTCAAACCTTAAATTCTCACATCTCAGAACTCCAAAAATTCTGAAAAAAATACCTGTGCCTTCGTATCGACGACGCCGACGCTACGGCTTCACCCAAACGCCGAGGAAAAATCAGGGCGCGGAGCTTTGGAGGAGTTTTACACAAGCCTACGTTTTCAACCGTCTACGTCTAAACTCTAATCAAAGGTAGGATCCGCCTCTCTCCCCTTTTTCTGTCGCCTTCTTCTTTACTCAATAACCTAGTTCCAACTTCTAATCATCAACCCCCTATTTAAAATGTTGTTATAATATTCGTGCATGCCTATTCCTTGTACCCTCAATAATGATAAAGTTAACTATGTTTTAAAACGGTGTTTAATTTCCTCTGTACACAAAAATATATATTGCACTCTCATACTACCTGGAATCTGATATGCTTAATGTCATAACCCATGAATTGTTAATTCACCTCTGATATACCCACACTTACCCATATTATCAAAGTGATCTCGAAATAAGTTACTTCCACAAAATACCCTCGTTTAATTAAAATATTATATTTGTTTAAAATATTCATAAGAGATAAGATATGTAAAATAAATATTTTAGATACGACATACGTATATTTTACTTACACTTTTTCATCAACTACTATAATATTGTTAAACCCCCTTCAACCTTTTTAAAAGAAGAAAATTCTAAATTTAAATAACGGCTTATGGTTTTTTCCAAAACGAACGTATTTTCTAAAACGTTATCCCGAATCTAAAACACTATAATTTCATAAAATTATTAATTTCATTTAAATATCTCGACCTTTATTGAAGGGCCATTTTTTCCACAAGGATTATAATCCGTATAACGATATCTTTTCAAAAGGAATATTTAGTATCTTATTAAAAGGTAATTTTAAAATAACACCAATCTAGGGCAAAGAAAAGGTTGTAGGCATCGGTCGTTTATCTAAACCAGATTTTGTGGTGCCTATGCTAGACAAGTGGGAAAGGTAATTTTAAAAGGCCCGTCTCACGGTGATTCATGAACGAATCCCTCCTTTCCTTACTTGTGCTTAGCTGGTCACAATTGACGGTGAAGAGACGATTTGAGGACCTCACAACTTGTCCTTTTTGAACAGTTAGGAGCAGTCTAGATTTTCAAATAAAAACCTCTTGCAACTTGTCCTTATAAAAATCTCTTGCAAAAGATTTTCAAATAAACACAACCTTTTATCGAAAGGATATTTTACCGTAAAACATTATGTTTTTCCAAAATGATAAATATTCCAAATCCCATGGTTTTTCTTAGAAGTAATAAAAGATAATTAAACACTATTATTCTTTTTACTAAGCAATCCCTAAGATGACACGAAGTACTATACGAACTTTAGAAAATAAAACGAGTGGTTGTGGAAGGCCATATTAAACGAGATCAATACTTTTTAAATTTCTAGTTTATGACAACATAACATATACAAAATATGATACGGTTAGGGTTAGAATGCGCGGACCTAGATATCGAATACTTTATGAAGATCCCTGCAGGCCGGGTGACCAGTCCAATATATGGGCGACTATACAAATATGAAGATCCCCATATTCCGGGTGACCAGTCCAATATATGGGCGACTATACAAATACGAAGATCCCGATATTCCTGGTGACCAGTCCAAAATATGGACGACTATACAATGTAGAAATTCCATGCCTAGGAGTATACGCACTAACTCTAATTCATCCGAACCTTTATACTGAATCACGGGGATGGGTAGTTTGATTAGGCAAGGAGATTCGAAACTCGGATTCCCCTATGTAACGTTTTAAAAATAATTAAATAAATAATTAAATGAATAAAATTGTTTAAGTGAATTTTGTGATTTTCGGTAAAGTAAAATGTATTTTTCATAAAACTAAACCGTGATTGTTTTTCATTATAATTTCAAAAATACCTATTTTAATTATGTAATTACTAGTAAATGGTGTTTATTTAGCCACTTATAAATTTTTAGTTTAATTAAATATTTTTCCTAAATTAATTATTTTAAATATTAACATAAACTTTATTTTTACACTAAATTAGTGTAAATTACAAATTTGAATGGTTTTAATTTGTAAAAATGAACCATGGCATGTTATAATTTAGTGTGTATCATGCAAAATTTATTTGTAAATTTTTCCTATTTTCTAGAGTTTTCTTGAGTTGCTATAGTAAAGAAATAAAAGAAAAATAAATAAATGCATGAAAAGACATAATGAAGTGATATTTTGGTGGATACTTCTACACATTTTCTCACCCTCTTCTTTCTCTCCCTCACCTCCAAAAAAATGGCCGGCCTCACCCCCCATGGTAGCCCCCATTTTCCTCATTTTATTTTGCTCCAAAATTCATCAAAAATCTTTTAAAAATTCAATTAAAAATCCACAAAATCCTATTTATTTCCTACCCTTTATTCCTTACTCATTTTTATATGGAATTTGGAGATGGAAAGCATGCATTTTGGAGGCTCATTTTGTTGTTTGGATTTCATATTTTAGAGGTATAAATTTCCTTCTTTTGTTTATTTATTATTAGATGTTTCTTTTAAGCATGTTTAGATTTAATGAATTAATTCTATGTTCAATTTTTAAAATTCAAGTTAGGGTTTGTAAATTCAAGTTATGATTTTTATTAATTAATTAGGGTTATAATAGTTAGTTTAAGAATTTTAGAATTGAAAAATCTTGCATGGTTGTTGAATTGTAAATTTTTCATTTAAAATTGTTTAAATTAGGAATTTTGCTAACTAGGTTTCTATAAAACATAATTTTTGGTGAAATCAAATTTCAATTAATATTTGTAACACTAGACTGTGGTCTTAATAAGGGTATTAACTTGTTGGTGGAATGGAAACTTAAATTGATTGCTAGTTTCTATTGATAATTGATAAATTGTGATAAAAATTGCTATTTTGTAAACTAGATTTTAGAAATTCCTAAATAAATGAGATTAAAAATATAATTTATGGTTTCATTAAATCATTATCATCATGAATTGTGGTTTAATACATTAATTCATGCAAAATCACGTTTTGTGGTGGAATTGTGGTATTTTGCTTGAAAAATGTTGAAAATTGTTAAAGGTTGCAAACTAGAAATTTCAAATTAATACAAATTTGTGTAATAAAAATATAGTAATGGTTTGTATAGTCTAGTTATGCTATTTAATGAGTTTTATGACCATTGGTTTCATTTAAATGTCAAGTTTTGATGAAAAACGGTAAATTGGCATTTTCGGGTTTTACGAAATTGGACGGTTTGATAGATTTTAGGGTTTCGATGGATTTAATCATATAAGTAATGTGTTTTAAAACTACGAGTTATTTGTTGATGTTTATCTCGATCCATCGGAGTTTGCACGCCGATATCGAGCGATATTTGGTTCTTTTGCGTGGACGGGACATAGGTTTTAACCTATGCTTGTTCCTTGTATCGTTTGACTTTCGTATGTGATCCAGTTTACGATACTATTTATATGTTTGCGTTTAGGTACCCCTCACGTGGACTGCGGGCGATGAAGAGGAGGATGGCGACACCGTCTTCGGCAGACATGGACCAGGTGAGTAGATGCATATCTACGGGGGGAAGTCGGGTGGATGGCGTTTAGCACCCCCGCAACGTAGAATAGGAATAGTACTTATTGACATTAGGAAATCAGATGTGAACTTAGATTCTTAATGAGTAGGGCCCTAGTAATGACCCTAGGCTGGACTAGACTGATTTAGGAAGACATATCAGAAGATGATTACCTTGGAAGAGGTTCGTAGGTTTCAGGTAGAAACACACGCACGCACACACTGAAACACGACATGGTGTATACGTGCATGTGTATATATATATAGGACGAGGTATAGGTATATATATATATATACAACACGTATATGGGATACATTGATGTGATATGATATCCGAGGTATGATGAAATAGTGTAACTGGGCTTGATGCCGTGATTCTTGGCTATACAGTCGTATTAAGTGTTAGCGGATCATTAGAGAATGAGATAATGAACATGTATATTTAAATTATAATGGGTGGTGATGATATTGAGGTATATGGGACTCTAAAATAGTACCCGGACTGTAACTTGTGATTGATCACGATATGGGATATGTATGACTTGATTACGACATCATATAGGTGTGACCTGATGTTGATATCATAGAGGTGTGACTTGAGGACGATATGATATCAGTATGACTTAATCACAATATGATACATATGACATGATATTTCTGAGGATAAACTAATGATGCTTATTATGATGGCAATGATATATGATTGATGTATGCGATCACAGTTTAGCACCTTGATCATGAGATGTGTTGATGATGACATTATACTAATGACGAGACACCTAGGAGATACTTGACCCGTACCCCGATATTGGGATGCCGTACGATGGATTTTACCGTACGAGGCATAGATATGATGATTGATCCGCACTCTTGATTCGAGGAAGCCGTACTACGTACGTGACGCTATTGAGGCTGGATCGCCGACTATTAGAGATATTGATTCAGACCTAGGTAGACTCTTGTTTCTTATTGACTAGTTTCTTAGGTTTAATTCCTTAGGAGGTTAGATGGACACTAGGTTAGGTTCGAGTCATATAGTGGTAGTGATAATTGTATATCAAATGAGTGGATAACACACATCCGTCTTTACTTTCACACTGTAATCATAATGTTGCATGTTCATACATATGTTGCTATAATCAGTATAAACTTTACCTGTTAGGACACCAGCACCATTACCGATGATGCGCATATTCCACGCACACTTATTTGCCGGCTCACACACATCATCATCGGTAATTGCTATGTCACGTACACTTTAGATCTTATTATCTTTTATTGATAGAATCAGCTAGCAACTAGATCGATATATAATATTGTGATTACTCTCAGATGCTAGTATAGACATGGCATTTATTACTTAGACATTCATGCATTCATATTCTCATGTTATCATGCAGTTTTATGGGGCATATGCCGACACTTATCATTTACTTACTCATGATTTTGAGATTTAGATTTATATGAGATTTCTGGATTTTGGGGAAAACCGCAAGAATATATAAAAACTTCTCTCTCTCCTCCTCCTCTCTTTTTAAAAACATAAGATGTGGTTTTCTCGTGATGTATGTGTCGTCCACCATGAGATTTCATATTTTCTGATGGATTTCGAGACCCGATTCGATGAGTGGATGAACCGTCTCGGGTACATGGTGGGCCCGGTATGGTATCCCGGGGCAAGAAGATCGAGTTGTAGACGATGAGCCTGGCAGGGGAAGGCTACCTACCGGTGATGTCTGGCGTGGAGGATATCCGGAGGATACCGACCGTTGTCGTGAGATTTGATGATATGGGCCGATCCGGACTGACGGAGCCCGAGATATTGAGACTATGAGACTTGAGATTTACATGTTTGTGTCGATGCTTGACACGGATTTTCATGGATTTCATTGTTGATATTTCCGGTTTCTATACCCGTTTTACTATGATAACAGCTAAAGATTTCTTATACAGATACACCTGGATTTCAGGATTGGTTATTTTACATTCATGGTGCATGCATATCCATTCATATGACATAATACTATATGAGGCACTGACACGAGCACGGAGTATCTGCACTTACACGTAGTATTACCCTGCTATTATTAGATGATTGGGACTTAGTAGTGTATTATTATGAACTAGGATAGCGTCGTGCATTCGATTTCTTTTCGTAGATGTCTTCTACTCACGAGTTGGCAACTCACCCCCGTTGTGCCAAATTTTATTACAGGTTCGATGTACAGATTTCCCTGGCAGCTTGCTGGCACATCTTTTCTTCAGGGTGATTTGCACGGTAGGTTGGTTCACTTGTATCTGAACCACCATTGTATTTTTATTCTTTCATTTGTATCTAGTAAGCTCCATCAACCATACTTGTATTACTTGATAAGTTTATTGGACCAGTATTTTTTTTATTTCGACCTTAGAGTCGCGCATGTATTATTCTGATATGGTGGTTTTGTTTTCTTTGAGTTTTGAGCCTTGCCCTTTGGCGTTGTATATTATTATGCTTGTTGTGGTTGTTTCCGCCTGTTGGCGTTGATGCTAGCTCCCGTTGGGGATGCTTTTTATTGTTTATGTATATTATACTTGTTGTACCCGTTTGGGGGCCAGTTTTTATAGAGGAGACTCTGCCGAAATTTTTGAGAAAATTTGCTGATGTTTTAAACTTGTTCCTTCATGTTTTCTTTTACTGCTTCTTCTTTTTCATGGTTTAGATTTCTGGGCTTCGGCTTACTTAGGTTACGTTGCGCCTCTAGACGTTTCGTAATCTAAGTGCCGGTCACGTTCCGTACTTTCGGGTCGTGACACCCTACTACTCGATTATGATCCCGGGAAGTGAAACGGTACAATTCACTTCCTCAGTTGTTGTTCCGTGGCCACAATGGAATAATCGTGAGTATCCGGATCCTTGTTTAACAAACTAATACGAACCTTTACCTTTACTTCCTACTACTTATCTACATATAACTTACAACATACTCATGCTCATACATACCTCTCTTCAAAACGTCTTAAGTTTGTGCATTCCAAACATTTACACCTTTACTTTATGTCTGCATGCATACATCATACTCTTATATACACCTGTTCATTTTTATACTCCTATTTCCTTATGAGGCAATCCTATCCGAGTATAACTCGCTGAAGGACCTTCCTTTTCTTCCTCTATCTTTGGAATGTCCGTCAGACAAGAATGAGTATTATGGCGAGGATCAAGGTGTGAAGCCTACTTATGAAGATTTATGCAGACTGGACGATGGAAGATTAGCTAAATTTAATTTTTGTTGTTACCCACATGTTTAGGGCTTTTGTTTCCTCTCGATGTAATTAAACTACTTAGTTTATGTTACTCTTTCTTTTGGGATGTAATAAAGTTTGGTTAATGGAAATAAATGCCTTTCGCTTTTATTATTTTTGTTTTGGCACACATCCTGCATGTTAAATATTCATACGCTTAACGTAATTGTATTGAATAGACCACCTTCAATACAGTTAGGTTGCGGACCATGCCACGTCATCCTTCTCCTTCTTTTGGGAAGCGGGGCGTGACACATTTAAATTACAAATTTGTTTGCGCTGAGAGTCGTAATATTGGCACAAGAGAGGCCATGTATCTACGTCGACTCTCGCAAAGGCCGGAGCATGTAGAAGAGCTCTTTCTCTGCCTCGGGGGTCGCCAGCCATACCAAATAGCAGTCGATTTTCAGCTACTTCCTATTGTATCGGACCTTAGATTCCATGTTCTTCATCTGACCCAGGTACAGAGCGTGAAGATCGAGCACTCTCTCAGGGTGATCAGGGTCGGGTACAGGCTGAAAGTCTAATCCAACTGCAAATACAAAAAAATAATGTATTTAAATTGCAAGTGTTAAATAATAATAAATTTATTGGATAAGTCAAATGAAAATATATATTAATACCCGAGCCTGATTTCAGAAGATGGCAAATGAGCGCCGGTGCTGATCGCCCCACCCAACATGAAGTTGATACTTCTTTTGAATGCGGCTCTCATCCCCCATATACCGGCCGAATCGCTCGGCATAATCGCCAGTATAGCGATAATCGGGGGTAAAGAAGAGGGGGAATGGTGCCTCCCCCTAACTCTATCAGGCCCCAGCCTGTGAGACTGATTCGGCCCTCGAGTCCTCCTCTCGGGATGGGGCTGCCCTGTATCTATAAGAAATATCAAGACAAGCAATATTAAGAAATCAAAGATTAACGAAAATTGAGCTGCGATATATACGTTCGGTGACAGCAGCATAAGCCTGGGCCCGGGCAGCAGCGCGAGCGGGACGATAGTTCCTCCGGTGAAGAACAGCCGATGACCCGGATGTAGACGCATCCCCTCCAACTAGAAAATAAATATTAGAAAATAAATATTAACGATAAAATTACATGAAGTTCATATTTATTGTAAGAGGATATGCAAAATGATTAAATATTTTATATTTATTCATACTAACCTGCAGAATGAGCGGAGGGTACGGAAGTGGCGGGGGTGGCCTCTGCGCTAGATGTGGATGCACCAGCTATAATTAGGCAATTAAAAATAAATTATATAAGTAATTGCAAAAAGAATGTGTATATCTATAATATAACATTCTAAATCAATATGCATATAATATAGGATATATAAACCTACTCGCAGGTGCGGTGGTGACCTCTGCCCGAGATGTGGAGGCACCACCTACAACTAGACAATCAAAAAAAGATTATCTAAGTAAGAGCAAAAAGAATGTGTGTATATTTATGATATAACATTCTAAATCAATATGCATGCACTATAGAATATATAAATATACCTGCAGGTGCAGTAGTGGCCTATGCCTCTGATGTGGACGCACCACCAATAGCTAGACAATTAAATATTGACTATATAAGTAATTTTGAAATAAATATGAGTTTATATATATAATATTACATTCAAAATTAATATGCGTGCAATATACCTGGAGGTGTGGCAAAATCCACACGGAAGGAGTCATCCGAAGGGGATACTGATCGGGGTGCAAGACTAGCCTTCTGGAGCTCCCTACGCAGCTCCCCGGAATGCAGAACCACTCTCCTCTGCCTCTGCCGTGACTGGTGCTCCTGCTGCCCCTCGCTGCTCCGGGCGTCGTTATCAGACTTAGATAAGAGTACAATCATTACATATGCATGCAATATATATATATATATATATATATATATATATATATATATATCGTAGAAATATGAAGTAATAATATAACATTACTGATAACTTTTTTCGTTTCGTAGACGCATTAGACATATCTAGTTGGATTTCATCATCGATATCATTTATAACCCATGTAACTTCACGATCAGCCGAAGATAACCCGTCTTTTGAAACAGACGATCGGAGTACTCTAAGTCTTCTCTCTTCTTCATCATCATCGCTGTCCTCCATACAATTATCGAATTCTAGGACATCGTAAACATCCCTGGGTTTCCAACGGCATACGACATTTCATCCCGGATACTTCAAGCACTGTGAGTAGTATACTTGAAACACTTGGTTCGGAAAGATAAATGGATCGTCCTGACCGTAAAATCGAAGTGAGTCCACACTAGTCAATCCATATTCATCTTTCTAAGTCCCGAGATTGTTTCTCTATTTATCCGTATCGGTTCGTTTATCGTACCAAATACACTGAAATATATAAAACGGTTCTGATCGCCCAGGATATTAGATGCCAAGTATGCAATTTAAGTATCCATAATAAATCACATTATCCGATCCTACCGTCGCAATCCCACTATTCTGAGTGGTTCGAGATGTTTTTATGTTCTTAACTTCAAATTTGTATCCAAGGACATCGAATCCTTTATAATATGCAACATTCATATTAGGAAACTGAGCTAAATATCTTGAATCTCTCTAATGATGCAAACAAGTTCGGATCATGGATCTGAAAAAACAAATTTTACGGCAAATACATAACGATATAAGTTTAGAATAAGACTGGTAGCAATAACATGTTATTCGAACAATTTACATGATCTGCAAACCAATCGCAAAAATTATTCCTAATATTTTTCCAATCGTTCATCATTCCAATCAGGATGTCCCTCACGTACCTCATTAATATGAATTATGTTCTCAACAATAAATTATGACATTAATATTATATCATTTCATACACACACAAACACAAATATAACAATTAATCCAAAAAACTTACTCTCTAATTTCTTCAAGACATACGCTATTGAGGAGGATAAACCGATATATTTTGTTGATAAATATAATATCTACTCTCTTATAATCTTCTTTACCATATGGCCCGTCCTGAATTCTCCGAGGCCGGTTAAGCTTCGTCTCAATGTTCTTGTCCAGACAGCGGGAACAAAATATGGTTATTTAATCTAGAAGATAATCTTGCATGGTAGAACCCCATGGTCGATTTCTATTGCGTATATAATTTTTTAGAGTGTAGAGCTACCTAAAGAAAAATATGTTAAATAAATAAATACGGGCATATAGAACAACAATAATTTTACAAATTGCGTGAAACGAAAAATTCCACGTACGTTTCGACAGGATACATCCATCGATATTGTACCGGTCCGGAAAACTTAATCTCGGTTGCAAGATGAACCATCAAGTGTATTATGATATCGAAGAATGACGATGGGAAAATATGCTCAAGGTTGCAAAGCATTAATGAAATAGAATTTTCTAGATTCTCCAGCGTCACAACATCCAGGTTTTACCGCACAATTCTCTAAAAAAGCAACAAAGGTCATTGATTACTAGACCAACCGATTCGGGAAGGGAAGTCCTGAGGGCTAATGGGAGAAGGTGCTCCATAATAACATGGCGATCATGACTTTTCAGCCCATCGATCTTACATTTCACAATTTTTATATTCTTACTAAATGATCCCGAGAAACCTGTGGGAACATTCAAATCATGCAACACCTGTAGGAACCTTTTCTTCTCCGGTTGTGACATATGATACGCGGAATTGGGAAGTACAAAATTTACTGATTTACCCGCTATCGGTTTAGGATGCAATTCACTTCTAATTTTCCAGTCCTGAAAATCCATCCGAGCACGGAGGTTGTCTTTCGATTTTCCGTCTTTACAAAGAAGCAAGTTGAGTACGTGCTCGGATACTCCCTTCTCTATATGCATGACGTCCAGACAATGACGCACTAAATTTGTTGACTAGTACGGAAGTTCGTAGAAAATGCTTAACTTGTTCCAGTATGGTGGTTTGATCTATTTTGTCGGATCTATCCCGAAGGTCACATTATTGTATCCATCCCACTGAGTAATTGCGTTCTCTCTGGACAATGAGGCTGGAGGACCAAGAAACTCCTAATGACCATTAAAGTGAGCATCGTCTAACCTATAGGGATGGTTTAGTGGCAGGAAATGCCGATGACCGCAATAACAAACCATCCTGCTAAAATTCAACCATTTCGATGTTGTATATTGATGGAAATAAGGACATGATTTGAGACCATGTACGGACCAACCTGATAACATTCAATACGCAGGAAAGTCATTAATTGTCCACATTAAATCCGCACACATTGTGAAGGTTGTATCTGTGTTTACATCGTAAATATCCACACCATCAATGAATAAAGATTTTAACTCATCGATCAGAGATCGGAGGTAGACGTCGATATTGTTTCCCGGTGAGTTTGGTCCGTCAATAAGAAGAAACATCATAAAGTAGGATTGATCCATAACCAACCAAGACGACAGATTATAAACTATCATTACAACGAGCCATGTGCTGTGGTTTCCAGCCATATAGTTGAATGGGTAGAAACCATCACTAGCGAGTCCGAGCCTGACATTGTGAGAATCACTACTGAATATTTTGTGCCTCCTATCGAAATCCTTCCATGCCGGTGATTCTTTTGGATGACTCATTTTTCTATCTTCACTTGGAGCAGTACAGTGATGCTAAATCATTGCCTTGGCTGTTTTCTTGCACCTGAATAGCCTCTGCAGCCTTTGTGTTATGGAAAAATATCGTTCTATCTTAACAGGTATATCGGGCTTCTTATCAGATTCTTTCGGTTTATACCTAGCCTCTCCACATGTTGGACACTGTTTCAAATCCGAATTCTCTTTCTGGTACAACACACAATTTTTAGGACATGGATGAATCTTCTTACACTTCAGACCCAAATCAGACATTATCTTCTGGGCTTCGTACCAGCTGTCGGGCACATTATTTTCCGGGGGTATGGAATCTTTCAGGAACTTCAGAAGTATCGTGAACGACTTGTTACTCCATCCATTTAGGCACTTAATCTGGAAAAATTGGACGAACCATGATAGGGTTGAATACTTTGCATTCTCATAAATTGGTCTTCCAGTATCATTCATGAACTTTTCATATTTATCCGCATGCGGTCCTTGACCGAAATGAACGTCATCTTCGGTAGGAATACTATCACCTAGGGCGGCCTCTACCATATCCTCCATTTCATCTCCTGAAAAGAAGTTATCGTGTTCTTCTTCTTCTGCCGCATTACTGTCTTCTCCTTCTTCTTCTGCCGCATTACCGTCTTCTTCTTGTCCTTCCCCGTGATATAACCAAGTTGTATAAAGTCTAGTAAAACCATGTTTAACGATATGAAGTTCTACGATTTCTACTTTCTGCCAGAACTTATTCCCACATCTATCGCACGGGCAGAGAATCTTCTCTAACACGATCTTATTATGTGCGCGTGCAAATTCAATGAAAGCAGCAACTCCTGCGACAAACTTAGATTGCATGCCTTATTGCCAATCCACGTACATCCAGTCCTTAACTTTGATATACTCATGGGCCATGTTAGACTGTATAACATATAAATTATGGGTTATGGTGACTATCTTGATAAATCATAGAACGCGATGGTTACTGACAAAGAAGAAAGTCCATAGCGGTAAGTTTGTCGTTGAAATGAATAAATTATCGATTAATAAAGTTAGATTTGAAAATACCCAAATATGAGTTGTATTCTGTGTATGTGTGTTTCAATTTATGATTTCACTTAAGTGTAGGGTTGTTAGCGTGTATGTGCTTTGTGTGTGCGTTTGTTGTGTATTCGTGTTGTATGTGTGTGTTTCGACTATCGGGGGTAAGGCTTCTTTCCCATTAAGAATGTATAGAGCAGACACCGATTCGCTTGTGTTTTCATTTGTTTCGAGTAAATTTTGGCAGCACCTCACCGCTGTTCTCCGAGTACACTGTAATAGAATAGATAATCATTTCAATACTGTGAAATTACGTTGAAATGAACATCTAATCTATCTTTGTACACGGAGAACCAGCGGAAAAGTACCGACAAAATAACTCGAAACGAATGAAAACACAAGTGAATGCAGGTGTTTGCTTTATACATTCCAAACTTTTCCACACTGGACAAATCTATCGGTTATCATACGATTGAACTTTCTCGTCACATATACTACATGACGGTTGTTAGCACCGAACTATACCGTCCGATATTTAACAACGTTCGTATAATTTTATGTCACAATGAATATCGAACGTATGTTAACCGATAGATGGGGACTAAGTCGCGTTTTGATTTTCATATATGAATATCGATGAGAATATTAAAGTTTGATATTATCATCGAATATCATATATTGGTTTAACTTGAGTATTTAACTTGAATAGGTTTTACGTTTACGTTTCGTTTTTAAGGGTTTGAAATTTTTAGTTTAGGATAAGGTTTTCTTACGTTTACGTTATTATCGAGTATCCTACTGAAGGAACTAGTTCACCCTAAACCCTAACTCTAATTAATCCAAATTAACCTAATTAACCCAAATTAACCCTAAACACCACTCTAACTCAAATTATCTCTAATTAACCCAAAATTAAGCTAATTAAACCAAATTAACCCTAATCAGCACCCTAACCCAAATTAACCCTATTTTACCTAATTAACTCAAATTAACCCTAACTCTAACCCTAATCATCACCCAAACCTAAATTAACCCTATTTTACCTAATTAACCCTAACCCTAACCCTAACCCTAATCATCACCCTAACCCTAACCCAAATTAATCCCAGCCCAAACCAAAATTAACCCTAATTATTCTAATTAACTCTAACCCTAACCCTAATAATCACCAATCCTATTTTATCTAATTAACCCCAAATTAACCCTAACCTTAACCCTAATCATCATCCAAAGCCTAATCCTAACCCAAATTAACCCCCAATTATCCCGTCCTGGTAACCTTAACCCTAATCCTAAAATCAATAACAATAACACCAATTAAAAACAACAAAATTATAAATTAAAATCAAAATTAACTCACATCTGCCGACGAGTAAAGTTTCTCGAGGAGGTGGAGAGCAAGGCTTCGGCGAGATGGACGAGACCGGGAAGATAGAGCTCGAAGTGGTGGAGGCGACGAGAAACTCCACGACGAGCTCAGTCGATGGCGATGGAGGAGGAACTCGGCGACGAGGAAGGCGGCGACGATGGACGAGGATGCCTGGCGCGGGTTGGTGGGAAATTTTGGAGGACAGTGGAAAAATTCTTAGCTTTATTATTTTTTTAAAAACCCTTTTTTGCCTCTACGGATTAATCCGCAGGGCTCTCTTTTGCGGCACCGTATGGCCAAATAAAAACATTGCATTTTAATATCTTTTAATTTATCTATGTCCCTACGGATTTAGCCGTAGAGACAACCAATGTCCCGTGCGCTATCCGTAGGGACAACCTTCATTGTAGTAGTGGGTCTTTCTAATATATTTAATCCCATCGTTACGATCCAAATTATTAGCTAAAATCAAATTAGTCAAAACATGAAAACCTTGCTAGCCTACGAAAATACACATCTAATTTTGACTAGGGGAAAAAATTGGCTAAAAATCAATTTGGTATTTAATTATGAATTGGGTTCTTAATGTGACATGACAAAGATATTAATTAATTGCTTGCAGTCTACTCCAGGCAGATGAGCTTCAGTTGTGAAAATAGTCCAACTTGTTCATCAACTATTTTTGTCTTTGTACGACTTAAAATTCATTGGACCACCTACTTTTAATTTGACAAAAGCCAGCATGTGGTACCAAATTCTAGAATTCACTGAAAAGAAATCTCCAAAAGAGTAATTCATTAGATTGTTGAATTTGTTTTTGATTGAATAATCATGATGCTAATATCTACAAACTAGACTTACATGAAAAATAAATCCTAAGTATATATTAAAAAAATGCATATATTTGACGCAGATAATAGTTGTTTGATACGGGAGCAGCAAAACAATGCACTAGCAAAGGTCTAGCTCCTGCAAAAATGACCATGCCCGAATGTCCCTCGGGCGCTCAAGTTAGTAATTAATATGAGATGTGAGGGTAAGGTTTATTGTGATAGAAATAACATGTCTTTTTAGAGTTTACCATGGCCTTTTATATATAATATATTGGGATCAGTTAGGTCTGTTTAGAGACCGTTAAAGATTCTCTGTCTTTTCTAATAATGACGTGTGGGGAGACCTGCACGGGTCCATGGGCCTTCACGGCAATATCAAGGCTTAACACCGGGCTAGCCTCTTCTTACAAGCGGGCCTGCCTTGGTCTGGGCCCGTTACTCATTAATATTTAGAAATTTGGGTCATATCAATATTTAGAAATTTGGGTTTTCCTTGTATTAATGCTAATAAAAATACTTTTACTACTCATTTTAGAGTTTTAATCCTACCCGCATGGTACCCAAGAGATTAACATTATGGACAGCATGTATGACACCAATATCTAAATGATCGATGTGAGTTCCATGCATATATCGCATTGATACATGCGGATGAGGATTAAAGATGGGTAGGTAAAGTATTTTGCTAATGCTAAATCATAATTTTATGTGTTCATAATCAAATAATCATAACACTTATGAATGGAGCGATGAATCTATGAATTGTGCACTTATCAATACCCATACTTTATCAATGCTTCATAAGCAAATGAATATTCATTGCTTCATAAGTAATTTTTCTACCAAAAAAGGTTTCTTGTTTCATGAATCTAAAGACATGAAAACTTGTTTTGTATGAAGTTGTTGTGAAGGCCTTTTATTCTTTTTGCGATAATGCGTTATTGGGCCCGAAAAACAATGGACGTATGTTCCCTTTACCCAAAGAAAAGTCGTGACAACTTCATTTTGACCAAAAACCATTGGTTTTACTTCCCTACTATACATTATTTTCCAATATCCTTATACCGTCCTTATACTTTACACACGCCCTTTGGACAAAATAGTTGGGTCCAGCAAAAAAGCTACATTTAGGGCCTGTTTGGTTACAGGATTATGGAATTTAGATTCCAAAATAGTACGGTTGCAATTTCTGGATTTGGTAATTTGTTGTATGGTTGGTTTTGGATTCCTAGTATTGGATTTGTAGATCCTTGTAATTTTTGTTTGGTTGGTGAAAAAAAGTGAGATTTGGATTTGAGGATTTTAGAGAGAGATAGATAAGAGAGGATTATTAAATAAATAAAGTACACGGGCCCCATCTAAAAGTACAATGAATAATGTCAAATTCTTGAAAATCCTTGAAAATTTTTAGGATCCAAGAATCCTTGTTTTGTAGTGGCCTCCCATAAAAAACAAAGGAATCCTAGAAATCCAAATCCTGCAACCAAACACAAAATTATGGAATCCTAGGATTCCACAATCCAAAATCCAAATCCAAACTCATAATCCTGCATCCAAACAGGCCCTTAGTGAGGTGCAGTATTCCAGATACCTGATAATCACTACATAAAACTAGACAACTACCGCATTTAAATTACATAAACCTTACATAATTAATTTCGGTAAAAAACTAA
This sequence comes from Agapanthus africanus, assembly GCA_030015575.1. Classification (NCBI taxonomy): domain Eukaryota; kingdom Viridiplantae; phylum Streptophyta; class Magnoliopsida; order Asparagales; family Amaryllidaceae; genus Agapanthus; species Agapanthus africanus. The sequence goes on along the minus strand of CM057338.1, from coordinate 384,625,972 downwards.
GCACTTCAAATATTTTTGTCTCATGATTATTCTTCCTTTGAAATTATATCAAATCATAGATATTTAACTCCAAAAACCTCCCTCATCCTCTATATATACTTTTTCATTACTCTTTTTCTTTGCATACCAACCTTCTTTATTACTTTTGTTGTTGTAATAACTGGATGATATATAAATATAGCAGTTTACTGGTAAAATTAGCAGTTAAATTGTATGTTTAGATGTTAGTTGGTAAATTTACGGTAAATGCAGTTAAATGGTTGGTAAATTTACGGTAAATGTAGTTAATTGCCATATACAGAAAATAACTATTATATATAGTAATTTGGAAAGCACGGTTGTAAGAAGAGGATTTTGAAACGACAGATAAGAATATCATAGGTATTTAATAGATCAGTCAAAATTTTGAAACCCTACAAAGAAACCAAGAGATGAAAAGAATGTATGAGAAGTTTTTTGGGCCCATTTTCCCTTGCGTTTTTCTCTAGCCCTAAAATTTCAATACAAAGTTTACCAAAATAATGTACCTTTTTAAAAAAAAAATCATTTACGAAACCAGGGCTTCAAATTATGGCCCACACATTCTCCGGGCTTTAGCCCGTCTAGAGTCTTGTTAGAAAAAAATATAAAATAAAGATGTTCTGCATACAAATATATACGAAACCTCACCGATAAAACTTTTAAAAAATTAAAAAGTACTGATTAGTAATGAACATTTCGAGTTGAACGCACACTCAAACAAAGAGCAAATTTCTACAGAATGAATACTTCCATGCATTTTAGACAGGCGTATCTGAGAGAGCGATTTTTTAAAATGATAAGATAAGCAACAACAGTGACTCCTTTCTTGACCTCACTAAAATGTAGTATCCCCTCGCAGTTAATGCCCCTTCCGTCAGCTTTTTTCCGAGTAAGTATTCATGGTAATTCAGTAACATGAATAAATCAAACACACTGCGTACTTCAGATGATAGTTAGGAACGTATGGGATCGGTTTCCACATGACTCAACATATGTTTCGGCTTTAATCTATTATCTAATCTATTATCTCCAGGGTAATCGATGAATCAAATCCTTGATCCAAGACTCTCGACCACGGTTAATTACAAGCTTTAATGATCAGTTTTTTTACCTAAAGATATATACATTGCATATATACTCCGTGAGACACAACCATCTCCTTGTTGTTTGACCATAAATTTCACATTTCATGACCTATACCGGTGTCGATCAGATTCCAAGCACGGAAAAAAGTTAACAGAACAAATAATATATATATACAAAAAAATGAAATACAGATAAAATCAAACATCTTAGCTCCATTTTCTCAGCTGAGATCTCACTATTTATCAAGTTGCCCTAAGTTTTTGTCCAATAGTGATAAGAATTTTCTTGTTGGACAGGGATGTCTCTTGTCGTTGGCTTACTTTAATTTTTGTAGGTTACATAAAATAATAGCCATGGAAAAACAAGCATGAAACCAAGGAGAGAATAAAACCTGCACCATATAATTTGAGAGAAATGAAAAGAAAAGAAAAGAAAAGGCCAAAATTTAATCTAGCTATGATCACAAGGTCAAACTCATCCACTAGACTTTTATATAAGTTGAGTCAATAATAATATATAATAGCATAATTATACATGGCAGCATATAGCTCATCACAACTAGTTACATGTGTATAGGAAATTGTCCTTTATGGGAGGTGGGGGTGGTGGGGGGGGGGGGGGGGGACAAGCAAGTGAAAGAATATTAGAAATTTAATTTTGTACACAGCCATAGAACAAATATAAAAGCGAAAAGAGTGTGTGTGTGGGTGTGTGTGGGGGGGGGGGGGGCAAGCAAGTGAAAGAATATTAGAAATTTAATTTTGTACACAGCCATAGAACAAATATAAAAGCGAAAAGAGTGGGTGGGTGGGGTGGGGTGGGGAGGGGGACAAGCAAGTGAAAGAATATTAGAAATTTAATTTTGTACACAGCCATAGAACAAATATAAAAGCGAAAACTTTTACACACAAAAAAAACCCACATTATGATATTCATGACAATGTTAGAATTATATTACCACTCAATAATCATCTGGCAGTCATCTGAGCATACCGCAATGTGTCTAGCAGTCATCTGAGCATACCACCATAATTTAAATAATTCCGGGCATTTTATTTGGAAAAAAGAAAGAGAAATTAGGACCACTTCCAACTTTTCTTGTTCGCCTTTGATTATATATAGTATACATTGTTTTTGAAGGATGCTTATCATATACCACGATAAAACTTTCACATAGAAAGTAAAAACTATATGAGGGCATAGTTAAAACTTGGTTTTCTTGCCT